>CM048744.1:894810735-895422164 GCA_026315105.1 Locusta migratoria
CACAGCTCGACGGAGAGATACAGGTGTTTTTTTTTTTTTTTTTTTTTTTTTTTTTTTTTTTTTTTTTTTTTGCCCGCGCGCTATTCGAGAATGTAATTGGAGATAAATAGTATGAAAGTGGTTCGATGAATTCTCTGCCAGGCACTTAAATGTAATTTGCAAAGTATCCCATGTAGATGTAGATGGTAGATGTAGACCTTTTAACATGATAAATCACATCAGCTCCTCCCAACGAAATGTGTAAGTCGTACATTAAATATTAACCGACTCACATACGTAACAGGTTGCCTCCAATTATTAGTCGTCTGAATAAAGTCTTACATCTGGCGAATAGGGTAAGTGCTAATACAGCATCTTCTGTCGAAAGAAAATTCTAAATATCTCCCAGTTCTAGAAATAAATTAAAAGTATTTAAAGTAAAAATAGTCAATTTATTTCACGACAACAATTTTGTCTCCTCATATTTCATCTTCATTCTTGGTCTGTTCCCAGTACATCGTGCGGATCATTCACTCCCTTGCTGCCATAGCTTGTAGATGCATCTGCAAATAAATAAATTGCATAAACTGAATGCATGGAATTTTTTAAATGATTTCAGTGTTATACAGCGTTATTCTTAAGTACAACTGGATGTTGAGAGAACGATTGTGACATAACAATGGATAGAACATCTCTTCACGTTTTGATTCGTAATACAGGTTAACTCATTTCAAATCGAACTTCTTAAATTCACACCTCGCCTCGCTAAATGTTTCAGAGTATACTACGTTCAGATTCAGACAGCGCTCGGTGCTAAGCATTACCTGACAATGAGAGGAGCCTACTCGTCATCACCGAATTCGTCCAAATTTATGGTACATCTGGTGAGACATGAAAGTGGTCGAAGTGGTAACTCCAGATGGAAATAAAAGAAATTTTGGTACGGATCTTTCACCATACGAACCTTATCGACTGTCCCTGTGAGACTGTGTGTAGGAAGCGGCAAGAGATCGGATTCGTACTGAATAGAACACGGGTTCGACTCCGCTCGGCGACAAATATTTTTGTGCTCCTTGGCAGTGCGTACATTATTGACGTCACAATTAATCGCAACATCATATAACAAGTCTTATTAATTTATATAAGCACAATAGGATGAAATTCGGGACTGCAAACATTTCAAAAAGGATTGTAGTTAACATGTATACAGAAAGGTCGTGTATGTAAATCGATACTTCCATTGTTTTGCAATTCATCACGTAGATGTACCGCTATGATTTTCATCGAAAAAACAGGAGAATCAATAATTTTGACCGTATCTTGCGCAAGTTATAAACGGTGCCTTTTTACAGTGACATGTTTTTTTTTAATGTCTCCATGGAAAAACAAACTGGACTGACATTCTGAACACAGCTTTACCATCGCACAGTCCAGCAGCAAAACACGCGTAACGCAGAATGTCGCTAAATACTTGCAATTATTCGTGTTTGCTTCTTATGGACCGTTCGCAACCCCAAAATAACGTGCTTGTTTTGAATAATGATGTCTTATGCGGATGTTATGCACATATAAGTACAAAATAACCTACGAAGTTCCGGTTAATTGTGACGTCAGTAGTGCATGCATTGCCAAGGAGCACAAAAATGCCGCGAGGGAGTAGCCTAGGGTGACCAGATTTCCAAAATCAAAATACGGGACACAAATTAGAAGCTGAAGTGACGCCACATTTTGTGAAACGTTTCGAAAATACTGTATCAGTAAAAGAGATTTGAGTTCAAATATTTTGTCCATAACACAGCTACATAAGACTCGCGCTTAAAAAAATCGCACTGACGTGATTTGCGGCCCACTTTAGATTTGTAGTTTTATAAGTTTTTGCAAACATTTTGAACCAAAATAATAATCTAAACAATAAAAAATTAATTAATAAGAGTGTCTGAAACCCTTTTAGGAAAAACAATGTAGGTAGTGGAGGGTTCGGAACCACCTACATTTAGCGTCATAGTCCAACGCCTTGCCCACTACGGTACGGCTATCAATCGAAAGATGAGACCTTTAATATCATACTATTGATTACCATTGTTAACTGTTGCTAATATGGCATTTGTAGACACTACATTATCATTTATCGTACGAAGAACGATGTGTTTTTGTTAATTCTTCAGTGCGCCATTGCTTTAAAATGACAACAAGAAAGTTACAATAAGAAAATCATCAAATACGCAACGCAAAATGGCGTATGCCAGAGACAGTTCTGGGCGAGGAATGTCACGTGACATCTCCGAACGGCTGGTTTTCGTTAATTCAATGGAGGGTGTCATATCTCCGATATTTTTGCAAATATGTCTCAAACGATACAAGGTATGAAAAAACATAAGGGAGCTAAGTTGTAGAGAATTTTCTCCTCTACCAATTAGGTTATTCAAATTCGTGTCAGATGAACTGTTCGTTTGCAATTACAATTATATTACAAATGGTTTTTTTTTATAACTACCGTATTTTTGTCAGAAAAATTTGAAAAAGGGTGGTTCTGGTGGCTAACAATCATGTCTTACAATTTGGTGCTGATCGGTTGAACGGTTCGTCTTAGAAACAGCGAACACGTTACGGACAGACATGCATACATCCCATTATCGCCGCTATTTTTGCAAATTTATTTGAAACGCTACGAGATATGAAAAAAAAACATAAGAGAGCAAAGTTGTAGAGAATTTTCTCCTCTACCAATTAGGTTATTCAAATTCGTGTCAGATGAACTGTTCGTTTGCAATTACAATTATATTACAAATGGTTTTTTTTTTATAACTACCGTATTTTTGTCAGAAAAATTTGAAAAAGGGTGGTTCTGGTGGCTAACAATCATGTCTTACAATTTGGTGCTGATCGGTTGAACGGTTCGTCTTAGAAACAGCGAACACGTTACGGACAGACAGACGGACAGACATGCATACATCCCATTATCGCCGCTATTTTTGCAAATTTATTTGAAACGCTACGAGATATGAAAAAAAAAAAACATAAGAGAGCAAAGTTGTAGAGAATTTTCTCCTCAATTTTCGTGTCAGGTGAATAGTTAAGCCGTTATTTTCATTTAAATTTCGAGCTCTCAAAAGACGATCGCAAAGGCCCACTTTCAGTGTTGCTACCGTAACCTAAAGTTGGCCAAAAGCGTAAAAATACTTTGCGTTGTTAATGGTGTAAATATTTTATTGTTGTCACATGCAAACACATACGTCACTTGTACTTAACGACATGTTTCATTGGGGCTGAAAGTTGTTATTAAGTAAACAGTTTACGTATTTCTCACTCTGCTATATTTTTCAGAAGAATTCATGTCATTTCGGAGTATGATCATTTGATATAGTGTTACTAAGACTCATGTATAGGATGCTTCATGTGCTGTTTTCATTAGCCCATAAAGCAATGGCATCAGATAGACACTGTTCAAAGGTAATTGAGAGCTGAAAACTTTGCAGCAGATACCACGATATGAAATAAGTTGAAAGAAATATTTTTCACCAAGACAGTATTTCTAAATTCGTGCTTTACCAATTCACATACATTTGTAAGCGCACTCAAATGACTTGAGAGAATAGTTACGTATGTTTCGTTGCTTGTAAACATAACAAAAATTCCTCAGCAATAAGACACTTACTTGATATGACACCATTCTCGCGTTTTGCTACAAAAGATATGAAACTTTATGGCGATGTTTTGCTCTAAAGAGCTAGGCCGTGTGTTGGAAAAAGTCTGACCGACCTCCAATGGCGACCGAAAAAGTGCTTCTATTCAATGAGAAAATAATTTCTTGCTTTGCTCTTGTAATTTCGGAACTGAAAACTTGGCTTAATTGCTTTTGGTACTTATATGAAAAAGTAATGCAACTGGTGACTCTTAACTGATTTAAAATGACAGATCTGAATGATATGCCCTGAAATAATAACCAATACCCACCTACTCCCCACGTGACAGCAATACGTAGTACCAAACAATGAACTTCATAAATCGTTCCTCGTAAACTTTTCTTTAATCAAAAAGTGCACTTTTCGTTATCCTCTGGCTAAGATCACATATCGAGTTTTCAGTTTTATTGCTTTTATATGTTACTGAAAAGCACAACGTTTCGAAAATACGGGACAGTTAACGAAAAACGGGACAAAATACGTCCCGTATTTGTTTTACCGGGACAACGGGCCAAGTAAGCTAAATAAGGGTTGATCCCGTAAAATACGGGACGTCTGGTCACCCTATCAGAAGCCGCGAGGTCTAAGGCACCATGCACGGACTGGGCGACCGCTCCCGCCGGAGGTTCGAATTCTCCCTCGGGCATGGCTGCGTGTTCCACCTCGGAATACCACCTTAACGTTGGTGGGGAGGTTTGTGTGTGTGTCAGCGATGCACCGAGTTATGCTGGCGGGAACTATGCTCCCGGTAGGGTCACCCATGCCAGACAGGTCAGTTGGTGAGATTCCAGACAAAGAGTATTCCCCCTAGGGGGCTCCTGCCTTGGGAGTATATGGGTGGCAACCACATGGGCCCTTAGCTAAGTCTGGCATTTCTTCCACTTACTTGTGTCAGGCTTCCTCTACATTCTTTCCTATCGGCCTCCCTTGGCCAACTCTTGGTTTTTCGACCCCGACGGTATTAGGTTTCGAGGCCCGAGGGAGTCTTTCATTTTCCTTGTTTCATTCTTATTGTCAACTGCTGACTTGTAGTTAGAAGCGGGAACTTCAAAGGCTAAGGGAAGAAACCCCAACAGAAAATCAGTAGGCCTGGCTACTTAGAAGGCAGCCCTTTCACCAGGCTATGGGTGCTGAAGGCTAATAACCTACACGCCCGAGATTAAACTATTACATAATCATCAATAAATAGAAGCCGGATGGATAAAAATGATTTGACCTTTAGCATGAAATCAGATACGAGAATTGGAATTTGGAATGTACAGACAATGTGGCAGGCAGGAAGACTGGCTGAAATATCCAGGGAGATGATACTAAGTTTAATTGAGACGAGATGGACTGGGTTCGGTGAGATAAAGACCCGAGAAGGGGACACGCTGATGTACTCGGGAAGAGAGGGAGAACACAGTAGGGGTGTTGGAATACTGATCACTCAAAAGACAAAGAAGAGTTTGATAGAATGGTACCCAGTCTCAGAAAGGATTGTAGTAGCTCGCTTTGCATTAAGAGTTAGACTAATTACAGTTGTGCAATGTTATGCACCGACAGAGGCAGGAAGCGAAGAAGAAAAAGAGCAATTTTATGGTCAGCTACATCGAACCCTGTTAAAGGTAAAGTAAAAGGATGTTATGGTCGTGATAGGAGACCTGAATGCGAAAGTTGGCAATAACCAAGGAGTAAAAAGTGTAATGAGAAAACATGGTATAGATAATAGAAATAACAATGGTGAGAGACTGATTGAATTTTGTAGTAACCACAGGTAGTAATAGGAGGCACTATTTTCCCTCACAAGAATTGCCATAAAGTGACGTGGGTTTCCCCTGACCATAGAACGGTAAACCAGATCGATCATTTCACTATTAGCAAGACATGGCGAATCTCCCTGCTGGATGTGAGGAACAGGAGGGGGGCAGATGTGAGAAGTGACAATCATGTAGTAATAGCTACGCTCCGACTGAAGATTCAAAAATGTTTGTAAATCTATCGGACCAAACTGCGTGGTCATCAGTCCGTAGCTTACAAACTACTTAAACATAGGTAAACTAACCTAAGGACAAACACACATACCCATGCCCCAGGGAGGACTCGAACCTCCACGGCGAGCAACCGCGCGCTCCGCAGCGAGGTGCTTTAGACCGCTCGGCTACTCCACCGCGGCGACTGAAGACTGCAAGTACTGGGAACACACAGCAGAATAGGAGGATAAAGATAACTGGAATAAACTGAAAAATAAAGAGTTACGACAATGTTTTTCACTAGAATTGCGTAATCGATTCCAACAGCTAAGAGAGGATGAAGGACAGGATATTGAACATAATTGGAAGAGCATAGACAGCACCTACATTGATACATATGGAAAGGTACAAGGCAAAAGGGAGAGAGGAAGAGAATAATCGATTACTCCTGAGACATAGGAAGCCGTGAACCAAAGGAAGGAATGTAAGAAAATACTCAATACAGTAAGAACACAAGAAGAAAAAGTACAAGCGAGAACCGAATTTAATGAACTCAACAAAATGGCCAAGAGGCGATTTCGACGTGACAAACGAGTATTTATCAATAACCTAGCAACACAAGCCGAGATGGCAGAACAAAAAAATGACAGTAAGACCCTTTACGACATTAAGAAGAGGCTAACAGGAAAGTGTTTTAGATCTGAGAAACCGGTGAAAGCCAATGATGGGAAACTAGTAACCCCACAAAAGGAACAACTAAAAAGATGGAGAGAACACTTTCTGGAGATCCTGAATCGTCAAACAGTCGAGGAAGAGGTGTCAGAGGCAGTGACAGAAGATGAGCAGCAAGATGTTGATATCAGTATTGAACCACCATCAAGAATAGAGATCCAAAGGGTCATTCAACAACTAAAAGTATGGACAACATCGCACCGGAGGCCTTGAAAGTGGATGTGAGTACCTCAGTCGAGATTCTGTTCCCACTTTTCAAAAAGATTTGGGAAGAAGAGAAGATCCTCACAGATTGGAAAAAAGGACTCCTGATCAAGCTTCAGAAGAAAGGAGATTTATCAGAATGCGATAACTGGCACCTTTCAGTACCAAGTAAGGTACTCTCAAGAATAATTCTAGAAAGGATAAAAAAATTAACTGAGGAACGTACAAGCATGATTTAGGGAAGGTTATTCCTGTATAGACCAGATCAACACACTGCGCATAATTTTAGAACAATCCACAGAGCTGCACTCGTCATTATATCTACTCTTTATAGACTTTGAAAAAGCATTTGACAGTGTAATGAGGAAAAAGATGTGGAAAGCTGTGCAAGAGTTTGGGATCCCTAAGAAACTTATAAAGATAACCCAAGAAATGTATGAGAACTACACATGTCAAGTTTTACATAAGGGATGCTGTTGGAACCCATCCCAGTACACGCAGAAGTTAAGCAAGGATGTTTGCTGTCACCTATTCTATTTCTGATGGTGCTTGTGATGTAGAAGGCAATGAATAGCCGAAAAGGAATTCAATGGGGATTGACAGGCAGTTTGGAGGATTTGGATTTTGCAAATGAACTGTGTTTGCTAGCCAACAGTTACAAGGATATAGAAGCAATGCTGAATGATTTAAAAACCGAAGCATCAGAGGTGGGGTTGAAGATAAATGGAAAGAAAACTAAGAAGATGCGCTGTAATAACCGAAATGAAGCACTATTGTTTTTAGAAAACCAATAGATCGAGCAAGTCAAGCAGTTTTGCTACCTGAGAAGTATAGTCAGCCCTGAGGGGGAACTATAGAAGATATAGAAAACAGAATAAATAGGGCTAAAGGAGCATTTTCAACGCCGAAACCAATTTGGAACCAATTTTGGGAACTTAACTGCTATACAAAACTACGCATTTTCAACATAAATGTCAAGTCGGTACTGCGGTGAATCATGAAAAACCAACAAACAGCTGATTAGCAGACTTCAAATATTTGTGAAAAGAAGTTTGAGGAATATCTTGAGGATATGGTGGCCACAAGTAACCTCCAACGAAGAACTATGGAGAAGAACCCATCAAACACCCACTGATATTGAGATACGCCGTAGGAAATGGAAGTGGATTGGGCATACATTAAGACGTGGTAAAGACAACGTGGCAAGATCACTCCTAGAATGGAACCCACAAGGCATCAGGAGAAGAGGCAGACCAAGGAATACGTGGAGGAGGAGTATAATAGCAGAAGGGACCGAGAAAGGAGGGAATATCTGGACTGAGATCAAGAGACTAGCGCAGAACAGAGTCCGGTGGCGGAAATTCATTGATGCCCTACGCTCCACTTAGTAGATACAGGAAATACATAAAGTAAGTCAAGTCAAGTCATGACTGTGTGTATTGTCCTTAGTTCAAGTTAAAGTAGTTTCTAAGTCTAGGAACTGATGACCATAGCAGTTAGGTCCAATAGATTAAAACACACACACACACACACACACACACACACACACACACACACACACACACACACAAATATTTGCCTCCGGGCGGAGTCGAACCCGCGACTCTTTCTGATCTCTCACCGTTGAGCTAAACACCGCTTCCTAAACACACTGTCACACAGACAATTTATAAGGCGCATGTGGTGACAGATCCGTATGAAAATTCCTTTTATTTCCTAAACATTTGACCATCTGGAGTTCCCACTTGGGGACTTTGATGTTTACCACAGCCTACATAAAACTTAAATTTGAACGAATTCGCCGATGACGAATAGGCGTGCTCTCCTTGTGAGAGCAACAAATTTCCTGCAATGTACGTACCAAAGTTCTTGCCTTGGCCAGAGTGAGTGTATAAAAATGAATACTTCAAGAAATTGACGCTCTATCCGAATTCAAACAAAACTGATGTCACATAGTTTTATTTTACCAACGAGAAAGCTTAAAGGATATTTGTCGTTCACTTTAATGGAGCCACACTAAAATATAATGCACACCTTATGTATCTGAGATGTCACTCACGTAAAAGAAAAAAGAAAAAGAAAAAAAAGTGAAAAAATTAGTAAGTATTACCAAAATGATTCAGGAGCTACCGTGTACGTCGCGGGCGCTACTGACGAAACCTAATCTAGACGCCTTGAGAGTCGTAGAATGAAATGTCAACCCACTCCTTCCCACACATGTCGATGCAGAATTTCGTTAAACTGGAGAAACTTACACTGAAGACATCCACCTACAGCAATTTCCAATGAATTTAACTTTAATAATCACTGTATATCACTTTGGTAATATCAGAACGTTTCGACTTCTCCGGGTGACGGGTCGAACTCTAAGGATAGTACGACTATCTATTCTCACAAGTCAGTGGCGCAACATTGATTTCACACAAATCATGGTATTTCGAATAAGACCATGACTTAATGGGGAGCTTTTCCGTAATGCGACTGACATCTACTTAAAGTCCAAATAGGCATTCACCTACTCGTGTTTCAAGACATCCATGACTTCACCATCAAAGCACTAGAATGGCTACTCCGCAGTGAGCTGTGTTTGCGATAGAAAACGAATTCTATGAACTCAATAGATATATGTTCAAGTCTTCAATAGTTATTGAAATTTGACTTTGTTTATTGCAATGTAAGTTCATTCGAATAAATAAATACATTCTTTAGTTCATAGAAATTATTTATGAAGCTGTGGAAACACTTGTCGTACGAAAGCGACAAGTTAGAAGCATTAAAATTAAAAGAAAAACAACGAATTTTAAATCCGCTTAAATGAAAGGATTAAAAAGATTAAAACAATGTCCAAGATTTTAAACATAACTTCGGAAGTCTCAATCTCCAGAACATTTTTATCTTAAACGAACGTAGTGACAGCACGCAACAGACCCTCAGCCAAATGGGGTAAGTCGATACAGTTAGAGAGAAGAAGTAAAAAGAAAAACCAGCTTCGATAAGAAATTAAATTTATGACACAAATTATTGACATAATATTCTGCACTTGAGATGCGATGTGCAGAAGCTACTGTGATACACAGTTCGTGAACTACAAACATTCTAAAGGAGGAAGAGCTAGAAAGAAAAGCTGCTGAAATTCTGCGTGTTCTGGTGTGCTTTCATAAGTAATCCTGACGCACATTAGGCGCCTATCCAAATGGCGCTTTCTTTTCGTTTTGTCCTTTAACAGAAATCAGCGGAGAAATATGAGAACCATTCTTTATAGGTCCAAGAGCTTTGTTATAGGCTATTCTACAAGCCTTCGAAAGACTGATAAAATGGCGGTGTATTCTTGGCTGCTCTAAGAAGGTCGGGGAACAATGGAGTGTTTACGTGTTGTCAGCAGCAAACAAGCTATTTTCTACATCCATGCCCAGTAAATATGACTCAGCGTGAGCCTAAAAACAGGAATTACTTTTTTAATTATACCAAAAACAAATATAATTTACCTCGGTTGCATTTTGATATTGAGAAAGTTCTGAACAATTTCTTTTCTCTTCTTCTTTGATCTATAATTAATCAGCTCTTTTGCCCCAGTTTCAATCTTCCCTTTCCATTTGGTCAGGTGTTTACAGAATTCCTCTTTAGCAGATCATTTAACACTAGATCTAAGGATTTGTGTAATAGTATCCTCATAAATAAATACCCACGCTCAGTTTCGGTCATGTATTGATTGCTTTTTTGTGGTTGTCATGGAAACGGAGAAAACACCTTACTAAGAAACAAATTCAGCAATTCATCGTTTTTTTTTTTTTTTTTTTTTTTTTTTTTTCAAATGCGTATCTTAAAATCTGCTACTGCTAAATGCATTAACGAAAGTTATCTTTGACTTAACTGTATATCGTATTCCGACTGGTACATTGTGTATGGCTTAGTGCTGTAGTCGTTAGGGCAATTCGAAGACATAAGACTATAGGAAAGAATATGAACTTCCTGAACTTCTTGCACCGAAAGGTAAAATTATTTTAAGACAAACATCCACACAAAGCACTGCAACAATTATTTTTGACATTGAGTCCTGTCGTGTTGGGAGAAAACTAAAATCTGACGATAGCCATCAGTTATTATTTTGCACCTCATTTTGCACTAAAACGAAAAATAATAAAGCCACAAAAGATATACGAATGCACAAAAAGTATTATCACCTTTGGATAATGAAATGTAAGATGCATTTCCTCCTGTACTTTTAATCATAATTATCAGTCACCTAAGCGTAAATTTCTACCATCTGAAACAAATTTATATAATAATCTATGAGAAACGCTATGAGCAATGAAGGTGGACAAGAGCCATAATAGTCGGTTTATTAAGAAGAAAACCTCAGTATAAAATTGTGGTCTTTGTACCTGCCATTATTAGCACCAGATTGTTAATTTGAATTGAAACTCAGAATAAAAACATGGACTTTATGTTGGTACTCAATTTTAAATGCTAATAAATGAAGAAGATTTTGAGGCGACATAACGTTATGAATCACAGTGTCTTCGAAAGGGTCTCGATTTGGTATCGTTCGTGGAAACAAAATGTAAGCTAGAAAATCTCAAAAGGGAAGTACAAATGATATATTTGGATGTAGTGGGAATCTATGAAGTGGGAATCTATGCCGTTCTTGTATTTAATGATGGGAAAGTCGGAAGGATGAAGGTATTAGAAAGAATGTGCTTCAAGATAGGAAATTTTAATCAAGACATTCTGAGAAAAAAAGATTTACAGCGCGCCTCTGCAGCTGAAAAGTCAGTTGAAGAACTGGTAAAGAAAAGAAGACAGACGTCGAGAAACTAGAAGAGAGGCCTTGAAGGGAAAGACGATCCAAGTACAAATGTGGTGCCTTCTTAAGTAGCGATATAAGGAAAAAAGTTAGGTTGAACTATAAATTGCATCTCCTGCAAAGTTAGTTTTTTAAGGCTTATGTACCTTTCCCTCAGATTCAATTAATGCTAGAATTATGAAATTTTGTACACATATTTCTGTAATCCTAATAAACGTTGTCTCACGAACAAATTTTGAAATTCTGATTGCAATCTGAGATTTGGGGCAATGTGCTTGGAATTTTGCATGAATTTAAAATTGTACTTGCGGAGTTATAATTAAAAAATTATGAAAATTCTCCTATTTGACCTAGTCCAGAAACCTCATGAGAGATGCTTACAACATACAAAGAGATGAAACAGAGAAATTTTTGTCTAAAGCTGTTGAGTGCTTTCTGAGAAAAAGGAACATACATTATATTTTTAAAATGAAATTTCAAATTCCATTAAAAAATGGATATGTATAATCAGAGGATTTTATATGTAAATATGTTACTTTCATGTAAAGCGTGGTACTAAATTTCATTGGCATATCTCCAAAACGGTTGATTTGGTGCATTTTTGAAGTAGTGTGTGTTTTTCAACAATGTCCCCCTTTAAGGATACAGGGTACTTTTCTGGCTCAATATTATGTAAAAGTCAACACCTATATTTTTCAAGCACTGTTTATAATGTATATGATTTACGGATTTTTTGTTGATATCAGGTAATACAACACACTCTTTAAACCAAATTGAAGTATGTTGAGTATTTTTGAACCTGCTTAGGGTTATTAAAAAATAGCAAATAAATTAATGCAATTTTGTTTCCAAAATGCTTCCTCCAATCGAGGTACCATTTAATCTTATGTTATACATTTGAAAGGGGCCAAATTTTTACCAGATATATATGACATGATGGCTCGTCTACTATCCCTTTTTAATTCCATCTATTATTTATATTACAATGGTAAAAAAATCAAATCTTACGTTTTAATTTTTATATTTTTTCTCCTACTAAAGATTTTATTTCTATAATTTTGTAAATTCTCCAATAAAGCTTAGGTATACTACATAAGCTAGGACTATTGCAAGTTACAGAAAACTTTGATAAACGTTAGGAAATATTTGCACCTGAATGCTGAAAAATAGAACTTTTGGAAAATAGTGAAAGAAGATATGATTCCAATTAATCTGTGATTCAGAACATTCCTGAAGCATATTCTTCGGCTTGCAGCATTTCATCGTCTTCAAGCTTCCTCTTGGCATTCCTTTTAGCATTTCTTGCTTCTTTGGTAACTTCAAGAGCTAATCTTTCAGCTTCATGCACCCGTTTTCTGTTACACGCAACTAATTGATCTTCCATATGGGAGCCACATTTTATGCCTAAATGTCTCAGTACTTCCATCCTTCCTATCACTCCGTCGTTGAAACATATCACTGCATCTAGTACACTAAATTTCAATGTATTTAGTCCTACAAAAACATTCTAGGATAATATTTCCCATACGCAATGGTTGAAACTTTCATTTTTATTCTGAGTGCCCCCATGAAGACATTTACTAAGAAAGACAAGGTCACTCAGATCTCTGAAAATTAGTTTTATTTCATTCTAACAGGCTCAGGAAGAGAATGCTTATGATGGTATATTTGACCACTTTCTTTTGCTTTTTGATAAGGGGGCGTGGTGGTACACATGACAATAACTTTAAAATTTTGTATATTAAGTCCTTTTTCATTTGCAACCCTATAATGTACATATCAATAGAATTAGGAAAGGCTACAGAATTTTACAAAGTCATAAAAATTTGATTTTTCCAGCATTTATAAGAACCCTGTATCCTTAAGGAGAAGGAACGTGGCATAGGACCAAATAGTGGAAGACGAATAGTGGAAACACCGAGGAAAGTGGAGAAGTACCACTACAAGAAAACCGCTGAACTTCAATTACGCGATAAATCAGTCAAACCTTAAAGTCGTAAATTCTACCAAATACCTAGAAGTTACAATTACTAACAACTTACACTGCAGAGAAGACATAGAAAATATTGTGGGGAAGGCGATCCAAAGGTTACGTATCATCGTCAGAACGCTTCGAAAATGCAACAGCTCCATCAAAGAGACTGCCCATATCACACTTGTGCGTCCTCTCCTGGAGTACTGTTGCCCAGTGTGGGACCCTCACCAGGTGGGACTGACGGAAGACATTGAGAAGGTTCAGAGAAGGGCAGCTGGGTTTGTTTTATCACGTTACGTGGGGGACGGGGGGATAGCATCACGGAAATGTTGCACGATTTGAGGTGGAAATCATTAAAAGAAAGATGTTATTCGTTGCGGTGAGATCTATTTACGAAATTTCAATCATCGACTTTTGCTTACGAATGTGAAAATACGTTTCTAGCACCCACTTACATAGGGAGACATGACCATACCAATAAAATAAGAGAAATCAGATCGAAAACGGAACGATTTAGGTGTCCTTTCTTCCCGCGCGCTATTAGAGAGTGGAACGGTAGAGGAAGATTATCAAAGTTGTTAATGGACCTTATGTCAGGCACTTAAATGTGATTTGCAGAGTATCTATGTTGATGATCATCTTGTGATGGTGCAGCTCTTGTATCTTCTGTGCTTACAGTATTAGATATGTGGTTGATTCCGCCTTATGCATGAAGCAGCTGTCACTCAACATTCGCTGAACATTTAATAAAACAAATCACACCCGAACAAACATAGAAACTGATCTACAAATCCTCAAAACCAGCAACATTTTATTCCAAAACTAACAATAGAGGAAAATTATCACATCCAAAAATCAATAGCCCAAGGTAAGAAAGTACTAAATGCATACACATCACTACGCAACAAAACACTCTTTTAGACCATAAAAGGGGTACACAAATAAATCCCACCACCACATTACAGCTGACAGCTCTCCTCACACACACACACACACACACACACACACACACACTCACACACACACACACACACAGAGAGAGAGAGAGAGAGAGAGAGAGAGAGAGAGAGATAATATACATAAATATACACACAGAAAACATTGCCAGTATCAAAACCATTCACAAATCGCGCGCCACATCGCAGATATGCCACACAAACAAATGCAACACCATACAGCCACCACAACAAGAAAAATGGCGATATAAACAGTGCTGTTTCAAAGCAAAAATCGCACTGAAAACCATAAAACATAAGAACACGACATAAATAGGCAAGCAGCAACACCACGGTTCAAATGTAAGTAAGCTTATACAGCCACATAATTTTCAATATAATTTCCAGGCTAATGTAGGCCTCCAAAAGACAGTCAGTTTTCGTAAATAATAACGTCTTGTTGTTTGCAGATGACAGGCTGCGAAAACTTGTCCTTCCACATTTAATGCACATGCAAATCCTGCGAATGACACAATGTAAGTACCTTGAATAAATTAGGCCTAAAACATCTATCAAAATTGTCAAGCCAAACAACTTGTCCAAACGATTGTATAACCAAAATATGTAACATGTTATTATAGAAAATAAACACCAGTAACCCACGCAAGATGGCACAATAAGTTTTATAAGTTTTTTCAAACATTTTGGACCAAAATAATAATCTAAATAATAAAAAATTAATTAAGAAGACTGTCTGAAACCCTTGTAGGAAAAAAAATTGGAGGTCCTGCGGGTTTCCGAACCACTGACCTTCAGCATCATAGTCCAACAAATTGCCCACTAAGCTACAGCTAACAGGTATGAATTGCGTCCTTTAATCTCATACTATTGATGGCCGTTATTAATGCTAATATGGCATTTGTAGACACTAGATTATCATTTATCGTACGAAGAACGACGTCTATAATCAGTCTCTAATGATGATGATGATGTATGTAGATCATCATCATCATTAGAGACTGATTATGCCTTTCAGCGTTCAGTCTGGAGAATAGTACCTCCAATAAAATTCCTCCTTGATCCCCTATTCAATGCTAACATTGATTCCTCGTCTAATGTTATGCCTTTTACTTCAAAATCATTCTGCCCCGAATTTAAGTACTTTCTTCTAGGTCTACCTCGACTTCGCTTACCCTCCGCTCCCGAGCTCATGAGTCTCTTAGGTAACCTTGCTTCTACCATGCGTGTAACGTGACCCCACCAAGTCAGTCTGTTCGCTCTAACTGTTTCATCTATGGAGTTCATTCCCAGCTTTTCTTTGATTTCCTCATTATGGACACCCTCCTGCCATTGTTCCCATCTATTAGTACCTGCAATCATTCTTGCTACTTTCATATCTGTAACCTCTACCTTATGAATAAGGTAACCTGTATTCACCCAGAACTAAATGGAAAAAAGGCGACAGGTACTACGAAAATTGTTGAGTCATCTGAAGTATTTCACCATCAGTATTTTAGGTGACATACAGAAGATCTGCATACCGTATTACTAATCATCCTTCTCTATTACGTACACGGTAATCTTTGTGCGGCACCAGCTTCACCACTGTATCATTGTAGCTTAAATGTCACCATCCCTTATCAACTTTTCCCTGTCATCATCGTTAGAGCCTGATTATATCTTTCAGCGTTCAGTCTGGATCCTAGCTCCCCATAATAAAATTCCTCCATGATCACCTATTCGATGTCAACATTGATGCCTCGCCCGATGTTCAAAATCATTCTTGACCGAATCTTACCCTCTATTGCCGAACCTTGCTTCTCCCATGAGTGCAACATGTCCCCACCATCTCAGCCTGTTCGCTCTTCTTCACCTATGATGTTCATTCCCAGTTTTTCTTTGATTTCATCATTATGGACACCCTCCTGCCATCGATCCCATCTATTTAGTAACTGCAATCATCCTTGCTACTTTCATATCAATAACTTAAACCGTATTAATAAGGTAACCTGTATTCACCCAGATTTAACTCCCATAAAACAAAGTTGGTCCATAGATAGAACAGTGCACAGCTAACTTGGTCTTGGTACTGACTTCCTTCTTGCAGAAGAGAGTAGATCTTAGCTGAGCACTCACTGCATTAGCTTTGCTACACCTCGATTCCAGTTCTTTCGCTATGTTGCCATCCTGTGAGAAAATACATCCCAGGTACTTGAAACTGTCTACCTGTTCTAACTTTGTTCCTACTATTTGGCACTCAATCTGTTTAAGTCTCTTTCCCATAGAGAGATGCTGATCATATAATCCTTGCACCTCTGATCGAGCTCTGAAATATTAGTTTGCAACTTTTCAATCGAATCGGCCATTAAAACTAGGTCATCCGCATATGCGAGACTGCTCATTTTGTTTTGACCTACTTTAATCCCGCCCTGCCAGTCTACTGTTTTCAACATATGATCCATGAATAGTGTGAACAACAATGGTGACAGGTTAAAGCCTCTTAGCTGAGCACTCACTGCATTAGCTTTGCTGCACCTCGATTCCAGTTCTTTCATTATGTTGCCATCCTGTGAGAAAATACATCCCAGGTACTTGAAACTATCTACCTGTTCTAACTTTGTTCCTCCTTCCTATGTAGATGTATATTAAAAATCATAATTGAATTTTAAGAACTCGATAGCAAAGCCATATGACGGATGTGGTTAAGGTTAGAGAGTAGGGTGCTGACCTGTCGCTGCTGGCGGCGGCGGTCGATCTCCTCGAGCTCGCTGGCGCTCTGCTCGGACAGGCTGGCGCGCGCCCTGGCCCTGCTGCGCCGCCACGGCCCCCTGCGCGTCCCGCGGCCCTCCTCGGCGTGCAGCGGGCTGGCCGCCCACGCGCGCGCCGCCTCGCCCTCCGGCCGCCGCCCCGCGTCGCCGCCCATGCGCTGCATCATCCGGCCGTAGAAGTCGCCGTCGCGGTCCGGCGACTCCACGCTGCTCGTCTCCGACTTGGAGGCGTCGCTCGGCTTGGACCAGGCCTCGTCCGCCTTCACCGGCCGCGGCTTCACCACTCTCGCCCTGGCAGTACGCGCACTCGCGGGTCCACCCCGCTCGCTGGACTCTCCCACTTCCTCGAACACCGACCCCTTAACGTCTGGCGCTTCCCACCTGGCTGCCTCCTCCACTATTTCGGCGCTGTCCAGATTCCTCTCGGTATACGTCGACGGCCAAGCCAGGTTTTCATTTACATTCGAATAGGTGAAGCTCGATATCTGCTGACTGGGGGCTTGATACCTTGCAGGATACCCCATCTCTTCACCTCTGACTCGCTCAAAACGCGATTTTCTTCTAGGATACCTCCGCTTGTAATCGGCGCTGAAATCTGGCTCTATGTCGACTACGTGATGGACCACTTGTGAACGTGGACTCCTTATCATATCTACACGCCTAAATCGTCCACTACCTTCTTGATTTCTGTGGGCCGAATGCCAGCTCTGAGACTTGCCTTCAGAGAAACCCCCTGGTGAGTTAACAGTTTCTAAAGTAGTAGCATTCTCCGTTATAACATCGTCATCGTCATCAGTCTGACCTCTGTCAACAGAACCCGTATCATTGGTGACGTGGGCCGACTGTGTGGCCCTTTCACTTAAATTAGTTTCCGTCGTCAGGTCTCTCTGGTCCAGCTGGCTCCACACCTCTTGATTCTGTGCGTTTGGCGGGAAGAAACCCTCCTCAGTGACACCTAGTGGACAAGAAAATAGAAATCCAGGATTATTACAAATATATTACAAATTAAAAACTGAAAGACGACCGTCTGTCGTCGTCCATATATTTTTTGTATATTTCTGTAAAGTTATAATTTATTTAATGTCGCTACATTATCATTTTGTTAAAACTTGAACCCCACTCTTTTCAAGGCTTCAAAAGTGTTTTTGTATATTGTATTTTGTGCTACCTCCGACTTGCTGAATTTCACCTACGATAGCGGCAACTGCTTCCGCCTCGTCTCAGCGCGCTGTTTTTGGTGAGTTTCGCTGTGGCATTGCGTGTGTGTGAGAGAATGAGTGTTGTTTGTGAATCTTTTCCCCCAGCATTAAAACATATATAATTTAGGCTGAGCACCGTCCGCATTAACCCATGTAAGAGAAACATTTTATTGTATTAACAAAATTGGTTCCCCATATTGGTTGTTTCCTATCTGAATAAACAAGTCTAAGTTCAGCACAATCCGTAAGATGCCTATAGATTGTAGTTTTAGAGCACCTTCCCTCTTTAATTTAATATTGTTCTTCACAAGTGCTGAGAACAAGATCGGATGCAATTTATTTACGACTAAATTCCGTTGCACCATAAATGTTTTCTTAGCCACCTTTCTAAAATAACTTTAATTGTGGTGGCTTGCTTATTAATGTCTGTGTGTAATAACGCGTAAGCTGCTATGTATATTGACCGCTGTAGTATCAACTTCCTGTTATTGAAGTAATTTGAAACGAGTCAGTTCTCAGTTTGGGTCAGGGAACAAGGCTTTGTAGCAGGGATAACCAGTAGTTCACACGGACCTGATTTGCTAATTTTAGTGTAAAATAAGGCTCTTGTTTCGTACAGTGGTCGACTTTTAAAATGCGAAGCGTGATGAGACATTAAATACCGATTTGCAATGGATTTATACAGAGCTTGCGACATTGGGCTTGGAGCAGAAAAGAAACTTGTAGCACAGCTTGCTAAAAGATGGCATGGGCTGATATGACGTATTCTGAGATATCAAGGTAGCTAGAGTGTATTTGGGGAAAGTGTGTCACCGCAGTGGAGGGGCCGCGCGCTCTAAACCGCCTTACTACGGAGCGCGTGGTTGCTCGCCGTCGGAGGTTCGAGATCTCCCTCAAGCATGGGTGTGTGCGATGTCCTTAGTATAATTTAGTTTAAATGTTTTGTAAGTTTAGAGACTGATGACCATAGCAATTTGGTCCAATAGGTTTACACACATTTCAATATTTGATAGTGTTTCAGGGTGCAGAGGGAGGACGGTTAAAAACAGTAGAGAGAAACCAAGATAAACGGATAAACACAGTAAGCTGGTTGTAATAGTTATTCCACGATGAAGAGGCTTGCTTACGATAGAGTTAATATGGAAAATGGCATCGAACCAGCCTTCAAACTGAAAACCACAACAATGACAACGTAAAACTATGTAGGCTTAAATACGACCATATCATATGAAATTTTCGAATCAAACGAGAATTCACCCAGCGTATTCTTAAGAATGATGGAGACATTTGCTGTTCACGTTACACACTGATCAGCCACATCATTGTGAGCACCTACGTACTGTTGATATAAGATCCGTCCTGGTATAGCAGCCTCACCTGACGAGTAATGACTAGTAGTCATACGTGCGCGAGTTCCATGTCGAGGGGTTGGTACGTCTAATGTATCTCAAACTAATGCCAGAAAGAAAAGTTTGTAAGTCCCAATTGATACACACTTGGTTGCGGAGTTTTCAAAAGAGTCATACATTATTTCGAAAAAAAACTTAGATACTGTAAGCATTTTTTTATTTATGTACATTATTTCGGAGGGGGGGGATCTATTTGAGTTTGACAGTGAGTACATTGTGTTGTTCCAGAGGCTCGGAACAAATGTTTCGTAAACAGCACGACTTCTTTGATGTTGAAGGAGTTCCGTGTTGTGTCTCTTGAACAAGTGGTGATACCAAGTTGAATCCATGTCCAAATATCACGGAGTTGGGAGGCCACTCCCAAGGTCGACGTAGGCAGCGCAGATGGGCAGCGAGCTGTGACAGAACTAATGCCAGCGACCTAGCAAGCCTACGTAGCTTCCATCCCAAGATGTGTCACAATTATTATCTGCGCTACAGGTATACATACGGGCTACTATGTTCGTGGTCGTAATGTTCTGGCTGATCAGTGTGTATTAAATCACCAGGCATACGATATCATCAGTAAACTCAGAACTATTACAGAAGCTGCATAATCGAGTATTTACATCATGATAAGAAATAGCGTAAATGTTCAGTCAGATCTTGATATTTCAAATAAATGTTCTAATGTTTGTAGAGCCAATGGGACTTAACTACGGGGTCATCAGTCCCTAAACTTACAAACTACTTATGAACTAGCTTATACTAAAGACGGAACAAACATCCATGCTCGAGGGGGGATTCGAACCCCCAACCGCAGCGGCCGTACAAATCGTGACTGGCACGCCGCAGACCGCTCGGCCACCGCTGCCGGCGAAATTACTTCAAAGAATATGATACTAAGCATAACATTTTATGTAGCAAAACGTATTATGTAGCAAATATCTAAAACAGAAAAACTCCTTATTAAATAACTGATTAATAAAAGAAGAACAGAAACGTAAGTGATCAACTGCTTTCAGAATCCACAACCATATGGAATTTTATGGTACCCTTTCGCTTTGCTGATAACTAACTAGGTACCAAAATATTGTACCAACATTTAGGAACAGAAAAATTATGTACAAGATAAATTTAACACAAAGAGCTTTGAGAAAAGATATCAAATATTTCCAGCACCTTTGTTTAATACAAAGAACCAGTGATCACTATAGAAAATTGAATTGGTGATCTACAGCTGTCTAGTGTGATGACCATGGACACTGACACTTTCTTTCTAAATACGTCATGTGAGTTATTATGCTTTCCGTTTTTACTACCACATCAGAGGGGATTGGAAGGGAACTTGGACCCAGTCATTCACCCCTGGAAGTCATTCTGTGAATGCTGATTGACCTTGAATCTAGCCCCAGAGGTTATTGCCTAAACGCAGGAAGATAACACCCAGAGTATCATATTACACACTTGTACCTTTATCATCATGACACTGAACCCCTAACCCTTCCAACATTCCTACCACCCATGTCCTCCCCCTAATGTGCATATTTTGCACCTCTAAATTTCCATAATCCTGATAAAACCAACAGCAAAGAAATTTGGTCATTATATTACACAACTTCATCCTGTCCACTCTGGGAATTCCCTTACTCCCCCCCCCTCCCTGGTTTGAGAACCTCCAATGAGGGCTGTATAGGTCAATGACATCTATGTCAGCATTACTGACCACCAAAAATTCGCTATGGATGGGTACATGTGCACTCAGCCTCCTAGCTCCAAGCTTTGAGGCTGGGAAAATAAATAATGTAATGGCGAATATTGCCTAATATTAATGTTACAAGTAAAGCATATCGACAATTTGTGTTTTTTACGTACATTGCACTGTTTAAAACCCTACAACTACCTGTTGTAGCAAGAACGCTGGCATAAGGCCACATTGACTTATCCGAAACCTTAGTAAATCGTAATATTATCATTAAACTAACGTCTAATATCCGTAAAGTAAGTACCCCAATGACAGTTCCATGCCAAATAACACATAAAATGACATTAAAAAATTCGTGCAAAATATCCTTTTTTGTATAAAAATAACACAACCTAGCGTATACCTTTTACTCATTGGATGAGTTTTTAAATATAAATTAGTAATTCTACAAAAAAAAAAAATGTGTCTCGTAATATTTTATGTAATGTAACGTCTTGTACAGACACCCTTTATTAACCTGACACTTTCCACATCATTACGAAGTGTCGTATTCATGATCTATGAAACAAGTAATCTAATCGCGACAGCCAATTACGTTTCACACTGTATAGTAACATACTTATGAGAATCTATCTTTGTGTTATTATTTTGGTATTGCGGTTATGTTTGCGTGTAATTTTCACATTTTGTGGTCCTATTTTGGTTCTTTTGTGTTAAGTAAAGTCTGAGACTGACGTACGTGTAGGGTCTGTGTTTAGCGAGGTGTCCTCTTCATCTGTACCTGTTTCTGTTCCCGAATCTTTATATAATATTTTATGTAATGTAACGTCTTGTATAGACACCCTTTATTAACCTGACACTTTCCACATCATTACGAAGTGTCGTATTCATGATCTATGAAACAAGCAATCTAATCGCGACAGCCAATTACGTTTCACACTGTATAGTAACATACTTATGAGAATCTGTCTTTGTGTTATTATTTTGGTATTGCGGTTATGTTTGCGTGTAATTTTCACATTTTGTGGTCCTATTTTGGTTCTTTTGTGTTAAGTAAAGTCTGAGACTGACGTACGTGTAGGGTCTGTGTTTAGCGAGGTGTCCTCTTCATCTGTACCTGTTTCTGTTCCCGAACCTTTATTCCCATGTGTTGTGCCGTGTTCCTTATGTGTTTCCTAATCACTTCCCATACGGACGTCGTTCCTTGTGTATTTTGCATACTATTCTCGATATTGCGTCTGCAATATTGTTTATTGTGTTCCACTCTTCTAGATTCCGTAACCTTGCTTACCGTTGGTTGTGTGTTGGCATATTGCATTCTAGAATTACGTGTTCAGGTGTACCGATGTTTGAACATTTCTAATTCAAAATACTGTGTCACATTTCATCGTCTGACATCCGTGAGACGACTGTTACGGTGTAGATTGCAGCGTTCAACACGCCTGCAGTAGCGGAGTGAGTACGTACGCGTCCCGGTCGACAGTGGCGGCGGAGAGCGGGCTCGTTCCGCCTCGGCCGGCTCCTGCGGGGGCGGCGCCGCCGTGGTCGCCACCTGCGCCCAGCTGGTCAGCCGCTGCGGGGACGCCACCGCCTGCACCTGCAAACCAGCGCACCTGCACTGCATCCTCGTAAACCAACACTTTCTCCCTAAATTGTTTCTACGTGTTTTGGAAGGACGTGGTATGGATCAAAACAAAACAAAAGTCTAGTAAACACAGACTCTAAATTCCATACGTTAACTCTTTGAGGGACAGTTTTCTTCTTTTTTTAATAGGGAGAGCCAACCATGACAAGACTATTTGAACTGGTGTGTAGGATGTATGAGCCAGACGAAATACCCTCAGACTTTAAGAAAAATGTAATAATCCT
Source organism: Locusta migratoria (assembly GCA_026315105.1). Lineage (NCBI taxonomy): Eukaryota > Metazoa > Arthropoda > Insecta > Orthoptera > Acrididae > Locusta > Locusta migratoria. The sequence continues at coordinate 894,833,929 of CM048744.1, forward strand.
AATTCCAAAGAAATCAGACGCAGACAGGTGTGAAAATTACAGAACCATCAGTTTAATAAGTCATGGTTGCAAAATTTTAACACGAATTATCTACAGGAGAATGGAAAAGCTGGTAGAAGCTGACCTCGGGGAAGATCAGTTTGGATTCAGGAGGAACATAGGAACCCAGGAGGCAATACTCACTATCTTAGAAGATAGATTAAGGAAAGGCAAACCTACATTTTTAGCTTTTGTAGATTTGGAGAAAGCTTTTGTCATTGTTGACTGGAATACACTCTTTCAAATTCTGAAGTCAACAGGGGTAAAATACAGGGATAGGAGAGTTATTTACAACTTGTACAAAATCAAATGTTCAAATGTTTTTTAAGCTTATGGGACTTAACTTCGGGGTCATCAGTCCCTAAACTTACAAGCTACGTATGAACTACTTACGAACTAGGACGGCACAAATATCCATGCCCGAGGGGGGATTCGAACCCCCGACCGTCAACTTGTACAAAAGCCAGACCGCAGTTATTAGACTCTAACGGCATGAAAGGGAAGCATCAGTTGGGAAGGGAGTAAGACAGGGTTGTAGCCTTTCTCCGATGTTATTCAATTTGTACATCGAGTAGGCGGTGAAGGAAAGCAAGGAAAAATTTGGAATAGGGATTAAAGTACAGGGGGAAGAAATAAAAACATTGCGTTTTGCTGATGACATTGTAATTCTGTCAGAGACAGCAAAGGACCTGGAAGAGCAGTTGAATGGAATGGACAGTGTGTTGAAGAGAGCGTATAAAATGAACATTAACAAGAGCAAAACAAAAATAATGGAATGCGGTCTTAGAAAAATCAGGCAATGCTGAAGGAATTAGATTAGGTAATGAAACAATAAAGGTGGTAGATGAGTTTTGTTACTTGGGTAATAAAATAACATGTGATGGTCGCAATACAGAGGATATAAAATGCAGAATGGCAATGGGTAGAAAAGCATTTTTCAAAAAGAGAAATTTGCTAACATCGAATATTAATTTAAGTGTAAGGAAGTCTTTTCTGAAGGCATTTGCGTGGAGTGTTGCCTTGTACGGGAGTGAAACATGGACGATAAGCAGTGCGGACAGGAAGAGAATAGAGGCTTTTGAAATGTGGTGCTACAGAAGAATGCTGAAGATTAGGTGGGTAGATCGCATAACTAATGAAGAAGTACTGAACAGAATTGGTGAGAAAAGGAATTTTTGGCATACCCTGACTAAAACAAGGGATCGCTTGGTAGGACACCTTCTTAGACATCGAGGCATCGTAAGTTCAGCATTGGATGGAAGTGTGTGGGGTAAAAATCGCAGAGGGAGACCAAGAGACGCGTATAGTAAGCAGATTCAAATGGATGTGGGTTGCCGTTGTTATGAGGAGATGAACAGGCTTGCTCAGGATAGAGTAGGGTGGAGAGCTGCATCAAACAATCTCCGGACTGAAGACCATAACAACAACAACATCTATATTCTAGCTGACCCCCGCTGCTTCGCATGCGTAGGCTGGTTGTTCTGCACCAGTTGTTTCTTTTTAATCCTGATGAAGAATCCATATCTTAAGTTTCGTAGTTATAGCTTGAAATTTGAGTTAACAGCACCATATTTTTGAAAATCAATTTTTGCATCCCGTATTTCACCTCCTTATTAGTCTAATTTCCAAAAATACCGAAACACGTGTCTTTTAAATTCGAACCCCTACACCAAATCGGAAAATTTGTAATTTTAACTTCAAAATTGTCTAAATAGCAACAGATTTTCGAAAAAAAACCTCTCCAATTTAACTCCCTTGATAGTTGAATTTCCAAAAATACCGAAACTCATGTCTTTTTAAACCTGATCAAGAGTCCATACCCTAAGTTTAGTAGTTATAGCTTGAAATTTGAGTTAACAGCAACATATTTGTGAAAATCAATTTTTTGCGTCGTCTATTTTACCCCCTTATTGGTTGAATTTCAAAAACTTCTGAAACACATGTCTTTTAAATTCGAACCCTGAATTAAAATCCGAAATTTTGTAGTTCTAGCTTCAAAATTGCGTAAATAGCTACGTATTTTCAAAAAACGTTTCATCCCCTATTTCACCCCATTACGGACGAAATATCAAAAAATCGTTTCTGTATGACGTCTACAGAGTAAGATCAACACCCTCCACAAATTTCAAGTTTCTATCTTCAGCGGTTTGGGCTTGGCGATGATGAGTCAGTCAGTCAGTCAGTCAGTCAGTCAATCGGGACACTTCCTTTTATATATAGAGAAGATATAAAAGTGAATTTTTGTCTTGGAAAATGGGAGTAGTTAGAGACCTGCAACAAAGTTTGCATGTAATTTCGGACGTTTATGAACCGTTTTGAAACTGACCTCCCCCCCCCCCTTACCACCATGATTTCATTTATGAAACGGAAAGAACTCTACCGCTCACAACAGTTTCGCTGTAGGTGCCTTAAAACTGTCGCATCAGGCCTGATCTTATATCAAATAAAGTTAGCATTACAAATTTGCATGTTACTATGTATTTTTGTCTGTAAGTCTCCCTTAATTCTCTTGCATCCAAGATTAAGCAATGTGTTTTCTTAATCTCTATCTATATAAAAGCGAAAGGTTACTCACTCACTGACTAAACACGAAATCTCGAACACTACTTCACCTATGAAGCTGAAATTTGGCAGGAATTTAGTTTACAGGTAGAAAAAGTCAGCTAAGAAAGTATTTTGTGATAGGTGTATGGCGGAGCATACTTCTCCTACAGACTCACGAAATCCACAGTTTCATTCCGATTTTCACTAAATTTCGCACACTTGACCTTCACAAGAGGAACGTCACCGTCTACTTTATGTTTCATACGGTGCATGGGGGAGGGTACTTTGCATCATAAAAATGAATCCCTAAATCCCATGGTCGCGCCATAACTTGAGAACGGCTCGACCGATTTCACAGATCCTTTTTTGTTGTTTTCGTTATTCTCAGAACAAGGGTTGTAGGAAATGAAACTGGAATATTTGAGAATAACAAAGTGCGTTTTTCAATGTTACCCTGCGTTTCTATTGCACAGAAATCAATAATTTTGTTCCGATATTGATGATATTTTGCGCACTCTATCTTAAAAACAAGACAGGTCATCTCCTAGACATACTAGATGAAAGTTGTATCCCAGTTACGCGGTGGTTAGCAGCGCTAACCAAGAATGAAGAAATAAAAATATGGCATAAATAAAATTTTATCTAGTAAATATTGCCATGACGTTCATTAGCATGAACTAAATTTAAACATGATAATAATTACTTGCAAATGAAAGTAGTATATGTGTGTCAAATGCATTCTTCAAAACTCACTCCAAATGAACCGCACAAAACTGCTTTAAGGCAACAAACAAAATGTGCCTTACCGACAATAGGAAAGCAAAATGCGTGCTATCCAATGCCATGTCATCTAGATACAGCTCCCTAAACTAACCGTGTGCCTCTAAGTGAGAACTGCTGCCCCTTTAGGTCACCAGGTGTCGTAAACTAGGTGGCCAACACCGTTAACCACCGCCCTTGAAAGAGTTGAGAGTTATGAACACTCGACCAGTAGAAGAGATGTCTTCCATAGTATCCACGATGAAGAGATATTCACAATACTTAACGTATGCATATTAGAACCTATGTTAAGTGCAGTTTTTTTCGGTTTCGTCCATGCTGCTTCCTACTAAAATAGGCAAAGCAAAGGCCTTACAGTGGAAGAGATTTGTTTCCCAGTGTCAAAGAAAATGAAGGTTCATAGGGACACTGGAAGACATTTCAGGATATGGGTACGTTATTTGTGACTTTCCTCGCTCGTTGTTCTACCGCAAACCGAGACTATAAGCAAGTAGCAGATAGTACCTTTACTAAAATCCTAGCTAATCTGCTAACAAATGGTATTGCAACAAACATGAATTGTTCTATACAACTCTAGCTGTAGAATATGGGGTTGAGCTGTGCATGTTTTCTTTCATTTTCATAGCAACTACCCACACTGCTAAATACAGGAACACCCTATAGAGGCAATCTAACGAGATAGATGGGAAAATAGTAAATGATCTTTTATTATTTGAAAAGGGGGGTCATAGCAGAAGCGTTCACGTCACGACCCCTGTCGAGGCTGATACCAAATCGATATCAGTCCGTGAATTCTGCTACCAAACGAACTACACTGTATAGGTGAAGGTATACATCGTGTCATTATGGACACCAACCGAAACAACCTAGAAAACAGACGGCTCTTACAAGAGCCAATTTTGACAATTATCTCGCTCAATACAGAAGAAATCTCTGCAGCTAAACAAGACCCGATCGCAAAATCTGCCGTAACAACAAATGCGATGTCCTCTGCTTGCAAGAAACTCACAGAGGCTCCACTCAGATTAAGCCCAATATTATGGGGATGAGATTAGTAAACGAGATAGCCCATGAGAATTACGGAAGTGCTGTCTTTGTAAGGAAAGACCTGCAAATTACTAAAAGTCGAACTCTTCAACACAACAACATTGAACTGATAGCACTAGAATTAGATAACATCGAAATAATCTCTATATACAAACCTCCTGAGGAACCCTTCAATTTCCGCCTACCACTGTGTAACACAAGAGATAGAAAGCCCACAGTGGTTATTGAAGATCTCAACTGCCACAGCACACTGTGGGGATATAGAGAATCTAACCAGAATGGTGCACTGCTTGAGCGATGGGCGGACAATAATCAGTTCTGCCTGCTTCACGATCCCAAGCAGCCCCCATCATTTAACAGTGGACGGTGGAGAAGGGGATATAACCCAGACTTGATCTTTATCAGTAGAGACCTGAGCAACCTGAGCCACAAACTCGTTATGGAGCCAATCCCGAAATCACAACCCAGACCAATCAAACTGATAATCAGACCAGCAGTTCACCCTACAAAAGTCCCGTTCAGAAGAAGATTTAACTTCAAAAAAGCGGGGTCGACGGATTTAAGAAGTAAACTAGATGAGTCACTAAAATGGATTGAACCCAAACCAGAGAACTATGACAAATTCGTCAAGCGATTAAGGAAATCTCTGTTAAAACTATTCCTATAGGGTGTAGGGCTGACTATATACCTGGCTTCACAGAAGAAAATAAGGAAGCGTACAAAGAGTATTGTAATTTGTATGATATGAATCCCATATCCCGTGAAACAATTGAAGCAGGTGATGAGTTAATGGCAGCCTTAAGCGACCAAAGATGCCGATCGTGGGTGGAAACTGTAGAGGGTCTAGACATGACACACAGCAGTAGGAAAACATGGGGATTAGTTAAAAAACTATCAAATGATCCAACCGCAAGAAATACACATGTAAATATAACCCCCAACCAAATTACCAGCCAGCTGTTAAAAAATGGAAAGCCAGACTCTAAGTGCTACGTAAATAGGTCTAAGCGCAAAGGTAACATGGCGCCTGAAAGTAACATACTGGATACAGATTTTACCATGGAAGAACTATCAGAAGCTATAAAGAACCTGAAAACAGGGAAAGCGGCTGGTCTCTACGACATTAGAAACGAAATTATCAAAAACCTGTCTCAAAATACTGTAAAGTGGCTGTTGGACTTTTTCAATTGCTGCTGGAAAACAGCGAAAATCCCCAAGAGATGGAGACATGCAAAGGTCATCGCTGTACTCAAGCCCGGCAAAGACCCAAACGATCCCAAAAGTTACCGACCAATATCACTGTTGTGCTCTTTGTCAAAGCTCTCTGAAAGACTTATAGTGAACAGGATAGGTGAATATACGGATGGGCTGTTTGATTAAGGAGCAGGCGGGTTTTCGTCCGGGAAAATGCTGTACCAGTCAGGCTCTCAATTTGACCCAATTTATCGAAGATGGTTTCGAGAAAGGACTCTCGACAGGAGTGGTTCTCATCGATCTTACAGCGGCCTACGATACTATTAACCTCAGAACTCTCATCTCAAAAGTCCAGCATATGACTAATTGCCGCAAACTGGTGGAAGTCCTAAGATCAATACTCTTTAACAGAAGATGTTATGTTGAATTCCAAAACGGAAAGAGCAAATGGCGAAATCAGAAGAACGGTTTGCCACAAGGTAGTGTGCTGTCAACGATGCTCTTAACATATATACGTACGACCAACCTATAAGTGAAAAGTCGAAGTCCTTCATATACGCGGATGACAGAGCAATCGCTTATCAAGCGAAGTACCACAACGAAATAGAAAAAGGTCTAAGCCTGGAACTCGAAGCCCTCACTGACTATTATAGGGGAAATTAACTTCGACCAAACCCTAGCAAAATTCAAGTGTGTCTGTTTCATTTGAATAACAGGGAGGCTAGAAAGAAATTAAACATCGTTTGGGACAGAGACCAACAGGAGAACTGCTCCAACCCTACCTACCTGGGCATCACCCTCGACAGAACCTATAAATATCATATCGAGAAAACAAAGGCCAAACTCCAAACACGAAATGGAATACTCAACAAGCGAACATCTGCAAAGTGGGGTGCAAAACCAAACGTTCTACGTACCACAGCCCTCACCACCTGTTTTTCTGTGGCTGAGTATGGATGTCCAGTCTGGGGAAGATCTGTTCATACAAAGGAAATAGACACGGTCCTTAATGATTCCTGCAGGAAGATAACGGGCTGCTTAAAACCTACCAAAATGGGCCATTTATATTCACTGGCTGGTATTGCTCCGCCTCACATTAGAAGATCTATCCTCAGCTCTAAAGAACGGTATAAACAACTCAATGATCCGAGGCACCCACTATTTAATCACCAGCCTGTACCTAGACGACTGAAATCTAGGCAAAGTTTCATAAACGCAACTCAGCCATCTGCGGAATCCATAGACTCACTCTGGAAAGAGAACTACCCGGACGCACTCAGTCATGAGGAAGCTCTTCCCCCTGGCTCTCACCTAGATTGGCAACATTGGAAAACTTTAAACCGACTCCGCACGGGCATGGGCCAATACAAACAACTATTGTACAAGGGTTTATACGGACACAGATAGATGTAAATGCGAGGAGATACAAACAATGGAGCATCTCCTGAGGTGTCCGTTGGTGAATACTTCCGGAGAATGCTCCCAGGAAGATCTTATGAGGTATAACGAGACCGCTGCTCTATATACCGAATTCTGGATGAGCGGTTTATGAATTTTATCGTGTGTTTGTTTTAGATATGCTTGTCTTTTAATTTTGATGACGTACGTCCCAACTAACGGATATGTTTTTAATATATACACTCCTGTACCTGCTAATTTAAGTATGATTGTACTTAATTATCAGTGTGTAGTTCGTTACACTTTTCAAAAGCATTTGCTATAACTGTAGGTACATTCATCCCACTGCGAGATGCAGTGCTTCCATGAAAAGGATATCTGTGGCTGCCCACGGAAGCTGAAATAAATTGACGGCCACGGATAACTTTCAACAGGTCTCCAAAAATATGTAAATTGCGTGGGGAGAGATTAGGACTGTATAGAGGCTCTTTTTCCCAAGTACCTTTCTGCATTGTAGCCGAAACGGCACCATTATCTTGCAGAATAATAGCAGTCACTTGCTGCCAAAGTTGTTTTTGCCAATATTTTTCAGTGAAGGCATTGACTGACTTCCTCAAGATAGAACACTGCTATGACACTACGAACTTCAGACGACAGTAATTTTAAATGTTTAATTGTTGAAAACATTGGTGAGAGTATAAAAAGACTCGCATATGGTTCCAAACGTGTTCGTTGATGCCCTCCTGCCCTCCATACCAGTACAATTATGTAATGCAGGGTACTGCGAATTCAATAAGTTGCTCACATTTTTCATCACCAGATGTTTTCTCAGCTCATCTATGCCAACAACTGAACAGCATCTCACACTCCCGAAGCAAACTCTACATAATTTCACTCTTGTTCAACCTCTTCACAGCTTACACCTGCTGCTTACCAAACTTACTTCTTCCACGGTATGCCCTCTTAGCTAAAAAGAGTCTCGCTCTTACAGAAGTAACCTACTTACTGATCTGACTCCCTGTTATCCCTAACCGGTACTCTTTTAATGGGGCAGGACTTCTCTCACATTGTTTCCCCAGCTGTCTTCGTACACAGTCGAATCCCCAAAGTTAAGGCTCTCGCTATGCTCACAGCTAAGGTAGTCTGACAGAGAATCCTTGTTCTGGTTGAACAAGTTAATACCAACCTCACTAAGAGACCACAGCTGCAGCATCCATCTGTGACTACTGATACCATCTGAGGCTATGATTGAGCAACTTCATTCCCAATCCCATGACACGCCCTTAATTACCGCATTTACCATGTTCTCACAGAGCCCTTAATGTTTAGACACACTGAAACCCACTAGATGCCAGTTAGCTGTTAAGCAAGACATAATCACTCCCATACTCCTTCTTAGTAGACTACCCCCAATCGCCCCCATTGGATACGATTGCTACCATTGTGGCAGGCCACTTGTCATGACCAAACAACCCGCCACAATCTGATTATTACAGCTGCCACCTGTTAGCTGTTGAGCTCCATACAATTACCCCTCATTAGAGACAGTCACAATAGCAACCCCACTATACGCTCCAATTAACAGCTCTCACCAGCTAGCTGCTGAGATCCTTCCATGGTGAGGCTAAACTAGTTGTACCAACTCAACACAAATTGTACAGTTGCAGATCTCACCTGCTGGTTTCTTAGCTCCTTTGGGGTAAAATGACCCCCCTCCCTTTCCATCCCAGGTGGACAAATACTCTCCCATTGCCAGTTGGCCCCCTCATACATCAGCCAATCCAACCGCTTTCCTTATCATTATTACAGCTGTCTTGTGCTATGTACTGAGCCCCACAGAGTTTGCCACTCGGTCATTTAGATGTACCTTCAACCGTCCTTCCAGATACTCTTATAACAGCTCTTAACAGCAACCTGTTGAGTTCCTTCCGATCCCCAACCTCCCTCTGGATGCACAGGGTTCCTTTCATCATCGGCATGGATCCTCTCATACCTAGCCAGTTCCACCAGATTGCTATTAGCAGTTGTCACTAGCAGGCTGCTGAGCTTCACAGAGTGGCCCCCAAAGCTAGACAGTTCCTGCAGTTGGTCACAGTAACAATTACCATATTCACACAGAGTCCTTAATGTTTAGACACACTGAAACCCACCAGATGCCAGTTAGCTGTTAAGCTGGACATTATCACTCCCATCTCCAGAACACAATCACAGTTGTAGATTGCACCTCTTTGTTGTTATACTCCTTCTTAGTAGACTGCCCCCCAATCGCCCCAATTGGATACTATTGCTACTCCTGTAACAGCTCTTAACAGCATCCTGTTGAGTTCCTTCCGATCCCCATCCTCCATCTGGATGCACTGGGTTCCTTTCATCATCAGTACGGATTCTCTCATACCTAGCCAGTTGCTATTAGTAGTTGTCACTAGCAGGCTGCTGAGCTCCATAGAGTGGCCCCCACAGCTAGACAGTTCCTGCAGTTGGTCACACTAACAGACCCCAGTGGCAGGTCGCTGAGGCCCCCAGCTGCAGGCTCACCTGCTCCTCCTCGACGGATTGCTCCCCCTTGCTGGAGAGGGTCCCCGTCGCCGCTATGCCCAGCCAGTGTCCTCTCAGCGCGGCGCAGCCCTGCACCAGAGCCAGCTGCCTCCGCAGCTCGGCCGCTTCCGAGTGCGCCTCATCCGCCTCTTTGCGACGCGCCTCCAGCGCAGCCTCTGTGGACACACGATACAATTTTTGCTTGTGGCAGCCTCTGGCGTTAGCACATTTCTTTGCCTATTCACTTCCAGAAGTGTATCTCCATCAAAGTTTCACAAAGTTTCCTTTATGAAAAGCTACACCTTCTATGTAAGTATAGATCAGTTGTTCTCAAACTGTGGGAAGCGATCTTCATGGCGGGGGGAGTGGGGGAGGACAGCGCCAATGCTGAACAAGGGAGACGCGATGTGTTACAACCTCTGACAGTAAATTTTGATGATTGAAGTCAGAACGGTCGATCAGGCAACAAGCGAATCACAAGACTGCATCTGAACTAAGAAGAGGACCCAGAATTTAGAGGAGAGGAAAACGTGTTGTCATCAGGGGGCACATCAACTGACTGACGATCAGAAGCAGGCAGCTTTAGAGGCTTCACAGTATTTTGTCGAAACGGCAGATGGGATACCCAACTTATTGAACCGTATTGCCACTGACAATGAAGGTACTTAGGCTCGAACAAACAGAAATACACCAAAATCGTATGATAGATAATGTAAAGGTCTCTTATTGCACTAGTGATACTCCCGCATCTGCAAAACTCTGCAGTCGCCCATTAGAGACCTCTGCGTGTGCCATCCGCATTGCACTTTGACCTGCCGGTACGCCAGTAGTGACGGTGAAGTGTGCCTCTGAAGTTGCGTTTTGTGACGTTATTTGTGTGGTGAAGTGTCGGATGGGTCGGCGATTGGTAATCAATCCTGCTAATATAGTGTGACTGGTTGAGGTGAAGTTACAAAGAAACCTTCTTCGTGTAGATGGTATTGGTGTAGAAGATGAATCATTCGCATGTTACCTATTATCTATTATAGTGTTTCTAATCTATTCTCATATTTCTACACTATAATAGATACCAGAAAACATGTGAATGATTCTTCTTCTACACCAAGGCCGTATTCACGAAGAAGGGCTCTTCGGAATTTCACCTCAACCAATCGCAATACATTAGCAGGAGTGATTACCAATCACCGACCTATCTGACGCTTCACTACACAAATAACGTCACAAAGCGCAACTTCAGAGGCACACTGCACCGTCACCGGCAGGTCAAAGTGCAATGCGGCATGGCACACGCAGAGGCTTCTAATGGGCGACTACAAAGTTTTGCAGATGCGGAAGTATCACTAGTGCAATAAGGGACCTTTACATTATCTATCATACGATTTTGGTGTATTTCTATTTGTTCGAGCCTAAGTACTTTCCTTGTGAGAATGAAAACTGGTGTCGCCGGTACGACCCTAAAACGAAACGGCAAAGTATGGAATGGCGTTCTCCGACTTCATATTATCGTAAAAAGAGCCAAAAAATCATGCATCTAACGACGCTTATCACCTTTTTCGTTAGTCGGGCCATTAACCACAAGTAAATTTCTACCTGAAGGAAAGACGTTGACCGCTTCAAGGTACGTTGAAATTTAGATCTGTTTCATGCAACGTCTACACAGGTCACGAACCCAGTACTCACAACAAGGTTCCTGGTTCTTTGTTCACGACAACGCTCGCCAATCTCTTCAAGCAGTTCTCGCAAAAAAGGGAGAGGCGAAGCTTGAACGTCTACCACACTCGCCGGATTTCAATCCTCCAGACTTATTGCTATTCCCACGACTCAAACTTGCTTTGAAAGGATAGAGATTAGACGATATTCCTTACAACGAAAACTGACGAGACTTTTGAACGGCATCCCAAAACAAGACTCCATGCAAAGTTTCCAAGACAAGACAAGCTCAGCGTTCCATAGTTATGGGAGGTGACTATTTCCAAGGAAAGTAAGGTACTGCGTTATTGTTACAAGTCTATTCACTGAATTTTATTGTCAGACGAAATCGAAATATTGGAACACTTCGATCGTTACGAGGCGTTGAAATAAATTCAACGGCGAAATTGAAACTTTATGCTGGACCGAGATTCGAAACTGAATTTCCCTCTTCGGGCCAGCGGTCGCCTTAACCAACCATGCTATCTATGCACACTTCCCTTCCAACCCAAATACTCTACTTGTAGCACACCACGATGTCAGTGCCCCCTGTCCATTGCAGCCTACACTGTATTCCTCGACTTGTATAGACATTTTATTCTCCCACTTCCTGTTCTTTCTTTCCATTCAACCGAACGCCACTAACAGCTAAAACGTCTAACCCCATATTACTCGCAGTCTTTGCTAGCTCTAACTTTTTCCCAATGTCGCCCCCATTGACGTTAATAGCTTCCCATCTCATTACAGATCGTTTCCCACGTCGTATCTGAGGAGTCCCTGAAATGTAAATTAGAGGTGGTACTCCGTCACTTCCGAAGCTCCGAGAAATTTTGCTCTGATTATTGCCAGCATAAGATCCAAGATCTTGGGAGTCAGGTTTCCAGCCTTAAAAAAATGTTCAAATGTTTGTAGGACTTATTGGACTTAACTACGGGGTCATCAGTCCCTAAGCTTACAAACTACTTATGAACTACCTAAGACTAAGGACGGCACAAATATCCATGCCCGAGGGGGGATTCGAACCCCCGACCGTAGTGGCCGTGCAGACCGTGACTGAAGCGCCTCAGTCCCCTCGGCCACCGCGGCCGGCTTCTAGCCTTACTTACCCAGGGCCCCAATTGGGGTTTACTCCTAACGTTTGAGAGACTAACCGGCGGATTTGGTAGTCTGAGCACAAAGATGACCGCGACTCAGATTACAGCCGAGAGATACAACCTTAATTCGAAGTAAACGGAATCCCGACTGTCAGAACCAGTTACTCGACCTCTCATACGTTGCCATGATTCATAAACTAGGACATGACTATAGAACGCACATTTTTTGTTCCAAATTGGATACCATTTTCTGGAATGTTTTGCACAACTACAACCAAACAATTGTTATAATCTAGGGAAAAATCAACATGGAGCTTAATTACTTGCTTTTATTAAATGGCAAATCGATTCGATTACATACTGAACATCCTCAGTTAAGAAACAGAAACACACAAAGTGAAACCAATGTAGAAAAGATAATCTAATTTTTGCACGTTCTGGTAACTTTTCGTCTGTTTTCTCTCTTTGTTGTAGGTTAGCAAGTGAAGACTGAAGGTCTAAATGACCGCCCGAACATGAAATTCATTTATCAAATTTTCAAATGTTTGTAGAGCTTATGGATCTTAACTACGGGGTCATCAGTCCCTAAACTTACAAACTACTTATGAACTAGCTAATACTAAGGACGGCACAAATATCCATGCCCGAGAGGGGATTCGAACCCCCGACCGTAGTGGCCGTGCAGGCCGTGACTGGCGCGCCGCAGTCCCCTCGGCCACCGCGGCCGGCCACTTACCTTGTTCTGCGAAAATGACAGTGTCTTTAGTTCTACCGTGGCAACATCACGGAGGATCGCGGAAACCAGACCCACCTGGTGGCTGACTGGACAAAATAGTGCGTCTGTGGAGATACAGTACTAACTTTTTGTGGGGCAAAAGACACGCAAACATACAGCGTTAGACACGACACAAATGTTTGTTCATTTATGGAACTTATCTACTCTTTTTTTAATATATTTATTAAAAATTTTAAGTACATTAATTATTATAATGGTTTCATAACTTTAATGTTAACAGCTGACACACAAGAACCATGCACTCTTCCTCACTTGTTTCCTCCTTGGTAACAAGGATTACTTGGCTTCAGTATGTCGCAAAGGTTGTCCACATTTGGTTTTTCTTCACACTTGCAGAGCACCTTCGATAATCATTGCAACGGCTTAACCACGTTTTTTTCTTTTTAATTGTTTTTTTCATACTTTTCCGTATTTTTCAATTTCCCTTACCGATCTTAATTCTTATTTTCTTTGTCTCATATTAATATTATTATATCGAAAGCATTCATCAACATAGTGATGTCCGCCTAATTATAGCTTACAACGCTGTTTCTGGGTTCTGCTGAGGCCTTCACGGCTACCGTAGCGGCCACGGGGCACACGAAGTCTCCACCGTACTTCACCTTCAGCAGCAATCCCCTACTTTGGCACTGAAGTCATAATCAGGCCAGCCGACTTCAATTTAGGTCTTTATGTTATTTTATGTTCGAAGAGCAAAATTTTTAACATGTTGCCAAATATCTTTTTATGATCCTCCCATCTGTATAGTTTATAGAATTCACCCTTTATAAATTTTTCGTATTCCTGTATTCAGTCATTCTCTTTCTTTGTTATTACGTAATGTACGTAAATGCCTAATACCAATAGTATAGTGTTATTTTTTTGTTCTGGAAAATATACTTCTTCTGGGTAAAAGATGTTGTTTGAGGTAATTTCCCTTACATCGCTTCGCTTGAGGAATGCAATTTGCTTGTTCACTGAAAACCAGATGTCCTGATAGTCTTCACAAACGAATCGATGGTTTAATGTAGCAATATCATTACGTTCTTGACAGATGTTGGTGACGCATCGACCAATTGAGTGTAATTTCTGATTTGTGGATACTAAATTATTAATAACGCGGTACCAAGTCGTTTTAATATCAGTAGAAACAACTCTATTACTGATGTTACGCCATATACAGGGTGTCCCAGCTATCTTGTCCACCCAAAATATCTCTGGAACAATAACAGCATTTGGAAAACAACTTTCACCGGTATCTATGTACGGCTGGGGCCCATGAATGTACATATTTGGAAACATTCTAAAACGAAAGCAAATGTGTTTTTTAACACAAACTTATGTTTTTTTTAAATGGACACCCTATATTTTTTCTTCAGCAACCCATAGCATGACAAATCACATAAACAATGGCGTTGATTTCATCGCAATATTCCAATTATATCCCGAGATATTGCGACGCGAAGTTGACGCTTGAAATACGCGAAACTCGCGGCTAGCGCACGTCCTGAGACTCAGGCTAGCCGCGCGTTTCGCGTATTTCAAGCGTCAACTTCCCGTCGCAAATATCTCGGGATGTAATTGGAATATTACGATGCAATCAACGCCATTGTTTATGTGATTTGTCATGCAATGGATTGCTGAAGTAAAAATATAGGGTGTCCGTTTAAAAAAAACATAAGTTTGTTTTAAAAAACACATTTGCTTTCGTTTTAGAATGTTTCCAAATATGTACATTCATGGGCCCCAGCCGTACATTGATACCGATGAAAGTTGTTTCCCAAATGTTGTTATTGTTCCAGAGATATTTTGGGTGGACAAGATAGCTGGGACACCCTGTATATTTCCAATTTTTGCCGGGGTACTTTATTTCCATTCTATTCCGACAGCGTGGTGGGTACAGTGCATCCATGATGTATTTACTATTTCTTCTGTTTTTCTCTTCCACAGAGCACTGAAGGTAGCTAAACTCAAGATAAAATTCTAGGCTTACAAACTACTTAAACTAACTTATGCTAAGGTCAACACACACACCAATTCCCGAGGGAGGACTCGAACCTCCGACAGCGAGCAGCGGCGCACTACCACAGACAAATATATACAGACGGGAAACGTCCATAAGGACCCGGTCACACCCTCAGGTGTGCGGGGAGGGAGGGCTACCAGCAGTTCCATAAAATGTCCCATGATGGCGCTGCGTTCAGAAGCAGCCCTTAAAACCGGGCCAGAGCAGGCGGCAGGTAGCGGCTGTCCCCACCACCACTTCCCCTCAAACGCCGGCACACCGAACACAGCTGTGGCCTCGTGGAAGGTGGCACAAGCTCTCCCCTCAGCCTCCCCTCCACGCTATCATCTCATGTGCGAGAGGCACCCTCAGAAGCGCCTCTAGTGTGGTCTACAGGTACTAACCCGGGGAACCGCCTGTCATCTGCTAGCATCTTACGGAACTACGAGGACAGTGGTTTAGGGGGGGTTCCTTCTCTGTATATGTTACTCTGTGGTACTACGGAGCTAGGTGCCTTAAAGAGCTCGGCCACCCCACCGTGGCAGACTCGACACAGATGAGTATGTATGTATGTATGTATGTACGTACCCAGCCGCTGCGCGTGCCTCCTGACAGCGTCCAGCCGCAGCTCCGCCTCGGCGCTGGTCAGCAGTGCACTTCCTCTCCTCCTATGCTCCAGTTTGGTACCCTGCACACACGTACCAACAACGCCATTGTTTCTTTGAGGAGAGCACTGGGCACAGTACGTATCAGAGGACACAGTTGCCTCAGTCTAATGAGGCTCTAGTCAACTCGATTGTCAATTTCCCGCTGCTAGGCATACAATAGAAATGCAAGCTTTTGTTGTCAGAGGAGATGCTTTAAGTTAGTTTCAAAAAACAGTCATATGTTCAGAATAAAACTTTTCACTCTGCAGCGGAGTGTGCGCGGATATGAAACTTCCTGTCAGATTAAAATTGTGTGCCGGAACCGAGACTCGAACCTGAGACCTTTGCCTTCGCGGGCAAGCGATCAAACGACTGTGCTATCCCGACACGACTCACGATGCCGCCTCACAACTTTAATTCGGCCAGTACCTCGCCCCCTACTTTCCAAACTTCACAGAAGCTCTCCTGCGAAACTTGCAAGACTAGCACTGCTGGAAGAAAGGATATGGTGGAGACATGGCTTAGTCACAGCCTAAGGGATGTTTCCAGAATGAAACTTTCACTTTGCAGCGGAGTGTGTGTTGATATGAAACTTTCTGGCAGATTAAAATTGTATGCCAGAAACGGGACTCGAACCTGGGACCTTTGGTACTGGAGAAAGTGGAGTTGAGGCAGCATCGTGAGTCGTGTCGGGATAGCTCAGTAGGTAGCGCGCTTCCCCGCGAAAGGCAAAGGTCCCCGGTTAGAGTCCCGGTTCCGGCACACAATTTTAATCTGCCAGGAAGTTTCATATCAGCGCACACTCCGCTCTGCAGAGAGAAAAGTTTCATTCTGGAAACATCCCTTAGGCTGTGACTAAGCCATGTCTCCACCATATCCTTTCTTCCAGCAGTGCTAGTCTTGCAAGATTCGCAGGAGAGCTTCTGTGAAGTTTGGAATGTCTATATGCCTACGTACGAGCCCTAATTTCTCTTATCTTGTCTTTATGATCTTTACGTGAAATGTAAGTAGGCGGCAGCAAGATCGTACTACACTCAGCTTCAAATTCCGGCCCTCTAAATTTACTCAACAGAAATTCACGCAAACAACGTCGTCTTTCCTCCAGCGATCCCCAATTGAGTTGCCGGAGCATTTCCGTGACACTCGCGCATTGGTCGAACCTACCAGTAACAAATCTAGCTGCTCGCTTCTGAACTGCCTCTATGTCTTCCTTTAAACTGATCTGCTGCGGGTCCCAAACACTTGAGAAATACTCAAGACGTGGTCGTACAAGCGTTTTATACGCAGTCTCCTTTACAGGTGAAGTACATCTTCCCAAAATTCTCCCAATAAACCGAAGCTGGCTGTCCGCCTTACTCACAACTGTCCTTACATGTTCGTTCCATTTCATATCACTCTGCAATGTTACGCCTAGATATTTTAACGACGCGACAGCATCAAAAGCTCACGAATAATGCTGTATTCGAACATTATAGGATTGTTTTTCATACTCATGCACATCACCTTACATTTTTCTACATTGAGAGGTAGTTGGCATTCTTCGCACCAACTAGAAATTTTGTCTAAGTCATCCTGTATGCTATTACAGTCAGTTAAAGACGACACCCTCCCATACATCACAGCATCATCAGCAAACAGCCGCAAATTACAACTTACTCTGTCCATCAGATCATTTACATAGATAGAAAATATTAGCGGTCCTATCACACACCCCAGGGGAACGCCTGACGATACACTCGCCTCTGATGAACACTCGCCGTCGAGAACAACGTACTGCGTTCTATTACTTAGGAAGTCTTTCAGCCAGTCACAAATCTGTGAACCTATTCCATAACTCCCCATAACTTTTCAACTTTCTGGATCATACAGGTATCATGTGTAAACCATTTAGCAGCTATGTTTGATCAACTGTTGACTTCTTTAGCAGCTATGTTTGATCAACTGCTGACTTCTAAATGCCTCAACTCCTTCAGTCCTGAATTATTTTAAAGATAGAATAAATCAAATTCTTGTATTTTTGCGTGTCTATAACACTCTATATATATTGCATATTTGAGCAAAATTTAAAATTTTCATATTTGGTTTCCAAAATAAAAAAATTCAAATAAATTGGACACTGCACCCTTAAGGCGTTTACGGATATGAAATAAGAAGTCAAGAGTTATATATGTCATACCATATGTATTGTAGAACTTATACCGCAAAGTGGAATTTGTGTAAAATTCATAAATTAACACATAAAATAATTTCAACTACTGATATCATGTCTGACGCACTCCGCAAGGGGTCCACTATGTTCACTGTTTTTCATTGGGGCTCGTCATTCTGGTGACAGATGGCAGCAACAAGCACGAAACTAAAAGCGACGGATAACCTCTAAACAGGCCAGTGTGTCTCAATGTAAAGCGAAATCGTATACTGTTCAAAAATTAATAAAAAGTCGGTGTCCAATATATTGGACGCCAGGTCTGAAAGGGTTAAGCGAACTAAACGAACTAAGTGTAAAATTATAGCGCTTGAACAACACTGCTGGAACAGATTTAGAAAATGCACTGAAGGAGTAAAATGTAAGTAACAAACTAGAATGTTAATAAAATTCTGACGGTCTACAGTCGCGTCAATTGGTTAACTGCCCATGCGTTTTCGGGAGAGATCTCATCTACCGTTCAGAAGTTCTGTCTTGTGGATGCTACTTTTGTGCTTTTATAGCAGTCACTGATGCTAATTCCCGCACCAAATATGCTAATGTTTTTGGACCGCCGCACTCATTTCAATTGTCCAATATAAGGCCATGTTACATCATGATGCATCAAGTTCCGAGTATAGCTGACGGTTTCCGCCCATCGCCTGGGTTGCGCTATAAACACAACCATTTGGCGCCGCAGATCACTGATGGTATTTCCGAGAGTGAAGGTATCGTGTCATTTCCACTGGTGTGTTGCATCAAATGAATTTCTTTAAACTATCGTATCAAACACATAATTGTATTTTTATTCCGTTTCTTTCAATAACGACGCAAAAGCTACGTTTTTCGAGCAAGCAACATTAGGAATATTAAATCGCTGTGACATTCAAATCCGTAGTGGTTTAATATAATTCTGTTTCAATCTGGACAACAAGAATTCCGAATACTGGCGAGCTCGGTGTTCACCACTAGGCAGTTGGCCGCGGTGGCCGAGGAGACTGAGGCGCTTCAGTCACGGTCTGCACGGCCACTACAGTCGGGGGTTCGAATCCCCCCTCGGGCATGGATATTTGTGCAGTCCTTAGTTGTAGGTAGTTCATAAGTAGTTTGTAAGTTTAGGGACTGATGACCCGTAGTTAAGTCCCTCAAGCTTAACAAACATTTGAACATTTTTGAGCCACTTGGCTTCCCCAGAGGTTAAAGAGATCTTTTGGTGTGAGTTTGTCACTGGCGAGTATCGAAGACGATATGTTTCGCATACTAATCATAAATATAAACCCACCAAACCACCGCACCTAGTAATACCTCATGCAGGAAGTAGACGTCTGAACAATCACCTTAGAATGAAGTCGGTCATCTATTCAAAGAAGCAGGCATTAATTTGATAATGCAAATAGCAAAAACAAGTAGATTGAATAATTTGTAAAATCTCAAACCTAAGAGTCGACTTTTGGTGATTCTCCATCGTAGCAATTAGAGGAGTGAAAGATTCTAAAGCTAATTCCTTGGTTTTAGAAGTCGCAGGAGTTTATTCTGTAGTAGGACAGCATTACACACCGGTGGGTTTCAGTTACTGTGCAGAATACAAAACCACGGTTTTTCGTCAAAAGCGTGCGTAGTTTCCTGCCACTTATGAATAGGTAGTAGACCTATGTTCCTGCAGAGATTCGATAAACGGCTACGCTATAGTACGTGTGGGTGACGCTGGCAAAAATGCGCAGATGACTAACACGAGGTCCTAGGATCGATCTAACATCCGCAGCACTTTTATTTTTAATTATTCACTCATTTTCACGAGTTTCAATCCGTACGTAACTTTTCTGCTCAGTAACAACTTTGGTAGCGAATATAGTATCAAAAAGTTTTAACTCTTCATTCAGCCAGTTGATATGATAACAAAGAGAAATTTGAATGAATGAACGAAATAGACAGTCTATTTGCGTCAGATGTTCTGAGTAGATTGACACTGCCACCAGAAAAATGCAACAGATCGTGTTTTTCCAAAGACAGATAATAAATGTTGGTTTCAGGGCACATATCGTATGGATTTATAAATATCAAACAATATAGTAGTCACAATTTATTAGCTGAAATAAATGCATACTGGAAAACGTTGCCTTTATGTGGGTTCAAAACTTGACAAGCACATACCAAGAGTGTAATAGATACAACGACAATCTCCGAATTGTCTTGACCATACCCCCTTATACGTTTGCGTGCTAAAAGTCTCAACACTAGGGATCGCTGGATGGGTCTCACCTAATTGACCCAAACTGTGCGAGAAGAAATACAAATACGAAACTTTTAAATACCTACAAAGCTCCCCTGTGTAGGCCATAGGAAGAGAGAAAACGCTTGTCAAAAATTTTCCAACTACAGATAGACGCGTTATCAGCTAATATTGAGGCTCACTATTGCTGATGACGGTGTTTTCGGTGTTGCGAAGTAGCTAAACGATTAGCTTTTGAATGAAACAGCACGGGTTTGAATCCCATCCGTTCCAAAATACTTTTCTTATATTAACACTTGTAGTTTTAATTATCAATTATAAAAATTTCAATGCATAGTATATTTATTTGGTTTCGTTATAACTAATTTAATTAATATATCTTATTTCATCATTTAATTTTCATAATTCGATGAAGTATTAAATGAAAATAATTTTTCAAAAATTGTAGCACGTATTTATATGCCGAAGTTATATTACATTCCTTAGGGTGTTCATCGTCAAAGAAAATCTCCACACTATGCAGACTTTACCAAAGTATTTTAAGCGAGAAATTTTATCCGAAATATGCTTCGGTGCAAAGCATACTTTATTCAAGTTTTTAAGGAAATAACTTTTCACTGTTGATTTTTGTGCATACCAACGTATGGATGGGAATTGTGGACTGAACTGATGCTGTAGGATTGAATGTGTTTTAATTGAGACACCTCTTGACATCATCGTTCGTGGCACACTGAAACGTTTAAGTAAATTTAAATTTCATAAATAAAAGGTTTACATTGCGAGGGGTAATATGAAATGAACAAAACAGTAAGGAGTACCGGGGAATCGAACCTTGACTGCCAGCTTTGCACTCCAAGTACTTTTCCACTATGCAAGGCACACTCCTCAAAGACGGGAAGTTAATAAACAGCTTATATAACAGTTATTTTTCTGTGAGATATTTTCGCCACCGTATTCGCTTTCCCTTTAGCCAACTCGGACGGGATATTTTGGGAATTTGAAAGGTTTGTCAACTTCCTTCTCGCAGGGTTTGAACAAAATCTTTGAAAAACATCCCGCAATCTACTCTGTCAGTCATAAACATTCTACAGTATAAACTGAAAGACAGAATCGTTGAGGAAATGTTTGCCCCCCCCCCCCCTCCCCAATCCCTGAGGGTTAAAATTCTAGGAGCAGACGCGATATTTTTGTGAAATTCAGTGTCCTGTTACAGCGACAGTCGTAAAAATTGTGGGAATAAAGTTTATGAAGTAGTGTCTGTTAATATTTATAAAGAAACTTTATGCTGTAGCTACGAATGCCTGATCTACGAAACAGCAACGAATCTAAATCATTAATACGAACGTGTTTATGACAGCATTTTGACTCGTGAGTGTTCTATAGTTCAAAGGCACATGCGGTAACTTGAGAGTAATTTTGCGAAAAATTTGTAACAAAAAGTGAGGGAGACGTATATCGACCACGCTACTAAACACCCACATGCAAGGTCTTGGTATTCTAGGGTGTTCATTCTACTATCAATCACTGTTTTATGTCCTCTGACTTTATTGAAAGCAGTACGGTTTTTTTAATAAATGAAGCATGTCAAGTAACCAAAAAAAGGTGGTCTTATTTTGTCACCCTGATTTCTTTAATGAACATTTTCATATTAACAACATACCTAACGCAAGAATCATTTATGAAACGTCTGAGACCAACTGAGTAACAGTTGGTAAGATTTAGCTGTAGTAGATTGGCGTGTAAGGAAGTTTGTTTACACGTGCTGTGAAGTGCCCCGTTTACTTCCGTTCAAACCTCTGGCCGGCCACAAGCACTGACTGGAGGACGAGACATTCGCTGCGATTGAGCAGAGGCAAGCCTCGAGTCTTCTCGACTGCCGACTGATGGGTCTGAACCTGTCTTTTCTTAAATGTACTGTTTGCCTTATGTTGCCTGGTTATCCTGATACCGATCTCCTAATGGATTCTCGTCCTAGGTTATATTATTGTGCACTGAATTAAAAAGTTTTATTATTGGATGGTTTCAGATATCCCGCCTAGTTTGTTGCCATATTTAGCGGCAATTCTTACATTATTAAACAATAAGTCTATAATAACTTCTTTATATTTGAACATTAACATGTCGTGACGCTGAAAAAAAGGTGTGTGTGGTCTATTAAAATTGTATTCTGTTGAATATGTAACACATTAACCTCGAAGCAACTATCAAATTATATCTTAATAATGACATGGCCGCGTAGGAATGCCGAGCCCTTTGAGGCGCTACGCTACGATGTGCGAGGCCGTTCCCCCTCGGGGGTTCAAATCTCCCCCCCCCCTCTTGGGCATGGATGTTTGTACCGTCTGCAGTATAAGGTTGTTCATGAGTAGTTTGTAAGTTTTTGGGACTGATGACCCCGCAGTTAAATCCCATAAGCTTAACAATTTTTTTCCACAGACAGATAATTTTTTGACCATGTTTCTACATAAATAATTTCCTTAAACGTAGGTATCGGGCGCATATCGTATGCATTTATAAATATAAAACATTATAATAGCCACAATTTATTAGCTGAAATAAGTGGATACTGAAAAAGGCTGCCTTTATGTGGGAGTATCAACATTGGTGCATAGTGGCTAAGCGTTTAGCTCTTGATTGAAACAGCACGGGTTCGAAACCCGCCCCTTCCAAAATATTTTTCTTATATTAGCCTTTGTAGTTTTAACTATTAATTATGAATTTTCAGTGCATAATTAATATATATTGTTTCGTTACTACTAATTAAGTTAATTAATACACCTTATTTAATCATTTAATTTTCATAATTCTATGAAGTTTCAGATGAAGATAATATTTCCAAATGTTGTAGCAGGTATTTATATATCGAAGTTATATTACATTTCTAAGGGTGTTCATCGACAAAGAAACATAAACTTCACACTATGAAAATTTTATGAAAGTATTTTAAGAAGTAATTTTATCCGAAATATGCTTCGGCGCAAAACACACTTGATTCAAGGTTTAAAGTAAATTACTTTTCACTATTGCTTTTGGTACACACAAAATGTATCGAATCATTGCAGTGGAAACAGGGGCACTGAACTGATGCCATGCGATTGAATGTGTTTTAATTGAGTCTCCTTTCGACGTCAACTTTTGTGGAACACTGAAATGTTTTTGTAAATTTAAATTTCATAAATAAAAGGCTAACATCGCGAGTGGTAATACACGAACACGAACACGATTCTACGAAGTACCGAGAATCGAAACTGGGCCGCAAATTTTGCAATACAAGCCCTTGTCCACCCCTCTACTCACATTTGACGTAGACTGGGACTCAATAAGCAGCTTAGATAACACATATTTCTATGCGGGAAACTTTTGCGACCGTATTCGCTTTCCCTTTCGCCAAATCGCGCGAGATATTTTTGGGAATTTGAAATGTTTCGTCTGCTTTCTTCTTCTCTCAAAGTTTGAACAAAATCGGTGAAACCCATCCCGCGATCTACTTTGGTCATTCATAAACAGTATGCAGTATAAAATGAATGACGTTGGAGTCCTTGAGGGAAAGTTCGAACCCCTCCATGTGAATGAATTTCCAGGACTGAGAACATCCTCGCCTATGGTCCACCGACGGAGATGCATTATGAATGCGAAACGCAGGGTCCTCTTACAGCTACAGTCGTAAAAATTGTGTGAATAAAGTGAATGGAGTCGTTTGTCTCTTTATAAAGAAGCTTTCCGTTGTAACAACGAATGCCAGATCTGCGAAACAGCAACGACTCTAAATCATTAATACGAACGTGTTTCTGTCGGTATTTTGAGTCGTAGGTGTTCTGTAGTTGAAAGGCACATTGCGGTAACAGGAGAGTAATTTTGCGAAAAATTTAGGACAAAAAGTGTTGGATACGTATGTTGACCACACAGGCTTCTTAATAAATGAAGCGTGTCAAGTTACCACAAAAAGGTGGCCAGATGTTATGACACCCTGAGTTGTTATTTAGCAGTTTCGTATTACCGGCACACCTAATACAAGAACCAATTTTGAAACGTCTGAAGCACACTGAATACCATCGGGAAGGCTTAGCTGGAGTAGGTTCTCGAATAAGAAACTTTGTTTATACGCGCTCGCCTTGCTGTGAATGCCCCGTTTACGTCCGCGTAAACCTCTTGCGGCCCCAAGCACGAGACATTCGCTGCGATTGAGCAGAGTAGAGGAATTCCTCACCTTTCCTCGACTGCTCACGGATGTGGCCGGACCCGTCTTTTCTTATGCGGACAGTGCCTTATGAGGCCTGGTTTGCCTGATACCGATCTACTAATGGATTGTCGTCCTAGTCTATATGATTGTGCACTGAATTAAAAACTATATTATTGGTTGGTTTCGGATAGACGCCGGCCGCGGAGGCCGAGGGGACTGAGGCGCTTCAGTCACGGTCTGCACGGCCTCTACGGTCGGGGGTTCGAATCCCCCCTCGGGCATGGATATTTGTGCCGTCCTTAGTTGTAGCTATTTCATAAGTAGTTTGTAAGTTTAGGGACTGATAACCCCGTAGTTAAGTCCCATAAGCTCTACAAACATTTGAACATTCGGATAGACGTCCTGTTAGTTACTATATTTAGTGGTAATTCTTACATTGCTAAACAACAAGAGTATAATAACTTTGTTTTAACTTGGAACAATAACAAGTTATGATGCTTTAAAAAAGGAGTGTGTGTTCTACTAAAAATGTATTCTGTTGAATGTGCAACACATTAAGCTCGAAGTAGCTTTCAAATTATATCTGAATGATGACATGGCAGTTACAGATTGATTTGAACATTGAGGTTGTTTGTTGGTTTTAAAATGTTATTTTAATAATTTCGATAGGTTTCGCTGCAAGCAAAGAACTAACCTGCCGGAAATCTGACGGTGTAACAAAGTTTGCTGTTTGTGTGACAAGAAATACAATAAGTTTTGAACCTATTGTCATAGTCTGTCAGCTGGTTCAGAAGTGCGTTTTGGACACGGCTTCAAAAATAATTTAAAAGCAATTTTGTGTAAGTTCCATTACATGACGACCAAAGTTGGTGACGATTACCTTCTATACTATCGATATACCGGGAATATTACTACTATATATCCTACAAAGAGATTTGCAACCAACTTCGAGAAAAAAACACTCGGAAAACCTCCGACCTGATAGAAAAATAAATTCAGATATCGCTTATGGCTTGTTACCATCAACAATAGTTGTGATAAAGAGTTTAACTTCTGTTTAATTTTTTTTAATTTTGCTTTCATCATCCTTCCTGACCAACGTGCTTCGTCCACAATGCTTTTTTATACTTGTTTCGTCTCCTGTACTATAATTGTTCACAATGTGTTGATTTATTTATTCCCTAAATTAATCTTGAAACGTTATACAGTTCTTTCTCGTTGAAAAAATACACAATAATAAAATGTAATTATAAATTACAACGTTAAAACACACTGCATTTGCTTTAAAAGAAATAAACTAAAATCGTTTCATTTCGTTGGTGAGATCTTGATTCTGTTCTAGTGAACCTCAGTGTTTCTCAAACTGTTTGAAACATTTGCTTTTTTGCCTATGGTATACAAAAGGTGGATTTTATGAGTAGCACTCTTACACCGTTACATACTTAACCATTCTAAATAAATAAACTTCTCCTGCTAATGTTGCTCTGAATCACGTATAACCGCCTTCTGCTTCTGCAACGATTCGAAGCTTATTGGGTATTCTCGTTTCTTATTATATTTTGTGGTGTCTGTTATTTCTGGCTATCCGAAGTAACAGACACCATACCAATTTAATTAATTACGACACGCGAAGACGGCGTTTCTTCAATCACTTCACAGCATATGTAGTCATACGTTCGACCTCGCACGATAGGGGCGCTACAGCCATAGTGTGCAACTTGTGGAAGTTTGAGATGGACGCGGGTCGAGCAATGGGATCCACGTGATTAAGTTCACCGCTGGCCCGAAGCTGGAGACCCAGGTTCGATTACCGGCCTGCTTCACATTTTCACTTGTCGCCATTATTTAATTTCAATGTCCTAATGCATCACTATCGATCCTTTTCTTCCTAATCCTTATTCTGTCACCTACTTCACAATTGCTTACTAGGCAGACTACTCTCCACTAGACCATCGCACCACTAGCGATTAAGGCGCCTCCACGTCACAAACTTTACTTCAGCTTCTGTGTTCCAAAGAATGTTGGAACAACTGCCAAGGCTCTCCACGCAGCGAAATAGACTAGTAAGCAAGGATGTCTGTGTTCGATCCCCGACCGCATCACAAATTTTAATACAGTGCTTCACCTTTATCTTTAATGTCTTTGACATGTTCGAGATAAAAACCGTCTCAGGTTTCGTGTATTTGCTTCTACATTGATATTCCTTCATAACTATTTGAAAATTCTTGTTTCTCTTTGTTTGGGCCTCTCTATCTCCCCTTCTAGGCTGAACTTCCCTCACAAAATACGCCTGCATCGGCGATCTTCTATATTTAAACTTTTCGCAGATGTTTTAAATAAATTCTGCACAACCATATTTGTTTTACAGATTGATTAAATTTAGAAAAAGAGTACTTCTTCTCTCGGAAAAATAAATATTACGATTCCGGATGAAAATTAGTCTGTGCGTCCAGTTTAAACTTACAGATTTCTGGGGCACGGCATGTCGGATGACGTGCGCGCCGAGGCCTGTCTTTCTCGTAGGCATCGCTCCACGGCTGCAGACGTGGTGAAGCACGACATTCACTGTCGAGTCGCCACCAGGTTTCTCATGTGATTCAGGACTCTTGGAACATTTTGAAACAAAATCCGCTTTGACTGCAATTAACTTTATTTAAAAAAGCACTACCGGTTTCGCGTCCTGTAGACACATCATCAGGTGCTAAAATTCCTTAGAAAAACATATCTGCCATTTGCGCCTCCCCAAGCGTTCACGTTAAATTTAATACAATCGAAAGCTTAACTTCACGTCCTCATTAAAAAGTATAAAACTTGAACGCTGTTGCGTTAGTCCTAGTTTTTAAAAATATACTGGGGTTGGAGGGCAGGTGAACCGTGCCATGTGGAAGCGGTGTTGGCGCGAAACCGACCGAGGCAATACTCTTGGAACCAGTTACTTGAATGTCCATGTTACGTGATTAGAGTTGTGGGTTCACTGCCCGACGGACTTCGAGCAGTCTTTGAGGCTGAAGGAGGATATACGGGATGTTGAACAATATTAGTAGAGTTTCTTGGCCTGCCGCACTGGCCGAGCGGTCTGCGGCACGCCAGTCAGGGTCTGCACTGCCACTACGGTCGGGGGTTCGAATTCCCCCTTGGGCATGAATATTTGTGCCGTCCTTAGTATTAGCTAGTTCATAAATAGGTGTAAGTTTAAGGACTGATGACCCTATACGTAAGTCCCATAAGCTCTACAAACATTTGAACATTTTGATTTGATTTCTTGTTTTGTTTGCTTCGTTTTTTAAGCAGTCAGATAATTTATTTCTTATAAAGAAGAGATATTTACTTTTATTCAAATGTTCAAATGTTTGTTAAGCTTAATTTTGTGAACAATTATAGTACAGAAGACGAAGCAAGTATAAAAAAGCGTTGTGGAAGGAGCAGGTTCGTCTGGAAGGGAAGGCCAAATAAAAAATAAAACACAATGAAACCCTTTATCATAACTATTGTTGATAGTAAGCAGCCATAAACGACATGTCTTTTTATTCAGGTCAGAGGTTTCCAGTAGGTTTCTCGAAGTAGGTTGCAAAGCTCTTTGTACGATATATAGTAGTAATATTCCGGGTATATCGATAGTATACAAGGTAAGCGCCAATAACTTGGGTCGTGGAGTAATAGATTTTATACATTACTTTCAAAATCGTCTTGAAGCTGTGTATAAAACTCACTTCTGAACCAGCTAACGGATACATCCATTAGCACTGTCATTTTTCAATCTTCTCCTCTTTCACTAACCATTTTCTCTCTTCTGTTTATTTTAAACTTAATTCAAATGTGAATATCTCTTGTTATTATTATCTTTTTTGTGTTATTATTATCATTATTATTATTAGTACTATCATATATTGTTATTATTTAATATTATTAATGCAGTGTTTTTTTGTAATGAAATCCTGTTTATGTTGTTCCTGATCAGAAGTAAGAGAGGGCCCTATGGCCCTAATCTGGTCAGGTTAAATAACCAAACAAAATAAAAAATAAATAACAGAGGTTCGAAACTTTTGTATTTGTTGTTCATACAACAGCGTACTTTGTTTCACCATAGCTTAAATTTTTGTTAAGCTTATGGGATTTAACTGCGGGGTCATCAGTCGCTAAACTTACAAACTACTTATGCCCAAGGGGGGGATTCGAAACCCCGAGGGGGAACGGCCTCGCACATCGTCGCGTAGCGCCTCAATGGGCTCGGCATTCCTCCGCGGCCATGTCATTATTAAGATATAATTTGATAGTTGATCGAGGTTAATGTGTTACACATTCAACAGAATACAATTTTAATAGACCACACACACCTTTTTTTTCAGCGTCACGACATGTTAATGTTCAAATATAAAGAAGTTATTATAGACTTATTGTTTAATAATGTAAGAATTGCCGCTAAATATGGCAACAAACTAGCCGGGCTATCTGAAACCATCCAATAATAAAACTTTTTAATTCAGTGCACAATAATATAACCTAGGACGAGAATCCATTAGGAGATCGGTATCAGGATAACCAGGCAACATAAGGCAAACAGTACATTTAAGAAAAGACAGGTTCAGACCCATCAGTCGGCAGTCGAGAAGACTCGAGGCTTGCCTCTGCTCAATCGCAGCGAATGTCTCGTCCTCCAGTCAGTGCTTGTGGCCGGCCAGAGGTTTGAACGGAAGTAAACGGGGCACTTCACAGCACGTGTAAACAAACTTCCTTCTACATCTACATGGGATACTCTGCAAATCACATTTAAGTGCCTGGCAGAGGGTTCATCGAACCACAATTATACTATTTATCTCCCATTCCATTCTCGAATAGCGCGCGGGAAGAAAAAACACCTGAATCTCTCTGTTCGAGCTCTGATTTCTCTTATTTTATTCTGATGATCATTTCTACCTATGTAAGTGGGAGTCAACAATATATTTTCGCATTCGGAGGAGAATGCTGGCGATTGGAGTTTCGCAAGTAACCCACGCCTCAGCGATAAGCGCCGTTGTTGTAATGATTCCCAACCCAGATCCTGTATCATTTCCGTAACGCTGTCTCCCCTGTATCGTGACAATACGAAACGAGCTGCCCTTCTTTGGACTCTTTCGATGTCCTCCGTCAAACCCACCTGATAAGGATCCCACACTGGACTGCAATACTCCAAAAATGGACGGACAAGCGCAGTGTATGCAGTTTCTTTAGTAGTTCTGTTGCATCTTTTAAGGATTCTGCCAATAAAACGCAGTCTCTGGTTCGCCTTTCCCACGATATTATCTACGTGTTCTTTCCAGTTTAAGTCTGAAGTAATAGTGATTCCTAGGTATTTTGTGGAGTTTACGGCGTTCACATTTGATTGATTTATGTTGTAAACAAAGTTTAACGGATTTCTTTTCGTACTCATGTGGACGACTTCACACTTCTCATTATTTAGAGTCAATTGCCAATTTTTACACCATACTGATATCTTATTCAGATCGTTCTGCAGTTCGTTTTGATCTTCAGATGATTTTACTAGACGGTAAATGACGGCGTCATCTGCAAACAACCTAAGAGAGCTACTTAGATTTTCCCCTAAATCGTTTATGTAAATAAGGAATAGCAGAGGACCAATAACACTACCTTGTGGAACGCCCGATATCACCTCAGTTTTAGTCGATGCCTTACCATCGATTACTACGAACTGTGTCCTCTCTGACAAGAAATCCCCTATCCAATTGCAAATTTGGGACGATATACCATAACCACGCAATTTGATTAAAAGCCGTTTGTGAGGTACGGTGTCAAAAGCTTTCTGGAAATCAAGAAATACGGAATCGATTTGCGAACCTTTGTCGATAGCACCCATCACTTCGTGTGAATATAGAGCTAGTTGTGTTTCGCATGAACGATATTTTTTAAATCCGTGTTGACCTTGGGTCAATAGATCGTTCTGTTCGAGATAATTCATAATATTAGAATACAGGATATGTTCCAAAACCCTGCTGCAAATTGACGTCAATGAAATAGGCCTGTAGTTTAGTGGGTTACTCGTACTGCCTTTCTTGAATATAGGTGTGACCTGTGCAACTTTCCAATCTTTTGGTACAGATCCTTCTATGAGAGAGCGGTTGTATATGACTGATAAGTAAGGAGCTATCGCTTCAGCATAATCAGATAGAAATCTAATGGGTATACAATCCGGACCAGAAGACTTGTTCTTGTTAAGTGATTTTAGTTGCTGCACTACTCCGATGATATCTACTTCTATGTTACTCATTACGGCATCTGTTCGTAATTCGAAATCTGGAATATTGCTTTCGTCTTCTTTAGTGAATGAGTTTCTAAAAGCTATGTTTAGTAACTCTGCTTTAGTAGCGCTGTCATCGGCAGGATCGCCATTACTATCACGTAGTGAAGGTATTGTTTGTGACTTTCCCCGAGTATATTTAACATATGACCAAAATCTCTTTGGGTTTTCAGTCAAATTACGAGAAAGAGTTTCGTTGTGATAAATGTTGTAGGCATCTCGCATTGAAATCCTCGCTAAATTTCGAGCTTCTGAGTACAATCGCAAATCCTGGGGATTTCGTGTTCGTTTAAATTTAGTATGCCGTTTCCTTTGCTTTTGCAACAGTGTCCTAACCTGTTTTGTGTACCAAGGGGGATCGCCTCCTTCTTTTATTAATTTATTAGGTATAAAACTTTCAATTGCTGTCGATACCACTTCTTTGAATTTGAGCCACATCTGGTCTACACCTACATTTAGTGTTAGAAACGAGTGGAAGCTGTCTTTCAAGAAGCAATGTATTTTGTTTCTATCTGCTTTCCTGAACAAATATACTTTGCGTTTATTTTTGGTAACTTTGGGACTTTCGATATTCAATTTCGCTACTACAGCTCTGTGTTCACTAATACCTGTATCCGTTTTGATGCTCATTATGAGCTCAGGATTATTTGTTGCTAAGAGATCAAGTGTGTTTTCACATCCATTTACAATTCTAGTTGGCTCATGTACTAATTGTTCGAAGTAATTCTCAGAGAATGCGTTGAGTACAATTTCGGACGATGTTTTATGCCTACCTCCTGATTTGAAAATATAATTTCGCCAACAGATCGAGGGTAAATTAAAATCACCACCTACTATTATCGTGTGAGTCGGGTACGTTTTTGTAATTAGACTCAGGTTTTCTTTGAACCTTTCTGCTATTGTTTCGTCAGAGTCGGGAGGCCGGTAAAAGGAACCGATTATTAACTTCTTACGATTTTCGGGTACAACCTCTACCCATAATAGCTCGCACGAACTATCAACTTCAACTTCGCTACATGAAATACTATTTTTGACGGCGACAAACACACCCCCACCTATTTTGTTTAATCTATCCTTTCTGAATACCGTTAGATCTTTTGAAAATACTTCTTCTGAACTTATTTCCGGCTTGAGCCAACTTTCGCTGCCTATAATGATGTGTGTTTCGGTGCTTTCTATTAACGCTTGCAGTTCTGGAACTTTCCCGACACAGCTACGACAATTTACAACTGTTATACCGATAGTTTCCGGATCTACATTTCTCCTGTGATCCACCTTAACCCTTTGAGATTGCCCATTTTCTATTTCCCCGAAGCTCTTTATCCTAAAAAACCGCCCAGTCCACGCCACACAGCCCCCGCTACCCGTGTAGCCGCTTCCTGCGTGTAGTGGACTCCTGAGCTATTCAGCGGAACCCGGAAACCCACCACCCGATGGCGCAAGTCAAGGAATCTGCAGCCTACACCGTCGCAGAACCGTCTGAGCCTCTGATTCAGACCCTCCACTCGGCTCTGTACCAGAGGTCCACAGTCGGTCCTGTCAACTATGCTGCAGATGGTGAGCTCTGCTTTCATCTTGCAAGCAAGACTGACAGTCTTTACCACTTCAGTTAGCCGCTCGAAACCCGAGAGGATCTCTTCAGATCCGAAACGACACACATCATTGGTACCGACGTGAGCCACCACCTGCAGTTGGCTGCACCCCGTACCCTTCATGGCATCCGGGAGGACCCGTTCCACATCTGGAATTACTCCACCCGGTATGCACACGGAGTGCACGTTGGCCTTCCTCCCCTCCTTGGCAGCCATCTCTCTAAGGGGCTCCATCACCCGCCTA
Organism: Locusta migratoria; assembly: GCA_026315105.1. Classification (NCBI taxonomy): domain Eukaryota; kingdom Metazoa; phylum Arthropoda; class Insecta; order Orthoptera; family Acrididae; genus Locusta; species Locusta migratoria. The sequence continues at coordinate 894,866,399 of CM048744.1, forward strand.
ACGTTGGAGCTCCCAACTACAAGTAAACCCACCCTCTGTGAAATCCCGGATCTTGCAGGCTGGGTGGTGACAGGGTGAGAGACACCATCCGACTCAGGAACGTCGTCCTGAGCAGACAGCGCCTCAAACCTGTTCGCAAGACGAACCGGGGAGGCCTCACGATCGGTCCCCCGGAATGTCTTGCGCCTCCTGCCACGCACTGGAGCAACCTCCCACGCAACCACGGGTGGGATGTCTGCCTCACTGCTAGCAGTTTCAGGGCATGTCGCTGCCGCAGGCCGATCGGTGGAGACGACGGGAGTCCGTTCGGTCCCCACCGCCGGCCAACAACAACGACGCCCATCGATCGCAGCTTCCAACTGCAGCTTACACGCCAATCTACTACAGCTAAATCTTACCAACTGTTACTCAGTTGGTCTCAGACGTTTCATAAATGATTCTTGCGTTAGGTATGTTGTTAATATGAAAATGTTCATTAAAGAAATCAGGGTGACAAAATAATAATGGTTACTTGACATGCTTCATTTATTAAAAAAACCGTACTGCTTTCAATAAAGTCAGAGGACATAAAACAGCGATTGATAGTAGAATGAAAACCCCAGAATACCAAGACCTTGCATGTGGGTGTTTAGTAGCGTGGTCGACATACGTCTCCCTCACTTTTTGTTACAAATTTTTCGCAAAATTACTCTCAAGTTACCGCATGTGCCTTTGAACTATAGAACACTCACGAGTCAAAATGCCGTCATAAACACGTTCGTATTAATGATTTAGATTCGTTGCTGTTTCGTAGATCAGGCATTCGTAGCTACAGCATAAAGTTTCTTTATAAATATTAACAGACACTACTTCATAAACTTTATTCCTACAATTTTTACGACTGTCGCTGTAACAGGACACTGAATTTCGCCAAAATATCGCGTCTGCTCCTAGAATTTTAACCCTCAGGGATTGGGGAGGGGAGGGGCAAACATTTCCTCAACGATTCTGTCTTTCAGTTTATACTGTAGAATGTTTATGACTGACAGAGTAGATTGCGGGATGTTTTTCGAAGATTTTGTTCAAACCCTGTGAGAAGGAAGTTGACAAACCTTTCAAATTCCCAAAATATCCCGTCCGAGTTGGCAATGCATTGAAATTTTTATAATTGATAATTAAAACTACAAGGGTTAATATAAGAAAAGTATTTTGGAAGGGATGGGATTCAAACCCGTGCTGTTTTATTCAAATGCTAATCGTTTAGCTACTTCGCAACACCGAAAACTTCGTCATCAGCAATAGTGAGCCTCAATATTAGCTGATAATGCGTCTATCTGTTGTTGGAAAATTTTTGACAAGCGTTTTCTCTCTTCCTATGGCCTACACAGGAGAGATATTGTAGGAATTTAAAGATCGTATTCGTATTTCTTCTCGCACAGTTTCGGTCAAGTAGGTGAGACCCATCCAGCGATCCCTAGTGTTGAGACTTTTAGCACGCAAACGTATAAGGGGATATGGTCAAGATAATTCGGAGATTGTCGTTGTAGCTATTACACTCTTGGTATGTGCTTGTCAAGTTTTGAAGCCACATAAAGGCAACGTTTTCCAGTACGCATTAATTTCAGCTAATAAATTGTGCCTACTATATTGTTTGATATTTATAAATCCATACGATATGTGCCCTGAAACCAACGTTTATTATCTGTCTGTGGAAAAACACGATCTGTTGCATTTTTCTGGTGGCAGTGTCAATCTGCTCAGAACATCTGACGCAAATAGACTGTCTATTTCGTTCATTCATTCAAAACTTCTCTTTGTTATCATATCAACTGGCTGAATGAAGAGTTAAAACTTTTTGATACTATATTCGCTACCAAAGTTGTTACTGAGCAGAAAAGTTACGTATGTGAAAAATACGGATTGAAACTCGTGAAAATGAGTGAATAATTAAAAATAAAAGTTCTGCGGGTGTCAGATCGATCCTAGGACCTCGTGTTACGCTTCTGCGCATTTATGCCGGCACCACCCACACATACTATAGCATAGCCGTTTATCGAATCTCTGCAGGAACATAGGTCTACTACCTATTCATAAGTGGCAGGAAACTACGCACGCTTTTGACGAAAAACCGTGGTTTTGTATTCTGCACTGTAACTGAAACCCACCGGTGTGTAATGCTGTCCTACTACAGAATAAACGCCTGCGACTTCTAAAACCAAGGAATTAGCTTTAGAATCTTTCACTCCTCTAATTGCTACGATGGAGAATCACCAAAAGTCGACTCTTAGGTTTGAGATTTTACAAATTATTCAATCTACTTGTTTTTGCTGTTTGCATTATCAAATTAATGCCTGCTTCTTTGAATAGATGACCAACTTCATTCAAAGGTGATTGTTCAGACGTCTACTTCCTGCATGAGGTATTACTAGGTGCGGTGGTTTGGTGGGTTTATATTTTTTATTAGTATGCGAAACATATCGTCTTCGATACTCGCCACTGACCAACGCACACCAAAAGATCTCTTTAACCTCTGGGGAAGCCAAGTGGCGAACACCGAGCTCGCCAGTATTCGGAATTCTTATTCGTACTACTGTCTGGATTGAAACATGATTATATTAAACGACTACGGATTTGAATGTCACAGCGATTTAATATTCCTAATGTTGCTTGCACGAAAAACGTAGCTTTTGCGTCGTTATTGAAAGAAACGGAATAAAAATACAATTATGTGTTTGATACGATAGTTTAAAGAAATTCGTTTGATGCAACACACCAGTGGAAATGACACGATACCCTCACTCTCGGAAATACCATTAGTGATCTGCGGCGCCAAACGGTTGTCGTCTTTGTTACAACTGGCTGCGATACTGGAAGATACCATTTTCCTCTCAGATTTCGTGTCAGATGGGTAATCGACAGTATGTACGATCGTGTTGCCTAGCTGTATATACTTCCCACCAAGCAGCAGAACTTTGCGGTTGTTTATAGCGATTAGGCGAGGGGTCTCGCGAATTCTGTCACCGACTGTACTTTGAACATTACGAGCGTTCTGACGCCTACATTACGTCCACAGCCTTGTTGACGAATTTTTTTTAGCGGCCTGCAGACTGTGTCCATTTCCTGTTTCTTCAAGAGTCGGCTCTTCTTCCTTGTTACGGAACCATAAAAAGGTTAAAACGCATTCTTATTCATGACTTCCCCACAATACTTCTGCTTTCGTGATCTCGATGAAACAGGATGTGTAACAGCTTTTCTTGAAAACTTTCTGTAAGTGGCTCAGTTCTCACGGTACGTTTTCGGCATCTAAGACGGTTTCGGCCAGATGTACCAAGGTACTCAGAACAAATTGTTTCTGTGCTGGGTGGTGGTAGGTATCGGCATACTTATACCGATCCGTATGCAAGAGTTTCCGGTAAACGCTGTGACTTTGACACTCGTTTTCAGCGTACGAGGAAGTCTAGGAACGGGAAGAAACCGTTATTCACTATTTCCATTGTGAATGTAACGTGGTCCTGTATGCTTTTGATCTGTTCCAAGAACTGTTCAAGCTTTCTCTGTCAAAGGGGCCACACGACGAAAGTATTGACGACGTTAACGATAAACACAACTAGACTTAGCAGGAGCCATGTCAAAGGAAATGTCTTCGAAATGCTCGAACTAATCGGCAGTTAACAAGAACGCAGCTGAATTTTATTAATGAATATCGCCCGATGCTGTGCATATTTCAAAACTGGAATGTTGATTATGAGGCTTAAAATTATATTTTACTGCTTCAGTGCATTTTCTGAATCTGTTCCAGCAGTGTTGGTGAGGAAGTCGGAATGAGGATTGAGGTAGCTGGTTCCACACTTTTGTGTCAGAGAACATATTCGCCTTTTCTGTGCTCCGGCAGGAGCATTTTTCAGCTGGTTCCCGTCTTTTTCCTGTTACATCAGAGTGCACTGTTTATATAACATGAAATCAGTGGCGAGTAAAATTTGGACAGTATTTTATATACCTTGATACATTTGAACAAACGTGAGACCAAATTGACTATGTAGTAGTTTACTTTCTAAAAAGAACTTCACATTCAGATGATTGCTAAACAGGCTTAACTATTTCAAAGAACATAGTTCAACAATATCAAAATATCCACGGGTGTACTGCCGGTCTATAGTGTCCATCGGGCATAAGAAAATATGGTAAAAATTTCGATGATTTGCAATGAATAGAAAGTATCGAAGTGACCATCCCCAAAATTCCCTTTTTTGGTAGCCAAAAATCATGGTTTCTAGAGATTTTCTCAGGAACCGCCCATGAATGAATGGTATTTTTGTAAGCCGTTTAAAGCCCACCATAGACTACACGTCATGTACAAAGGCAACTGATTTGCTCAATTTGGATGGGCTCCAGGAAGTGTGTAACTTGAAAATTTTGACGGTGTACTGTATGATAGCTATACTATACCCTTTCTTCTAATATGTACGCAAATGATCACTATGCCAAGATCTATCCAGAACACTTTAGTCCTTCACTCTGAGATGAGGAGAACCTGTGATATGGGCCCCTAAAGAATCGCAAATTCGCACGCGCCTTTTACAAACATAGTAATAACGCGCACTGCCGTGCGCGGTATAATTACGACTTATGCACACTATCTATATATATTGTAAAATTTTTCTGTAAGTGTGTATATGTGTATGTGCATATGTCTTTTCACATCTCGTCTGAAATAATACTGGATCGATTTCAATCAAATTTAGTACACACTATGCTTGGAACACGGGAATCAGCAGGGTGGGGTTAATAACCTCCTAGCACTCATTAGAGCAGACATGTGGGAAAACCTGTTTTCCAGCTCCTGCCACATAGACTTATCTGTAAAACCGGTGTTTTGTGCAGGAATAGTATGTTTAAATATTTGTATACTAAGGGACTTTAATTCTGCGATTATCACTCCCTAGGCTTACAAATTACTTAGAGTAACTCACACTAAGGACAACACACACACACACACACACACACACAACCTATGTCCAAGGTAGGACTCGAACCACCGATGGCAAGCAACCGCATGCTCCGCAGCAAGATGCTTTGGAGCTCTCGCCCACTCCATTGCGGCACCTTATCGACCTGCTCTCCATGGCAGTCTACATGTCAGGAACAAGAAACAGTGAGAGAATTGGACGAGATGGATAGAGACAATGAGGAGAATGAGTTGGACGGCAGAAAAGACAAGAGACGAAGTAGGAGGAGATGAACAGGGAGAAGAACATATGAGAGGGGTATGAAGAAATGGTCAGAGACAGGCGGGGGAAGGAGATATACAGAGGAGTGGGTGAAGGGAATTGGTCTCAAGAGAGGAAGAGATGGGGGAAGGAAGTGATTGAACGAGAGAGGGGTGACGAGAAGAGGGACAAACAAGAGGAGAAGGAGATGGAATGACAGAAAGGATAGGAAAGGATGGATACAAAGAGATGATATACAAATATTTGTTTGTAGGAGATGGGCATAGAGAAAGGGGGATGAGGAGCTGAAGAAACAAAGGAAGAGATATCCAGATATAAATGACAGGATGATACGAAACAGAAATAGGGAGGAGGAGGAGGAGACAGGCAAACATGGAGTGGGTAGGAAGAGACATGGGAGGAAGAGCTTGACAGAGAGAGGATGCGGTGCTGGCACGACACTTTCGGCAGAAGAAGACTGGCAGAGAGAGTGGGGGCGAGGAGATGCAGAGAGAGAGGAGGGATGGGGGAGGGAAGTTAGGGGAGGATGAGACGGATGAAGTAATGGTGAAGCGTCCTGTTGGTGAGACTTCCTGGCAGATTCAAATTGTGTGCCGGAACCGGGACTCGAACCTGGGACCTTTGCCTTTCGCGGGCAAGCGCACTATCTACTGTGCTATCCCTACACGACTCACGCTGCCGCCCCACAACTTTACTTCCGCCAGTACCTCGCCTCCCACTTTCCAAACTTCACAGAAGCTCTCCTGCGAACCATGCAAGACTAGCACTCGTGGAAGAATGGATATGGTGGAGACATGGCTTAGCCACAGCCTAAGGGATGTTTCCAGAGTGCTAATCTTGCATGGTTCGCAGGAGAGCTTCTGTGTAGTTTGGAAAGTAGGAGGCGAGGTACTGGCGGAAGTAAAGTTGTGAGGCGGCATCGTGAGTCGTGACGGGATAGGTCAGTCGGTAGAACGCATGCCCGCGAAAGGCAAAGGTCCCAGGTTCGAGTCTCGGTTCCGGCACACAATTTTAATCTGCAAGAAGTTTCATATCAGCGCACACTCCGCTGCAGAGTGAAAGTGTCATTCCGTCCTGTTGGTGTTTTCATAAGTTATGTTGTAGTTTTATATTTTTTGTTGTTGTTAGGTTATGTATGAAAATTGTTGGTTTAATCCTGTAAAAACTACCGCGAATTTTTTAAACTACGTGGTGGGCCTCTCTGTACTAACAGTGGTACTGTATGTCGTCATCTCACAAATGGTTACAGACAGAGTGTAGAAACATTTGTTTCGTTTCTGATATAAGACTGGAAAATTTTACACCTACAGCTAGTCGAAGAATGAGAGGGTAGCACAGTCAGTGAAGTGCTGTTGTGCAGTGTAGGCTGCCTGAGTCGTACCTCCTCCTTGATCCTGGCGACGGCGAGCTCGTCCTCGAGCTGGTCGATGCGCGCGGCCATGCGGCGCAGCGTGCCGGTCTGGCGCTGCAGGCGGCGCGCCGCCTCGTGCAGCAGCTGCTCGCGCTCCTGCGTCCACCACTCGCGCGACTCGGCCGCCAGCGACTGCGGCTGCGACAGCGACGACAGCTGCGAGGTGCGCTGCTCCACCTCCTCCCCCGACGCGTCCACCTGCGTGTAGCAAACCGACTCTGACAAACTCCATCTCACACCTGCGCTCACATTGAACGCTTCCACGCCTTATGCAGGGTGTTCCGAGGCCAACGAGAAAGACAGGCCGTGGCTACAGACAACGTTAGTTCAGTGGTTGGCCGCTGTGAGACAGTGGGCTGTAACCCAGCGGCCAACCAGTCAGCTAGCGATCGCGTTGTCTCAAGACTTCTCTGATGACTTCTCGTTGGCCTTGGAGTGTTCTGTAAGGGTACAGACATATTTTTGAAATTCTTTTGTCTTTCAAAAAAATTTAACCTTACATTTAAACCTCTAAACAAACCAAGTACAAGTCAAATAGGTGTTAGGTGGGAGGAAATTCTAATATATTTTTGTTTCCTTTTAACTTTAGTGTAAGGAATTTTATTGTATATTTTCCTTCTCCGAGGTGTTCCTTTGGCTTTGTGCGGCCGCGCTGTTATGTGACGTCACACAGAGTGGCAAGGAAACTGCAATGCCGTACGAAGTTCTAGGAGCACTGAGGATTTCAAGCAAAAGAATAAATAAGGGAAAAGGAACAGAAAAGGAACATGATTTAGTTTTACTTGATAGGAGGTCACAGAACCGATAACATATATATATATATATATATATATATATATATATATATATATATATATATATATATATATATATATATATATATATATAACAGATTGTAGAATAAACTATAATAAATACAGTTGTGAAGATTTAAATTGGCATTTAAAATCAGTATACCTATTTAGATGGAATTTGGTAAAAGTTGTTAAATTCCCATCTGTTGCGAGGCTGTGTGAAAAGTACGGGTCCTACAAGAACAAGTTTATAAAATATTGATCGTGCGGACACCTCGCAGTACCTTACTCAAATGTTCAAATGTTTGTTAAGCTTATGGGACTTAACTACGGGGTCATCAGTCCCTAAACTTACAAACTACTTATCAACTACCTTATACTAAGTACGGCACAAATATCCATGCCCGAGGGGGGATTCGAACCCCCGACCGTAGTGGCTGTGCAAACCGTGACTGGAGCGCCTCACGAGGGGACTGAGGCGCTCCAGTCACGGTCTGCACGGCCACTACGGTCGGGGGTTCGAATCCCCCCTCGGGCATGGATATTTGTGCCGTCCTAGTTCGTAAGTAGTTCATAAGTAGTTTGGAAGTTTAGGGACTGATGACCCCGTAGTTAAGTCCCATAAGCTGTACAAACATTTGAACATTTTGGAGCGCCTCAGTCCCGTCGGCCACCGCGGCCGGCAGTACCTTACTGAAGTATCAAAACATATGAAGCGACTTCACCGAGGAAACTTATTTTTAATGCCTCGTCGACAGCGTGATCATTACAGTGCAAGACTACACTCGGATTTTTGGGTAAGGATGAGAAACAAAATCGGCCGTGCCCTTTCAAAGGAACAATCCCAGCATTTACCAGTAGTGATTTATGGAACACACAGAAAGCCTTAATCTGAATGGCCGGAGATGTATTTGAACCACCGACCTTCTGAATGCGAGTCCAGTGTGTTACCACTGCAACACCTCACTGGTTTGGTACCATCAGCAGATGATGTACATTGCCACACTTGCAGCAGTAGGCTTCCAACACCAGTAAACAAAATAATATATCTTACCTCAATATAAACACGTAATTGTTTAACGCAATGAAAAATATGAATCCTTCCAACCATAAGGCTCGAGCCCCGAGTCTCATACGATAAAATGGCGGACTTACGCCTGGAGATACACCGATGTGAATACTAGATTTGGACTGGATGATCAGATACACAGACTTGGCCCATTCAGTGGTCTCGTAAGCCCAACCGCAGCACGCGTGGCGACGTACGTGATCTGGTCACGTCAAATCTTCAACAGTCGTCATTCACGTTTGAGGGGTAGTTGTGTGTAAGAATATATTATTCCCGCAATTGGTGTTAATATGAAATCTGTACACTTTCATTTAAAAAAATATATGTATCCTATGTCTGCCCAAAATTTTATTAATGTACTGAACAAATGTAATTGAAATGTTCGTAAAGAACTTTCCGAGATACAGGTATTCGCTAACAATATACATCCTTTCTATATTAAACATTTATTTATGTATTATGTTGTGGTTTTCAGCCCGGAGACTGGTTTGAGGCAGCTCTTAAGATCGATTCTTTTACTCAAGGTATGCCGGAAAGTACTTTCCTCCCCAATTCTGTTCAGTACTTCATCATTAGTTACACGATCTACCCACCTAATTTCTGGCATTAGTCTGTTGCACCACATTTCAAAATCTTATATCCTCTTTCTCTTTGAACTATTGATCGTTCATGTTTTACTACCGTATAAGGCAATACTCCACATAAATGCCTTTAGAGAGGACTTCCTAACACTTAATATTCCATGTTAACAAATTTATCTTTTTCCGGATCGCAACTTCATATTGCGATTCTATATTTTATATCAACTGTACTGTCACCATTGTGTGTCATTTTACTGACCAAGTAGCAAAACTCAGCTACCACATTTACTGTTTTGTTTCCTAAACTATTTCTCTTAGCCCTTCATTTTCTTAGTCTATATTCCATTTCAATTCTTTTCTTCTTGTTAACGTTCATTTTATAAGCTCCTATCAAGACACTGCCCATTCCATTAAACTGCTCTTTCAGGTCCTTTGCCGTGTCTGGCATAATTACAATGTCATCGTCAAACAACAAAGTTTTTTAATTCCTTCTCCAAGTTTCTTCTTGCATTCTTTCTCAGTTTGCTCAATGTGCTGATTGAATAACGTGGGAGAAAGACTACAATCCTGTCTTACTTCCTTTCCATCAAATACTTCCATTTCATGACTTTCGACTCTAATAACTGCTTTCTGGTTTTTGTTCTTTATATTTTACTCCTACTGACTTCAGAACTTAAAAGAGTGTATTCCAACCAACATTGTCAAAAGCTTTTTCCAAATCTACAAAGGTCAGAAATGTTGGTTTCTCTTTCCTTTATTTATCTTCTAAGATAAGTTGTGAGTATTGCCTCACCTATTCCTGCATTTTCCGTATTCCAAACTGATCTTTCTCGAGGTCAGCTTATACCAGAATTTCCAATCTTTTGTAAATAATTCGTGTTAGAATTTGGTCTGGAATAAAGACCACAACAACAACATTTCATATTTCAAAGATACTGTAATCTGTCCTGTGTTATACATCTCTGAATTTAAATATATATTTGTATTGTAAAAATATCTTTTGGGGTGGAGAGAGAGGAGGGGGGGGGGGAATCGGTGCTAAGGAAGTGATGAGTCAAGCTGATGAACGAGAAGTTAATATCATGTATTTAGTTGCACGAGGTAACACACCATGTAAATAATTTTATTGACTATGTTAAAAGAGGTAAAAGGTTGAAATGAAGAATGTCACTGCCGTCGCTAGATTTCTCATTATATTCGGAACCACATGGTTGTAACTGTCGTATCTGTTGTATGTAGTCTCAACCCACTTGATTTTTTGTGGCTTGTAGATTTCATCTTTCTTGTAAAACTAATATGGATTTTGTTATCATTTGAAAAATAATTCACTTTCAAATAGATGTTTCTAAAGTAATTGTTTCTGACCTCATTGTAGTTAGTTAATGATCCCATGCTTGAAATTAATTTTTACATGTCCACTTGTTAACTGATGTTTACTGTTGTATGATAAAAGCTGATATATTATTACCGTTCACCTCTAGTTTATTTTTACATTTATTTTAATTTGCTGACTGTAAGTGATATCGTGTATGTCTCCTTTTATTGTATCAATGAGCACGGCTTGGCTACATACATATGCAGTTTCGTATTCATTTTGAGCAGTGTCAAATCACAATTAAATGAAAAAGGAAGAGACAGATATTTTGCACTTGTACGTTTTACATAAAAGGGGTGTGATCGCAATTTTAAGTTTACAATAGTCCATTTTTATTCCATTCAAGTTATGAGAAATTTCAGTGTCTTCATTATGTGGTTATCGGCTTACAGTTTTCTCAAGAGAAGTTGTATTATCTAAGCATTCTATGTTATACTAAATTAATTTGTCAATGCTAATTTGATGGAAGTAAAATTAAAGTTATGATTTGCATATTGCACAAAATATAACTGACTTGAAATTTTTCATTGCTTATACCGCACATCTTAAACAAAAAGTCACAGAGCTACTTTTAAAAAAAGAAAAGTTACTGATTTTACATAACTTTTGGAGTATCTAGCTTGATGCAGTATACTGGTGTAATGATCTCTAGTTATAAGAAAAACAAGGAAAGTGGCAATTACATTGAAAGGACTAACATCAAAATTAGACAATCTTTACTGAAAATAGATTTCATTTGCATGACCTTTGAATGACAATTTAAGCGATTTCTTTTGGTTCTGCAAAGCTTAATTCTTCATCCCTAATTACGTTTTTAACTTCAGACAAATTTAAATTACTTTCATGAAGACGCTATAGACCAATACAGAGCTATTTTTCTGTTTGAATACTTCCTTTAAAATTCGCACAGGGGTTACTTGTCATATAATGTTATTCAGTTATGTACAATACTGCTTTACTGATCTCATGCTACCTTGCCCTAGGCTGCTGCCGTGGGTAAAACTCTGCACGGTGTGAGGATACAGGGTTTTAGGTTAGTAACCGCTTTGGTAAGTTTTGGCCGAACGATAGTTATCGTTGGCGTGCAGCGAGAGCTGCTGGCAACAATACTTAGGTTGGAATGTTCTTTGTTTGTTGGCCGGGGTGCGGCAGTCTCCCGCCGACCACAGAGCGAGGCGGTAGCATTTCGGCAGTGAGTTCGTAACCTGCGTTTAGTGGTGGCTAAAGTTTTTGCCATTCCGTCGTATCGCATACGGGTTGCAGTTATATATTGAAAAGTTTCAATGTGGACTTGTAGCCATTCATCGTAGTGGCACGCAATTATTAAATCAGTGTGTTTAAAGGGAAAAGATTTAAAAAATTGGTCGTTCCATAATAAAGGAAGTTAACAAAGTTTATTGTTATGGATCAACCTCGTAATTGTCCGCTTCCCATACTGTCAAATCATTGGAACAATTATTAAATGATTAAGCATAAAACAGAATGTAACGGCAACTTCGCCCATCGAGGATTAGGTGGACGCAGCTGTGACGTTACAACGGTTCAGGCTCATCAGTGGGACAGTCTGAACCAACAGTCCCGTGATGATCTAGTGGACAGCATTCCACGACGAATCACAAGAGGATGCATTACCGGGTATTATGGGTACTGATGTGCACTGCAAGCTGGAACACAAAATCAGAAACTCTGAAACTAGTCAATTTCTGTTTTCGTGAGCACTAAAGAAAACTGAAATGCTTTTGTATATAATGGGCATTCAAGAAGAAATAAGCCGGAAGGATAATTACATAAACCAGTACCTGTACCTAGTTGTTGAGACATTTGTCCCACTGTGTCACAAGGCGGTGAATGGCTGTCTCATAAAATGACTGTATGGAGAGTGACAAAGAACCTCCCATTTCAATTCTACATCTACATGGGATACTCTGCAAATCACATTTAAGTGCCTGGCAGAGGGTTCTTCGGACCACCGTTATACTATTTTATCTCCCATTCCATTCTCGAATAGCGCGCGGGAAGAATGAACACCTGAATCTCTCCGTTCGGGCTATGATTTCTCGCATTTTATTCTGATGATCATTTCTACCTATGTAAGTGGGAGTCAACAATATATTTTGCATTAGGAGGAGAATGTTGGCGATTGTAGTTTCGTACGTAGCCCACGCCGCAGAGATAAGCGCAGTTGTAATGATTCCCATCCCAGATCCTGTATCATTTCCGTAACGCTGACTCCCCTGTATCGCGACAATACGAAACGAGCTGCCCTTTTTTGGACTCTTTCGATGTTCTTCGTCAAACCCACCTGATAAGGATCCCACACTGGGCAGCAATAATCTATAAAAGGAGGACAAGCGTAGTGTATGCAGTTTCTTTAGTAGTTCTGTTGCATCTTTTAAGGGTTCTGCCAATAAAACGCAGTCTCCGGTTCGCCTTTCCCACGACATTATCTACGTGTTCTTTCCAATTTAAGTCAGAAGTAATTGTCATTCTTAGGTATTTTGTGGAGTTTACGGCCATCACATTTGATTGATTTATCATGTAAACAAAGTTTAACGGATTTCTTTTCGTACTCATGTGGACGACTTCACACTTCTCATTATTTAGAGTCAACTGCCAATTTTTACACCATACTTATATATTCAAATAGTTCTGTAGTTTGGGTTTATATTCAGATGATTTTACTAGACGGTAAATGACGGCGTCATCTGCAAACAACCTAAGAGAGCTGCTTAGATTTTCCCCCTAAATCGTTATGTAAATAAGGAACAGCAGAGGAACAATAACACTACCCTGTGGAACGTCCGATATCACCCCTGTTTTAGTCGATGCCTTACCATCGATTACTATGACCTGTGTCCTCTCTGAGAGGAAATCCCCTATCCAGTCGCAAATTTGGGACGATATACCGTAACCACGTAATTTGATTAAAAGCCGTTTATGAGGTACGGTGTCAAAAGCATAACGAAATCAAGGAATACGGAATCAATTTGCGAACCCTTGTCGATAGCACACATCACTTCGTGTGAGTAAAGAGCTAGTTGTGTTTCGCATCAACGATATTTTCTAAATCCATGTTGACCTTGGGCCAATAGATCATTCTGTTAGAGATAATTCATAATATTTGAATACAGGATATGTTCCAAAACCCTGCTGCAAATTAAAGTCAATGAAATAGGCTTGTAGTTTAATGGGTTATTCCTACTGCCTTTCTTGAATATAAGTGTGACCTGTGCAACTTTCCAATCTTTTCGTACAGATCCTTCTTTGAGAGAGCAGTTGTATATGGCTGTTAAGTAAGGAGCAATCGCTTCAGCATAATCAGATAGAAAGCTAATGGGTATACAGTCCGGACCAGAAGACTTATCTTGTTAAGTGATTTTAGTTGTTTCACTACTCCGATGATATCTACTTTTACGTTACTCATTACGGCCTCTGTTTGTAATTCGAAATCTGGGATATTGATTTCGTCTTCTTTGGTGAATGAGTTTCTAAAAGCTATGTTTAGTAACTCTGCTTTAGTAGCGCTGTGCAGTAGTGCCGCGACTGTGTTGGCCGTATGAGGCTCTGTATTGTCGTGTAGCGGAATGATCTCACAGGTGAGATTACCTGGTCGTTTTTATTTAATGGTTTGACGAAGAGTGGTCTAGGTTTGCGAGTAAGACAGAGCATTCACTGTTGTTCCGTGAAGGAGGAAGTTAATCAGAAGGAGACCATCTCGGTCAAAGAAGAATGTCAGCATAAGCTTTCCTGCACTTGTGTGGATGGCCTTGGCTTTTTTTGTATTGGTGACCCTGAATGCTTCCACTGGAGATACTGTCATTTTGATTCTGGTTTGAAGTTTTGTTTGTATAGCTTATGGGACTTAACTACGGGGTCATCAGTCCCTAAACTTACAAACTACTTATGAACTAACTAAGACTAAGGACGGCACAAATATCCATGCCGAGGGGGATTCGAACCCCCGACCGTAGTGGCCGTGCAGACCGTGACTGGAGCGCCTCAGCCCCCTCACCGCGGCCGGCCTGGTTTGAATTGATGACACCATGGTTCATCTCCAGCCACCACTAGTGTCAGAAACTCATTCCCTTCCCGAGTACAGCGCTGAAGATGAGCAAAACAGTGGGCCATTCGACATACTTTCTGGTGTGGTTGAAGACTGTAGGGCACCCATTGGGCACACACTTTGCACAAATGCAGTTGTTCCTTCATGATGGTGTGAACACTGCCGACACTCAATCCGACCACGGCGGCTATGGCTTTCACTGACACTCGGCGGTCCTCGATAATGAGTCCATCAACCAGCTGGGCGATATCATCGGTAACGCAGTGTGGTGCTGCAGACTGTGCATCATGGCACCCGCCCTTCTCTGAAGCACTTGTGCCACGCCTTGAACCTTGCAATGTACACGTGTGACATTCGTCGATGAATGTCTATTCCCCCTACTGCTTCCGGTGTCAAAACCGAACACCTCATTGCTCTTATTTTTGTGACTTCATGTCACTGTATGCAACACGACTGGCAGCGTTGGAATGCATGCAGCTCCTCTAGCTATGTATAGTCAAGTGACGTGCACGCATGCCCTCTAGCGATATGTGAAATTTCACGCCTGATCGGAACAACACCTCGTTACACACGCCACGATATTGCCCTCCTGCCATCGGTTTATACGTTGCAGACTCCTGTCCGTTTCTTTTCGAACGCCTCTTATATGAGTCGTTTAGTTTCAAAACAAGATACGTCACTTTTTCGTAATTATTCAGGAGCAACAAAAAACCAAATATTCAAACTAATAATGTACTTACAAAACTCGATTTTTTTATTTAAGGTGGTGTCATCAACATAAATGTCATGTTCGAACAAGTATTAGGTTTTGAGGAAAAAAATATTTTATTTTGAATCTATCTGATTTTGAAACCAAAGTAAGTGATCTACCTTGTTTTGCAGCTAAAGTTTTTGATTCACCTGGTTTTCAAACCAGCATTTATGACTTAGTGGTTTTTGATACTAAGTTGGAATGAAAGGAAGTTTTTTTCTATATGCTTGGAGTGTATTATAATGTGTTTTAGTGTACCTTTATTAGTTACTCCTCCATATTTCAAATTACCATAAAGAAAAATTATAAAATTACATGGATGTTTTCACAGTTTTTCTTTTTTACAAATGTAGTACTGAATGAAGTATAAGAAACGTTTGACTTAAACCGTGTTGTCAAATACAATAAATTTGCTAATGTTAATTTTAAAACTGAATTTGTCTATCTTTTATTAAGTCTGTAAACGGGTCACTGATTACACGACCAGGCCACTCTCTTTGGCTGCAAGGTGTTCACAGATATCATCGGGACTTTCTTCAGAAGCTGTGATTTCACCATCAGTGGTGTTCTCGTAAAATTGAAGGATATTAAGAGATTTACAGTCATATCCAAAGTGTTTTTATAGCAATCTGCCTACGTCTGTTGCTTTTAGTACTGAAACGTTGCCTTTATTAATAGGAATTAGCTCTGAATCATTGATATTTTAGAACTTCCTTCCTCTTCTACAAAATCTCTTGTAGCTTGCTACACTAGCGCTGTGGGAGAAGATAGAACCTCCCCACAGCGATCTATCTGCTTTTGATGCAAACTTTTGTGACCTAAGTGATTTTTAAACAAATCCCAACTTACTTCGTGTGATACAAATTACATCCAAAATTATCAATAAAATTCTTCCGGGTATGAGACCGCGGCGTCATTTTATAAACTCTGTCGGCGTTTCGGCCACTGTTGTCAACAGCGGCACGCCACAACTGCTGTCCGTTCTTTCCGGTCCATTCCGCCAATAGCAACTTTTAATGCAAAGCCATTCTAAATCGTCCATTTTGACCATCAACGCCCCTTTCCACCAATGGTGTGTGTTATAATGATAACACAATAAAAGCAAAATCCAAGCTTCCAAAAATTTATTTACACGCCACTTTTTTTTTCCTTTGTTGAATTTTAACGCCCTAAGGCAGGCTGGCAGCAGCCAATGATGCTGCTCTACAGCCGAGCGAATGGTAAACAATGGACAAAACAGAATATAAAATGAAAGGTGATAAAACGGCGCTTTTACAATTTCAAGATGAAAATTTGGGAGAAAGTTAAAAGACTATGACAGCGGACAAAACATACATGATTGTTAAAACAAGACATTGCCACGGTAGCTAAAAGACACTCACTGCAGACGACGAGACATAACAAGACGGTGACATTAAGGTAAAAAACACTGAACACTGGCGTATGCAACGTTAAAAAACACTGGGCGATGAAACACTATACACACGAATCACTCAACACTTAAAACACAGCACTGTACTGGCCCTACAGGGGAAGGGGAGAGGATGGAGAAGGCGCGGGGGAAGGGGAAGGAGGTGGGGGAAGGGAGAGAAACCGGAAGGAGCTCCCGGGGAGGTGGAGAAAGGAGGGGGTGAGCCAAGTGGGGGACGGGAGTGGGAGGGGAGGGGGAGGTAGGAGGCGGCGGCAATCCACAGAGAGGGGTCAAAGTTGGAAGGAGGGATAGATGTCGAGACGGTTCGGTTTTGGAGAACGTCGTCAGGGAGAGGTAGGTGGCGGAAGCCACCCTTGGAGAGGACGTAGAGGGTGTGGAGGTGAAGGGATGGAGGGATGTGGCGGTAAAGGCGTGGGCCTGGGATCCTGGAGGAGAGGAGATACCAGTGGGTTATCTTTCGGTGGATGTACTTGAGGCGGATGTGTTGAAGGAATTTGACCAAGTGTGGGAATGGGATGAGGTCATAGAGGATCCGCGTGGGGGAGGGGAGGCGGATGCAGTAGGCGAGGCGAAGGGCGTGGTGTTCAAGGATTTTGAGGGATTCATAATAGGAGGGGGGAGCGGATATCCAGGCGGGATGGAAGCAGCAAAGGACGGGACGCATGAGGGAGCGGTAGGTATACAGGATGATGGAAGGATTTAGTCCCCATGTCCGGCCAGAGAGGCGTTTGAAGAGGTTAAGGCGGGAGAGGGCTTTTTGTTGGACGGTTTTGAGGTGAGGGTACCAGGAAAGGTCTCTGTCTAGGGTTAATCCGAGGTAGCGGAGGGTCTTCGTTTCCGGGATGCGGCGACCATGGAGGGTGAGCTACAGGTCTCGGTGGCAAAAGGAAGGGGTGGTGCGACCTATGATGATTGCCTGGGATTTTGTAGGGTTTACAGTAAGGAGCCACTGGTTACACCAGGAGGAAAATTCGGAGAGATGGGACTGAAGGAGATGTTGGGAGCGAACGTGGGACGGGGCAAGGGCAAGGAAGGCGGTGTCATCAGCATACTGAAGAAGATGGGCAGGAGGCTGAGGTCGGGGCATATCTGCTGAATATAACAGATAGAGGAGGGGCGAAATGACGGAGCCCTGGGGCAGAGCCCCATAGAACAAACGGGAATTTTGGTTATTGACAGTGACATAGGATGGGCGTTTGGAGAGGAAGGAAGCAATGAGACGGACGTAATTAATAGGAAGGGCGTAGGTTTGGAGGTTGAAAAGGAGACCAGAATGCCAGTCACGGTCGTAGGCCTTCTCAATGTCGAGGGAGACGAGGATAGCGGCGCGACGGGAATTAACCTGGACGGAAAGAAGGTGAACAAGGTGAAGAAGCTGGTCATCGACGGAGAAGGACGGCCGGAAGCCACATTGGGAAAGAGGAAGGAGTTGGTGTAGGCGGAGGTGTTCGTGGATATGGCGTGAGAGGATGGATTCGAGGACTTTGCTGAACACCGAAGTGAGACAGATGGGACGGTAGGAGGAGGCTTCGGAGGGCGGTTTGTCAGGTTTAAGGAATATTAGGATATGGGAGGTTTTCCAGAGGTCTGGGTAGAATCCGATGAAGAGAATGACATTGTACAGTGAAGCGAGGGCGGAATGGAAGGAGGGGGGATAGGCACGGAGGTGGCTGTAGGTAAAGCGGTCGTGACCGGGAGTAGTGTTATGTTTTGTGCGAAGCGTGTGTATGATGTCTTGTGCTGTAATAGGTGTGTTTAAGTCTGAGGGGGGAATGTGGTCCAAATACCGAAAGCCAGGGGCGAGTGGAGGGACTGAGGTATCGGTGCGCTCATGGATATCGGGGAAACGGGAGTAGCCGAACCTGGGATTTTTGGGCAGGTCGAATATAGTGGAAAGGTGGTCAGCAAAAAGCTGTGCCTTACTGGCATTGTCAGGAAGAGGAAGGTTATTATGGAGAAGAGGGTATGATGGGGACTGAGTGACTGCCAGTAAGGCGGTGGAAGGCTTTCCAATATTTGGAGGAGTTGATGGGGAATGTAGCATTAAGACGGGTGCATGTCTGTCGCCAATCCCGGTGTTTCTTCGCGTTCAAGAGGTTTCTGATGTGTCGTTGGAGTTGCCGGTGGCGGAGGAGTGCGTCTCGATCACGGGTCCGCAGGAAGGAACGGTACAGACGACGGGATTTTCGGAGCAGGAGGACGGCTTGTGGGGGGAGGGGGGACGGTGAGGATGGATGGCTTTGGTGGGGATATGGGTTGCAATGGCGTCAGCAACAGTCTGGTGCAGGGGTATGGAGGGTGAGGGGGTGGCTAGCGACCGAGGTGTTAATGGAACGATGGTAGGCATCCCAGTCGGCGCGGGAGTAATCAAGGACTAGCCGAGGAGGGTGCACGGGACGGGTGGCGCGGCGGGGTGGCCGCGGGGGTTGAAGGTGAGGAGTACGGGGGCGTGGTCACTGCCAATGAGGTCAAGGACGTCCTCCTGCAGGTGTCCCAGGAGGGTAGGAGAGACAAGGACAGCATCAGGAGTGGTATTGCTTTCAGGGCGTGTAGGACTTGGGAGGGGAACAAGGTCGCCCTGAAGCGTGGGTAGGAACTGATGCCACCGCTGGAGTTTGGCTGCAGAGCGGGAATAAAGGTTTAGGTCGGCAGCAATCACATACGTCGTGAAGGAGTTGTCTATGTGGTAAACGAAATCGTATGGGATGGGAACACGGGCGTGAATGTAAATGGTGGCTAGGGTAATGGTGAGGGAAGGGAGGAAGAGGGTCAGGGTGAGGTGTTCGGCAAGATTATTGACAGGGGGTTGTGGCCGGCAGGATGGTGGCGGAGGTGGCCAATCGCCACTCCGCCTCGAGCCAGGGGGGGAGGACCATCCAAGCGGTGAAGGGTGTAAGGAGTGGTAGAGACGGAATGACGGGGTTGGAGGAAGATTTCATTTAGGAGGAAGGCATCCACATGGTGTTGGGAGAGGGTATGCATAAAGAGGGGTTTGTTGGCGAGGAGGGAGCGGATATTGTGGTAAAGGATACGATGGGGCGAGCCTGCCATAATAGGTACTACTGAGGGGGTAAGGGTGGGGAGGGGGCGACGGGAAAGAGGTTAAGGGAAGTTAAACGAGGGTGGCGCCACGGGAGAAGGCGAAGTGGGAGTTGTTGCGGGAGAGTGTGGCAATTGTTTCCAATTGCCACACGGAGTGGGCAGTGAGGACGATCTGTTGGAGGGAGTGAGGACGCTGGAATGGGTGGATATTCTGAATGATGGTGGTGACGGAGCAGATGACGTCCTCCACTGTGGGAGGGGGAAGCAGGGAATGGTTGGGGTGCATAGGAGTGTCAATGGGACGGATGGGAACTGTCAGCTCAGGGGAGGTGGGTTGAGGGCTAGCCTGACATTTATAGGAGTAGGTGGGGTGGAGGCCGCCACAGGTGTTGCAGGTGGGGGGAGAGGACAAATTGGGGCATTGCTTAAGGAAGTGGGACTGCTTGCAGTAGGGACAGGTGGGTGGGTTACGACATTTTTCGCTGAGGTGGTCATTATAGGTGAGGTATTTGCCACACCTATAAGACTGGGGAGGGGAGCGGAAAGGATCCACCTTGTAGCGGCAGTTGTAGATTACCGCCCCCTCGGTGAGGAGGCGGTCGATTGAGGCGGGGTCTTTGGAGAAGACCTGCATGAGGTAGGTGGGGCCGTGGTCATTGTTGATCCACTTGGCGGATCGGATGTGGAGGTCAGGGATGGCTTGGATATGGGTCAACACCTCACCCTCCGTGATCACCGGGCTAAGCTTGGTGATCACGGTGGTGAGGGTGGGTGGGCGACGAGGTGTTTGTGGTTGAGACTGGGATGGAGTGGCGGAGGTGATATGAAGTGTGAGGTGAGCATGCTCCCCAAACGTAATCCGGGGAGCGTGCCGGAGAAGATCTGTGTGGAAGGTGGGAGAGCTGGTTTTCATGAGGATGGAGTCCTTCCGAGGGATGAGTTGGAACGGAGGTGCTGAGGGGAAGTATTTGTATATTTCGCGGGACAGGTGGGGGTTGTCTAAAAACTGAGGGGCAGGGTGGGAAAGGACGTAGGTAAAAAGCAGGGGGGCTGAGGTGACAGAAGGTTGAGATGGAGGAATGGGAGAGGTGTCCATAGTCAGGCTGGGGGGGAGCGGAGCAGAGGCCGTGGTGGAGGGGGTTTTTTGGAAGTGCTGGGATGGGGATCCGCACTGATACGTTTGATTTGTTTTTTTCTGAATTGTTGAGGTGGGGATATACTGCTGAATGGGTTGGATTGGAACATGGAGGGGAACTGAATGGCCAGACACACGAAGTTTGGGGCCGGTCGGAGCTGAGGACTCCACCACCGTGGCATGGCGGTGAACGATGGGGGCGGGGGGGGGGTAGACAAAACAGGGAACTCGTGAGGGGCGGTTACTATGGTAACTGGGGGAGGCGGGGGAGGCAGTGGAGCATCAGGGGCGGGGGAATGGCAGAGAGGGGGACATTTAAGGAGATGGTGGTGCGAGGAAGGGATGAGGGGCTCCATGTGATCGTCGTGGATTGAAGAGAGGGGGTGGTGGTGAGAACAACGGACTTGGTGATGACGGGGGGGGGGGCAAAGTCATAGTGGGGACGAAGTTTGTTTGTGAAGATGCTGGTTGTGGAAGTGGTGGTGGGGGCGTGGAGGATGAGGAGGTCGACGACGATGATGGTGGAGGTGGTGGCGACGCCATGATTACCGCTGCTGCAAGGGGCAGTCCAAGCGGTTTAGGCGACGGCGACGGCGGCGGCGGCGACGGCGGCTAGAGCCGGGCATGGAGCGGCAGCGGCGGCTGTTACGGCGAGGGCGGCGGCGATGACTTCTGGAGCCGGGCACGGAGCGGCGGCGGCGACGAACCGATCCCCCGGGCTGGACCGGGGCGGCGGGGCAACGGGGCGGCGAGAAGGTCCGGCAGGGCCTCCTGGCGGCGGCGCCTCCAGGCAGATCTGGGCGGAGACAGCGGCAGGCGGCAGGCGGCGGCAGAGAGCAGCCTACCTCGACGTAACAGCAGGAACGGGAGGAAGTAACGGGAAGCAGGTAGCCAACTGAAGTAACCGAGATCAGCCCGACAATATCTACAGTTGGAGGATTGGATCTATATCACGCCACTTTCACAAACGCACAGTTAAGGCAAGTCATACATCAGTTGATCTTCATAGGTACGGCACGCCAATCTCGAAGAAATGCCCAAGGAATCTAGAGCCGGAAGTGCAGCTCTCTAATGAAGTCCTCTTAGCACTAAGTTCGGAAGATAAGTCCTATAATCTAATTGATGGCCGTTGTAAACTGGTGCTAATATCGCATTTGTAGACACTAGATTATCATTTATCGTACGAAGAAAGGTGTGTTTTTCTTAATTCTTCAGTGCGCCATTGCTTTGAAATGACAACGTGTAAGTTACAATAAGAAAATCATCAAATACGCGCAAGATGGCGTATGCCACAGAGAGTTCTGCGCGAGGAATGTCACGTGATGTCTCCTAACGGCTGGTTTTCGTTAATTCAATGGAGGGTATCAAATCTCCATTATTTTTGCAAACATGTGTCAAACGATACGAGATATGAAAAAAAACATAAGGGAGCTAAGTTATAGAGAATTTTCTCCTCCACTAATTAGGTTATTGAATATTCGTATCAGATGTACGGTTCATTTGCAATTACAATTATATTACAAACGGCTTTTTTTAGGTATTACTACCGTATTTGTTGTCCGACAAATTTGAAAAAGCGTGGTTCTGGTCTCTGGCGGCCTACAATCATGTCTGTAAAATTTGGTGCTGATCGGTTGAACGGTTCGTTTTTAAAACAGGGAACACGTTACGGACAGACAGACCGACGGACGGACAGACAGACAGACATCCCAAAATTGACGTTATTTTCGCAAATATCTTTTAAACGCTACGAGATATGAAAAAACGTAAAGGAGCAATGTTGTAGAGAATTTTCTCCTCTAAAAATTAGGTTATTCAATTTTCGTGTCGGATGAATAGTTAAGTCGTTATTTTTATTTAAATTTCGAGCTGTCAAAAGACGATCACAAAGGCCCACTTTTAGTGTTACTACCGTAACCTAAAGTGGGCCAAAATTATCTATCTGGTTTTGAAACTAGACGACTTATATCTCTGTTGCATGTTGTAGTCGATCCCCTGGGACGGCTGTTGACGTGTATTTGCCTACCAGCACCTCTGCCTCGGCGAGCCCCGCGGCGGCGACCCTGCACAGCTGCGCCGTAGCCCTGGCCACCTCGTTGTAGTTGATGCAAAGGGTCGCGATCCACTGGGACAGCTGTTGACGTGTATTTGCCTACCTGCAACTCTGCCTCGGCGAGCCCCGCGGCGGCGCCCCTAAGCAGCTGCGCCGTGGCCCTGGCCACCTCATTGTAGTTGATGCAAAGGGTTGCGATCCACTGGGATGGCTGTTGACGTGTATTTGCCTACCTGCAACTCTGCCTCGGCGAGCCCCGCGGCGGTGCCCCTGCGCAGCTGCGCCATGGCCCTGGCCACCTTGTTGTAGTTGATGCAAATGGTTGCGATCCCCTGGGACGGCTGTTGACGTGTATTTGCCTACCTGCACCTCTGCCTTGGCGAGCCCTGCGGCGGTGCCCCTGCGCAGCTGCGCCGTGGCCCTGGCCACCTTGTTGTAGTTGATGCAAAGGGTCGTGATCCCCTGGGACGGCTGTTGACGTGTATTTGCCTACCTGCAACTCTGCCTCGGCGAGCCCTGCGGCGGTGCCCCAGCGCAGCTGCGCCGTGGCCCTGGCCACCTCGTTGTAGTTGATGCAAAGGGTCGCGATCCACTGAGACGGCTGTTGACGTGTATTTGCCTACCTGCACCTCTGCCTCGGCGAGCCCCGGGGCGGTGCCCCTACGCAGCTGCGCCGTAGCCCTGGCCACCTCGTTGTAGTTGATGCAAAGGGTCGCGATCCACTGGGACAGCTGTTGATGTGTATTTGCCTACCTGCACCTATGCCTCGGCGAGCCCCGCGGCGGCGCCCCTAAGCAGCTACGCCGTGGCCCTGGCCACCTCATTGTAGTTGATGCAAAGGGTTGCGATCCACTGGGATGGCTGTTGACGTGTATTTGCCTACCTGCAACTCTGCCTCGGCGAGCCCCGCGGCGGTGCCCCTGCGCAGCTGCGCCGTGGCCCTGGCCACCTTGTTGTAGTTGATGCAAATGGTTGCGATCCCCTGGGACGGCTGTTGACGTGTATTTGCCTACCTGCACCTCTGCCTTGGCGAGCCCTGCGGCGGTGCCCCTGCGCAGCTGCGCCGTGGCCCTGGCCACCTTGTTGTAGTTGATGCAAAGGGTCGTGATCCCCTGGGACGGCTGTTGACGTGTATTTGCCTACCTGCAACTCTGCCTCGGCGAGCCCTGCGGCGGTGCCCCAGCGCAGCTGCGCCGTGGCCCTGGCCACCTCGTTGTAGTTGATGCAAAGGGTCGCGATCCACTGAGACGGCTGTTGACGTGTATTTGCCTACCTGCACCTCTGCCTCGGCGAGCCCCGGGGCGGTGCCCCTACGCAGCTGCGCCGTAGCCCTGGCCACCTCGTTGTAGTTGATGCAAAGGGTCGCGATCCACTGGGACAGCTGTTGATGTGTATTTGCCTACCTGCACCTATGCCTCGGCGAGCCCCGCGGCGGCGCCCCTAAGCAGCTACGCCGTGGCCCTGGCCACCTCATTGTAGTTGATGCAAAGGGTTGCGATCCACTGGGATGGCTGTTGACGTGTATTTGCCTACCTGCAACTCTGCCTCGGCGAGCCCCGCGGCGGTGCCCCTGCGCAGCTGCGCCGTGGCCCTGGCCACCTTGTTGTAGTTGATGCAAATGGTTGCGATCCCCTGGGACGGCTGTTGACGTGTATTTGCCTACCAGCACCTCTGCCTTGGCGAGCCCTGCGGCGGTGCCCCTGCGCAGCTGCGCCGTGGCCCTGGCCACCTTGTTGTAGTTGATGCAAAGGGTCGTGATCCCCTGGGACGGCTGTTGACGTGTATTTGCCTACCTGCAACTCTGCCTCGGCGAGCCCTGCGGCGGTGCCCCTGCGCAGCTGCGCCGTGGCCCTGGCCACCTCGTTGTAGTTGATGCAAAGGGTTGCGATCCCCTGGGATGGCTGTTGACGTGTATTTGCCTACCTGCACCTCTGCCTCGCTGAGCCCAGCGGCGGCGCTCCTGCGCAGCTGTGCCGTGGCCCTGGCCACCTCGTTGCGCAGCTGCACCCTGCAGGCCGCCCGCACCGCGCGCAGACGCTCCTCCATCTCCAGCTCCAGTGCGCGCACCTGCTTCTGTGCCTGCGCACGCCTGCAACACCGCATACTCACTTCCAAAGCCTCTATCCAATGACACCCTCCAGCCGTCTCATCTACCAGTCCCCTGGTCCATAGTAGTTAACTCTTTCGCTATGTTTGTCCACTCCACATGACCAACCGGGCAAACGCAAGGCTCAAACAACTCCATCCAATGCTCAACAGGCAAAGCAAACTAAATAGACGGGTGTCGAGGAACGCATACACGACACTTGTGAGACCTCTGATGACGTACGGTGCTCCATGCTGGGCTTACGCAGCACCGACATGGATGCGCCGCTTGCAGCTCATACAGAACAAGGTACTACGCATCATAAGCAATGCTCCACGCTACACGCGCACAGCGGATCTTCATCGTGAATACTGCCTTGACAACTCTCACGGAGGTATTCAAAAAACACGCCGCACGACTGTAGAAAAATGCTAGACACTCGAACAACCCCTTCATCCTTAATCTGGGTAACTACGACCACAACCATAGGTGGAAGCACAACGGACCGAAAACACTCTTTCTCAGGAATATATAAACACCTATTGTAAGCCTTATTGACGCAAACAAAATCATTGTTCATCGAACACCTGCATCACAGAACAACTGACTGGCAACGTCAGATGAGGTATCACCGCCGACAAACCGGCAATCGCAGGGAACATTAACAAGCACAAAACACAAACAAATCCCACACTAACCCATACACTTAGAGGCCGATCACAAAATCGACCACTTGCCTGTCAATCTTGATTGTTGCAGCCAGCCGCCGCTGATGATGGAGCAGGAGACATCCCCACTGCCAGCTGCAGAGGGGCGACTCATCAAACCGGATTGACAAACTTATGACAAACAGGCAATGAAAATGGTACCGAGCTTGCACAATACCCAGTAACTAACATAACCACACCCTTGCATGATCTGTCGCAGATAGCAAGAATCCGCTACTGCTCTTACTACCCGCTCCTGACTATCGCCGAGGTTTTTTTTCCTTGGCATTTGCCTTGGCGCTTTTTTCCCTCTGCCCTTAAAACCGCTTTTGTTTCAAAAGCTTTCGACGACTTCTATCATCCTGATGGACCGTATTAATGGGTAATCTTACCCACACGTACGGCACACATCACAGTACCCGCTCCTGTGACTCCTATATTAGACATATTAACACATGCAGAGGTGACATAACAGGAGATAAAACAACGGAGATATAATAACATAGACAAGGGGACAGTTTGGAGTACATTACAATAGACAGATGATTAAAACCACATTTAGTTAGTTAAAAATGATGAGCCACGGTGTCAAAAAAAACCATGTAGGACGACAATAACACAGGACGGCGAGTACACACAGTCACTAATTACAACACACGGTGCGACGCTTGTCTGATTGTGGTGGACGCAGTTAAAAACATACACTTCACTGGAGCACAGCACACAACACTTGACGTAGCACTGTTAAAACTGTCAGTCCAGGACCACGAGAAAGGGGGGGGGGAGGGAATCACGGGGGAGAGGAAAAACAGCGGGGAAGGAGGCGGTAGGGAGGAGCCGTAGGGACTCCAGGGCAGTGAGAGGGTAGCCAAGCGGGGGAGGGGAAGGGGAGGGGGAGAGGGGGCCCTACATCTACGGGGAGGGGGGATCAGAGCTGGTAGGACGGTTATATGTCAGGACGAATAGTGAAATACAAAAGTGTATCTAAAATAAGAAATTAAAATTACAGCATAGGTGAGAATGTACTTACATAAGGCTCACATTATAACAGTTGTTAAATAAAATGTAGCGTCAACCTTGTATGAATGCTCTGAAAAGCTAATAGTTTGCATATCACAGGATCTTTTTCCTGTCGGTTAAATTTCGTGTCTGCAGCACTTCATCTTCGTGGTGTAGCAATTTTAATGGCCAGGAGTGTACTTGAGAAATGGTGTACTAAAGTAAACGTCGAATAATGCGAGGGAATACTATTCTCGTGCAAACCGAAGCTACTGTGCAAACACTAACACTGTACACCAATTACTCTACACATACGCCCGATACGTTTTTGTCAGAAACTCAGATGTTTAAGTGTTCTGCTGGACTGGAAACTAACACGGGGGGGGGGGGGGAGACCACATTCATCACATGACCAAACAAACAAACGCGAGGCTCAAACACCTCTACCAAATGCGTAACAGGCAAAGCAAACTGAATAGACGGGTGTCGAGGAACATGTACATAAAACGTATAAGATCTCTGGTGAGGTATGGTGCTCCGTGCTAGGCATACGCGGCTCCAACACGGCTGCGCCACCTGCAGTTCATGCAGGACAAGGTGCTACGCATTATAAGCAATGCTCAACGATACACGTACACCATGGATCTTCGCAGAGAATATCGCCTAGAGTGTCTTCGATTGTATTCAAGAAAGTCGCCACGCGACTGTACAAAACTCGACATATTCCAATAATCCCTTCATATTACTCTTGGGGAACTACGGCCATAGCCGTAGCTGGAAACACAAGCGTCCAAAACCACTTCTCCTTAGGGATTAGCCACCTACAGTCAAGACACCTCCAAGTCGAAAACGGTGAATATGGTGAACCCATGCAGTAAAGAAAATTGACTGACAACGCCAGCTGAGCGTACACAGACGACCAACGCGCTAAGCAGAGATGCCATATTCAGCGCACTGTACACAAACCCTGTACAGTCCCACACACGTATTCATTTCTATGACCGAACTGACGAATTATTATGACAACTTGGCTATGTTACAGGTACGCGTGCAGCCAACCCAGGAGACATCATAGGCGCTCAGCTACAGCAACACGTCGCATCAAAACCGTACTGATTCTTTATGACAAACTCAGAAAAGACAATTGTATTGAGAAATACCCACTAACGACAAGGACGCTACCGTCATCCTGCCGATCAGTGACACAAGGTGAAGAATAGCCTGACCCTGCTCCAGCGCTCGACCTGTCGATACTCAGACGTGGTCGTATCATATGTCAGCAAGTTCTTTACTGATATTCTTCGGACAAAGAAGTTCTCGCCATCTTGTAAGAAGGCTGTCATCATCCCTATCCCAAAACCGAGAAAGGACTGGTCAAACCCGAATAACCAAAGGCCCATCAGTCTCCTCCCCCAGCTAAGTAAGGTGTTCAAACGGTTCTTCCTTACTCCAGTGAACCAACAGATTGAAGCTTTACATATGTTGCCTCAAGAGCAATTTGGCTTCTGGCCTGACCATTCTGCTACCCACCAACTCCTGTACGTGACTGAAGATGCCATCTTGGCATTTAATCAGCGGGTTTATTGCGATGTCTTCGTGTTGGATGTCACAATGGCATTCGAGAGTGTCGGGCATCCAGGTGATCTGTACGACCTCCACTATTTTGGACTACCTCCTGCTTACAACTACTTGCTGGACGACTACCTACGTGCGCCTCGGAGACGCCACTCAACGTACCGACAGGTGCTCGCCAGGGTGGATGTGTATGCTGACGAAACGGCTATCATCACCCGCATCAGATGGTCACAAATCCTCCAAGTCCAACTTCAAGAAGTGTGTGATGAACTGGAATAATGGGCGACAAGGAAAAGCATCCAATTTAATTCTATCAAGAGCTTTGCTACTCACTAATCGGCCCATCCCCCAACTTGCGACAGTTTAACTCTTCGGTGAAGACATCCGCTGGACGACCTCTGATAAGTATCTTGGAGGCATTACCGACAGAGGTCTTACTTAGCGCCTCCACATAGACGATATTTAGCGGAAAACGCAGCAGAGACTAGGAGCCCTCTACCCACAGCTCAACCAGTCCTCTCCACTCAACATCTACTGTGGACTATGCATATATGGGGAGTGAATTCGCCCTGTCAGCGAATATGCCAGTCTTGTTTGGGGCTACGCTGCGGACTCTCACATACGAAAGCTCCAGTAGGTCCAGAACTAAGCTGTTCGCCGCGACTTTCACGTTTCACCAATGTTCCCCGCCCACTACTTCCACGAGGCGGCGAACGAGCCACATGTCACCGATTGACCGCCCACTTATCTACACCTACATAGGTACTTCGCAAATCACATTTAAGTGCGCCAACTGAGACGTCCCGCCGGCCGCGGTGGCCGAGGTGACTGAGGCGCTCCAGTCACGGTCAGCACGGCCACTACGGTCGGGGGTTCGAATCCCCCCTCGGGCATGGATATTTGTGCCATCCTAGTTTGTAAGTAGTTCTTAAGTAGTTTGTAAGTTTACGGACTGATGACCCCGTAGTTAAGTCCCATAAGCTTAACAAACATTTGAACATTTTGAGACGTCCTAAGGTCGCCAGGGACCGTTACAACCGACCGGTGGCACTCATAACCCGCTAAAGCATGGCACACACGAGGCCTCCAGCACCATACGCTACCAGAAAACGAAGCCCACCCAAACCCCCGACTTATAGGCGGAACCCAGCAGGGTTAAAACTAAACACATTTTGGCAAATGTTACGCCCTCAGCAGGTGCACGAGAGATTCAACGGTCACCATTTGACAAACGGCAGATCTCGGACAAACATTTGTGGGCTTCAAACCACCTGACGTCGCTGGAAGCCCGAAAGAATTGTATCAGTAAATCTCACTGCGAAAGATGGATTCATACACTGACATATCTGATTTTAATGCACTTGAAGAGGATCATAAGTTTTCTTCAGTCACTGACAGGAATGATAAACTCACTCCTACAGAGGATTATCTTGGAGAGGAAGATTTTGATGAAGATAATGCTGACCACCCCAGTGAACCACAGACATTGCCAAGGTGGAGTGGCTTGCGTACCTCAACGATACAAATATCTGTACCGTGGGTACAACCAGAAGGGAGGGGTATCCTGGTTCCTGAAGAGGGGCAGCAACCTTTTTAGTAGTTGCAGGGTCGACAGTCTGGATAATTGACTGAGCTGGCCTTGTAACATCAGTTAATGTGGCTTTGCCACACAGCTACTGCGAACGGCTAAAAGCAAGGGGAAACTACAGCCGTTACTTTTCCCGAGGACATGCGGCTCTACTGTATGAAAATATGATGATGGCATCCTCTCGGGTAAAATATTCCGAAGGTAAAATAGTCCCCCATTCGGATATCCGGGGGGGGACTACTCAGAAGGATGTTGTCATCAGGAAAGACAACTCTGGCCTTTCTACGGATCGGAGCGTGGAATGTTAGATCCCTTAATCGGGTAAGGAAATTAGAAAATTTAAAAAGGGAAATGGGTAGGCTGAAGTTAGATATAGTGGGGATTAGTGAAATTCGGTGGAAACAGGAATAGGATTTCTGGTCAGGCGAGTACAGGATTATAAATACAAAATCAGTTGGGTGTATTACAGGAGTAAGTCTGATAATGAATAAGAAAATAGGAATGCGTGTAAACTACTATAAGCAGCGCAGTGATCGCATTATCATAGTCAAGATAGATAGAAAGTCAACACTGACCACAATAGTACAAGTTTATATGCCCTCTAGCTCTGCCGATAATGAGGAGATCGAAGAAATGTATGACGGTACCGGAAATTATTCAGACAATTATATGCCGGCCGCGGTGGCCGAGGGGACTGAGGCGCTCCAGTCACGGTCTGCACGGCCACTACGGTCGGGGGTTCGAATCCCCCCTCGGGCATGGATATTTGTGCCGTCCTTAGTTGTAAGTAGTTCATAAGTAGTTTGTAAGTTTAGGGACTGATGACCCCGTAGTTAAGTCCCATAGACTCTACAAACATTTGAACATTTTCAGACAATTATGGGAAAGGAAAACTTAATTGTGATAGGAGACTGGAATTCGGTAGTAGGAAAACGAAGGAAAGAAAAAAATTATAGGTGAATATGGAATGCACAAAAGGAATGAAAGAGGAGATCGCCTGGTAGAATTTTGCATGGAACATAATTTAATCATAACACACACTTGGTTTAAGAATCATGAAAGAAGGTTGTGTACGGTGAAGAGACCAGGAGACACCGTAAGGTATCTGATAGATTTTATAATGGTAAGACATAGATTTCGCAAGCAGGCTTTAAACTGTAAGACATACCCAGGGGCAGATATAGACTCTGGCCATAACTTATTGGACATGAACTGTAGGCTGAAACTGATAAAAACTGCATAAAGGTAGGAAAATAAGGAGATGGGACATGGATAAATTGAAGGAACCTGAAGTTCTTGAGAATTTCAGATGGTGCTTTAGGCAATAATTGACAGAATCTGGCCGCGGTGGAGTAGCCGAGCGGTCTAAAGCGTCTCGCTGCAGAGCGCGCGGTTGCTCGCCGTGGAGGCTCGAACCCTCCCTGGGGCATGGGTGTGTGTGTTTGTCCTTAGGTTAGTTTACCTAGGTTTAAGTAGTTTGTAAGCTACGGACTGATGACCATGCAGAGATTTACAAACAATTGAACATTTGACAGAACCTGGGGAAATAAAACAGTAGATGAAAAATCGGTAGCATTGAGATATGAAATAGTGAAGACAGCAGAGGACAAAGTAGGTAGAAAGGCAAGACCTATAAAAATCCTTGGATATCACAGGAAATGCAGAATTTAATTGATGAAAGGAGAAAATATAAAAATGCAGTATATGAAACAGGCAAAATGGGTACAGACGACTAAGAAATGAGATTGACAGTGAAAAATAGGTAAGCAAGAGTGGCTAGAAGGGAAATGCAAGTCTGTAGAAGAATGTATAAATAGGGGAAAAATAGATACTGCCTACAAGAAAATAAAAGAAACATTTGGAGACTAGAATAGCATCTGAAAGATGGGAAGAGTATATAGAGGGGCTCTACAAAGGAAATGAACTTAGAGACAATATTCTAGGAAGGAAAGAGATCAAGATGAAATAGGAGATACTATACTGAGAGAAGAATTTGACAGAGCACTGAAAGACCTAAGTCGAAACAAGGTCCCTGGAGTGAACGACATTCCCTCAGAACTACTGAAGTCTCTGGGAGAGCCAGCCATGACAAAAGTATTTCACCTGGTAGATGAAAAAGATGGTAGAAGTCAACCTTGGGAAAGACTAGTTTGGAGTCAGGAAATGTAGAAACACGGGAGGCAATCCTCAATTTACGGCCTATCTTAGAAGATAGAGTAAGGAAAGGCAAAACTACATTTCTAGCATTTGTGGATTTCGAAATAGATTTTGACAATGTTGATTGGAGTACACTCTTTCATATTCTGAAATCAGCAGGAGTACAACTTGTACAAAAACCAGACAGAAGTTATCAGAGTTGAAAGGGATGCAGAGGTGGGAAGGGTGTATGAAAGAGTTGTAGCCTTTCTCCAATGTCTTTCAACTTGTACATTGAGTAAGCTATAAAGGAAAGCAATGAGAAATTTGGAGAAGGAATTAAAGTTCAGGGTGAATAAATAAAAACCTTGCGTTTTGCTGATGACATTGTATTTTTGTCAGAGACAGCATAGAACCTGTAGGAGCAATTGAACGGAATGGACAGTGTGTTGAAAGGAGCATATAAGATTAACGTTAACAAGATCAAAACAAGGGTAACGGAATGCACTCTTAGAAAATCAGGTGATGCTGAAGGAATTAAATGAGGTAAAGAATCAGTAAAGGTGGTAAATGAGTTTTGTTACTTGTGCAGTAAAATAACATCTGATGGTCGCAATACAGAAGATATAAAATGCAGAATGGCAATGGGAAGAAAGGCGTTTTTGAAAAAGAGAAATTTGTCAACATCGAATATTAATTTAAGCCTAAGGAAGTCCTTTCTGAAGGTATTTGTGTGGAGTGTTGCCTTGTATGAGAGTGAAACATGGACGATAAACAGTACGGACAGGAAGAGGATAGATGCTTTTGGTATTTGGTGTTAGAGAAGAATGCTGAAAATTATATGGGTGGATCGCGTAACTAATGAGGAAGTATTGAACAAAATTGGGGAGAAAAGGAATTTCTGGCATACTTTGACTAACAGGGATCGATGGCTAGGACACATTCTTAGACATCAAGGAATTGTGAATTTACCACTGAAAGGAAGTGTGTGGGGTAAAAATCGCAGAGGGAGACCAAGAGAGCCGGCCGCGGTGACCGAGGGGACTGAGGCGCTTCAGTCACGGTCTGCACGGCCACTACGGTCGGGGATTCGAATCCCCCTCGGGCATGAATATTAGTGCCGTCCTTAGTATTAGCTATTTAAGTATTTTGTAAGTTTAGGGACTGATGACCCCGTAGTTAAGTCCCATAAGCTCTACAAACATTTGATTTTGAGACCAAGAGATGAATATAGTAAACAAATTCAAATGGATGTAGGCTGCCGTTCTTATTAGGCTATGAAGAGGCTTGCTCAGGATACAGTAGGGTGGAGAGCTGCATCAAACCAGTCTCCGGAGTGAAGACCACTACAACAATACTAGCAGTGAGCCTAATTTTGATATACCTCCTAATAATCAAATTTTCGGAGAAGATGCTTTTTCTACATTCTTGGGGAAAATGCCTCTGACAAGCAAACATCTACAGGGTGTCCAGAAAAGGACTCCCTGATTTCAAAATTAAATATCTCAAAAACAAAGATCGATATAGGAGTACAGTAAACGGTATGTTTATTGTGGAAGCTGTTAGAAGTTTATACAGCAGTTTGAAATAATAGTTATAAAAGCTGCTAACAGATGGCGCTGCAATCGCCATATGTAATACCTAGTATAAATAGTGATCCGAAGCCCAGAGTGATCAGTTCCACTATTGAAACGTGAAAGGAGCTTAGCGTACCGAAGGAAGAGATTAAAACTCCATTGAACAACACGTTTTTCTGGTGCTAGAGTACCACAGGTTAGAAGAGAGTCCTACGGCAACATGACGAAGTTTTCAAGCACGATTTAATGTTCCAAAAGAACCCGATGCGAAAACCATTCGTACGCTCTTCGCAAAATTTCGCAAAAATTCGCAGGCAGCGTAACTGATGATCCAGTGGGGCATGTTGGCCGCAAGCCAACCGCAGTTACGCCTAAAAATATCCCCGCAGTTTCTGGAATTATTCAGTGAAATCCAATGTCATACATCCGTAGAATTGCATCTGAGACTGGTTTGAAGCGTTCCAGCACGCAGAAAATACTGAGAAAGAGCCTACACATGTTTCCATTCAAAATTCAAACGCACCATGCCATACCCATAAGAGCTGTGCAACAAAGGGTTGCCTTTGCTAATCAGATGCTCACAATGATTCATAGTGAAGTATTTGATGTTGGCTGCATCTCGTTTACAGATGAAGCACACTTCCACCTGAATGGCTACGTGAATAAGTAGAACTGACGATTTTGGGGTTCCGAAATGCCATATTGGTGTGAAGCGAAACCCCTGTATTCTCCTACTGTGTGGGCTGCAGTATGCAGCAGAGGCATTATTGGCCCTTTTTTCATTCGAGAAACAGTCACTGGTGCACGTTACGTTGCAATTTTGGAACAATTTGTCGCCACATAGCAAGCGTTAGAGGATCGACCAGGTACTGAATGGTTTATGCAAGATGGAGCCCGACACATCGGACTGAAAGAGTGTTTCGCTTTCGGAATACTTAGGGAATCGAGTCATTGCTTTGGAATATCCCAAATTTACTGGGGCAGGCATGGTTTGGCCTCAATATTCGCCGGATTTGACTCCCTGTGACTTTTTTTTGTGGGGCACAGTGAAAGACATGGTCTACCCGAAGCACCCCGCCACGCTGGACGAGCTTGAATCGGCGATCTCTGTGGCATGTGAATCCATTTCGGTTGAGACACTATTATTTCAAACTGCTGTATAAATTCATACAGCTTTCACAATAAACATACCGTTTACTGCATTCCTCTATCGATCTTTGTTTTCGAGATATTTAATTTTGAAATCAGGGAGCCCTTTTCTGGACACCCTGTATAACAACTGATGAATTTTCAAGAATATATTTTGACGAGCAAGAGCTGACACAGCTGAGGAAGATGTGAATTCCGTAAGCTAAGTTACACCAAAAATCAATTTCTTTCAATTAGCAGTGTATAACACTTATGGTATCAGTCGTCAAGTACCACAAGTACAAACTAGTATTCAATCCATACTCGAACAAATGTAGACTAAATAATATGCTACATCGGGATTCTTCTTCTAATCAAAATTTGAATCACCCACGAATACGACTGTTTTGCGATACAAACTTTTGTACCCTTCATTTCAGAAACTATGACATTGAACAGATTTTGAAAATTGAAAAAAAGTGCGATTTTTATATAACAGAAGGTGCAAACCGTCCAGTTACTTTACCCTGTTAAATGTGTCTGCAAGGCACAGAAACGAAATGAAGCCCATAGATGATACCCAATATCATTCTATTGACCATTTTCCATTCTTTCATCAAGTGAAATCTGCTCCCTTATGCAAAAATCTCGGGTGCACATTCTGAGTGTAAAATGCAAGTTCTATGTTTGTTTACCAAAAAGGCACATCTGCTTTCTCCAGATCTATTAAAAGTAATTTACCATGTGGATATGCATCAACTGTATTTTTCACTTTTGTAAAGCTTTTTGTAATACATTTTTAAAAGTTTTTTACAGTCACATTATTGAAACATTCCATACTTTTAAACACTGGCGCAAGAGTAATATTAGAAAACGAATACTCAACAAAAAATTCGGAGAATTCTGAAAAACTATTCGTTTCACATACAGTGTCCTCTGTAGTAGACGATGCATAACTTGGATTCGGAGAATCCAATTTTGATCTTTGCTT
The DNA here is from genome assembly GCA_026315105.1 of Locusta migratoria. NCBI lineage: Eukaryota > Metazoa > Arthropoda > Insecta > Orthoptera > Acrididae > Locusta > Locusta migratoria. The sequence continues at coordinate 894,902,099 of CM048744.1, forward strand.
TATGAAAAAATTAATAAAAATAAGTTCTACTAGGATATCAAAATATAAAATTTTTGCTTCAGAGCCGCGGCGGAGTGGCCGAGCGCATTGAGGCGCTATGCTCCGATGCCCGGGGCCGTTCCCAGTCGGAGATTCGAATCCTCCCTCGGGCATGGAAGTTTGTGTTGTCTTTAGTATAAGTTAGTTTATAAGTAGTTTGTAAGTTTAGGGACTGATAACCCAGCAGTTAAGTCCCATAAGCGTAACAAACATTTTTTTTAGCTTCAGATACGAAAAGAGAGTGACTCAAAGGATTAAACATCTGGGAGTACATTTGGACAAAAATATTAAACTCCTGCATGCTCAACATGTCCGCTAAAAGAAACAATGAGGTCTTGGAATACTTCAACTTCTGGTATCTTTCCTGAAGAGTAAGAACCTAAACTCATTGACGAAGATGGGACTTTACTATGCAACCATGGATTCTGTACGGATTAATCCACCTAAACAACATCAAGAGTATACAGCTGATCCAAAACTGAAGCCTTCGATGAATCGCAGGAGCCCCCCTGGAGGATGGGCAACCGGGAGATACATATGGCACCTGCAGAAGACTCCCTTCCCGACAAAATCAAGAACAAGGCCAAAAAACGTTTGCTAAACTAGTCGGCATCAGGGACAAAATACGACAAATATCAACAGTAGGTATCGTGGCCCTCAACAGACGGGAGAAACACAAGCTACCAAAGTCGATTGTTTTTTAAAGAACGTAAACGTTAAACACATCCCAGACATGTCAAACAAAACTTTTACAAAGAGCACCTTAAAATGACAGAAGCCACTACAACAGGATAAAGGGCCAAATTTTGTGTCTCCAATCTGCAGCTGTATGAAATAAATTAACAAAAGTGAAACCTTTTACCCTCACCTTACGCTACTGAAGTACAAAACGACAAAGTTGTAGAGAATTTTCTCCTCTACAAATTCGTTTAGTCGATTTTCATGTTAGGTGAATGGTTAATCCGTTATTTTCATTTAAATGTTGAGCTGTCAAAAGGCTATCGAAAAGGCCCACTTTTAGTGTAACCTAAAGAGGACAAAAAAACACCAAGAAAGGACAACAATATACAAATTTGCAGTCATTACATTGCCCATGAAGAAGTTTCATTTACCAACAGAAAGTCTTTAGTTTAAAGGCAACGAAAAATAATAATAATAAAGGCGTGGTGATGGTACGGGAAGACATCAAAACTACTGGGAGAGTGCCTGAGTGTCGTCCCCATAGTTCACATTATTCCATTTACGGCAAGCACACAGGAAGACACGATGACACAATGACCCCTTGCCTAAATGTCCATTGGTTACATATCTGAATTGGTGTAGCACTACATTGCGTATACTGTACGCTGGTGCAACTCACTCAAACGTTAATTTTAGATCGCCCCTTCTTCTAAAAGAAAACACAGTTTTTCCTTGTATTCTTTATAGTGAAAAAATCACAAATTTTATGTGTGAGTTAATTTTGTCTGTTTTCGAACAAATATTGCCGTTCATCCTGTCCTTCGAGTAACTCGCGTAGTAGCGCAGTGGACTCCTACTCTCGAGGACAGAAGTTCAAATCCCCATTTGGTCAATCCGAATTAAATTTTCTGTGATTTTCCTAAATCGTTTAAGGCAAAGGTCGGGACTATTCCTTTGAAAGGGCGCTACTAGTTTCCATCCTCATCCTTTCTTAATATGAGATTTTGCTCCATCTCTAATGTACTTCGTTCTCGACAGGATATTAATTAATTACCAGTCTAACTTCCTTATTTTTGTTCTGCAGATCACGGACATTAGAGAACTCTTCAAACTTTCCACTAATATTTTCCACTTCTTCAATTTCCTTACAATTTCATTACTGTATTGGTAAGCCACCAAACACAGCACGAAGTTACAGGATTTCTTTGGTACTGGAAGTATCAAACATTCTTAATATACATCTCTGAATAATTTACACAGCTGGCCTACCAATATACAACTCTAAGAATAACCAGAGACATATCAACCAAATTTATTTGCGAGATAAAGCGTTGTACATAGATAAGATGACTGAAAATACAGCTCCCAAGTGAAGTGAGAAAGATGATGTAACCAGTACTGAATGTTGCCACCACCGCTTGCTATGACCGCTGGTACACGCTGGTACACCCACATATGTGGGTGTATTTGCCTCCATCAGGTCCCCATTTTACAGAGCTTTGGTTGTCCAATCGCAGTTACATTCGCTTTTAGCATTATACCGTCATATTAAAAGTATTTCTCTTGTGGCCCTTTCTTTACTGTACACTTGCAAATGGTTGAACGCCTAGTAGCCCGTCATCTAGACATGCCGCATGGCAAGTGGAAATGATAAGAAACTTTGAAACAGATGGGGGCATAAATATTGATTATTCATTTACGAAAAGAGAAACCATTTCCTCGTAAAAACATTGTTCAATACGCTGAACACGCCACGGAGCTGCTAAGCTTAAATTGCTCTACAGATTGGTACTCTGCCAAACAAGAAGAGAAAATAGTTACGAACAGAAAAGGAAACGCGAACAATTTGAAACGTTGTTTTTCAAATGGCAGTAACAAAAATAATTCTATTCTAGGGTGTTTCATCTGTTTTACATATCAGGTAAAACAATCAAGAGTCAGTGTAACATGTGGTAAGTGCCATATACAATTACACTACTGGCCATTAAATTGCTACACCAAAAAGAAATGCAGATCATAAACGGGTATTCATTGGACAAATATATTATACTACAATTGACATGTGATTACATTATCACGCAATTTGGGTGAATAGATCCTGAGAAATCACTACCCAGAACAGCCACCTCTAGGCGTAATAACGGCCTTCATAAGCCTGGACATTGAGTCAAACAGAGCTTGGATGGCATGTACAGGTACAGATGCCCATGCATTTCAACACGATACCGCAGAGGGTGACCGAGGGACGAATATAGTAAGCAGATACAAAAGGATGTAGGTTGCCGAAAGTATTCTCAGATGAAGAGACTTGCACAGGACAGGGTAGCGTGGAGAGCTGCATCAAACCAGTCTGCGGACTGAAGACTACAACAACACCGCAGTTCATCAAGAGTAGTGACTGGCGTATTGTGACGAGCCAGTTGCTAGGCCACCATTGCCCTGACGTTTTCAGTTGGTGAGAGATCTGGAGAAAGTTCTGGCCAGGGCAGCAGTCGAACATTTTCCGTATCCACGAAGGCCCGTACAGGACCGGCAACATCCGGTCGTGCATTATCGTGCTGAAATGTAGGGTTTCACAGGGATCGAATTGAGGGTAGAGCCACGGGTCGTAACACATCTGAAATGTAACGGCCACTGTTCAAAGTGCCATCGTTGCGAATAAGAGGTGACTGAGACGTGTAACCAATGGCACCTCTTACCATCACGCCGGGTAATACGCCAGTATGGCGATGACGAATACACGTCTCCAATGTGCGTTCACCGCACTGACGCCAAACACGGATGCGACCATCATGATGCTGCAAACAGAATCCGATAGAATGATGTTTTGCCATACGTGCACCCAGGTTCGTCATTGCGTACATCATCACAGGCGCTCCTGTCTGTGATGCAACGCCAAGGGTAACCGCAGACATGGTCTCCGAGCTGCAAACGTCGTCGAACTGTTCGTGCAGATGGTTGTTGTCTTCCAAACGTCCCCATCTGTTGACTCAGGGATTGAGACGTGGCTGCACGATCCGTTACAGCCTGAACCTACCGATTCCATATTCTGCCAACAGTCATTCGATCGCGACCAACGCGAGCAGCAATGTCGTGAAACGATAAACCGCTACATCGATAGGCTACAATCCGACCTTTATCAAAGTCGGAAACATGATGGTACACATTTCTCCCCCTTACACGAGGCATCACAACAACGTTTCACCAGGCAAAGCTGTTTGTGTATAAGAAATCGGTTGGAAACTTTCTCGTGTTAGCACGTTGTAGGTATCGCCACCGGCGACAACCTTGTGTGAATTCTCTAAGAAGTTAATCATTTCCATATCATAGCATCTTCTTCCTGTCGGTTAAATTTCGCGTCTGTAGCACGTCATCTTCGTGGTGTAGCAATTTTAATCGCCAGGAGTGTATGTTCCAGACCAGAACTCGAACCCATATAGTTCCCGTGGACGGAAAGCCTCTTTGTTCAGCAGATGATCAGTCTTGAAATGTATTTAAATCTTCCTCCACTCCTTCGTTTGTCTCTCTCTCTCAAGTGCTGAGCCTGCGGAACTGCAGGCCAGTATCAACGAAGATAAAACTACATGTCATTACGTGACAGTTTGATGTTACAAATGAAACATGTTTGGTTACTACCAATATAACACCACTGCTAACGAGAGCTCATGCTCCGTCCACATTCTGCCTAGCATTTTTATACTTCAATATTTTGTCTATGTCGACTGCACTGCTAACAAAGATATTTCCATCTACTTAGTATTTGGTAAACGCAAGAACCATGACAGATTATAGCATATAAGATAAATTAATACTTACAGCTCGGGACCCACTTTGCTGAGCTGAGCTTCATAGAACAGCTTTTGTCTCCTCAAAGCGTCTTCACTCTCGGTACGCAATTTTTCCAACTCCTGTAAATACAAATAGAATGCTCGTTTTCTCTTTCTGTGCATATGATGTCTGAAATATATTTAACATACCAACACATCCAAATCTCATCACTGTTATCCTATGAGTCAGATTAGACATTTTGCAGAAACTTGAAAGTTACGCCAGATTTGTCTCCTCGCCTGCTAAAACAGAGGCCACGTCACCTGATAAACTGTCCTCTACTCTAACATAAAAAGTTATTTCTTAAAATATGTTACTAAAAGTGACGTTCAATCCAGCTCTTCTCGTCAGTAAAGCAATTCATGTATCGAGGAATGTCGTTTTATTTATTTATTTATTTTTCCGAGCAGCTACTAGATGGACAGATGGTACTACGAAAATTGTTGAGTCATCTGAAGTATTAGTTGCAATAAAAGGCCTACTTTACATTCAGTTTCCTTCTCGCATTAGTTTTAGGAGGCTTGTGGATCGTAAAGTACATTTATAGAGCACTAGACAGTTTACCATTTCACCACCAGTATTTTAGGTGAAGTACAGAAGATCTGAATATCGTACTACTAATCATCCTTCTCACTACGAACACGATAATCTTTGTGCGGCACCAGCTTCACCACTGTATCATTGTAGCTTAAATGTCACCATCCCTTATCAACCTTTCACTGTCATCATCGTTAGAGACTGATGATGTCTCTCAGCGTTCAGTCTGGAGCCTAACCCCCCCTCCCCCTAATAAAATTCCTCCAAGATCACCTATTCAATGCTAACATTGATGCCTCGCCTGATGTTAAGCCGTTTACTTCAAAATCATTCTTGACCGAATCTTACCCTCTACTGCCGAACCTTGCTTTTCCCAAGCGTGTAACATGGCCCCACAATCTCAGCCTGTTCGCTCTTCTTCATCTATGATGTTCATTCCCAGTTTTTCTTTGATTTCATCATTATGTTCACCCTCCTGCCATTGATCCCATCTATTTAGTAACGGCAATCATCCTTGCTACTTTTATATCAATAACCTAAACCTTATTAATAAGGTAACCTGTATTCACCCAGATTTCACTCCCATACAACAAAGTTGGTCGTTACATAGAGCGGTGCACAGCTAACTTGGTCTTCCTACTGACTTCCTTCTTGCAGAAGAGAGTAGATCTTAGCTGAGCACTCACTGCATTAGCTTTGCTACAACTTGATTCAAATTCTTTCAATATGTTGCCATCCTGTGAGAAAATACATCCTGGGTACTTGAAACTGTCAGCTTAAATCTCTTTCCCACAGATATTACTTTCGTTTTGGAGATGCTGATCTTCATAAGATAACGCTTACATATGTGATCTAGCTCTGAAAGATTACATTGCTGCCTTTCAATCCAATGTGCCTTCATAACTAAGTCGTCCGCCTATGCAAGACTGCTTATTTTGTTTTAACCTGTTTTAATCCCGCCCTGCCAGTCTACTGTTTTCAACATATGATCCAGAAATAGTATGAACAACAATGGTGACAGGTTACAGCCTTGTCTTACTCCTGAAACTACCCTGAACCATGAACTCTACATCTACATGGGATACTGTGAAAATCACATTTAAGTGCCTGGCAGAGGGTTCATCGAACCACCGTTATACTATTTATCTCCCATTTCTTGCTCGAATAGCGCGCGGGAAAAAATAACACCCGTATCCCTCCGTTCGAGCTCTGATTTCTCGTATTTTATTCTGATGATTTTCTACCTATGTAAGTCAACAATAAATTTTCGCATTTGCAGGAGAATGTTGGCGATTGGAGTTTCGTAAGTAACCCACGCCGCAGCGATAAGCGCCGTAGTTGTAATGATTCCCATCCCAGAGCCTGTATCATTTCGTTAACGCTGTCTCCCCTGTATCATGACAATACGAAACAAGCTGCCCTTCTTTGGACTCTTTCGGTGTCTACTCTGTTGCCTGACAGTCAATGTAAAGAACTTTAATTGCCTGCAGAAGTTAATCTCCTATTCCGTAACTTTGTAGAAATAACATCAGCTTCCTCAAGGGAACACAGTCATAGGCCATTTTAAGATCTATATATTGTTCCACTAATACCACTTCTCCATTATCTGCCGTAAGCTAAAGATCTGGTCCTGACAGCCTCCAAAAGGCCTGAGGTCACACTGATTTTCATCCAACTTTTTTTCGACAGATACTCTTACTCTCTTTCCAACAATACCTGTGAATGTTTTACCCAGAATGTTAATTAAAGAGGTACCTCTGTAGTTGGTAGTCTTTTCTTTTTCCGTTATTGAAAATTAGCATGATAACTGCTTTCGTCCAGTCAAACGGAACCTGTTCCGACTCCTGCGCCATTTCATTTATCCTGTTTAACCATATGCTACCTGACACTGTATTTAACGAGTTCCGACTTAGTTTCATCTGCCCTAGCCGCTTTATTACACTGCAAACTAACTATTCTCTGCACTTCCTTAAATGTGATCCTGTTTCCATCATCATTCCTATCGCATTCTACCTCAAAATCTCACACATCATTGAACTTTTCACCTACACTGAGCAATTATTCAAAATATTCCCTCCATCTGCTCAAGGCATCCACACTATTCACTAGCAGTTTTCCTGACCTGTACAAAACACTTGTTAATTCCTTCTTCCCTTCCTTTCGAAGACTGCTAATTTAGGCTCGAGACCCATAGTTTCTAGCCTGTTTCCTAAGTCTTCCAATGATTTCTGCTTGTATTCTGCAATTATCGCTTCATTCCAACGCGGCTTCGTTTCTTTCTTCAACATAACTTTCTCTGTCTGCCTGATTTCTAGTATGGAGCCATTTTTGAAACGCCTTCTTTTTCTTTTTACAGGATGCTTGACTGCGTCAGTCCACCAAGCTGTCTGCTTCTTCCTTCCATTATACACCACTGTTCCGAGACATTCCTTTATGAGATCATTGTTATGTAATTGTGACTAATTTTCTTGTCCATAAGCTTCTCCACTCTTATCCTTCTACATATGGACCTGACGTTCTGCACTTTTGAGCTCACAAAACCAATTTCACTGCAGATTTAATAATGATCAGTATCGTCAAATAACTCTCTGAAAATATGCGTGTGCTTGATTGCCTTCCTGAGTTCCTGCGTTTAAAAAACCGTTTATAAAATATTTAAAACTCTTAAAATATTTATACCGTACTGCTTAAAACACAATATGTTTTATTTGTTACTAGCTTAAACCCGCGGCTCCGCTCGCGTGTTGGTTGATTATGATAGGTAAGCTATCTTTCAGTAGTGTGCTATGCGGTTTTGGTTTTGAAGGATGAAATGAAATACAATACCTTCTTTGGAAACAAACATTTTTAATCAACATTATCAGGAAAGTAAGTAGTGTAGATCAAATCACATGTAATAATAATGCACTCGTTTCGAAGAATCAAATCACGAAATTCAACAATAATGATTGTAATAATATCACAGTACGATCACTTGATGTAATGCGCGAAAAGTCAAATCGAATTTTTTAAAGAGATGTATTAAAAGAAATTTCTTTTTTGCTGCTTTATTTATTTATTCTTATATTCTCTTATTCGTATGCTTATCCTTACAGCGAAACAGCTGAAGACATTGTAGCATGCATAGACCAAAGATATAGTCAGTGGCATCGCCTTTCGCTGTATGTAACCTCCTTGCTATAGAGTCGCAAACGTGATCGCTGGCCTTCAGTCCGATTTTTTTATAATTTGACGACTTTCAACCACCATATCTTCCACCCCCTTACAGCTATCAGCATGGAACTGCTATGGTGTACAATGGGAGACTTCGGACAACAATTACACACAGACCATTCGTTTGCGTTCTGTAGTTTTCGCTGCAGAGCGAAATATTAACACACACACACGTAGAACGTTATATACACCGATAACTTTCCATCCCAACATACTCCACCCTTTTATCATTATCAACCCTCAAACAACAATACAACCAATAAAACCATTTTCAAAGAGTACATATAATTTTCAAAGAGTAATTATTGTTCCGCATTTCACGTTATATTCTTCAAATTACTAAATATCTATCACATCGCTATAAAACTGTACCTAAAACTTCCTCAGGTATAAAATAGTAACTGTACAAATATTTAAGGCTCTGCGTCTTGTCGTTCGGACGTGATAAGCGTACACCGAACAGACATTCACATTAATATATATATATATATATATATATATATATATATATATATATATATATATATATATATATATATATAACATTTTGAGACCGCTCGGCCACTGCGGCCGGCAGTAATTTTTCTCAGCAACATCTACCTTCTACTATTATGATTTCCATGCAACCCACGGTTTTTGTTAAATTGTACAATTATTGAAGTATTGTCGTAACCATTTAACCCTTTCATTCCCAGTGTTGTTCCTGGACAACAACGTATTAAAAGTTTATTTATACCAAATTTTGTGCATCAATCCTTAAAGTTGCATTTTCGTTGATGAATAACATGGTTCTAGTGCGACATTTTGCCGCTTGGTACGGCGTGTAACCACTTCTGAGGCATTACTCTGTCCTTGGAGGTTGTGTTGCGTTGCCGTCTGTACGTGGCTGAAAGTGTGAGCGTGAGTGTGATTCCTTTTATTTTATTCCCGCAGTGAATTGTCTTGTCTTTGGTGCTGTGCCGAAGATTATTGATCTGGCAGTGTTAAATATCAACAAAATAACGCCCAAGTAATAAAATACCTCGATACAAACGTCTGTGTTGTGCATGAAATACATGACATAGAAAATCAATAGTTGGACCAAAAATTTTAAAACAAGTATTTTGATGTTTACTGCACTGTATTAATACAGAAAACACTGAATTTTAATTTCTCCAAAGCTGATTTCGTAACGTGGGACTGAAAGGATTAAAATTCACAAGTACACATTTTTAGATCCGTTTGTAGCGGTTAGGAATTTGCAACGAATTAGGAGAAATTATTTTATATTTTTAGTCTGTTTTAAAAACATGGTTCTGTTTTTTTGTCTAATGAATCTGAAACTTTTAAATATATTTGAAACATTATAATGCAATTGCAGCAGACATATGGTAACTTTCAGTTTTATTCTGCGAGTCAATATATGCATTGCTTCATCCTAAATATAACTTGTGAAAAAATAGTGAATGTAAAAAACAGCGAGGCTCGAGATCACATGGAGTTTCCCATCAATCATTCTCACCACAAAACATTCGTGAGAGGAACATGGAAAGAGAAATACCAATGATGCAGAAAGTGCCCTCCGCCCCACTCCGAGCTATACTGAATGATTCAAGTCTATATCTCACTGTAAGCATCAGACATCGTTTTCTACCACGAATTTCCAATTAAACATTTTTGATACAGTACGCAAGCAAATGGTACGAATTCAACCAAGAGATTCGGCGACAAGTACGCAGGTCGCGAAGTATCCAAGTGGCTGTGACTCTGCTACTCAAGCATCGCCGTCTCTTGGTCGCAGAGTATCTTAGTCGCTCGGAGAACAGGGCCTTAATGACAGAGGATATGCGTCTGCTGCCTTCGCTAACAAACAAGCTACACTGCCAGAAATAACCGCAGAAATTTGTGTGAGGCTCCTGACAATACACTAGCCGCCTGGAAAAACGTGGCTTGGTTAACTGACTCGCTATTTTAATTGGTAGAAGCTTACTAGATAAAAGAAGTTGATAGTATTAAATTCCCTAGATCACAACTTGATAAAAATTAGTTGGAGGGAGTACACCACAAAACTGCAGAGATGCCTTAACATAGTTGTATTTGCAATACGAGTGTTAGCAGAGGCGACATAAAAATAAAAAAGCCTACTTTGCTTACTTTCATTCCATAATGTCATACGTTATAATATTTTGAGGTAACTCTTCAAAGTCAAACGAAAGTTTTCAGAGTCCAAAAGGGTGCAATATGTATTACATGTGGAGTAAATTCACAGACATCCTGTAGAAGCCTCTTAAAAATAAATGGGTATACTATTGCCCTCAGTATATTTATTCCTTGATGAAATTTATGATAAATCATATATCAATTTTTCCAACAAACAGTTTAGTTTATACACACAATACTAGCAACAAAAACGATCTACATAAGGACTTAAAAGCACTTACTTTAGTTCAAGAAGGTGTCCATTATTAGGGGACACACATTTTTCAATTATTTTCCAGCAACCATAAAAAATTTAGCTACAAATAAAGATCAGTTTAATATGAGTCTGAAAGACTTACTAGTGGCCAACACCTAATCCAGTTACGAATCTTCTAATAGAACCAAAGGATGTATGTATTAGACTTTCAGCTTGTAATATATATATATATATATATATATATATATATATATATATATATATATATATTGACAGGTTTCATACTCACAACGATCTCCCCAGAACGGATCTATGGAACGAACAGCTAATCTAATCTTCTAATGTGGCGGAGACCCCACGAAGCCATGGGGCCAAGTTGTCGGCTAGGTACTGTGCAAACTGGTGGTGGCTCCATACTGGTGTGGGCTTTCGTTACATGTAATGGATTAGGTCCTCTGGTCCAACTGAACCGATTATTAACTGGAAATGCTTATGTCTGTTGAGTCATGAATATCGTGTTCCCAAACTACAACGACATTTTATGAATAGAATGCGCCAAGTTATCGGGTCACAGTTGTCCGCGATCGGTATGGAAAACATTCTGGATGGGTCGAGCGAATTATTTGAACACCCAGTTCGCCCGACATGAATCCCAGTCAACACTTATTGTATATAATTAAGAGGTCAGTTCGTGCACGAAATCCTGCACAGTACCTTGTTGATAAATTGAGTCCATGGCTACGTGGAGTCTGCCCCACACTCGAACCAAAAATGTTCAAATGTTTGTAGAGTTTATGGGACTTGACTACGGGGTCATCAGTCCCTAAACTTACAAACTACTTATGAACTAGCTTAGACTAAAGATGGCACAAACAACCATGCCCGATGGGGGATTCGAATCCTCGACTGGGAACGGTCTCTCACATCATAGCATAGCGCCTCAATGCGCTCGGCCGCTCCGCCGCGGCAAACTCGAACCCTACCATCATCACATATAATCTTAAATCGGGAGTCATCTAACGAACGACGGTTTTCCAGTTGTGTATAGTCGCACCTATATGGTAACTTGACCAGAGAGGTGGTGCAGGCGATGTGATAAGATTATCAAAGGCATCCGGAGTGGGCTGCCTGCTGCCATAACACATTAAAGTTAAGTTTACAGTAGTATCCTAATAAATACGCTCATCATACATTGCACTTTAATTTCTGTGGTTTTTCACGGAGTGTTTCCTGTCTGTTACCACTGCCCTGCTCTCGGTCATTATGTGCAGGACATCGGCACTGCTGGTCCGTGGTGAAAAGTGGCTGAAATTTGGACTTCTCGGCTAACTCTTGACACTGTGGAACTCGGAATAATGAATTCTCCAACGATTTCCAAATTTAAATGTCCCATTCATCTACCTTCAACTACCATTACACGTTCCAAATATCTTACTTCCGCACTTGTTGCCAAAATGAAGTCGAAAACCGGTTCACTTGAATCACCATCTCTGATTTTTTTCTTTGTTGTTATTTTTAAACTGAACAATTTACATGTCAGTCGGCTGGCAGCAGCATTGAGTGCTGCTCTTCAGCCAAAAGATTGTAAAATATATGAACATGAGGAATTAAAACATGAAACGGAGTTGAAACAATGATGATTTAAAGCATAGACAAGACGATAAAAATCGGAGAAATTACAGTTGTGACAGATGAATAAAACATACGTATTCAGTTAAAATAATGAGCCACGGTGACGTTAAAAAACATGACATCGAAACACAGACATGACGAAGAGTACTCGGAGACACTGTTAAAAACGTAGCAATGTGACACTTGTCTTGAAGCGGTGGACGCAGATAAAAAGCACACACTGATGCACTTTATACAAACACTGGACGAAGCACTGTTAAAACTGATGGCACAGGACCCCGAAGGATAGGGAGGGGGAAGGGAGGAGGGCGGAGAGGAGGCGTAGGGACTCCAGGGTAGGAAGAGAAAGAACCAAGTGGGGTTGGGAATAGGAGGGGGAGGGCAGGGGGCGCTTCAACCATGGGATGGGATCAGGGTTGGTTGTTGTTGTTGTGATTGTTGTTGTGGTCTTCAGTCCGGAGACTGGTTTGATGCAGCTCTCCACAATACGCTATCCTGAGCAAGCCTCTTCAACTCCACATAAGAACGGCAACCTACATCTGTTTGAATCTGCCTACTGTATCCATCTCTTGGTCTTCCTCTGCGGTTTTTACCCCTAACACTTCCCTCCAACGTTAAATTCACAATTCCTTGATGTCTAAGAATGTGTCCTACCAATCGATCCCTTCTTTTAGTCAAGATATGCAGGAAATTCCTTTTCACCCCAATTCTGTTCAGTACCTCATCATTAGTTACACGATCCACCCACCTAATCTTCAGCATTCTTCTGTAGCATCACATTTCAAAAGCCTCTATCCTCTTCCTGTCCGCACTGTTTATCGTCCATGTTTCACTCCCATACAAGGCAACACTCCACACAAATGCCTTCAGAAAGGACTTCCTTAGGCTTAAATCAATATTCGATGTTAAAAAATTTCTCTTTTTCAAGAATGCTTTTCTACCCATTGCCATTCTGGATTTTATATCCTCTGTACTGTGACAGGGACAGGTTCCGTCTGACTGGACGGTAATCACGCCAATCTTCAAACATGGAAACAGAAAAGATTGCAACAACTATCGAGGTATCTCTTTAATTAGCGTTGCAAGCAAAATATTCTCAGGTATTGTTGAAAGGAGAGTGCGAGTATTAATTGAAGACAAGTTAGATGAAAATCAGTGTGGATTTAGGCCTCTTAGAGGCTCTCAGGACCAGATCTTTAGCTTACGGCAGGTAATGGATAAGTGCTATGAGTGGAACAGGGAATTGTATCTATGTTTCATAGATCTAGAAAAGGCTTATGACCGTGTTTCTAGGAGGAAGCTACTGTCAACTCTTCAAGATTATGGTATAGGAGGCAAACTTCTGCAGGCAATTAAAGGGCTTTACGTAGATTGTCACGCAGCAGTTAGAGTAGATGGCAAATTAAGCTCATGATTCAGGGTAGTTTCAGGGGTAATACAAGGCAGTAACCTGTCACAACTGTTGTTCATACTATTCATGGATCATATGTTGAAAACAGTGGACTGGCAGGGCGGGATTAAAGTAGGTGAAAACAAAATAAGCAGTCTCGCATATGCGGATGACTTAGTTGTAATGGCCGATTCGATCGGAAGGTTGCAAACTAATATTTCAGATCTCGATCAGAGGTGCAAGGATTATGATATGAAGATCAGCATCTCCAAAACAAAAGTAATGTCTGGGGGAAAGAGTCAAACAGATTGAGTGCCAAATAGGAGGAACAAAGTTAGAACAGGTAGACAGTTTCAAGTACCTGGGATGTATTGTCTCACAGGATGGCAACATAGCGAAAGAACTGGAATCGAGGTGCAGCAAAGCTAATGCAGTGAGTGCTCAGCTAAGATCTACTCTCTTCTGCAAGAAGTAAGTAAGTATCAAGACTAAGTTAGCAGTGCACCGCTCTATCTTTCGACCAACTTTGTTGTATGGGAGTGAAAGTTGGGTGGATGCAGGTTACCTTATTCGTAAGATAGAGGTTACAGATATGAAAGTAGCAAGAATGATTGCAGGTACCAATAGATGGGGACAATGGCAGGAGGGTGTCCATAATGAGGAAATTAAAGAAAAACTGGGAATGAACACCAAAGATGAAGCAGGTAGAGCGAACAGACTGAGATGGTGGGGTCATGTTACACGCATGGGAGAAGCCAGTTTACCTAAGACACTCATGAGCTCGGCAGCGGAGGGTAAGAGGAGTCGAGGTAGACCAAGAAGAAAGTACTTAGAGTGGGTGCAGAATGATTTTGAAGTAAAAGGCATAACATCAGACGAGGCATCAATGTTAGCATTGAATAGGGGATCATGGAGGAATTTTATTAGAGGTACTATGCTCCAGACTGAACGCTGAAAGGCATAATCAGTCAATGATGATGATGATGATTTACTGTGACCATCATTTGTCATTTTACTGCCCAAGTAACAAAACTCATCAACCTCCTTTACTGTTTCGTTGCCTAATTTAATTCCTTCCAGAGTTGGTAGAACTGGTATATTCCGGGGCGGAGATCGTCATCTGGGAGGGGGAGGTGGTGGAAGTTACCTGAGAAATGATGTGGAGAATGTGGAAGTGAAGGGAGGGAGGGATGTAGCGACGTAGGCGTGGCAGAGGTCCGAGATTGGTGTCGATGGGGTATACAAGGGGATTATGGGTGTCTATCTTGCGGTTGGTGTAAAGGATCTGGATGTGTTGGAGGTATTGGAGGAGATGGGAAACGGAGTGAAGTCATATAGGATCCGCATGGGGGAGGGGAGCCTGGCCGGCCGCGGTGGCCGAGGTGACTGAGGCGCTCCAGTCACGGTCAGCACGGCCACTACGGTCGGGGGTTCGAATCCCCCCTCGGGCATGGATATTTGTGCCGTCCTAGTTGGTAAGTAGTTCATAAGTAGTTTGTAAGTTTAGGGACTGATGACCCCTAGTTAAGTCCCATAAGCTTTACAAACATTTGAACATTTGGAGGGGAGCCGGATGTGGTATGCTAGGAGGAGGGTGTGGCGTTCTAGGATGGGGGAGCGGAAATCCAGGTTGGATGGAAACTGCAGAGGACGGGACGCATGAGGGAGCGGTAGGTGTATAGGAGCCGGCCGCGGTGGCTGAGGTGACGGTCACGGTCTGCACGGCCGCTACGGTCGGGCTGACCGTGACTGGAGCGCCTCAGTAACTTCGTAAGTAGTTTGTAAGTTTAGGGACTGATGACCCCTAGTTAAGTCCCATAAGCTTAACAAACATTTGGACATTTGGTGTATAGGATGGTGGAACCATAGCTGCCAATGCACCGCTCTTTTATAAAACCGTGTGCACGCGATACTACTGCCAGCTGTATCTGTTCATATTATTATCCCCTGAATTCTGTCACCCTAGTGTATCTTTACCAGAAGAACCGTCCGTTTCCTCGTGAGGAGTTTGGGCTAAAAGATAAAGTAAGGAAAAGGCACCTTTCTTAGTTGTCGGCGCTCGTCGTCCATCTCAGCGACTGGCTGCAGCTCCGAGGCATCGGTCTGGCTGCTGCGGTCCAGGCTGAGCGGCATCGCCGGCAGGTGGCGCCTGCAACACGTCACATGCTACCCAGCTCATATACAAGACGCTCGTCTCACTATAAGAGCTGGTCTACGCGACGACACTAGGTTGCGAAACTCGCTGCATGAAATGAATTGCGCGCAACTGGTTTCGTGTATGTCTGTAGACACAGCGCCAATACTATACACTTCAGTTTCGTTATTTTGTGAGTGTCGTAGTCGCTGTAAAATGAAAGTATTGGTAGCTGTAAGAGTTGTGGCGAATCTATTGTTTGTGTGAAGTCGCTACATCAGATTAAACATAAAAAGAATAAGAAACGTGTTTGGATTCGTGAATGGATTAAAAAATACGTCAGGTCTGTTGCTCAGCGACCTTGCTGAAAGAAATTGTGATTGAAGACCCTAGAAGTTATTTTAAATCAAGTTAGAATGTCACTACAGCAGTTAACGTTCCTTTTAAACAGAGTTAGTAATGCAATAAAGAAACAAGATACTGTTATGCATGAAGCATTGTTACCAGAACTGAAATTACAAATTGCATTACGTTTCTTGTCAAGTAGATATTTAGTACTTGTATCGTGTTCCGAAAGCCGGCCGCGATGGCCGAGGGGACTGAGGCGCTCCAGTCACGGTCTGCACGGCCACTACGGTCAGGGGTTCGAATCCCCCCTCGGGCATGGATATTTGTGCCGTCCTTAGCCTTAGCTAGTTCATAAGTAGTTTGTAAGTTTAGGGACTGATGACCCCATAGTTAAGTCCCATAAGCTACACAAACATTTGAACATTTTTGTGTTCCGAAATCCACAGTTGCCATACTTCGTTTATATAGGTATTTCGAATTGTATGTACTTTAGTCTGCAATTCACTAATTGCCAGCCCATCAATATTTAATTCCACAAATAATTGCTGGAAGAGCACTAACACGCCGTTAAAATCGCACAAACACCAACGCAACGCATATATGTTCAAAACTCGAATTATTTCTTCCGTTCCCCCCTGTACATTGTATTTTGTTCTGTATTGGTCATAACCTAACCTAAAAACACGCGCAATCAGTTTCGCCAAAGTTGGAAGGTGCCGAAACTGTTTAGTTTGGCCAACGAGTTGTGCGAACGCCTGCCGCGCATGAGCATTTGCCAGTAGCGCAGTTTCATGAAACGTAGTGTCGTCGTGTAAACTAGCCTTAAAGCACCATAATTGATACAGTTAATACGAGTAACATTAAGGTCATTGTTAAGTAATAGTTCTTCCAACTGATGTCAACCTGCATCTCTTTCTATCTTGCACTGAGTTTTTATTTATATGTACGAGAGTAAAGGGCAAATTTCGCTCCGGCAGTGAAGGAATGTTTCTTGGAAAGAAAATCTAACTTTTTTCAGACGATTCCTCTTTTCTGTCGACGCAAACTATAAAGTTATATTACGTTAAGTTGTGGCACTACATTCAATCAGTAGGGGAGAGTAGTACACAGTGAAACAAAAATTACCCTTTTGATTGTTTCGTATAAAATACTACTCACAAAACAAATTTTCTTTCTTTGCTTGAAATAACAATACTTTGTCAATATTTTGGAACAAAAAATAATAATGTTGCTCCTAATTAGTAAGTGAAATAACAATTTTAAACAACCTCCGCAAATGTTTCACTGTGTACCATGTATAGTACACAGTGAAACAGGTGCCATTTTTTATATTTATTACTTGCTGAGTGACTTATGAAACATAAATATCTTTGTTAAATACAGGTACAAACTTTAACATATACTAAATTTTGTTCATTGAATATTAAGTCCACCAAAATTGATTGGAAAACGAATATACCGGTGGTTGGAGAGAGTCTTAGTAGCCATAGGTAACGCAGTTGGCAAAATCTGCAACATCGTGTGAAACATAGACTATAGCTTCTGCAACAGGGAATACAGCACGAGTAACTTTTTTTGCTTTTCTGAAGGTACGAAACTTCATACTTCAAGACTTTAGCTTCAAAATATACATTGTTTTGGAATTTCACCAAAATGTAGTCACCAATCATAACGTCCCGCTTCAAGTTAAAAAGATGTAATGATACACTTATCTCTGTATCATTGGATCTTTGTCACTTTTCTTCATCACTTTCACTTGAAACTGTTTTTCTTACACACTTTTTTTTTGTTGACTCTCTCCATACTTCTTTTCTTCCAGCTCTGTCCTTTTTCTCAGAGTCTTTTCTTCAATAACTGCTCGCTCTGGTGTTAGGAGGAGTCATACACGCATCTGAGGCCAATGGTCCTGTTTCTCTGTGTACCACATACAAATATTTCACTGTGTACCAAAGTCACCATAAACTAAAAAGTTAGTCACAACTCTTAATCTACGTATCTACCAAATTTAAAACTGGTCAATACATAGCTAAAGATGTGTATCTTATCACAAACCATAATATTTCTTTTAGCTGTGTGTTATATCGAAAATATTAAACTTACAAAGAGACGTTAGCTGTAACTTCTGACCACCGAAAACCAATAATAACCTATAGAAACAAGAATAAATAACCAAACTGTCCACCATTACAGTCAAAGATGTATTTTATCATAATAAACATACAAGAAAACCAACAAATAGAAAAAAATTACTAAAAACAATTGAGATGGAATGTTTCACTGTGTACTACTCTCCCCTACAGATCAGTGACATGATTTATAAGACTAGTGAATCTGTGAATGCTTTTCAGTTGCTAATAATGTATGGGAAACGGATATACATTCTAAACTCCTCCCTCCACCCCTCTCCTTTCCTTCCTTTCCTTTCCCTGATCATCTTCTCCTCTTGCTCTGTTTGTCTTTCTCCTCGTCCTGCCTCTCTCTCTCTCTCTCTCTCTCTCTCTCTCTCTCTCTCTCTCTCTCTCTCTCTCTCTCTCTCTCTGACAACCACCTCCTCCACCTCCCTCTCCCTATCAGTGACATTGCGTCCTATAGCAAAGAAAACTTTGGTGTTAACGATTTCAAACTTAAAGTATTCTACTCTCCTGCCTCTACATCAGAAAATATTTGGAAAGAAATAAAAATCTATCAGCTGGCGTCTGCAGTTATGTTTGAAACTGACAGTCAGCTCACCTCAGCCCTCGCAAAAAATCCTGTTATGACACATACACACCGCATTCCAGTCACTGAAATCCAAGGCAAGTGGAGGTGAAAGGAGCGGGAGAACGACGTTTCCCCATTCCTGAGTATAACCGCTAGAGTCTCCACTCTCAAATGTTCAAACGTTTGTAAATCTATCGGATCAAACTGCGTGGTCATCAGTCCGTAGCTTACAAACTACTTAAACCTAGATAAACTAACCTAAGGACAAACACACTCACATCCATGCTCCAGGGAGGACTCGAACCTCCACGGCGAGCAACCGCGCGCTCCGCAGCGAGACGCTTTAGACCGCTCGGCTACTCCACCGCGGCAGTCAACACTCTCCACCCCACTCCTGTTGTATCTCGCCAGAGCCCTGTTCCGCTTCTTCCTCAGTTGTTCTGCCTACATGACACACATCTATCGAATTTCGAATCAATTTAGATCTAATCTGTAACATTATTGTGTCAGCTGTCATTGATACCTGAGCGCAGTTAAATTTTTGACACTGCAAAAACAAGAAGAGCCTAGTCAGCAGTGGTAGACAAAAGTCGTCTGCAGTCATGTTACCAATACTGTGGACAGTGGCGGACGCAAGGGCGGATAAAGGGGATATATTACTCCCCCCCCCCCTCCGAAATTCTAAAAATGTAAGATATTGAAAACTTTTGTGAAATTGCAGGAACATGGATTAATAAGACATGAAGAATGGGTAGCTCTGAGAGATAGAGTAGAGAAGACAACAGAGGATCATATAGGCACTAGGATAAAGCCTAATTGAAATCCTTGGATAACACAGGAGACACTGAACTTAATTGATGGAAGGAGAAAATATAAAAATGCATCAAGTGAAGCAGGCAAAAGGGAGTAAAGAGATCTGAAAAATGAGGTTGACAGGAAGTGCAGACTTTCTAAGCAGGAGTGGCTTGAGGAGAAATGCAAGACAATAGAAGAATGTATAACTAGGGGATAGATAGACACCGCCTACAGGAAAATAAGAGAGACATTTGGAGACGAGAAAAGCAGCGGTATGAATAGCAAGAACTCAGATGGAAAACCACTACTACGCAAAGTAGAGAAAGCTGAAAAATGCAATGAATATATAGAAGGCCTGTACAAAGAAAATTAACTTGAAGGTAGTATTCTAGGATTGGAAGACGAAGCAGAGGAAGATGAGATAGGACGTACTATACTACGAGAAGATTTTGACAGAGCAATATAAGATTAGAGTACTAACAAAGCCCCAGGAGTAGATAATGCTCCGTCTGAACTGCTATCATCGTTAGGAGAGCCAGTCATGAAGAAATTGTTCCGGCTGGTATGCAAAATGTATGAGACAGGGAAAATAGCCTCATACTTCATGAAGAATATAGTGATTCCAATATTTAAGAAAGCAAGTGCAGACAAATGTAAAAATTACAGAACTATCAGTTTAATAAGTCGTAGTTGCAAAATACTAACGCGAATTATTTATAGAGGAATGGAAAATTTTTTGGAATACAACATGGGAAAGATCAGTTTGGATTTAGGAGAAATGTCGGAACACACGAGGCAAGACTTATGTTAGAAGATAGATTAAGGAAAGGGAAACCTACGTGTTTAGCACTTGCAGATCTGGAGAAAGCTTTTGACAATGTTGCGTGGAATACACTTTTTCAGATCATGAAGGTAGCATGGGTAAAATACAGAGAGCAAAGAGCTATATTCAACATGTACAAAAACCAGACAGCAAATATTAGAGTCGAAAGGCATGGGTGGGTAGCAGTGATTGGAAAGGGAGTAAGACATGGTTGCAGCCTTTCCCCAATGTTGTTCAATCTGTACTTTGAGCAATATCTGAAGGAATACCAGGAGAAATTTGGAGAGGGAATTATAGTTCATGGAGAAGAAATAAAAACTTTGTGGTTTGCCGATGACATAGTAATTCTGACATAGATAGCAAAGAACCTGGAAGAGCAATTAAACGGAATGAACAGTGACTTTAAAGTAAAATATATGATAAACACTGTTGTTGTGGTCTTCAGTCCGGAGACTGGTTTGATGCAGCTCTCCACAATGCCCTATCTTGAGCAAGCCTCTTCAACTCCACATAAGAACGGCAACCTATACTGTCTAAATCTGCTTACTGTATCCATCTCTTGGTCTTCCTCTGCGGTTTCTAACCCACACAGTTCCCTCCAACGCTATATTCACAATTCCTTGATGTCTAAGAATGTGCCCTACCAATCTATCCCTTCTTTTAGCCAAAGTATGCCATAAATTCCTTTTCTCTCCAATCCCATTCAGTACCTCCTCATTAGTTACGCGATCCACCCACCTGATCTTCAGCATTCTTCTGTAGCACCACATTTCAAAAGCCTCTATCCTCTTCGCTCCCATACAAGGCAACACTCGACACAAATGCCTTCAGAAAGAACTTCCTTAGGCTTAAATCAATATACGATGTTAACAAAGTTCTCTTTTTCAAGATCGCTTTTCTACCCATTGCCATTCTGCATTTTATATCCTCTGTACTGCAACCATCATTTGTTATTTACTTGCCACGTAACAAACTCATCTACCTCCTTTATTGTTTCGTTACCTAATCTAATTCCTTCAGCATCACCTAATTTTCTTAGACTGCACTCCATTACCCTAGTTTTGCTCTTGTTAATGTTCATTTTATATGCACCTTATATGTACCATTCTGTTCAACTGCTCTTCCAGGTCCTTTGCTGTCTCTGACAGAATTACTATGTCGTCGTCAAAACGCAATGTTTTTAATTCTTCATCCTTCTCCAAATTTCTCCTTGCTTTCCTTTATAGTTTGCTCAATGTACAAATTGAATAACATTGGAGAACGGCTACAACCCTGTCTTACACCCTTACTTCCCACTGCATCCCTTTCATGCCCTTCAACTCTGACAACCGCTGTCTGTTTTTCGTAAAAGTTGTAAATAACCTTACGCTCCATATATTTTACTCCTGTATTTCTGCAAAATGACACCTCCCCCTATAATTCTACCTTCATTAGGAGAGTTCCTACAGCAATTTGAAATTATGGCTGCACTGTTTTCTGCGATGTTTGACAACTTTTCATCGTATTGTCAAAATGGGTCGATGTATTGTTGATATGTACATAGTGGTTATCTAACGCACTGTCAAGATTTAAGATTTCCTAGAAGAGAAAACAAATCTAAGAAATGCCACTATTTGCTGACTCTTGTTTTTTTTATGTTCCGTAAAACAAGAAGCTCTGTATTCCTGTATGTGATATGTGTCTATTCTTCGAATTGCTTTTGTTGTAAATCTCTTAACAGTGCCATTGACACCATCATAAAGCCCTTTTCCAAGAGCAGAGGCAAAAAATGCCATTCTGCTTCGATGCCAAAATTTTGTATGTGGAAGTATAAGTTAACAAAATTTTCATTCTTATACTGGGTCGCGCTGCCTTACGAATCATGTGTATAAGCTGAAATTTGGTTTTCAAAAATTGTGTTGGCTTTAAAAAATCGAATACTGCTACGGTGTTATGTTCTGGGCAATTGATAATATGACATGATTCATATGCTCAGTTTTCTTTGAGCGAACGTAATTCACTACAAATTGGTGCACTGTTACATGATCACTTTATCATTGATGCTCTGAGCCTCATCTTGCAACTCGAAAGCGTAATTCTCATAAAGTCTCGTGTAATAGCATATTCTCTCTCAAATTTTCCTTGCCTTCATTTATAAAAGAACTTTATTGATTAGCTAGAAAATCATGGATTTGTTTCATTTTACAGAAAATAAATCAATAAATTCCGCTGAGGACTTCCTACTGAATTCCAAAGTCGAAGAGTGATATTTTCAACCATGTCATTATCAAATGCATTTTGTAATGTACCTTTTATTTAGACCCTTCCTGGGCAAGATCTGCATTCTCCCATAATGCAGTGAATTGGCGCTAGTTTGTACAGAGCTTTTGTCGAGCTAGTCGGCCGCGGTGGCCGAGGGGACTGAGGCGCTTCAGTCACGATCTGCGCGGCCACTACGGTCGGGGGTTCAAATTCCCCCTCGGGCATGGATATTTGTGCCGTCCTTAGGAAAAGCTAGTTGATAAGTAGTTTGTAAGTTTAGCGACTGATAACCCCGTAGTTAAGTCCGATACGCTTAACAACAATTTGAACATTTCTTTTGTCGAGCAGTGTTTTTAAGAGGCCAATTCTCCATTGGTTAAGTTACCATAAAATTGCTGTCAGTTTGCTTCAGAACTTTGGTGGACGAAATTTGAGTACAAAGACGAAAGTGATAACAAAATACTGGAGCAAAAAATGCTCCTAGCTCATCTGACACAGAAGCATCCCATGTCGAAATAAGGAGACGTTAATAACTTTCCTTGTTACGATGCTGAAACAACAAACGTTTGAAACGTGTAATTTGAGTACAATTACCAAAGTGACAACAGAATACTGCAATAAAAATGTGCATGGGTCGGCTGCCACAAAAGCATTCCACTCCGAAATAACTGAACATTAATAAACTTCGTTGATGCCTCGCTAAAATATGGACATATTTATTGCAATGAACACAGATATATACAAGTGAAAAATTCTGGTTGTTACTACTGCTTCCACACTATTCACATGTCAACCATGGTTTTATCAACCATAGAACAACAGAAGAAGAACTATCTCACACCAGAACTATGTAGAAAACTGAGCATTTTATGGTGTCTACTTCAAAGGAATTGTAGGATAGGTCACCTGAAGCTTCACACTTGGAACAGCTAAGTACTACTAGTCAGGAATTTTGTTTGAGTATAGACAGACTGCGAGCAAACAAGCGAAAACATTTGGTGTTCTTACACGAAGTACTTGTCCTTTTCTCGCTTTTATTTGTGCATTTATATGCTGAACGTATGAAATTAAATATACATTAAATACAACACTTCAAGCTCACCAACAACATAAAATAGGCAGACTCCTCTCAAATGTAGCCTGGAGGAGGTTAGAATAAAGGGAGATGGCATTATCTATGCTGATCACATACATCAGTTGACGCCATCTTGGTCAGTTTTGGATTGCTATTTCTCCGTTAAAGCTATGCGTTAATTCGACGCTGTTACTGTTAATGCATTGAGCTGACAGTCACTGCAAAGTATGTGCTTTCAAACAATATACTTTCTTGATAAATAGTAATAAATACTCATCAAAATATATTTCAAAACTTAATTTTAACGGCTTAATCGCACTCTTTTAGCACGTTGTACATCACGGCAAAACTGTATATCAATGCAAATGCAATATGGCGTCAATAACAACACGAAATAAACTACTACACAAATATAAATAGAAGCGAAAAAATGAAAAAGTACAATTAAGTAAAATAATTTAAGGACAACCGTTGGAATTAAGGGGTTTTGGCTGGGGAGTTTCTAAACAGAAAAACAATAGAAATAGCAATATTAAAATAAAAACGAAACATCGAAATAAACACGCTATACGCGAAATTAAAGGAGACAGATAATATTCCATATTTTAATTAATGCAATAATGGTATCGATAACTACAATAGAGCACTTATACGTCTCAATTGAAATCGACGATACCAACAATTCCTTCCTTCCAATGTGTAAAATATAAAAAGTAGTATCGCTCAGTAAAACTGATGTGTAACATACGTCAAATGACACCGATGATACCAGTAATTCCACCGTACAGAAACGGAAACATACGAAATCCGGTATCGATCAGTAAAATTTAGCTACAATAACATCAAATGCAACCGACGATACCAATAATTCCAGACTTCCAATGTGGAAAAATACAAAAACTGGGTAATTTGGTAGAACGCTTGGTAATGAATTCGGAACGCTATAAATTGATCGAGCTGCCAGATCGATCTCACACCTCGAGCGGCAGCCATGTCTCGTTGTGAATTATTCCGGTGACGATTGCAGTTAATTTATTGAGCGGACAAGGTTACATCGAGAACCTGTCAACCGTAGAGCAGAAATAGTATTAATTATTTAGTTCATGGTCGGCACGAAAAATTAATCCCGTAAAATTTTACAATTCTCGTCGTGGCGTAGTGTCGAGTGTTCAGATGTTGCAAACAGTACCGTATACAGTGACGGGATTAATTTTTCGTGCCGACCATGAAGTAAATAAGTCCGCTCAATAAATTAACTGTAATCGTTACACCGAGAAATGTGAAACACCACTCACTTGAGTATAAAGATCATTCAGAAATAACTCACCTTGTTGACAAGTGATATATGGTTTCCACCCAATAGCTGCTGTAGTAAGTGAGGTCGATGATTCAAGTTACTTGTGACCTGTTCCTGGATGGTTCTTTCCGGTGATTTATATAATCTTACATCACAAAACATGCACGTGACATGTACTATCTTCACTCAGCGTAGGCCTACTGAAACATCAACATTTCAGGGCCCCTCCAGGGCGCATCCGTCCATTCTTTGAATATCGATCTGGCAGCTTGATCGATATATAGTGTTCCGAATTCGATTCCCAAGCGTTCTACCAAATTACCAAAAACTGGTATTGATCAGTAAAATTTAGGTGTAATACACCTCAAATTAAACCCACAGTACCAATAATTCCTATCGCTAAAAACAAACATACGAAAACTAGTATCGATCGCTAAAATAAAGCAGTAGTAAACATCAAATAAAACCCATAATACCAAATATTCCATTATACAGAAAAGTAAAGATACGAAAACTGATATCGATTGAGAAGTAATGTACTTCAAATGTAACCCACTATCCAAAAAAATCTAATATACATTTAGATACAAAATTTTGACGCACTGATAACTGTCCGGCCGCGGTGGCCGAGCGGTCTGCGGAGCGCCAGTCATGGTCAGCACGGCCACTACGGTCGAGGGGTTCGAATCCCTCCTTGAGCATGGATATTTGTGCCGTCCTTAGCTAGTTCATAAGTTCTTTGTAATTTTAGGGACTGATGACCCCATAGTTAAATCCCATAAGCTCTACAAACATTTGATTTGAACTGATAACTGTATTTATTCCTAATAAATATAACCAGGTCTAACTGCTGATACCAGATAATTCTGAACTAAAAACCGAAAAGGTAATATCGTAAGCGTGTTGATTTCACCGAAAAATACGTAATGATAGCAAACCATGTTTTATGCAAATAACAACGATGCCAAAATCATTGCAATGTAAAAAAAATCACGTGATGCAAACAGAAAGATATTTTATGCCACTCTCAGCTATTTCAAGATCAATTTATTACTTTAAAAAAACTTCGCGTAATCCTAACAAACCAATGTATTACGCCGCTCACACCAATTAAACAAGTATTATTTGATATTCCTCAATAGCATTTTATTACACAAACACGAAATACATAAATACACATACAAGCCGTAATAAATATTTGTTGAAGAAGTTCTGCGTGTTTGCATTTGCTTTTCAGTGACATGGTATTTCGCGGTCGTGGACGCGCAAACATTTGTTCTTTGTTTTTTTGCTCAATATAGTTATTCCTAGAGTGAAATGTCTGTCATTGTAAAGAGCTATCACGTGCTAATTTAACTTAATAAAACAAGTAACTTTATAGTATTAACTACGTTATTTCTCTCAGAAACGTCAACAGGTTATGGGCCCAGGCGTCGCATGTTTTTTGACTGAGAGAATTAAACGAAAAAAGTTGTTAGCCGCCGTGGCAAGGCGAAGTTCTGTTATCCCGATCGCGACGTGTCCGAATGAAAAGTGATCTACAATGACTGAAGAAATTTCTGCAAGGCATACCGCAAAATTAGATGAGAAGAATTATCAAACCTGGAAATTCCAGATGACTGCAATTCTCAAGGCCTACGGAATTTTTGATCTTGTAAATGGGACAAGAATTAAACCGGCTGAAACCGACGATGCGGGCGTGAAAACGTACCTAAAGAAGAATGCAAAGGCTATGTTCTTGATTTTGACCTCAGTAGACGACAATCAAATGCAGAATTTTTTAGTTTGTGACACAACACATGGAATGTGGAAGAAGTTGAGTTTCATACACGGGCAACGATCAGAGGCAAGTAAGTTAACCTTAACGCAACGTTTTCATGAATATCGGATGAGTGCCTGTTATTCGGTTGTTTCCCACATAGCTAAAGTTGAAAACCTCGCACTACAGTTCCGAGATGTTGGAGAAACTGTGTCGAACGTTGCTATAAGGGCGAAAATCATCGCATCTTTGCCGTCAAAGTACAACGCATTTAAAACTGCATGGGACAGCGTGCCAGCTGATCAACAAAGTGTGGAAGGGTTGACGGAACGTTTCGTCAAAGAAGAGTCACAACTAACCACGGGTGAAGAAGTTGATGCATTTGCAGTAAGCAAAAGAAAAAGGTAAATAAAGCTGTTGACTTCGACTTCAATCATTCTAAAGAACGAAAAACACGATCATCTGTCGAGTGTTTTTACTGTAAAAATCCTGGACATTTAGATGGGGGTGTCAAAAAAGCGTGATTCTGAAAAACAAAAAATTGTCGATGGTAAATCCGACTGTGCATTTATTGGTTCGTCAGGAAAAATGTGCCCTGACAAAACATTACAAGCGACTGTTCCGACATGGCTCGAGTATGATCAGACAGACGTATGGTTGATGGATAATGATGCGTCGCGTCATATGACTTTTCGGTGAGAGTGGTTCTCTTGAGTTTCGGTTTGTAGCGGGAGAATACGTATCACTCGGCGATAATAAACAATGCGAAGTCACAGGTATGGGAACTGTAATTGTCAACAAAGAAGTTAATGTCAAATGGAGTGAGGCACGTCTCGAAAACGTATTGTATGTACTGTACCTGCTATCAAAAAGAATTTGTTTAGTGTCGGAGCATGTACTTCAAAGAGAATTACAGCGTGCTTCAAAGGAGATAAAGTTAAGTTAGTGCGTGACAATGTACCTGTAGCAGAAGGTGTGAAGCAAGAAAATAATATTTATAAGTTGTTGTTTTTGACAAAATTCACTGTAACAAGAGATGAAACAAATGTTGCAGTGAATGACTTCAAGCAGTGGGATGAGCGATTGGGACACGTCAATACATGGACAATTCAGCAAATGTCGACGAAAGGAATCGTTGAAGGACTTAATGTACTGAAGCAGGGAGAATTTTTTTTGTGAGCCCTGTCAGCTAGGCAAGGCACATCGACTTAAATTCAACACCAAAAACACAGTTCGTTCTACAAACCCAGGTGAGTTTATACATTCGGACGTTTGTGGCCCAATGTCAGTTTAATCAATCGGCGGTGCAAAGTTTTTTGTGACATTTAAAGATGATGCAACTGGGTACAGGACTGTATACTTTATAAGACATAAATCTGATGTCATCGATAAATTTCGTGAATTCAGTGCTCTGGTGTTGAATAAGTTTGCTGAGAAAATCAAAACATTGCGTGTGGATAATGGTACCGAGTATATTAATTATGCTATGAAGCAGCTTCTCAGAAACCTTGGGATTCAGTTAGAAACGTTTGCTCCATACACACCATAACAAAACGGCCGATCTGAGAGGGACAATCGAACAATTGTCGAAAGTGCACGTACAATGTTGACAGCCAAGTCTCTGCCAAAGTTGCCGGCCGCGGTGGCCGAGGGGACTGAGGCGCTCCAGTCACGGTCTGCACGGCCACTACGGTCGGGGGTTCGAATCCCCCCTCGGGCATGGATATTTGTGCCATCCTTAGTATAAGGTAGTTGATAAGTAGTTTGTAAGTTTAGGGACTGATGACCCTGTAGTTAAGTCCCATAAGCTTAACAAACATTTGAACATCTGCCAAAGTTCTTATGGGCAGAAGCAGTGAACACTGCAGTCTACATTTTAAATAGGGTACCAACGAAACGTAATTTGCAGCAAACTCCATACGAGTTGTGGAATGGACGAAAACCCTTTGTTGGACATCTTCGCATCTTTGGATCAGATGTTTTTGCTCGCGTACCAAAACAGTGTCGAAGTAAGCTCGATGACAAAGCTCGAAAAGTGATACTCGTTGGCTACCAAGGAGAATCGACAAATTACAGACTGTTTGACCCAGTCAATCGAAAAGTTTTTGTATCTCGAGATGTTACGTCAATGAGGTCCGCAGCAGCACAACACCATTAACAAAAGAAGTTGATGATATATACCTGAAGATCAGGGATGATGAACAAGAATTCGTAGATCGTGACAAGCAAGCTCACAGCAGGCCAGTACAAGTACAGGACGAGAAAGAATCTCCACAAAATGACACAAGAGTAGCACAGCAGGGAATGGAAGAGCAACCCAGTCAAGTTCAATCCATATGGCTACGAGATCGTTCCACCATTCGTAAGCCAGCGAGATATGAAGCTGATTTCATCCAATATCATGTTCCCAATAGTTTCAAGTTTCTTGTCCTGACTCAAAGCATTGGCGAAAGGTAATTGCCGAGGAACTAGAAGCTCATGAGGATAACAAAACGTGGAAGATCGTTCCTAGAACCAGTTTGATGTTCGTACTGTATTTTTATATGGAAATCTTGAAGAAGAAATCTATATGGAAATACCTGAGGAGCTTGTGATTGACACAATGAACTCTGTTGTCTGTAAGCTTGAAAAGTCACTGTATGGGCTGAAGCAGACTCCTCGATGCTGGAATTCCAAGTTTTTAGAGTTTCTTTCACAGTTTAATTTCAGACCAAATGATGCTGATACCTGTGTATACCGTGGCATTGTCAGTAATGAAGTTGTTACATTAGCATTATTTGTAGATGATGGACTAGTGGCATCAAAGTCAATGAAAATGATTAACAAAGTTCTCACTTCACTTGAAGAGTCTTTTCGAATTACAATGGGAGATGCTCATTGTTTTGTAGGAGTGCAAATTGAACGTAATCGTGCAGAAAAGAAGACATACAAAACGAATAATTGAAAAGTTTGGAATGGGCGATGCTAATGGTTTAAGTGTTCCAGCCGATCCTCATGTGCAATTACTACCTATTGAAAAAGAATCACAGACTGAAAAAATTCCATGCCTTGAAGCGGTCGGATCACTTATGTTTTTGTTGGTTATATCGCGACCAGATATATCCTATGCAGTTAACAGTGTGAGCAGATTTTTGAGCTGTCATAATGATGCACATTGGCAGGCGGTAAAGAGAATTTTCCGGTATTTGATCAAGACAGAAGGTTGTGGTATAGAGTACTGCAGCAGCGGGAGCCATATACAGGTAGTAGGTTTCTCTGATGCTGATTGTGCAGGTGATCTTGTATTACGAAAATCAACAACAGGTTTTTTATTCCTTTTGGCAGATGGTCCAGTAACCTCGACTTCTCAGAGACAGAAAATCGTTGCATTGAATACATCTGAATATGTAGCCGCTGCTAGTCTGCAAAGGAAGCAATCTGGCTCAGAAAGTTACTTGATGGACTAGGGATTTAAATCCGAGAAACCCAAAACTATAAAAGTAGACAATCAGAGTGCAATTTGACTATCGAAAAAACCCAATACCAAAAGAGGACCAAACATATTGATGTGCGGTATCATTTTCTGCGTGAAAAGGTTCTAAATAAGAAGATTAACAATGCATATATACGTGCCAAAGAACAACTTGCAGATCTGTTTACCAAAGCGTTAACTAAGGGAAGACTTGTCTATTTGTGTGCAAGATTTAATATTGTAAAAGGAAAAATTCAATCACTGGAACAGTAGGAGTGTTAAAGTTCTGCGTGTTTGCATTTGCTTTTCAGTGACATTGTATTTCGCGGTTGTGGACGCGCATACATTTGTTCTTTGTTTTTTTGCTCAATATAGTTATTCCTAGAAGTGAAATGTCTGTCATTGTAAAGAGCTATCAAGTGCTGATTTAACTGAATAAAATAAGTAACTTTATAGTATTAACTACGTTATTTCTCTCAGAAACGTCAATATTACCTCTACCACATTTATAATATTATCAGCGACTAGTAATAATCGTAAATAAAATGACGCAAGACATGACGAAATTGCCGGCCGCGGTGGCCGAGGTGACTGAGGCGCTCCAGTCACGGTCAGCACGGCCACTACGGTCGGGGGTTCGACCCCCCCTCGGGCATGGATATTTGTGCCGTCCTAGTTCGTCAGTAGTTCATAAGTAGTTCGTAAGTTTAGGGACTGATGACCCCGTAGTTAAGTCCCATAAGCTTAACAAACATTTGAACATTTGAACATGACGAAATTGGTAAAAGCCGACGGGTGGTAGACGTATCGAACATTCAAAATGATCCGCCCGGAGGATGGTGCTTTTCCAGTGTGGAAGATGTCACATGCGCGTAAGGAAAAAATTACAATCAAACCATAGAAACACACCTATCCCAAGTACGAACATCTCCTAAAATCCAGTTTTTGTGTCGGCACATTCTTCTTATCGTGTTGATGTTGGCAGTGGCGCGATGAATGGCGGAAAGCGGAAGCAGCCAATTAGGAGAAGCGTTAAGACAATCTATAAGAATGCGCCTTTAAGTTTCACGCTTTGTAAACAAATCGCTGTTGTTTTTACGAGTAATATATTGCAAAATCACATATTCAAAGAATATGTTGCTGTCGTTGACATGATTACTTTTTGTGTTATATAATGGTAAATTGTTTCATTCGTAGAAACTACGTTAAGTAATTTTAACTACTTAAGATATTGTAGAATCTTGATATATTCGTAGAAAGAGCTTTACGTTTTTCACAGGCTACAGTGTAAGCGATTTTGGAAGAAGTGTTTCGTATCGAAGCTACGGCATGATAAAGATGTATTTATATATCGAAGGATTGGGAGAACCCTTGAGAAAATTTTGTAACGTATACAGAAATAAAAATTAACTATTGCACTATCGTCGAAGAAGAAATCACTCAAAAGAAGTTGAAAAATAATACATCCAGAACCAGTCACTACAGTTTTTTATTTTAATTACGTAACTATGACTGGAAATACTCTTAATCGACGGGAATGAAACACATTCCAAGAATGTGTCAGGATTATCCAGTCCAGTATATTATTAGTAAAAAAATATTATGTCAACAACAGTGATATTTTCGACAAATGTCACTATTTTGCAAAACATTATTCGTAAAATACGTATTTACAAAGCAATAAAGTATAAGACGCATGCTTACTGGCTGTCTGAACGCCACTGCTAGATTGGCTGCTTTCAACTCCCGTCATTCATAGCACCGCTGCCAACGTCAACACGTCAAGAAGAATCTGCCGACACACAAAGCGCATTTTAACCCGAACTTTGACACGAGGAGAGCTGTTGAATATCGGGTTCGAACACAAACACCAGCAAAACTCTGAAGTTATTCAATAAAATGGGTAAAAGTAGAGTTTATGAGTCCAAGGCTAGTGCTCGGCGTGTAGATGTTGGCAACGGCGCGATGAATGAGGCAAGTGGAGGCAGCCAATCAGGAGTCGCGTTCGCGCCGCCAATAAGAATTAGCCTTAGTGTTTAAGGTTTGTAAACAAATAATAGTAATAGACAAAGGGATGCGATCACATACCTGCTCATGCTGAACGCGAATTTTACAGGTTTTCTCGTCAGGAATGTTCGCCTACTGCAATTTCAGTCTCAACCATAATACTGCCCTCGGAATTCGCGACAAATTTGCGGAAATTAATTAATGCCGTTCCTGTTCTATGGTTGACAGGTTCTCGATGTACCCTTGTCCGGGAAATAAATCAGCTACCCTTGTTAAACACTGCCCTGGAAAACAACATCGATATTTAACAAACCTTATAATCTTTAATCACGGGAGCACTGAAATTCATAACGAAATCTTCCGTTTCGGGCTTACAGCAATTTCAAAAGTGACGCCAGATTCAATAGACATGAAACAAACAATCCTATTGGCCGCGCGAACGCGACTCCTAATTGGCTGCCTTCGTGCCGTTGCCAACATCTACACGCTAAACACGAATCCGGGACTCATAATATAGACTTTAACCATAAAATATGTCACCAATGCATAAACGCCCCCACAAATATACACGAAAAACTAGTGAAGCTGGTGGACTAGACCAATTATGCGATATTATTTACAAACACCCCCAACTCACCCCACCCCGAATAAATAAATAAATTTTATATTCCATAGGGCCCGAAGCGTGGTAAAGGTCAGCAAGTGACATAATAATTAACCAAAACGCTGGTTGGTACCCAATTTGACGACTAGATGTCTTATGTATGTCAAGCCATATAGACATAACCGTCACTTGAAAATGGCAATGTAAACCGAAACGGGACCGTCGTGTTCAAATAAATATTATTAAATACCAGCGTTTTGGTTAATTATTATTAAAAATCAATGGGCAGTTCCCGTTTGTATGTATTTTATGGTACAAACATTTTTTAGGGCATTGACGGCGTATAGTAGTGAACTTAGCAACGAAATTTTGAATGCTCTTTGAAAATTAAATCGCGTAGAAAGAGAGGGCATAATTTTTTCGTGTTGATTCTGAAATAAATAATTAATGGTCTTCCTGCTCTATGGCTAACCGATCTAGTATACGTATCCTTCGCCGGTCAGTGCTAATTCCTTATCCTCAGAAAGCTACAATTTTGTTGCCAACATTAGCACACTACGCCTCCGAGGCCGTAGTAAAATTTAACCTTACAACTTCTTATAAGATTAGGTTAAACTTTACTGTATACAAATAGCATTCTAGGTACTTTATCTCACATACCTTCTCTTAAAATGCGTGTAAGTAAGTAGTATGTTTCTCTTACCTCCATTCGTCACCAGGAGCGGAGTACCTTTGCGCGAGTTCATCGAGCGACTTCCTTACGCCCTCATTTTCTATCTTCCACATTTCGAGTTGCATCTCTCTTGACATCATTTTGTCCCACCCCACTCGCAGATCTCGAGGTAGATCCATGACCCCAAATTTTGATCACTTTTGCAAAACTTCAATATCCAGTCAATGATTAAAGAAAGAGCAACTGTATTTCTTGGCCCGTGAAGTGCTGACTCTTCAGTTTTGCACACGATCATCGGCTATCAACCGTCGGATATTCAACATTAAGAACAAAAACGTAACCATACTCCATCTAAAAAGTATGTATTATTTCACACGTATTACCATCTCTGTCAGCATGTAAACAAGGAGCACTTGTGATTAACATGTCTTTCTTCACAAAAAAATTTCCGGTTGTTACCATTAAATCTCAGGGGGTAATCATCTCCAATTTTGAGCAAAGAAGCTAAAAAAAAGGTCACTATGGAACCATTTTGACAAAAAACGAATGCAGATGCGAGAATAACTTCATTATATTAACAAATAAGAACTCAGCAATATCTACGCCGTCGAAAAAAGTTTGAAATATTTTGCCAATACAATTCTTTACGACAGTAATGATAATTTCGCTGTGACAAGTCGGTAATTTACAAGAAAGCTTTCCATCGAAATAGCTATGCACCCATCGATATATCGAACGTGCGCGATGGTCGATGACGACGCCCGAATTTTGAGATGTTTACTTACTTTTACATGGGTCGCAATCTCTCAGTTTGTGTTTACTAGTGTCCCTGATATGAGTTCGAGTTATACAAATTCGGCGGGTGAACACTTAACGTGGAAGAGTTTAATTCGTTCTTTGTCGACGGTGGACAGAAGTGTGGAATTTTGTAGAAAGAACGGTTTATTACCTGATGACAGACTTCGAAATTGTATTAACTGCGAAGGTGTTCAGACAGTGGGAGTAGGAGTTAAGGTAATTTCCAAGAATGCTTGCAATCGAAGTAGCTCAGCTGAAATGATATATATCGATCGTGCAACACTAATGGATTTACTTGATTTCCGACGCACGGCTTATGAAGTGTGTTTCATTTGTAGTCGTGGGAAAGTATTTTATTGAATTTTGAAGTTGTGTTCTTATGATTTAAAAGACATTTCAAAAAAAAAAAAAAAAAAAAAAAAAAAAAAAAAAAAAAAAATAGAGAGAGAGAGAGAGACATTACTGTCACAACCATTTAGTGATTGGTTCTACATGTACTACTTTAAAATCGCTACGAAATACCGTCAGTAAAGTACATCGAGATGAAAAAAAGTACACAGAGGGAGTTTCTTTCCCTTTACGTAGCTTTCACTGCAAAGTTTTTTAAGTGTTGAGAAATCAATATGATTGGCGAATGAATTACGCTCAGTTTCCATTATGTAAAATAAATTTCACACCCATGTAGTGACTGCATCTCATTGTACTTTTCAGAAGATAGTCTGTAGTGATTTACTATGCCATGAAATTCGTATGTATAATTTTTATTTTTTTATATGAAAAAAAAGGTGTTTTGTCATCCCTCAACTTAGAAATATATTCTGTATGTGGATACCTAATTTGTATCCCAAATTACAATACAGTGCATATCATCAGGAACATTCAATTTTCTATGTAAATGTCACGATTTCCAATTATTTTATTACATAGCTACGTATTACCACAGCTTCAGTTTACGTCATTGACGATGGAGCAATGACATTTACACAAAAGTTCGTCAAAAACATTGAGCTATTTCCGAGGAATATGTCACGATTCTGCTATAAAATGTTCAGGGCAGAATAATTTGTATGTAATTATACTTTTGTAAGCATTCATATTCATTTCGATAATTAGTGATCGCGTAATCGGTTTACAGTTCACCTTCGATTTATATCGTTTCAGGCTGAGCTACTTCGAGTGCAAGCATTCTTGGAAATTACCGGAGTTAAATCGGCAGATTACCAATAAAGAATAGATATCTAGAAGACGAGGGGTTAGTTGCTTTTTGAATTTAGCCATATTCCCCAATGACTGATGTAATATAAACTATAAGTTTGTTCTTTACTTTTCTGCCTGAATAATTTACCGTGTTCCTTATTGTCTCCTGCTAGAATTTTTAATAAAGTACTGTATTTGAAGATCGTGTTTACTTCTTGTAATATCAAGTTCACATGCACTCTTACTTTTGTGAATAGTATGATTATAGTTCAGAAGGCACTACGATTTTGCTTTACGATGGTAATTAATTTACTAACCGGACAAGGTTGCATACAAGAACTAGTCAATCATAGAGCAGGAACAGCATTAATTACTTATCTCACGTGAAGGCACATAAGTAATGCATGGCAGGCCACAAGACCACATTCGGCACCTCTACGATCGTCTCCATGGAAGAACTACAGCCTGCATTGCAGCAAAAGGAGGGTATACACGGTAATAAATGTTCAAATGTTTGTTAAGCTTATGGGACTTAATTGCGGAGTCATCAGTCCCTAAACTTACAAACTACTTATAAAATAACTTATACTAAAGACAACATAAACATTCATGCCCAACGGGGGATTAGAACCTACGACGGGGACCGCCTCGCGCATCGGAGCATAGCGCCTCAATGCCCTCTGCCATTCCGCCGCGGTATAGACGGTACTACCGCCCACAATGCGCTCGCTCTGGTGACTATTCACGTGCGTATGGCTCTGCCTGTGTGATGGTGTGTTGTATACATTCTCGAGAGTATGACAATAAAATTTCTCTGCTGGGTCGACGAATGCATGGTGTTCTTTATTCATTTTCCAGGAGTGTACTTTTCCTTAAACCGGACAGTAATGGCGAATACCGCAACAGTAATTATACAAGCGATCCAGGGACAATAGAGATTTGCATTTCTGTCCTACAACGCTGGACTAAATGCGGCGTAAGGTCAGAGAAAGACATCTAACATTCCGTGACAGCTCTCAGCCATTGCAATATCTGTAGCAATCTGTTTTCTGTAAATGTTAAATATTTTTTACACATTATAAAATCGGAACATGCTTGTTTGCTATCGCATTAGCGACTTAACAACATTATATTACACGTTATGAGTCTCGACATACTTTTCAAGTATCATATGTAAATGGTATTGCAACAATGTAGTTATAGTTCGTAACCTATTGTGGGGGATACGGGGCTTTGTCAAATGTGGAAACTACTTTGAGCCGACCGCGGTGGCCGAGGGGACTGAGGCGCGCCAGTCACGGTCTGCGTGGCCACTACGGTCGGGGGTTCGAACCCCCCTCGGGCATGGATATTTGTGCCGTCCATAGTATTAGCTAGTTCATAAGTAGTTTGTAAGTTTAGGGACTGATGACCCCGTAGTTAAGTCCCATAAGCTCTACAACCATTTTTGAAACTACTTTGACAAATGTAAGAAAGATCTTTCTGAAAGATTTGGAAAATATTTAGTAATTTTCCGTTACAGAAAAAAAGAATCACAATTGGTTTGGTATTACCGTAAACTGTTAGGTTCCTATTTTTTTATTTTATTATTATTTTTTTTCCGATTGCACCCATTTAAAGTGGCTAAAACAATTGGCAACCCTAGCACCACCTTCGTTTTCTGATTAGAAAAAATGAAAATGAAGGTATTATGACACCTGCGCTATCCAGTATTCGTACAAATCGAAATTAACACATTATAGTCCAAATAAAAACACTGAATTAAATTATGAGAAGAATGGAAATCGGTTGTAAATGTCACACGACGTTCTTTGTTTGCTTTTTAGAGCTGTGCAATGATTATTTTACTGCATTTGATTCCTTTCGCCATCAAAGACATACAATTGGCGCCAATAATGAGGTGACATGTATGCTTGAGCCCCCTACTTTCCAGTACACATCCAGCGCCAGGAAACTTTGTTTCCTCGAATGAAATGTGTTGCCTAGTGTTTTCAACAAATTCCTTGACAATCTCCCTGTTTGTTTGATACCTGTCCACTATTATCGCTAGATTGTCTATGAAGGCCACGAAACTTATTCTGCATTGTCTTTCACTTCTCGAACTTGAGTATGTTTGTAGTAGTTTTGATTTTTAAGTTCTTTCCCCCATTTTGTAAAGATCTCATCAACGTTGAACAGCAATATTGGAAAATAAAATAGAGGAAACGGTACAAACTCAAAAAAATCAAATGTTTGTATAGCTTATGGGACTTAACTACGGGGTCATCAGTCCCTAAACTTACAAACTACTTATGAACTAGCTAATACAAAGGACGGCACAAATATCCATGCCCGAGGGGGTATTCGAACCCCCGACCGTAGTGGCCGTGCAGACAGTGACTGGAGCGCCTCAGTCCCCTGGCCACCGCGGCCGGCAGGTACAAACTACTATGGAATTGGGGGTATTGTCATGTTGAATGCATGCAACAGAGAAATAAGTGAAATTTAGTAAAAAGAAAGTGTTGATGGATACTAATGTCAACTAATAAGAACAATTTTGAGAAACAGAATGGTCTAATGACGATGTTCTTGCTGTAGTTCATTGTCATGTCAATTAGTTCAAATAATAATGTGCATTAAACTTTTAATTCCTGCAATTTAAATACCGTTAATTCATTTTGCATACCAAAAGAAATTATAGTGTAGGGACAGTGTGTACAAATACAGGGTGTATCAAAAAGGATGGCGCAAACGTACGGTTGAAAGCAGGCTACACGATAATAGAAGTAAAAATTTGGTCCGCAAACGAGCCGTTTCCGAGATAATTACGAATGTATGGTTCCAAGCCGCCACGGACGTCATTGTGAAAATCGTTATAGTTAGTATACGTTAATTTGAAATTTAGACTTTACTATAAAGAGTTACATCACATTTAGTTCATATTTCACTGACTTTATTGCAAACATCGTCCTAGTTAGTACAAATTAATTTGAAATTTAGACTTTACTATCAAGAGTTACATCGCATTTAGTTCGCATTTCACGTATGGGTCAGCTATTAAAAGTGTTCGAAATGTCTTCCTTGCGTCTCGATGCAATGAATTTCGAATTCTTTCGAAAACCCCTAGACAATTTCGGAATTCTTGCCAAGCGTGAACAGCTCTCCGTTCCAGTTCTTTAATCATGTTAAGGGATGTGCGGTACACTTTGCTTCTGAAATGCCCCCAGACATAAAAATCCAAATGATTTAGATCAGGTAATCTTGGAGGCCAAGGTACAGGTCCGTCTCGACCTATCCATCTTTGGCCGTACCTGCGCGTTAGATGCCGTCTCAGTGCTCCATCACGCATGTACCACATACTCTAACGTTGCTGAAGGGGCACATCCTTAAGCAATCCTGGAAGACGATACCGCAGAAACCAAAAGTATCTCCGTCCATTAAGTTTTGGTTTAAGAATGTGTGGTCTACATATAGTACTACTAACCACACATTCAGTGAGAAACTCTGCTGATGAGGTGACTCATGAATAGCATGTGGGTTTATTTCACGCCAAAAAAAGTGTATTACAATAATTAAAAACACCATAGCTTGTGAATCGTGCTTTGTCTGTAAATAAAATGTTATTACATGCGAAATGCGGTTTGACTACAGCCTGCTATTGCATCCACTGACAAAGTCCGCATCATTGATATACTGAATTCGATGAAGGAGGTAATTGCGATGTAAAATTCTCCATACACTACTGTGGCTTAGTACAGGCACTTATATGCCAATTCTTCCCGTCAAGGTTCCTCAACCTCAGGCGTAATGCGAGCAGGCCTACTTCCTGCTGTACCGTGTGTAAAACGCTGATGGACCCTTGGAAATGTACGATTTTGCGGGTGTCTTCGATCAGGATATGTTTCTTAGTACAAGCGTGCATTGTCATTAACCCTACTGTACAATAAATGCATACTCTTCGTTACTGTGAGGTTCCAATATAGTTACAATTACAGGACCAGTTGCACTCCTCAGACGCGACTGATACCCTTTGGGACTGTGTATTGTATCCGTTCTGTACGATCTACGTGTATGGTGTGATTCCGACTCCACGTCTCGACAATGTTTCGTTGTGTAAGCTACGAACATAAGACGGCCTCAAGTGCGCAAGGGGTAAACCGTACAAATGTTACAAGCAATGACGTTAGCGGTGGCTTGGAGTCATGTATTTCTAATTATCTCGCAAACGGCTCGTTTTCCGACCCATGTTTACTGGGACGTTTTTGCTTCTATTATCGTGATCTTTCAACAGTGTAAGTTTGCGCCACTCTTTTTGATATACGAGATTGTTTTCATGAAAAATACGGTAGTAATTAATGCCTGAACTTGAAGTGAAATGAGGGTTGAGTTTATATGAACGCCGTGTTTTCATGAAAAATACGGCTGTAATTAATGCCTGAACTTGAAGTGGAATGAGGGTTGAGTGATATGAACGCCGTGATGTAAAAGTAATGAGTGTTTTCATAGGACACTTGCACAGTGCCAGTTTTGAGGTAGGACTGAATAGCTTACAACTAAAAGTGGTTAAAAGTGTACTACCTATGCAAGAATAATCTTTATGAAAATAACTTTAAATCAAAATACAATAATTCAAAGTTTATAGCTGTGCCTGGAAACAAGATTTAATTTTTGTAAATTGTAGAGAAAAGCTTTTTCAACGAGAAACTTTTTTTTTTTTTTTTTTTTTTTTTTTTTTTTTTTTTTTTTTTTTTTTTTTGCTATGAGTTTTAGGCTGTCAAGTCCGAATTAAGTGTTTTGCAATTTTGATATTTAAGTATGTTTTTGGACATTAGAAAAATTTGCTTTACATTGAAGTAACGGGGATGATATATTAAGGGGCTCATATAATTTTAAAGAATTTTATGTAGGTATAAAGAAAATCTTTATCATCTTAAGAGATGTGAGGCATAGCGCCTTACTCGCTCCTACGTTGTTAGCCAGCAAGCCATAGGAAGGCTCAAACGACAGATGGTGTGACTGAAGCTTTAGTGCACACAGTTGCTGCATTGGCCATCAGATGATACCAGAATGCAACAAATGAAAACTTAGGTTTAAATTTAATAATTGTCTTTGTAAATGTCGTTTGTGTTATTCATTATTACTGATTTAATGTGTGTTAATTATGAGAGTGGATGAGGTGTGAATGTGAAGTTAATAGTTTGGGAGGAAATAGTACTGTTGAATCCATATGTACGTTGGTATGGAAAGATCGAGTTATTTTGGCTGGCTGTTGGTGAAGGACGGAATAGCACAGGTTTTTCTATGAATACTGATTGGTGACAGTTTGCTCTGATCCAGTGAGAAATAAGATAATTCACATGTACGTTCAACATTGCTCAAAACAATTATGGGAAAAGTTGAGAATCATACATAAGGTGAAGTGTTTTATTCAGATATTTGTTGCAATTGTAATTTATGTGTGATACGATTTTTTGCTGTCTCAACTCTTTACTTGCGGTTTACATGACATTTATGTAACAGCGAGGCAATAAGGGGCTACCATAATAGTGAAAAAGCCATTCTTTTTGCCCTCTAACATCGTGTGTGATCACCTCGGACAGCCCGTACAGTTGCACACCTGTGTGGCATGGACAGTATGAGGTTATCAGTCAGCTTTTGAGGGATATTTAGCAATTTTTCCATGATTGCAATAACCAGCTATGCAACCGTTGTGAGAGGTCCTGGTTTGGCTGCAATGCATCTGCCAGCTTCAACCCATGCTCTGTCGGAAGTCCAGGGAACAAGCTGGACACTCCATTCGTTCAGTTCCCTCTACTTTAATCATGTTGTCCACCAGTGCAGGTCTGTGGATACGAGCATTATCGTCCACCATCAGATCCCATCTCCTATGGTACCAGCGTAGGGAGCAACAAAAGGTCGAAGGATCTCGTCTTTATACCGCTGAGCAGTCAAACCACGATTCTGAACGACATAGGGATTCGTACGTCCGCCGTAACTGACTCCTGCCCACACCATTCGTCCACCGCCATGACATGGTGGTGATTCCCGCACGTAAGTAGGATTGTTAATAGTTCCATATTCTCTCCAGATGAGGGAAGGACCATTGCCCGGCTGAACACAAATCTTGACTCGTCCTGTGAACAGAACCCGCCACCAATTATTAAAACTCCAATCCTGATGTTCCTCCGCCCTGTTTCTATGGAATAAAGGTTTTCGTGGTTTTAATGGACCACATACCATAGGCCTCGGTGTATAGAAGCCACATTCGCGAAGGCGATTTCTGACTTGTGTTGATATTGCGCATCCTGTTGCTGCCTGGACGGTGCCTTGCAGCTGAGTTACATTCAGCCTCCTGTCTCGACGGACTGCTCTACTCAGTCACAGATACGCAGCCAGCCTCCTCATTCTCCACAGCACAGCCCTCCTTTGTAACAACAATTTAAGGGAAGGCGAGGGGTGCGGTGACAGAAGACTCCGACCGCGTCCACCTCAAACAGAGCACCATTACCATGCGCCGTATGAAGTACATTATACCATAGACGGCTCATGAGGACATCGTGAAGGCCACATGAGGATTCAGCCAACGAGAGTCAAGTGTGTCCCCCTATATGCCATAAGGCTGAACACTATATAAAAATGAACATTTCACTAATCTCCTCCATTTATGCCAGTCAGTTGAATGTATATACATCTTGTCTAGTGACTACCTGGTTGTGCTAGAACTCGCATCTTTCATACTTGTAAATTCGCAACTGAAGTCTAAGAGTCTACATACCACCTAGGACGCAACAGATTGCGTACAGTTTACAAGGTTCACAAGTGTATTAAGTTCGATCAAGATACTACAATTAAGTCAATGTGTATTCTATTCTGCAAAAGAGATAGGTTGACTGCCCAGAACTTACCACACTACTGTACTGCCGATAGTCACACAAAAAAGAAAAAGGACAAAAAGTAAGACCACCTTTTGGAACAGCGTTCCTTCATCAGGTAGGAGAGAAGGGAAGAAAATGGGAACTGAAGGGGAAGGTGATGATCAGATTGTAGAAGTCAGAGATACTTTATGTTGGTACTGAGCCAGGCTACAGAGGATAGATCACC
Source organism: Locusta migratoria (assembly GCA_026315105.1). Classification (NCBI taxonomy): domain Eukaryota; kingdom Metazoa; phylum Arthropoda; class Insecta; order Orthoptera; family Acrididae; genus Locusta; species Locusta migratoria. The sequence continues at coordinate 894,944,796 of CM048744.1, forward strand.
AAAGAAGAGATCTCAGGCCTCTATCCTCTTTGGTTGTCAATCCGCTTTGGCCTGGCTCAGTACTAACATACAGTATCTCTGACTTCCACAATGCTGAAACATCACCTCAAGGCCTAGGTCGTGAATAACCTTCCCCTCCTGTTCCCTGTTCCCCTTTTCTTCCCTTCTCTCCTGTTTGATGAAGGAACCCTGTTCCGAAAGCTATTCCTACCTTTCATACTTTTTTCTTTTTTTTTTTTTTTTTTTGTTTGATTATCGGTGGTACAGACCTAAGGTACGTACTGGCCAGCCGAACTATCTCTTTTACAGAATTTCCATCAGTAATCGATCATCGTATATTCTCAGTATATAAAGCATTGTTATTCATCTTTCATGTGACATTGTTCTAGATAGCTGAAGAAGACTCCTATTTCAAGCACCGTTTCGTGTATCTCTTGGCTATTCAGAAGTGCCTTACGTTCACTGCACCTAATTTGTTTCTATATAGCAACATGTTGACATCTACATCTACATGCATACTCCGCAATCCACCCACAGGTGCGTGGCGGAGGATACTCAGTACCACTACTAGTTACTTGCTTTCCTGTTCCACTCCCATATAGAACAAGGGAAAACGAATATTTGTATGCATCCGTACGAGCACTAATCTTTCTGATCTTATCCTCGTGGTCTTTACACGAAATGTAGGTTGGCGGCAGTAGAATCTTTCTGCAGTCCGCCTCAAATTCCGGCTTCTCGAAAAGAACGTCGCCTTCCCTCCAGCGACTCCCAGTTGAGTTACCGAGCATTTCAGTAACACTCGTGCATCGATCAAATCTACCAGTTACAAACCTTTCCGCCCGCCTCTGAACTGCCACTGTGTCCTTTAACCGATCTGGTATGGGGTCCCAAACACATGAGCAATACTCAAGACAGGGTCGTACAAGCGTTTTACATTCGGTCTTCTTTACAGAAGAATCACACCTTCCCAAAATTCTCCCAATAAAGCGAACTCTACCATTTGTCTTCCTCATGACTGTTGTTATATGCTCGTTTCATATCACTGTGCAGCGTTATGCCTAGATATTTAATTGGCACGACTCTGTCAATCAGCACGCTACTATAGTCATTCAATGACGACACCCTCTTGTACACCACAGCATCATCAGCAAACAGCCACAGACTGCAACTCACTCTGTCTGTTAAATCATTTATATAGACAGAAAATAATAGCGGTCCTATCACACTGCCCTGGGGCGCCCCTGAAGAAACCCAAGTCCCTGATGAACACTCGCCATCCAGGACAACTACTTGCGTTCTATTACTTAAGTCATCTTGTAGCAACTCAAATATTTGGGTACCTATTACATTAGCTCGTACCTTCGTTAACAGTCTGTAGTGCGGTAGCGTGTCAAACACCTTTCGAAAATCGAGAAATATGCAGTCCGTCTGTTGCCCTTCATCCATAGCGCGCAAGATGTCATGAGAGAAAAGGGCAAGCTGTATTTTGCACGATAGATGCTTCCTAAAATCATGCATATGCATGAATAGCAGCTTTTCTGTCTCGAGGAAATTTACTATATTGTTGTTGATGTGGTCTTCAGTCCGGATACTGGTTTGATGCAGCTCTCCACAATACCCTATCCTGAGCAAGCCTCTTCATCTCCATATAAGAACGGCAACCTACATCTGTCTGAATCTGCTTACTGTATCCATCTCTCCTCGATGTCTAAGAATGTGTCCTACCAAGCGATCCCTTCTTTTGGTTAGGGTATGCCAAAAATTCCTTTTCTCACCAATTCTGTTCAGTACCTCTTCATTAGTTATGCGATCTACCCACCTAATCTTCAGCATTCTTCTATAGTACCACATTTCAAAAGCCTCTATTCTCTTCTTGTCCGCACTGCGTATCGTCCATGTTTCACTCCCATACAAGGCAACACTCCATACAAATGCCTTCAGAAAGGACTTCCTTAGGCTTAAATCGATATTTGATGTTAACAAATTTCTCTTTTTCAAAACGCTTTTCTACCCATTGCCATTCTGCATTTTATATCATCTGTACTGCGACCATCATTTGTTATTTTCCTACTCAAGAAACAAAACTCATATACCTCCTTTATTGCTTCGTTACCTAATCTAATTCCTTCAGCATCACCTGATTTTCTTAGACTGCACTTCATTACCCTAGTTTTGCTCTTGTTAATGTTCATCTTATATGCACCTTTCAGCACACTGTGCATTCCGTTCAACTGCTCTTCCAGGTGCTTTGCTGTATCTGACAGAATTACCATGTCGTCGGCAAAACGCAATGTTTTTAATTCTTCCCCCTGAACTTTAATTCCTTCACCAAAATTCTCCTTGCTTTTCTTTATAGCTTGCTCAATGTACAAATTGAACAACATTGGAGAAAGGCTACAACCCTGTCTTACTCCCTTTCCAACCACTGCATCCCTTTCATGCCCTTCTACTCTGACAACCGCTGTCTGGTTTTTGTATTAGTTGTAAATAACCTTACGCTCTGTATATTTTACTCCCGCTTGCTTCATAACTTGAAAGAGTTTATTCCAATAAACATTGTCAAAAGCCTTCTCCAAATCTACAAAAGCTAGAAATGTAGGTTTGCCGTATAGTGAGTATTGCCTCCCGAGTTCCTACATTTCTCCTGAACCCAAACTGATCTTCCCCGAGGTCGGCTTCTACCAGCTTTTCCATCCTTCTGTAAATAATTCGTCGTAATATTTTGCAACCATGACTTATTAAACTGATGGTTCTGTAGTTCTCACACCTGACTGCACCTGCTTTCTTTGGAATGGGGATTATAACATTTTTTCTTAAAGTCTGAGGGTACTTCACCTGTCTCATACATCTTACACACCAGGTGAAACAATTTTGTTATGGCTGGTTCCCCCAGAGACTTCAGTAGCTCTGAGGGAATATCATCTACTCCGGGGGCCTTGTTTCGACTTAGGTCTTTCAGTGCTCTGTCAAATTCATCTATCAGTATAGTATCTCCTATATCATCCTCATCTACTTCTTCTCCCCTTTCTACAATATTGCCACTAAGTTCATTTCCTTCATAGCGCCTCTCTATATACTCTTTCCACCTTTCAGCTTTCCCTTCTTTGCTGAGAACTACGAATATTGTCAATCATTCTATAGCAAACTGATGTTAATAATATATGTCTGTAATTTTTGGGTCCGTTCTTTTGCCTTTCTTATATATAGTTGTTACCTGTGCCTTTTTCCTGTCTCTTGGTACTTTGCACTGGATCGAAGTTTCGCGATGAATGCAAGCTAAGAAAAGGGCCAATGCCACAGAGTACTCTTTGTAAAATGCATTGCTACCCCACCTGGACCTGGCGACTTGTTTATTTTCATTTCTCTCAGCTGCTTCTCTACACCACCAGCTAAGGCTATTACTATGTCATCATTTGGAAATTACTGCGACCATCAAATGATGAACACGTTGGCCGCCGGCGGCTCTGGCGCGCCTAGGGCACCTAGATATAGACGGGCATGCGCATCAATTTCTGCTATAGCGGGAGCTCCCGCCGCTATTTTTGTTCCAAGCGGTGATAGCGTGAGCAAGTGAAAGGCGCAGTTTTCTGCTGTTATTGCTTTGAAACATCGATTGCTTCATTTCTTACACACATACCAAAACTGAAATATATATTGGGATTAAAAATTAATCTCGTCATAATAAATTATTGTAATATGGTTTGATAAATCGTTAAATATGTTTTCTGGTATTTGCCCAGTTGTGTGTGTATTGTGAGCAACTTTTTCGCATTCGGCATCTTAGTTTTATGGGATACCACATCCATTACGAAAGCTGCGCAAGGAATTTCCGTTTTCGAATGCCATAAATTTGCTCCACAATAAACTCCCAGATGCCTACTTTTTAACGGCATATTTTTCAGAATTCATATAAAATAATTTGCAATGCATAAGATATGTCACAATGATAAACTACGATGACGTAAAAGATTAATATATGAGAGATATCTTAATTTCTCATTTAACAATTTACTTTCTCATTTAATGAAAGTGTATACATATTTCTTAAGAACGAAGAAATCTTAATTTTGAAGGGGTATGCACTCCAAATTACTTATTTCTACACATTGCATCCACTTTTTGAAGCATAACGCTTTGTAGATAGACTAGAAATGTGATTTTTAAGACCATAGGATCTAATTTTAAAAAATGCTCAACAACTTTTCTTTTTATTTGACAGCACTCTAGAATGTCAATCGTTTTGGATTCATGTAAGGCTTGGTTTACATAATTTTTGCCAACTAAGGGATTTCATTCCAATATTTGTTTTATAATTGCTTGAAAAATAATTTCTCCATTACTTAAAAATTTATAAACTTCTGAAGTTGAATACGTCAATCTACCACAGTTTTGTATTCAATGAGGACTGCTGCATTTCTTGTTTCAGTTGTATTATTTACACAGTTGATTTCACTTTGGATATGCAGGTGGTATATTTTAAATTTTTAATCGAAGAATTTACACAACTGCCGACAATGAAATACAAACTATTGCTCTCTGAACTGGTTAGCGGTCTTGTGTTAAAACTAGTGCTAGGGGAATTATTTTTTCACAGACAGTTCCAGTAGCAGCACAAGATTCTTCAACGGGAATTGTTTAATTTCTTTAATAAGCTGTAGTAAATGAGTGTCATTTCCGGGCTGATAATGTCGATGTTTGCTGCCTGCTAAGATCTGTGAAATGCATATCAGTTTCAATCCTCTTTGACATAGAAGAGAAGTTGGCAGCTTTCCGGCTTTTTTGTCTCAGAACTGGAAGTGTATTCTCAACCACATCTTCGTTTACTCTCCCTGTCAGCAAATAAGCATATCCTTGTTGCAGAAAACTTTCGCGAGCTAAGTTGATCACTGAACACCTGGAGAGAATAAGGCCAGTCTGTATTGGTTTTCAACCATTGCCAATCCAAAAATCAAAATGTTCAAATGTTTGTAAAGTCTATGGGACTTAACTACAGGGTCATCAGTCCCTAAACTTACAAACTACTTATGAACTACCTAAGACTAAGGACGGCACAAATGTCCATGCCCGAGGGGGGATTCGAACCCCCGACCGTAGTGGCCGTGCAGACCGTGACTGGAGCGCCTCAGTCTCCTCGGCCACCGCGGCCGGCTCATTGCCAATCGTCAAAGTCTGTATCCCTTTAATGAAATGTAAGAGAAACGATCTCTGCTAGCAAAGTTCTTGGCTCTTATAGAACACTTTCTGGTTCGAGCTGACATTAAATCCACCCATGTTGAAGCAAGTCTAACGAACCGGGCTGTTGTTAGGGCTTCTTTTAGTATTAATCATGTACGAACAGCACACTCCAAGCCAATAGCTGTAGTAATGGAAAAATCTCATGTTGCTAATGCAACTTTCATTTTTTGAAAGTGCTTGGAAATATATGATTTTCAGATAAATGGTGTAAAAAATTCAGACAAGGACCTTCTGTTCTTTCTTTGAGCCAAAGGTTTTGACATATTCAAATTTGATGACATTACATGGTAGGTCTTCATTCTTAACATCATCTGCCGAAAGCTGTATATCATTTGTGAACACTGCCCCCCCCCCCCCCCCCACACACACACCCACACACACACGCCGAAGGTTTTTCAAAAGATGTGGAATGTCTTCAAAAACATGAATAACTGAACCATCACCATTGGTGAAAGATGTGTTTCTAGTACTTCGTGAGACTACCACACCAATGGAATTCCGAAGTAACGTATTTGATCACCCTATGTCACTAACAATAACACGAACCTTGAGACCAACTTCTTGGCATGCCTCTAAAATGTCTGATAAAAAATTTTTCATGTTCAAGCTATCAGTTGCACGGCCAGTAATTTCATAACTTGTTCCCATGGGCTGTTCAACCCTCTGATCAGTGTCACTAATAAATGATTGCCATTAGCTTCTTTGTTCCCTAAGGTTACTTTTCTATCAAAGCACTTCTCTGACTTATCAAATGTTAGAACACTCTTTCCCATTTTGAGAAGTAACTCTTTGTTTTGAAGATTACACAGATTTTCATTCTTTTCGAGATTTTAATACATCATTATAGGTTCTTCTTTAGGTGTTTCATTGAGAACACTGAAAAAAAACTTGCAAAATGTTGAGCACATAATATTAGAATCCGTTCAGATAAAATGTTGTAGTGTACAAAACAAGGCTTATGAAAATAATTACTTGAAGTCCTTGTTTCAGAAACATTTAATACATTTCTCTTTATTCTTTTTCATTTCCTCCGTGATATTTTTCACTCCTTTAATGGCCATATAAGCAAATATAATAAAAAAATGCTTATCTCATACTTTGCCTATCAAAACCAACGTGTACCTACCCCTTGGATAGGTTTATTGCAATAATTTCTTAAAATGTCACACAGTATGCAGCTTTCTCACAGAAGACTTATTGCATCTAACTCCGCTCCTACAGAGATATTTTATATTGCGAAAGTGCAAGGAGGGACAAAATGATTACCAGGCCCGAATACTTCGGAGTTCAAGAAAGCGCGAGTATTGCCAACTCCAGCGGCCTGTGCAGCTTCTTGCTGTTTACATCGTCAAATAGAACCAATAAGATAGTTAAGATACAGTATATATCGAGATTCATTGCACTTTAACTCATGTATCATTCATTTTGGAAAACATTATTTGAGCACATACCGTAGAAACGGTTCAGGTACCATGTGGGTACATTTACTCTTGCAGGTAATACTTACACTCCTGGCCATTAAATTGCTACACCACGAAGAGGACGTACTACAGACGCGAAATTTAATCGACAGGAAGAAGATGCTGTATTATGTAAATGATTTGCTTTTCAGAGCATTCACACAAGGCTGGCGCTGATGGCGACACCTACAACATGCTACAAGTTTCCAACCGATTTCCCATACACAAACAGCAGTTGACCGGCGTTGCCTCGTGAAACGTTGTTGTGATGCCTCGTGCAAGGAGGAGGAATGCGTACCATCACGTTTCCGACTTTGATAAAGGTCGGATTGTAGCCTATCGTGATTGCGGTTTATCGTTTCGCGACATTGCTGCTCGCGTTGGTCGCGATCCAATGACTGTTGGCAGAATATGTAATCGGTGGGTTCAGGAGAGCAATACGAAACGCCGTGCTGGATCCAAACGACTTCGTATCACTAGCAGTCGAGATGACAGACATATTATCCGCATGGCTGTAACGGATCGTGCAGCCACGTCTCAATCCCTGAGTCAACAGATGGGGACGTTTGCAAGACAACAACCAACTGCAAGAACAGTTCGACGACGTATGCAGCAGCATGAACTATCAGCTCGGAGACCATGGCTGTGGTTACCCTTGACACTGCATCACAGACAGGAGCGCCTGCGATGGTGTGCGCAAGGACGAACCTGGGTGCACGTATAGCAAAACGTCATTTTTTCGGATGAATCCAGGTTCTGTTTGCAGCATCATGATGGTCGCATCCGTGTTTGGCGACATGGCGGTGAACGCACATTGGAACCGTGTATTCGTCATCGCCATACTGGTTACACGTCTCGGTCACCTCTTGTTCGCATCGACGGCACTTTGAACAATGGCCGGTACATTTCAGATGTGTTATGACCCCTGACTCTACCCTTCATTCGATCCCTGTGAAACCCTACATTTCGGCAGGATAATGCACGACCGCAAGTTGCAGGTCCTGTACGGGCCTTTCTGGATATGGAAAATGTTCGACTGCTGCCCTGGCCAGCACATTCTCCAGATCTCTCACCAAATGAAAACGTCTGGTCAATGGTGTCCGAGCAACTGGCTCGTCACAATACGCCAGTCACTACTCTTGATGAACTGTGGTATTGTATTGAAGCTGCATGGGCATCTGTACCTGCACATGCCATCCAAGCTCTGTTTGACTCGATGCCCAGGTGTATTAAGGCCGTTATTACGGACAGATGTGGTTGTTCTGAGTACTGATTTCTCAGGATCTATGCACCCAAATTGCGTGAAAATGTAATCACATGTCATTTCTAGTATAATATATTTGTCCAATGAATACCCGTGTATCATCTTCATTTCTTCTTGGTGTAGCAATTTTAATGTCCAGTAGTGTATTCTAAATATTGATTCGCTAAAAATTGTGCAGTTGTAGACTTTTATAGGCTTTTAGAAGATTCTGTTTTATAATAATCTATTCTTCACTAAGACCGATACGTGCTCATAGTAATAATATTGAAAATTGGTGTGTTTTGTTTGTAATTACTTCACCTGCTATATAGTATCTCTGCAGTTTTCAGCTAAGAGAATCGTATCACTGTATTAACACGTCATAGGCTACTTCAAAATGGCTGATATAAACGTTCGTGAGCACATAACTGCTCTCTTTAAAAGTGGTGTTAGTACATCTGAGGCAGGACATAGTTATGGTGTTGATGGTTCCACAGCAAAAAGATGGATCAGACGATTCAGCGATAAAATCGCGGGTCTCTAATCGAAGAGAAGATGCTGAAGTGGTGAGAACGGCCCAGACTGCTCCTTTTTCAAACATCCAGGAACTAGGGAGAGGTTCACATTTCCCGGGCTCGTCGAAAACTGCTCTCAGACGATTAAACGACTATGTAATCAGGTCCTGCCATGCTCTCATTAAAGAACCATTATCTGACAATCACGCCATGGACAGACTGGCAATTGTGAGTTTCTGTGAAAATGCTGATTGGAAGAAAGTCCTTTTCACTGATGAGTGCACAAGTAAGTCCACAAGCAGAAGTCCTGTTCTTGTTTACCGCATAGATAGGCAACCATATGACGCCCCCTTCACGGCTACATCTGCTAGAAGTGGGCTTACACGTGTGAAATGTTGAAGGTAGATGTCTTATATGGGTGCAGGAGCCTTAGAACAAATCCAACACAAGTTCAGTTCAGCATGCTACGAATATTTCCTTGAAAATGTAGTCATTCCTAGAGCTCGAGTATGGTACCCCGAAGGACTTCTCATTTACCAACATGATAATCATCCATCACACACCAGTATTAGGATTCAGAGCTGGTTCCAAGGGAGAGAAAATATTATTCAATGCTTACCATAGTCTCCAAATTCACCTGGCCTCAATCCCATAGAGAATCTTCTTCTTCTTTTCCTTCAGCTTTGTTCCACAAGCCTCTGGGGTCTGCTACATGGGTCCATTGTCTCCATTTCACTCTGTCTCAGGCTTCATCTGGATGAAGGGTCAGCCTTTGGCTCTTCTGCTGATTACATAAAGTGTATAACCTGTCTTGGCAATAGAATCATCACCAGCCTGTAGAACATGCCCAAACCATTGAAGACAGCTCTCACGCATCTTGTCTTGGATCGGTGCAACACCAAACTGTTTCCTGGTGCTGTCGGAAACATGATCGAACCTAGTGACACCTGCTGTCCATCATAGCATCTTCGTCCATTCTGTCTCAACTGTAGTTGATCAGCACTCGCAGCTGTACAAGGAGACTGGTCGGATCACAGTGCAATAGATTTTTGATTTCAAGCTATTTTTCATCCTGCGGTTACAAGTGACTCCGACTGTTGTTCGCCACTTCATCCAGGCTGCCTGAGTTCTGAGGTCAGCCGTCAACAGTGATTGTGGAACCAAGGTACTTAAACTTATTCACACAAGTCAAATGTTCACCATTAATCGTGATGGTTTCCATTTAATGCTTTTCTGGCATCATGTACTCTGTTATCTTCGGGTTAAGACGCAATCCATGTTACTTCAACCAATCACTCCATTCTTGGATTTGTCTCTGTAAATCAAGCTTGCTTTCTGCTGCCAGCATCACATCATCTGCATAAAGTAGGATCCATGGTAATGGTCGGTGCAAGTCAACTGTCACGGTGTCCATTATGAGAATAAACAGAAGCGGCATAGAGCAGAACCTTGGTGGACGCTGACTGTGCCAGATGAGGTTGTGTGGCACCCGATCAAAGGCTTTTTCGAGATCCAGGAATGCTAAATACAGCGGCTTCGCTTTCCCATGATGTTTCTCTCCTAAGTCTTGTGGCATGAATCACATCAACTGAGCTGCAGTTCTTCACAAATCTAGCTTGGTTTCTGGAAATCTGTGCAATTTCACGGATCCTTTGGTCCAGAACACGCTCAAAGATTTTCATGGCATGGCAGAGAGGTTGAATTTGATGGTACTTTGCGCACTCAAAGGGATTTCCCGTCTTCTTAAAGATGGCTACAGTGGTACTATGTTGCCAATCAGTTGGTGTTTTTCGCTCATCGATGATCTTGTTGAAAAGTTCCGTTAAACATTTGGCTGCCTTCCAATAACGGGAGCACCCTAACTCTGCTGGAAGATCATCTGGGCCGGTGGCTTCCCAGGCTTCATTTTCCTAAGAGCAGCCTTGACCTCTTCAGCTGCAATTTTTCTTACAAGCTCTTCAACAGCATGATCAATGGGTATTGGTGGATGGGGAAATTCTTCTGCGCAGATCTTCTTGAAATAGCTGCGCCATCTTTCTCTGGGCTTCTTCCAGTCAACTAGCAGATTACCACTCTCATAATTGACTCCGTAGAACCGATGTACATCATCTGAGTTGCAATATCGTGCTTTAGTAAGACGATGTAATTCCCGCTCTCCTTCACGTGTGTCGAGTTTTGCAAATAGATCTGAAAAACGTGAGGATTTGGTTGCTGCGTTAACCTTTTTTGCAACGCTACGAGCTGTTCTGTAGGAATTCCATCGATCCGGATTTTTATCAGCAAGAAACAATTGTTTCTTGGTGCATACCGCAACTTTGACATTGTTATTCCAAAGCCACATATCTCTGTCCATCCTCTGTTGTCCTGGTTTTGTTGCCCCACGAATTGCTAGTGCTGCTTCTTGATCAGACACTCAGTTTCTGTCAGCTTTCTTCAACAGTTGTAACTGGCAGCAGAATGATTCAGGCTATTATGTCAGCTTCCTTATTCTTGAATTTCCACAATTTGATTCTTGTAGGCCCTGGGTGATCTACATGTTTGTTTGTTGGTAGCTTTATTTGTAGCTTGCAGATCAATGACCGGTGTTGAGTCGCAACTGTTTCATTTGGGATGACTTTAGCATCAATCACATCTTTGAGATCATGATGTCTTACAAGGATGCAGTCAATCTGCGAAGTATTTGTGCCGCTATAATACATGACTGGATGGGAGTCACGCTTTTTGAACCATGCGCTCACAATTGACAGGTTATGAGCTTCTGATAAATCGAGGATATGCTGATCATCCTCATTCTTTTTTCTGGACCCATGCCCACTATACGCAGTATGGTTTTCTTTTCTTGCACCCTACATGCCCATTCAGCGATGATGATGTAATCTTCTGAGGGAACTTCAGCAGTCTTTGCATCAAGCATCTTAAGAAAGGCAACCTTGATGGAAGTTACTTGGCCAGTTTGTGAAGCGTAGGCACTGAAAAAGTGGACTTTTCTGCTATCTGCAATGTTCTGTGGCCCAGGCGCAGTACGACTGACCCGGTTGTTCACGCGAATGGTAGAAAGATGCGGGCCGACACCACGTGAGAGTGGCGGCGAAAATATGCCACAAAGAGAGAACAGATATCCGAGAAATAAAGGGATGCCTGCGTCTGAAGCGGCGCCAAATCACCCAGCAATCGAAAAAGACGAGGCGAGAGCCTGGGGCGGGCTGCGCAAGCCAATGGGAGCACAATACGAACGCCGAGATCTGAATGGCCCACTAGGCCATAACAAATATGATTAAGACTGGGAAATCTAGAAAAGCCTATAATTACACAATTCATTGCAAATTAATTTTTAAAAATATTACATGCGCAGGACTAAAAAAGTTGACTCCAGTGGTACTCGAATTCACGCCCCCTTATGTTCATACACCATCAGCCTATCCACTCAGCCAACGAAACATACGTAAGAAGCAGTTCATTGTAGTCAATCTACCTACGTGGAGTTCTTATACTTCAACAACTTCTATGTGCTCGAATAACATCTTCCAAAACAAATGCTATGTAAGTTAAGCTGCTATGAATCTCTCTATTATATTGCTTCTATTTGACGATTCCCTACCTTGTGGGTTAATGGCTCAAATTGAAGCTCAGATTTAAATTGTTATTCATTTCTTACTTTTAATGAAAAACCATGTACTGAAAAAATTTGAGGGCCTAATCTGGAATCGTGCTCACCTTTTATCAAACAAGTAAAAATTTGTTGCAGGTTTGTTGAACTGAAGTACAATTGTTTGTTTACTATGTTTATTTTCTTCTCTGTGTAAAAACCTATGTATTGATGATCAGCTATAACAATAAACTCTGCATAAATGAAGTTTTAACTCTTTCAGCTGTAATCAAGCAAGCATAAGTACTGCTAGACATTTCTTTAAGCAACTGGTCCAGTTACCCAATTGTTGAGAGCCACAAAGGAACAATGTTCAAGATGGTATAAATACTTTCATCACACCAAATTAGAGGAGCTGTTGATGTCACCTGTGGAAGTAGCTACATCAGTGAACAGTATGAATATAATCAATAGATGATTAGTGATTACTGACCATCAAAATTCAGTAATTGATTTTCACTACCTGCATCAAGGCATTGTACTCACTAAAGTGTAAATGACAAGTCTTGTTTGTGTAACGATCTCTTTACTTTTGTTGCAATAACACTTACAATAAAAGATAAGTTTTTAAGAATGCAGTTAATTCACAGAAGTAATTATGCATTTCCGATACTTCCCCATCAGGGATAAGAAAACATTAAACAATTTACCCTTGCTACATTATGCACTTTAACATGTTGACCAAACTAAGCTGTATTCGCCAAACACAACATACATGTATTGGGTGACATATGGCTATGTAATTGAAATATGGCTCAATATATTTTTAGGGTTGTCTGCTTTCATACCCACTAAATACAATAGACACAAATAGTACCTTATACCTTTGATTCTACAATCAAACACACTTGCATAGGATAACATTTGCTAAATAATATCCCTGCAATAGACCTATATGCAAAACCTGTCCTGTTCACCATCCCACCACCACCACCTATTCCAGTCCCAACACATGCATTTCCTATCCCATAAAAGGCATGGCAAACTATGAATGTAGTCATGTGATCTACAAACTGAGCTGCAACCACTATGCTAGTGGTTGCAGCTTTCTACACAGGCATGACTGGTAACAAGCTGTCTGTCGGCCTGATTGGCCATTGGCAAACATGGCCAGGAGACAGCTAGACCATCCTGCTGTAGAGCATGCAGCCGTCAATGACTTGGCTCACTTCAATGACTGCTACACAGCCTGTACCATATAGATCCTAGCCACTAACGCCAGCTTTTCTGAACTGTTCAGGCAGGAACTCGCCCTACAACACATTCTACACTATCACAATACCCCAGCAATAAACCTTGGCTAGTTCATGCTCCCATCGCCCTCTCCTTCCCTGCCCTGCCTGAATTCTAGCCTCACATAAGTCTTCCATTTCACCACACACTCCAGTCTCCTCCCTTCCCTTCCTTCCTGTCAATCCTCCTTCCTTAATGATTCCCTCTCCATGCTGTCTCCTCACCTCGGTTGTCCTAGTCCTGCAGTATTTTCACAATGTGTGCCTTTTTGTGTGTGTGTGTGTGCATGCGTGCTAGACTTTGTGTGTCAGTGTGTTTGAGAGAGAGAGAGAGAGAGAGAGAGAGAGAGAGAGAGAGAGAGAGAGAGAGAGAGAGATTGTGTCTCTCTCTGTCTGATAAAAGCTGTAGCACTACTAGTCAGTAAGATGAATTCTGTTATAGGTGCCTTCCTTCAGCTCAGCAAGACGTCTCTATGGCAAGTAGTAACCCATTAAATACTATTTCTGTTGTTGACACACTACATTTCCTGAGAATTCTTCCAATGAATCTCATCTGGCATCTGCCTTATCCACAGTTGATTTTATATGGTCGTTCCATTTCAGATCGCCGTGTGTGTCTACTCCCAGATATTTTATGGAAGTAACTGCTTCCAGTGTTTGTGCTACTGTTACATAGTTATACAGAGTAGGTCACTAACTATTGCCAGCAAGAATAACTCCAAAAGTATGATAGGCCTTGAAAAGTTTGTGGGACAAAAGTTTCATGGGACAACAGGGGCCAGAATATAGCATTAGTGTTTTGTTGTTAGGTGGGGTCGCTTCAGAGATATGAAGGTCAACTTTTTTTTTATGGGATGCTTTAGTTTGGTAATTAATTTCTGATAGCAGCTATCAAGACGAATCCAACGATGTGTAACAGTAAGATCTTTGAAGGACAACGAAGGTCTAACAGTGGGCATGAACGTCCATTTACAGTAGTTGTTCAAACTGATGACCATTGGTACCAATTAGAATTAAATTTTCACTCCCCAAAATGCCGCCAGTGACCTGACTTGTCTAGCGCTTGTTGCCATTCCAGTGCGGCAGAACATTGTGACTTCACAATGTATATTGCTGCCACCTTTTTGGCATTCAAAAAGCTTACTGTTACACAACATTGGATTCATCTTGATAGCCACTATCAGAAAATAATTACCACACTATAGCTTCCAATTAAAAAAAAATAAAAAGTTGACCTTCATATCTCTGAAGCGACCCCACCTAGCAACAAGAAACCAGTATCATATTCTGCCCCCCATTGTCCCATGCTACTTTTGTAACACAGACTTTTAAGCTCGTCATACTTTTGGAGTTATTCTGGGTGGCAATAGTGACTCATACTGTATAATAAAGAATCATTCTTTCTACATAAATACAGCACACTTTTCACTGGTTTTTGTTGAGGTTTAATTGCCATGTCAATACACTGCATTTTGCTACCCTTTTCCAGTGTTGCGACTTATCTATAAACTACAGCATAATTGAACTCCCGATGTAATCTACAAGGTCATATAATGTGAAAAGCAACAGTCCTATAACACTCCCCTGGGGCATGCCTGATATCACATCAACACCTGAAAACTTCCTCCAGTGAGAATGACTTGCTGCATTCTGTTAGCTAGAAATGTCTTGATCTAGTCACACAGATGCTCGCACTTTGTTCATCAGGCAAGGGTGTGTAAAGGGATTGAATGCTTTACAGAAGTCAAGAAGTGCAGCGTCTACCTGAAATCCTGAATCTACTGTCCTCTGGATCTCATGGATGAATAGCGCAAGTTGTGTTTCACATGATCGCTGCTCTCTGAAACCATGTCGATTCCTACAAATGAGATTTCCAGTCTACAGAAATGACATAGTATTTGAACATAAAATGTGTTCCAAAATTCTGCAACAGACCAATGTCAGAGATATAGGCCTATAGGTTTACACATCTAATTACTGACCCTTCTTAAACATGGGAATTACCTGTACCCTCTTCCATTCCTTAGGAACACTTAATTTCTCTATAGACGTCCAGTATTCCACTGCTAGAAAGGGGGCAAGTATCATCCTCTGTTTCAACAACATTATGGTTACAATGTGCCTGGATATCTGGTTTCTACCCGTTTACCGATTTGGCGTAGGACAAAAATTTCATAGGATTTTTGGTCAAGTCAGTACACAAAAAATTGCTCTCAAAGTTGTTGAATGCGTCTCACAAGGCAGCCCTTATGCTAATTTTGGCATCTTTTGCTTGTATGCAAGACTTTGACTACATTTATATTTGAGATGAAGTTCTCTTTGCTTTCATGACAGTTTCCCAATTCTTTTGTTGAACCATTGTGGATCTTTCTCAACTCTCATAATTTTAATTGGCACATACTTATATTGTACGGTACATCTGAACTTGCTCAACAATGTCAGTGTTGGAGCAGTCAAGTACTTTGTAATCTTTCCCTTTTCACTTTTGCTAAAAAAGATTGTCCTTTCTTTCTTGATATTTCTATTTAAACATGTATTCACTGATGCTCTAATAGCCTTATGATAGCTGATTCCTTGATCTACACTAACTGAATCAAAAAGTTCAGGTCTCCATGTGTCAGCTCACTATATAACTAATAGAGGTAACTTTTGGATATAGCACTTGGAACAATGTTGTTATTCTCTGTCCTTGTCACCTGTCTTTGAACATGTTTGTCTCCCATTCCATATCCACTAAGTTCAAATCTCTGCCTAAAACTATAATTTGACTAGGAAACTTACGGGAAATATTTTTGATGTTTTTCATCAGATCTTCTACCATTACTGATTCTGAGTCAGGTGGTCTCTAAAAACTTACAATGACCATGTTTGAGCCATTTTTCATATTGACTTTCACCCAAATTATTTCACATTCCAAACCTGCACATATTTCACTCAATAATTTGTATTTTTTATCGCTATGAACACACCTTCCCTTCTGTGTTCAGCTTATCTTTGCTGTATAAGTTCCAGTCAGAGTTTGGGACTACATTACTATTGACATCTGGTTTGAGCCAGCTTTGCATCCCAAGTTCTGTGTCCACATTGTGACTATCTAAAGTGAGAGGAGTTCTGGGATCTTTCCATAGATGCTCCTACATTTAACTAGTATTACTATACTAGCTGACAAACTGGTGTTGCCCAGGTATTTATTTATTCTACACACTTCGATCTCCTCTGCCCTCCTCTGTCTTCCCTTCCCTTTGTTCTATTTATGTCATCCCTCCCCAATCTTCTCACTGCCCTCTGTCCATCTCCTTGTCCTGTGTCTGTTCAGCTTCACCTCCTCAGTTCATCTCATCCTCTTCATTTTCTTCTGCCTATTCCCACTTTCACTGGGTTGGTGTGGATGACTATGGAATTGGCATTGTAGATGTGTCTGGACGTACTTTCTGTGTGATCTCTTCCTCTGCCTCTCTCTGAAAAATCACATGTATTAACTTTCGTGGTGAATAGTAATCAGTGTAAAATTTATTGAAATGTACCTTTTGCCATGCTCGATACAGTAGCTTGCTGTAGGTCAAGTTTCATAAGATCATAATAAAACTAAATTTTGGCAAAGTCAGTAAGTAATACACCCTATGCCATACGAATTGACCTTCTCCTGTTGTTTTGAAGTCATGTGTGCAAAATTTCATCAAGACGGAGCCAAACAGATAAAACCCACAAAGTTCATAAGTACCCTCCACCAAGCACCAAACAAAATTATAATTGTACAGTGACCTCCCTTTTACTTAGAAGGTCAAGCGTCCAAAATTTCATCCAAATTGGAACATAACTGTGGATTTCGTTGCAGTCAATATGTAAAATACCCTTCACCATGCACCACTTGAAATTTTATATGGACAACGATCTTCGTGTTGCAAAGAGTAAGTGTGCAAAATTTCATCAAGAACAGATTAAAACTGCTGCTTTTGTTGAGGTTGATAAATAAAGTACCCTCCACCATGCACGATGTGTCATATCTACTGAACAATGTGTCATAGCTAGTTACTATCCTTACAGAAATTGTTACCTCATGGTTAAGAATATTTGTACCAAAGTAGATTTAAATCAGTCCAATGATTTAATAGGAAATGTGCAACACTGTCATGTGTAGACTGTGGATCTTTACGTTAAAACCTATTCTTTTGCTGAATTCTTAGTTGCAAATAAACTTTTACATATATGTTTCATGACAAATTTTATAGCACCTAAAATGACCTATTTCAATGTTAACGCCTAGTTCAGCTTTAAAATCCTAAAAGCCATCTATTTCTAATGTTTTCAGATGATTTTTTTCTTTTTTTTTTTTTTTTTTTTTTTTTTCTCTCTTGTCTTTAGGTATCACATGCATTTCTGAATAAGACAGTTTTATATCCATTGAAACTTTGGTCAAATTTACTGAACTACTATTGTTGCAACTGGTTGGCTGATTATTAATTTGCTTTTCTAAAATTTGAATTACTTTGAAGATCAAAGGTAGAAGTGCTAAAACCGATATGTGAAGAAAAAGAAAAGCATTGCTGTCGGTCTGTATTGCATCGACACAGTCAACATACCATAAAAATTATCTGGACTCAACTTATACAGATGCAATGCAAAAAGTACGAAAAGATATTCCAGTGTCCCATGCAGTTTTCTGCAGATGAAACACAGACAATCTCGCCTGGTACACTATTAATAATAATTCACAAGTAGGATCCAGAAGTGCCATCCAAAGTTTATTTAATTTGTTGAAAACAACTCCCAAAGACTAATGCGCAAAGAATCGCACACATATTCACATTGTGTAGCTGTAAATCAGTGCTTCTGGCTTTGACACATGTCGCTGCACACATGGTTGCACGTGTTCTACCCATTGATGCTGCATGTAACTTGTGTAGCTCATGGTATCAACTATGTAGCAAAGCAAGTAAGGCTGTAGTTGCCTATTTATTAATCTTCATGGTAATGAAAATTCATGGTGAGGTACAGGCATTCAAAAAGTATTTCCAGATGTCCTCTTGCCACCTGAAGCTATTTGTACCTGCTGGATGCATTATCAGCAGCAGCACAGCACTATATACAGTGAGCACGTCCCAGCTATCAAGAAAGTAACTCAAAATCTACCTGAGAGTGCCACTTCTTAACTGACACAACACAATTACTCGATGATCCCTTGGGTCAATGGGACTTCACTTATATTAGAGCTAACTTCAGAGTTCTTTTATGAATTAGCTCAGATAAATCTATCTAAGAGAACATTTGTTTGTTGGAAGAAGTGAAAGAGAAAATTAATGAAGTGCCAGGTGAAGTGGGAGAAAAAGTAGGGGAAATGCAGCACTTTTTCCAAAGAACACCGACTTAAAGGGTGTTTGTGTGTCAGCATCCATACTAGGCAGAACATCCAGTTCCACAGACTGCAGCATTCCTGTCCAAAATGTGACAAATGTGAAGTATGTCCTTGTCACATCTGTTGATGTGGCAACATTCATTCTCAACATATAAATTAATACGAACTGACGAACACCATGGCTTTTCTCTGGACAAAAGATTTCAGTTATGTACTGTGAAGCCAATTGTAGTCTGAATGTTCGAAATTACTCGTTTATTCAGCATTTGTTAAATTATGTATTGCCTGTTTTTCAACATATGGCATGTGATGTGCATTATATTTTTATCTTCCAGGAACTAAAAATGTTTGGTGTCAGTTATAGTTTTGCTGTGCTCCTCGACTGTGTATCTTTATATTTTCCTGATTGGAAACAAAAATTTGCTCCTAAGTAAATGCTACACATTTCACTTTATGTTCATTTCATCTGATGGGGCCTATTTTAGATTTTTCTTTTTTTTTTCTTGTGCCTAAATAGGATTATGAAAGAGCCATTTCTAGGCACCTAAAATGTTCTTTTTACGACCTAAAAATTCATGATCTAGTCATGTTGCAGCAATTTTTTGCACATCTCATTGTTTATGATGTCGTATCTGGTGAACTTTATGTTGTACGAGATAAATATTTCGACAGCGGCTTTCCTCTTGGTCTGCAGATCATCTGTGTAAAATTTCATCAAGTTTGGAACAAAAACACAAGCTCACAAAACTATGGATAAAGAAGGTATACAAAGAAGAAGGAGGTAAGGAAACAACTATTGACAATATATTTTAATTATTTATTGCAATATTTCTCTATAAAAAACACTTTTCATTTGAATATCCTGAAAATCCAGAGTATATGGTGAACTATTTTAAAGTTTATTCTTGCACTTAAATAAAACTAAAACCTAATTTTATTGTAAATTGGAATCTCTTACATTGGATTGGCACTTCAGTAGAGATCAATAGTATATTAGATATGTACTGCATATCCTTTTTCCTTTCCAGTCATTAGCTCATAAAACTGTCAGAGAAATGTCAGCTCACATTGTTTGCTAGTTTAAGTATTTATATGCATGAACAAAAGTATATGCATGGTCAAAGATAGGAGTTTTTAAAGTAAGCAATGATCTCACCTGTTGGTGTTGACATTAGAATTACATTTCCGAAGGTCTGTCCTGTACACCCTTTAAGTAAAAACAGAAACAATCTTGATCAAGAGGGGATAAAGGGCTATCATAACATGTAAGTTGCTTAATCATACCTTAATTTATTTATGAGTTTTTAATAATATATAATGATTAATCCTTTCTTTCTCTGTTCTATTGTGCTGAGTGCTGCTTTGACTGGAACTAGCAAGTGTCGAAACAGGGCTGTGGAGAGATTTCTCTAGCCTAAAAAACCTGCATATTCACTCCAAACTTGCTTCAGTACCCTAGCTGCTACTTCCTGGGTGTCATACACGGTTGACCTATTCAGGACAATTCTATATTTCTCCATCTGATAGTGGAGGTCGAGAAATTTGCACCCAAGGTCACCACAGAATCGTTTGAGGCTCTAGTTTAAGCCTTCCCTTTGGCTAGAGGACCACGGCCCAGTTCTGGGAACGATGCTACAAATTGAAATTTCTGCTTCTATTTTGCAAGTAAGGCTAGCTACCTTAACCAAACCCCCAGTCGTCTGAAGAAGCCATTCTTTCCTAATCTTACCACTATTTCTCTAACAGGATCCATCATCCACTTAACACTAGAGCTCCCAATGATTAGCAAACCCAGCCCTAGTGTCTGTCCCCACCTCTCAGAATGGTTGGCCACTGCCACCAACAGGCAAGGCAACCCGTGCTGGTTGTGGTATTATCAGCAACAAACAACAACTCAAACCTATTGCTGAGGCATAAGGGAACACCTTTATGGTCAGTTCCAAGTTTTTCCTACTGCCCCGAGTTTCATGACTGCATAGTTCATCAATCATGGTCAGGCAACTGCTGATTCACAGGGACGTCAGAAACTGGCGTCAGGGTTTGGAGACACCGGGGTAAGCACCAGAGGTATCACAGATGTTGTCTTAGGTGCCTGGGTGACACTGCAGCCCAGGACAGCAGTCTGAAGATCGTTTACAGTAGTCAACACAGCCTCCATCAGCTTATGGATAGCGACCAACTCCTCCTGAATCCATACTCAACAGCTACAGTCCCTAGCCAACACTGTAAAGTTACTTAAAAATACCATATGCACCAAAGTATGTGAGAATATAGCCCTCGGAAACAGAAAAACTAATTAAAATTTATTGAATACATGAGAATAACGCTCTTAAACACAGAAACACTAACAAAATGTAATAAACTGATTAGTAATAAAAAAGGCAGAAAAATTAAATTACCCAACTACTGCTCTCGGGGTGATACACCGTTGGCAGCTGGCACTAGACTGTCTAACTAGCTGAGGCAATGGTCTCCAACTTGTTTTGAAAATACAAATCACAGAATAAAACTTTACACAACAGTATTAACCAAATAGGCAAGAATAAAGCTATTAAAAAAAACAGATGCACTAATGAAATTTAAGAAATTGACTAGTAATATAGTTTCTGCTGATTCAAAGATAGCTGAAGTTGGGGGAAAGTTTATGGCCACTACTGCCAGTGCATTGCGCTTTTGAAGAGTGAGTGGTGGTTAGCATTAATATAGGGTCAGGAGCACTACCATGCAGGAGGTGTCAACAGTTGCAGCCAGGGTCAAGCTGCAAAGTCTGTCAATCTGGACAGTGACAAGTTCCCCATTCACAATAGACCAGTTTGTTCAACCTCAGATACAAGATTTGAAATCCTAGATCATCTTGCATCAAAATGGATCTCAGCTGCATTGTCAGTGTCTGTTCACAAGTTCTTGGACACAGAACTTCCTGACTGTTGGATCAAGAGGTACTAGAATATTGCCCCAAAATAATCCCACTGATTTCCTCTTGTGAAGGACCATGTCTATGTGACCAAAGTGGACATTACTCATATATTACTTATTATTTATGTAAGTACAACACTGATAGAAGACATGTCAAAGAACGTGGCAAGAAATTAAATCCAGACTTGATACTCTTCATCCTGTGAATGGTTCATATGTAAAGGTATACTAATGAGTATTAAATAAATTATTTACAATGTGTCAGCATATGATACAATTTCATTAAGATATCTCATACCCCCCCCCCTCTCCCACACTCCCTGGCCTTTGAAATGTGGGAGGTTGAAAAGGACACACTGTACTTTCCTCAGAAGCATCAAGAGCTCTTCCACTTCAAAGTCAAACAAATATATACTATGCTGGTTATTAAGTATATGTAAATATTATAACACAGTTAAAAATACTTTTATTACCACAAAGTGACAATTTGCAACTGCAATATTGTTTCATTAAAACTTATTCAAGAGTTTAAAGCCTCTTTCAGACTTAGACGCGAGCATCAGAAAACTATGTATCCACTTCTAGCAATGTCTTTGAACTGAAATATGACATTTACGTGAACTTCTTGGCTAAAAACCATCCATTTAATCAGTATTATGACTATTAAGCATATGCTAAAAAAACACACAGCATGTGCAAATTAAATGCTTCTACAAAAAGTTGTCAATCATTTTTTATTTAAATTGGGAATTCAGAATTAAGAAATGTACAAGGCAGAATTAAATCAGAATGTGTAATTTCTGAATTAATACTCTGACTAGCTCTTGTAGTAAAAGTCATTGCTGGTTTTTGTTATCAACATCTTAATCACATAAAAACACTAAAGCAGTCTCATAAGCAGCAGAAATGTACAAAATTCGGTGATTCCCTTTGTCACCAATGTTAACAACACATAAAACAATAAACAATTATGTCCTTTTCAAAAAATATATGTATCACAGGTTACAAACACAATTGTCATTTCAGTTGCCACGGGATTTTTTTCACTGCAAATTATTACACAAATCCATTCACCCAAACCAGTTAAAATGCCTTCTTAGTTCGTTGAGGTAGTATGGAGTCCTTTGCATAATTGAAGAATGATAACAGCCCATATTTCTTTCCTTTTCTTGAAAAGTAGTTGGTAACCACATCACTGTCATCTGCAATCAAAAGAACAGAAACTATTAGTACTAAACTGAAACTAGTGTTTTTTTTTTTTTGTTCTTTTAAATAATATTTATATTCCTTTAACTTTTTCTTTAAACCCCCCCCCCTCTCTCTCTCTCTCTCTCACACACACACACACACACACACACACACACACACACACACACACACTTTTTCCATCCCACAGTCCTTCCCTTTACTGATTCCAAGCTGCATCTCACATTCCCGCCAATGTTAGTCTTTACACACCACCTCCACTCCCCTCCTCACTCACTGTCAAGATACTTCTTGTGCCAGGGTGGCCAGTGATGGGGGTCATGTGCGATCAAGTCCAAGTGATTGTGTGTATGTATGTTTTCCTGGTGATGACTCTGGCCAAAAATTTAAGTTCTATGAATGTGAATCTAGTCTACGTGCTTATCTGCAGCTCAGTGATCATCTTTATGGTGAGCTGCCACCTATTCTCTATTATTAAAACAAGTTATAATTTTTACTATCCCTATCAATGTCAGACATTGCTGAGAAGGGGTGTCTTGGGTGCCTCAACCATACAGATAGCTGTACCATAGGAGCAACAACAGTGAAAGGGTATGTGTGGAGAGGAGAGAAACGTGTGGTTCCTGAAGAGGGGTAACAGCCTTTTTAGTAGTTGCAGGTACAACAGTCAGGATGATCGAGTGAGCTGGCATGTAACATCAGTTAACATGACTTTGCCAGTTACCGTGAGTGTCTGATAGCAAATGGAAGCTACAGTCATTACCTTTCCAAAGTACATGCAAATCTGATGATGGTATCCTCTTGAGTAAAATAATCCCCCCCCCCCCCCCCAATTCAGAACTCAGGGCAGGAAAATACTAAGGAGGATGTATGATCAAGAGAAACAAAACAGGCATTCTATGGAACAGAGCATGGAATGTTAAGATTCCAAAATCAGGCAGAGCAATTGGAGAATTTAAAAATGAAGTTGAAGGTGAATATAGAGTTATAAATACAAAATCTGTTGTGATTAAACCAGGAGTACGTGTAATAATGAATAGCAAAATATGAATGCAGGTAAACTGCTGTGAACAGCACAATGCTAACATAAATATAATTACAAGCCGACACCCATCACAATTGCACATGTTTATATGCCCGGTAGCCCCTGTGAGGCGCTTGATGGATTAAATAAAAAAATGATGTCACTACGTATCTTCTTTGATTTAACAAAATGGTTTTGATAGTCTTGATCAAAAGATATTATTGCATAATTTGGAACATTGCGGAGTAAGGGGAGTAACTCACAAATGGTTCACTTCTTACTTTAATAACAGACAGAAGTAGGTAATCCTCTGCAGTGTTGAAGAAAACAGCTGTGATATGCACTCTCAATGGGGAGCAGTTAAAGGGGGGGGGGGGGGGGAGCACAGTTTTGTTCTGGGGCCATTATTGTTCCTCATTTATATACGTGATATGCCTTCAAGTATAACAGGTAGTTCTAAGATTGTTTTGTTTGCTGATGACACTGGCTTGGTAGTGAAGGATGTTGTTAATAATATTGGTCCAGTTATCAAATAATTCAGTTAAAGTAATAAGTACATGGCTTGTAGAAAATAAATTGACACTAAATCACAGAAAGACACAGTTTTTACAGTTTCTAACTCACAATTCAACAAAAATCTGACACTTCAATTACACATAATGGGCACATGATAAGTGAGCCTTAACAATTCTAATATCTGGGCACTCAGATAAATAATAAGCTGACGTGGAAAGCCCATGTTCAGACTCTTGGCCGGCCGCGGTGGCTGAGGGGACTAAGGCGCTCCAGTCACGGTCTGCACGGCTACTACGGTGGGGGGTTCGAACCCCCCTCGGGCATGGGTATTTGTGCCGTCTTAGTTCGTAAGTAGTTCATAAGTAGTTTGTAAGTTTAGGGACTGATGACCCCGTAGTTAAGTCCCATAGACTATACAAACATTTGAACATTTTCAGACTCTTGTTCAAAAACTAAATAATACACAGTTTACAATTAAAACCATTTCTTAAATAAGTGATAGTTCAACATGAAAAATAGTATATTTCGCGTTTGTTCTTTCACTTATGACTCCTCTGATGCAAAAAGGGTATTCATAGTACAGAAACCGGAGGTTCAAGCAATATGTGGTGTAAGCTCGCATACTTCTTGTCAGCCCCTGTTTATCAGCCTGGGAATTCTAACAGCCGTTCAATACATATTTTCTTTAATGTCATTTGTTTTTAATAACATATTTTTAATAATATATTCCCTAGAGTTAGCAGCTATAAATCAGTTAATACTAGACAGAAATCAAATCGGAATTTGGATCCCACCTCCTTGACCCTTGCATAAATGGTGTGCAGTAGTCTGCTATATCCATTTTTAATAAACTGCCACAAGAATTCAGAGAGCTTAGTGGTAATCTATAGACTTTCAAGGCTAAACTTGAAAAGTTTCCTCATAGCTCCCTCTTTCTACTCTGTCAAGGAATTCCTGGAAGATTTAGAAAATTAAGCTAATTTCTGTGTTACATTGTTGCTTCTTTTATTTATGCTTAGAAACATTGCGTGCTTATGATTGCTTAACATTTAACTTTATCAAGTACTACTCTTTTGTAACAATCAGATGTACTGACTCATTCCATGTCCATGGAGGATTGTTCCTCAATTCGTTCATGTGGAACATAATAAATAAAAATAAATATGAAAGCAAAGATATGTATGAGGAGGTAACGGAAATTATTCATGTAATATCACTGCTAGATACTACGACACAATCAAATGCAACAATAGTTGCTCGTTCCTGTACATTTGACATTCACACGAGCAAACAGGGCACACATTGCCAGACGGTGCTTTGTGACTCGCACCAAGTATTAGCTAGCTAGCTGCTGAGTTGGCCATCACCTCGCGACCCACACCTAAAGGACGTACTAAAGTTAAGTTCTTGTTCTACTCATTGTAAATAGTATTTGACTAATAAATAGATCTTTGTTCTAGAAGCAGCAATTCTCATTTTGTGACCTTTGCCTAAATGTTCTGAGATACTGGCCAGAACATATGGCGAGGAGGAAATTTGTGGGAGGTCACATTGTTGACTTTACGTGCTAATTGCTACTCAAGTGACTTTATTTGTGTGTAATTATGTCTCTGACAGGCCAGAATACTGTTCCACAATCTTTTCAGTTTCAGAATACACAAATTGAACAACTCGTCCAAGCAGTCACAGCCCAGGTGCAGCTACAAAAAACACAGGCCGCAACAGCAGCAGCAGCGGCACCGGTACAGTCAAATCCACCCGCCGCCGCTGGGCCATGCAGTGCCCCCGTTCCGTGCCTACGATGACAAAGCGGAACGCTGGGATGGATACTTAGCACTCTTCACTCAACACCTGCTGGCGTATGGCGTTCGAGGTAACGCACAGCGACCATTTTGTTTTGTTTCCGTGGGTGTTGCCACATATCGCCTACTCAGACAGTTGTTCCCCGAGGCCAGTCCTAAAAGTGAGGACTAAGATGTGTTAACTTCATGCTTAAAAGAGTATTATAGAGACTCTATTAACATTGTAGCTCAGCATTTTACTTTATTCCGCACGAAAAAGAAACAGGGTCAGACACATCGCGAGTGGGTCGCAGAACTGAAAGAACTTACTAGAAACTATATATTTCAATGTTCGTGTGGACAGTCTTACGCAGATGTAATGATTAGGGACACTATTGCTCAAAACATTCAGGACACGCGTATCCGCGAACAGATTTTAAATCTTTAAAACTCTCCTTTGCAAGACGTTTTGGACATCTTGGAAAGACAAGATACACTAGATGTGGCAGCAACAGAAACACAGATATTTTTATCTTCCAGGAACTAAAAATGTTTGGTGTCAGTTATAGTTTTGCTGTGTTCCTCAACTGTGTATCTTTATATTTTCCTGATTGGAAACAAAAATTTGCTCCTAAGTAAATGCTACACATTTCACTTTATGTTCATTTCATCTGATGGGGCCTATTTTAGATTTTTCTTTTTTTTCTTGTGCCTAAATAGGATCATGAAAGAGCCATTTCTAGGCACCTAAAATGTTCTTTTTACGACCTAAAAATTCATGATCTAGTCATGTTGCAGCAATTTTTTGCACATCTCATTGTTTATGATGTCGTATCTGGTGAACTTTATGTTGTACGAGATAAACACAGCCGGCGCCACCCAGCAAGAGTAAATCAGTTTCACAACAAGTTAGTGAAGTGCAGCCTTGTCCCAATTGTAATAAGGCACATTCACGTAGCAACTGCCCCTCCCGACACGTGACTTGTTATTATTGCTCCCGCAAAGGTCACGTACAATCCGTGTGCCTCGAAAGAAAAAACTCTGCTGCATAGGGACAGAACAGTACCCACGTGGCTACACGTAACGATGGACATCATTCGCGTAAATATAAGCCCCAGCCCATGGAAATAAATCACATGTTTGCCATTCATAGTGACTCCAAAAACAATGGTTCTCATCTGCCTGTGACAACGCCCAATTCTTGTGTGTCTACTACTTACCAGCGGGATGACAATAAAATATTTGTAGCTGTTGAAATTACTGCTTGTAGATACGGGTGCGTCCATTTCTCTCATCAACGGTCAGACATATGTACAATTAGGTGCTCCCCCAGTGCGTTCAACTACTGTACATTTGTCTGCTTATAATGGACAGGACATCCCAACCTTTGGTGTATGTAGTTTACCTGTTTCCTACCATTTGCAAAACAGACTAGCTACCTTTCATGTGCTCCACTCTCGGGACATACAGAACATTTTTGGTCATGATTTATCCTTGTTTGCTCTTTCCATAGAAGACAAGGTACTGTCAGTGAATGCTAGTGTTCCGACAAACAGCATAGAGGACATAAAGCAATAAAATTCAGCAACCAGTTGCTTGTAATTATTTATTTTAGACGATCGGTTTTGGACGCTTGAGTGCCCTTCTCCTGGTCTCTATACAGACAAACAAGTGTATTGGTATACACTAAAGGCTATAAATGTACAAAAGTCTGTTACAGAAATTTGAAGCAGTTTGGAACCAAATTGATTGTAATAAGATATGTTCATATCTTGTTGTTGTTGTCTTCAGTCCGGAGACTGGTTTGATGCAGCCCTCCAAAATACCCTATCCTGAGCAAGCCTCTTCATCTCCACATAAGAATGGCAACCTACATCTGTCTGAATCTGCTTACTGTATCCATCTCTTGGTCTTCCTCTGCGGTTTTTACCCCACACACTTCCCTCCAACACTAAATTCACAATTCCTTGATGTCTAAGAATGTGCCCTACCAATCTATCCCTTCTTTTAGTCAAGGTATGCCAGAAATTTCTTTTCTCCCCAATTCTGTTCAGTACCTCCTCATTAGTTACGCGATCCCCACACCTAATCTTCAGCATTCTTCTGTAACACCACATTTCAAAAGCCTCTATCCTCTTCCTGTCCACACTGTTTATTGTCCATGTTTCACTCCCAAACAAGGCAATACTCCATACAAATGCCTTCAGAAAGGACTTCCTTAGGCTTAAATCAATATTCGACGTTAACAGATTTCTCTTTTTCAAGAACGCTTTTCTACCGATTGCCATTCTGCATTTTATATCCTCTGTGCTGCGACCATTGTTTGTTATTTTACTGCCCAAGTAACAAAACTCATTTACCTTCTTTACTGCTTCGTTATCTAATCTAATTCCATCAGCATCACCTGATTTTCTTAATGGGATAAAATTAACACTTACATTTTAGTGCTTAATGAATGTAGCTACATGCTATTAGGAGAATCAACACTGAGTGCAGAGATTATGCAATGAATAACAATTAGCTGCTTAAAAAGTATCTATGGATTAGCCTCATAGTGAAAGAGTAAAAATAAATAAGGGAAAAGGCTATGGGAAACCAGTAATACTTGATGTGTTGAAAAGAAAACCATGAAGAGGGGAGCAGGTGACTGATAAAACAGTTGCTTAACAGATTAATATTTAGTAATGTAAGAAGTAAAATGATAAGTGGCGCCATAGGTGGAATATTTCGGAACTAGCAGCTTACACAGTAATAGGATGCTTAGAATGTCACTGTCAGGGCATCTGTCAATATAAAGAATTTGTGATAGTGTCTATGGCTTCAAATATTAATGAGGATAGATTGAGAAGTGATTCTCATACAATAAATAAGTTAAGGATGTGGGTTATAAGTTTTAAGATGTGTGAACTAATGTGCAAAGAAATGTGAATGGTTACAGTAATATTAACCTAGTGTTACAATTGGTACATCTAGTCAGACAACTGAAGAGAGTTAAAAAGTAAACTTGCTAGAAATATACCAAAGAGGACAATCATGTAGAGCAGATCATGGTACTTAAGACACAGTAAGAGTGAGTGGTGTTTTTTCTTATATTGAAGACTGGCTACAGAAAGAAAAATTGCTATTCAAGAGAAACATGAAAAAAAGTTAAAGTTGGTTATGTGAAAACAAACGAATTCTAGCTGTGTTAATGCGCTTGCTCCAAGCTTTGCATTTTATAGTAGAACTGTCAATAATACCGACATTGTTTTTAATGACAAAGAATCAGATTTGCTGGAAAAAGGGTTAAAATATAATATCAAACGGGCAATCAATCAAAACAACATTGTAGAACTGATTTCTAGTGTTAAACTAGGGCTTGACTTACTTAAAATTGATAGAAAGGAACAGACAAAAGTAGCATGTAAAATTTATAAATAGAAATGTAAACTCTAGAAGTAAGAACTTCTCCTCTGACCAAAAGACTCTTAATGAAATTAATAAGAAACTTAGAAACAATGATGCTACAGTTGTTAAAGCTGATAAAGGAAATATAGCTGTTATCATGTACAAGGGAGATTACATAGCAAAAACTGAAGAATTTTTTGAAACTAATAATATTACACCTGTAAACAGTAATCTGGTAGTTACTTATAACAAAGAAATTAAAGATGCAATCAATGCTAGTGACTTACCTTAGGGGACAAAAAGGAAGGTAAACAAATACACACACACACACACTCACACATATCTCCACATCCTTCCACTCCTGGGATTGGAATGGCTCCTTTTCCACTTTCTTAAAACCCGTATCCTTCCCTTTCTCCTCTCCTTCCTTCCTCTTTTTCCCGAAGAAGCCACCACTGGTGGCGAAAGCTTGAATGTTGGTGTGTTTTTGTGTGTGTTTGGGCACCGATCGAAATAGAGTGCTTTTTCAATATTGGAGAGCCTCAGCAATTACAACATGAATTAAAAAGGGGAATATCAAGATGGGCTGAGGAAGAATTAGAGCTTGTATTGGGGAAAGACACATATTTGGGTATTCCATGCAGCTGTGTTCACCATCAAGCCAGGATGGTACAGATGGGTTTGAATCCCAGTTGAGGTAGAAATGTCCATCCTACGCTTCAAGTCTATATTCATTATCATTGGTAAAATTGAGAAGAGATCTGTCACAGGAACACAAAATTATTCGAACTAAGTAGTTTAAGTTATAATAAAACAAACTGATAGCTTAGTAACCATTTAAAATCACTGTTTGGAGGTTAAATACCAAATAAGTGCATCCGTTCTCTGCAATGAGATAGAGTCCAGATTTTTACAGACTCTAATTGTAACAGTCATTAAAACCAAATAAATTTTTGTCATCAATTAAAAATTGCTTATCAAGCGATGAACTTGGGTACATTGCATCTGAGTAATGATTCAAAGCAATGCAAATATATGAATAATGTATGATTATAAAGAGTTTGTGGATGGATAGATACCATAGGATGTTTTGGGTGCACTCAAACATGGAATAGGTGATGAGTGTGAACCGAGTGAAGAGGAAATGAATAGAAATGGCAACAGAAAGAAAGGTAGTCAAACTAGTTGAACTGTGTGGGCACCTAAATAACCACATCGTTACATCTCAGCAATGTTAGTTTGCTAACGAAAGCAGACAGATGTAGAAGTGCTTAAAAACACAATACCAGAGTATCGTGGCTAACTGATCACCAGAATAAAAAGGATGAGCCAGTCACTCTTCCAACACATTAAAACCTCCAGCCTAAAATCTTATGCCAGAGTCCAGCCAATTCAGAGAATTTTAATACATTGGTAACACTCACTTTGTAATCAGCTAAAACAGAGGGCAGAGCACCACCAAGATTCGCCACTGCCCTTTCAGAACGAAATAAAATACACTCAGTTAAAATGTGGCACACAGTGATTTGCACGCCACAGGCATAAAAAAAGGGTGGGGGGGGTGGCTCTCAAGGAGTAAAAGGATAGTGCTCTATGTGGAGGTGTGTCAGGGTCACTTCATACCAACTGAATGACTGACAGGAGGTTCAACATGGTCGGACAGTTGGTTTAACCAGCTGCAGTTTTTTACCTATCACTGCCAGCCACGTCTCACCAACAACTGAAGGGACCTCTGCCACAACACAGAGAAGACATACCATGGAGGAATAGCACATTCTGTAAAATTCAGGTCACTGCAGGCCACCTTGGTGGACACATCAGCTACTTCTGTAAAGAGTTAGTTCTTGCTGCTAGTTTTTGTAATACTTTTTTGCCATAGTAAAAGGGATCCATTTGCTTACATTAAATTTTAAAGTTGTAGTAATTTGAACCTCTTGTAATCTTTCTTCTGATCTCTTTGTGTTAACTGATCATTTATCTGGTTCTAGCTGCTAAACATGATATTCCCCAGGTATATATGCATTTTTCCAGTGTTATATTAGAAACAAAAATATAAATCCAGAAAAGTTCTCATCTTCATGTATTCATAAAAACGGCTTAGAAATTGTGCAAATGTAAAACAAACAAATGTGCCTAATGTACAAAATTATATGTGCAGTAAAAAAAAGGTATTAAAATACATATGATGTATAACATTAATTTAATTCAAAACTTGATTATATAAAATATATCTCTTGTTATTTGTCCAGGAGCTAGTACGAGTAAATTCTTTGGCGAGTCCACCCTTGAGCAGACAATATAAAGTTGTCCATGTGAGAAACATGAAGATGTCAAATCCACTCCCCGGTATTTAACATATTGTCCCTGTGAATTTGTTAATTGTAACAGAAAATGCAAGTCTCACTGGCAACTGTAATCTCTTAAAAGGTAGATTTGTTGGAATAAGGGGTATTCGTGGGAAGGTTTTTCGGACTCGTTGTTCGCACCATATGTCCTGAACTGTGTGTCATAGGTAGTTTTTAACCCCACAGCAATTGTTGTCTGATAGTAAGCAATATGTGTACCAAGTTTAGTTGAAATTGGGCCAGTATTTTAGGAGGAGATGTGGAAAAATAACGCCTGATGTAGCAGTTATTCGGAAATTTCATTCATTATGCCGTCATATTTCCTGAAATAAGTGTTGTACTATGATGTAAATTTTAAGCCTAATGTCTGCAAAATATGTTTGAATGGTATTAGCAGTAAAAAAAACTGGAAGGTCCAGTAAGGAATGTTAACAATGATGATATGTAGGTAGGGAACAACTCACCGTAAAGACGTACATTGAGCCACACAAACACACATGCAATTCTGAATTTTCAGCCACGGCCTTCCTCAGACAGAGAACACTCATCGACATAATCACTCAGGCACACTCATCCACACACATCAGCCATCTCTGGCCACCCAACACGTAAGGCAAGTGGAAGAGATGGGAGGGGGAAGGAGAGGAGGAGGGGGGGAAAGTGGAGAGAGAATATAAGGGTGGAGACACAAGCAGAGGTGATGTCAGGTGAAAAATGAGATGCAGTATGAAAAACGTGTGTGTTTGTGTGTGTGTGTGTGTGTGTGTGTGTGTGTGTGTGTGTGTGTGTGTGTGTGTCTCTTATTTGCGTATGTCTGCGGCTCAACATTTGTCTTTATGATGAGTTGTTCCCTAACCACATACTATTATTAACATTTTTTACTGGACCTTCCATTGTTGTTATTTTGTCAAGATTATTGTCATTGACACCAAGGAAGTGGTGCTCAAATGTCGCATCTAGAGTGCCATCTGGTATCAACTTGTGAGTTTGGATGGCTGAGTTATTCTGGATTGTTTTTAACTTAGTGACCACACCTTTTTTTACAGGATTTTGATGTTCATGTTTTATTTATATGTTGACAAGCCAACAATTAAGTTGGTGAGTAAATATGTGGTTTTTTTGTGTTTATTATAAAAACCACCCACACACACACACACACGCAAACGCACACACACACACACACACACACACACACACACACACACACAATGTTCTGAAGAAGAATTTTAAGATGGGTTTCAAAAGTGATTATTTAAAAATATGTATTTCTCTGGCTTGTTATATTATTGCATTTTGAGTATGATTTTGTGTGTACTTGCAGATCCGAAGATGGCAGTTAAACTACCAAAACCGGTAATCTTAATAAAAAGAAAAAGCGATCTTGGCTCTTGTCTTCAATAAATTGATTAAAAGATCG
The DNA here is from genome assembly GCA_026315105.1 of Locusta migratoria. Taxonomy (NCBI): domain Eukaryota; kingdom Metazoa; phylum Arthropoda; class Insecta; order Orthoptera; family Acrididae; genus Locusta; species Locusta migratoria. The sequence goes on from CM048744.1 coordinate 894,978,072, forward strand.
CCCCCGAACATGACAATCCTTTATGCCTTAGATATAAATCATGAACATCGGAAAACTAGTAAGTGATCAACTTTCTTCCTTTCATCATTTTGTTGGGGTTGTCAAAGAGAAAATGTTTCATAAAGATTTGAAATTATGTTCAAAGTTTATTGCAACTGGCTCTTTGTCAAATAGCTGACAAATTAAATCACGCTATCACACCCCCACAAGATGGGCAGTTTTCACTGTTTATGAACTGAATTGTAGGAACTATGTATCGTAGGTGGGTTTTGCGAGCCACAAAGCACCATAGCAAATGATTCCTCACCTTAAAGAATATTTGTACTAAATTTGGTTGAAATCAGTCCATTAGTTTAGGAACACACACACACACACACACACACACACACACACACACACACACACACACACACAGCCTATTTTACAAGATGTGTAGAATTTAGCACAGTATGTATTGATATAACAAGCCATACATTAGATTGAATTAGATTACTACTTGTTCCATGGATCACGAATACGACACGTCGTAATGATGTGGAATGTGTAAGGTTAATAAAAGGTGTCTGTACAAGATGTTACATTACGCAAAATGTTACACAACACAAATATATTTTTATTATTTATTTATTTTTTATTTTGATTTACTAATTTATATCTAAAAATCATCCAACCAGTACAGGGAGTTGTCATTCAGAAATTCTTTAAATTTATTTTTAAATGCTAGTAGGCTATCTGTCAGGCTTTTGATGCCATTTGGTAGGTGACTTTTATGGCAGCATAATTCACTCCTTATCTGTGCCAAAGTCAGATTTAACCCTGCATAGTGAAGATAATCCTTTCTCCTGGTGTTATAGCTATGCACACTGCTATTACTTTTGAACTGGATTGGATTACTAACAACAAATTTCAGAAGTGAATGTATGTACTGTGAAGTTACTGTGAGGATACCTAAATCCTTCAACAGATGTCTGCAGGATGATCTTTGCACACTTTTGTGCAAAGAAAACTTTTTTTCTCAATGATGAATTACCCCAGAATGTGGTGTCATACAAAACACTGTAGTTAGGATATACAAATCCTACAGTTTTGATATAAGGAAATCATTTAGTAACCTTTATATAATAATTTGAAGTGATACTAATAGTCTGACAGAGAACAAAAATTACTGTGAGATCAATCTTAATGATATATATATTTTACTTACCAAGAAGTGGTCTTGTTTCTGCCACAGTAGGGAGAACATTTTCATTTGCAGACAATGACACAAATAATGCAAATGGAACTAGCCACAGACATAATGTGAAATATGAAAGAACCTGAAAAGATACCAATAAGTATGATAACACATGTGTAATACAATAGTTCTAAAATTTAAAAAATAAGCAGTATTAGTGGGAACAGTATCTGCCTTTTGAACTGTTTATATTCAGCAAAATAAACATTTTAATATTTAAACAATATTAAGTCCAGGATGGAATAATAAAGTAGAAAGGGCAGATTGCCGCTCACCATATAGTGGATGTGTTGGAGTTGGTGAGAAGAGCAATGAAAAAGAGTGATAAAATATTAAAGGTTTTGGACAAAATCCTTCTTCTATAAATATCATTCAGTTCTATTTGCCATTGACACACAAGTATTGGTTGAAAATAAATAACAAAAAAAAAAAAAAAAAAAAACAAGCAGATGAAATTCCTGAAAATGCCTAAAGACTCTAGAAAACCCAGATGTCTGGTACCATCTAAATGATTTAAAACTAATTATTAAAAAAAACACAGTTGATGTGATTTAAGACAAAGCAGTCTAAAATAAATGATATTCGCACCTTCATGACCTAGGTCGTGAACCACCTTTCCCTTCTATTCCCATCCTTTATTCTTCCCTTCTCTCCCACCTGACGAAGGAACTCTGTTCCGAAAGCTTGTCCCTTTGTCCCTTTTTTTCTGTTTTTTCATTTTGTGTTACTATCGGCGGTACAGCACAATGGTAAGTACGGGCCAGCCATTCTATCTCATTTCAACAATATTTAAAATAAATGATATTCAGATTAGGCCAAAATTCAGGAACTACATGAAGCAGAAAATGTTAAATTCTTAGGACTGCAACCTGGACAGAAATCTATCATAGACCTCACATAGAGACTACCTGAAAAATAAATAAAACAGCCAGGCATTTTCTATGTCAATCTTAGCCACTGTAACTAGTATAGATACAAGTACTGTAGATATTTTTGTTAATTATAAGATAAGGTACTTATTCAAAATACATCTTTTCATAAATAATAATCATGAACTTTTTCTTCAAAATAACTTCCAGCACAGGTATGAAACCAAACAAGCACGACCTCTTGGTACTGACTTCAATTTCTTATGACCAGACGGCACTAAACAACATTTCTTGAATTTTTGCTAAGAAGTTTCGTGTTGCTTACACACAAACTCTATATGAACAGGCACCACAAGATATGGGAATACAAAAAAATTATAAAATCAAAACCATTTTCAAAAGGTTGAATCTGAGTCAATAAAGAAAAATTAGTCAACACTCTGGTAGACAGCACTTTGAATGACAAATTCCTTAAATAATAATCTGAGTATTTGAGCAGGATGAAAAACTTATCATGTTTGATAAGTTTGTAATTACATTGTACGCATAGCCCATTAAAGATATATACTGAACAGTGTAGCCTTCTGTATACTATATATTGAAGAGTGTAGCGTATTGTACACTACATTATTAAACTTATGAGACAATAAGATTCTGATCCTCTCTCTCTCTCTCTCTCTCTCTCTCTCTCTCTCTCTCTCTCTCTCTCTCTCTCTCTCTCTCTCTCTCTCTCTCTCTCTTTTTTTTAATACTACTGCCAACAACGAATATTATGTTGTTAATAAATAATTTATAAATTAATATTTGCATTAGACTAAAACATTTCCAGCACATCAACTGAGTACTCAAAATTGCACTTTGAATACCTTTTTGTAATAAAAACAGTAACCAGCCAGTATTGTTAGCATTTATTTGTCTAATTCTTGAATACAAAATGTCTTAGCTGCAAAGGTTTTTTTAAAATTTTTTTGCAACCAAGACTTTTTTTTTATTCAAGAATTCAACTTAACACAGTTGCTACACCACACCACGCAAAAATGGAATTTATTTGTCTGCTAAGTAACACAATACTGGCAGCTTATATTGTTCTCAGTCACTGCCAATTTCTCGGAGAGAGAGAGAGAGAGAGAGAGAGAGAGAGAGAGAGAGAGAGAGAGAGAGAGAGAGAGATTGTGTCTCTCTCTGTCTGATAAAAGAGAGAGCGCAAACATATGCAGTAAAACCTCATTTTTACGTTCCCGGATTTTATACCATTTTTTGTCAGTCCCATAAAATTTCCTATGTTCACAATGTTAATTCGCTCCGTTTTTGCATAACATTACTACACTTTTCCCGCATTTTATGCTTTTTGAAAGCGTGTTCGACCAAAAAAAAAAAAAATAAATAAAGACATAATCGGCGCTGGCATGACTTTTGCCTTAAAGTATAGTGTTTATACATTTTACGCAGTCTAGTTTCTTGACACTTTGCATTTATTCAAATGTATATTTCACGTTTCATTGTTAGTAGCATGCGTCTAGTCAAGGTGGTTAGAATTTGCATCTAGTTGACTTACAACACGCTGATTTGTGGTGGTGTAGTTCCTCTTTCCACCAGCTTCTTTGCCGGAATGCCTGGCGTGTACTCAGAAAAACAGAACCAGTTACTTGGTTGACATCAGAATAACAAGTTGCATTGTTTTTGTGATACTGTAATGATACTTTTTCGTTTTAGCTGGTGTTATCGTAATTATTGAAATTTAACAACTGTGAAATATTGCAATGAATATTAATTTTGAAAAAATTGTGACACTGAGAAAAACATGAAAGATTCCACCATCAGTATTTAGCAGCAATAGTAGTTAGAATAAAGACAACACCAGAAAGCATCATTACAAAAGAAAGTGGCGGAATCCGGTTTTTACCTGGCAGGATAATATAGACTGGATTTGGAGTCATCACACTGGAATCAAACCTGTACCGAATAATAAAGTTCTTCTTTACTGTAAACTGATGCTTGGTTGCATAAGCTTCGAAAACTTAAGTTCCATGACCATGTTTAATTCCAATTACGATTAGTATTTAAAATTTCAAAATTATCAGACTTTGTTTAAAGAAAAGAAGAATTACTGCAGGCAATGAAACAAAATTCAACAAAAAAAGCGCATAAGTGAAATTCGTGTCTGGAATGTTCTTCCACAATCACGAAGCAATTCACAATAATGGCCAAGCATCATTTTACGAATTATGCTGGAAACAAAGATTTAAAAAAATTAAATAAAAAATGGGGAAAGAATTTTTTTAATACTACATATTCATTGGAGTTGAACTGTGGTTTTTATTACAATTAACAAATTATATGCTGACACTTACATAGTCAATGTGGAGAGACCAAAAGAGAGACGTACGACCTATTCGACAGCAAGAAGACGAAAGACGACAAGCGATTCCGTTTTCTCCCCAGCTCGTTCAAAATATTTGAAAGTTTTTAATGAAACAAAATAATCAGAGATTTACTGGCAGAGGACAGATGCTAGAGACAAGCGTGGCAGATATAATTTGAGGGAAACTTTCCTGGTGGGATAAACAAATATGAAAAATAGAAAACAGATGAGTTACCAAAAGGACCAGCTCGTCGATAGGTACAAATAAAATCACACACAAACACACATACAAGCTTTCGCAACCGTTGGTCGCTTCTTCAGGATAAGAGGATAAAAGGGGAGGAGAAAGGGAAGGATATGGGTTTTAAGGATGTGGAAAAGGAGTCATTCCAATCCCAGGAGCGGAAGGACTTACCTTAGGGGGAAAAAAGGAAGGTAAACAAATACACACACACTCACACACATCCAAACGCAAACACACCTAGACATGTGTGTGGCAGGAAAACGGTCCTAATGAGTGTCCAGCAACCCAAAATTACATTTTCTGTTATTTCCTAAAGTCTTCATCATTTAGAGAATGTTCAACTCTATGCTTGAGCAAGTTGTTATACAGTAGAACCCCATTTTTACACTTTTCAAGGGAGTTCAGTGAAATGGAGTAAAATGCGGAAAAACATAAAATGCAGAAAATAATGTTTTAAATGGTAAAATATGCTTACTGGATCAGCCTTGTATTTTCGTTGTTTATTTTAAGATATGTACATAATAGGCATCAAAATATTCGCCTGGAAGTTTATTATATAATAAAGGTTATCCAAATTTTGGTAATTTCACAGATGTCCTGTATAGTGCGGCTATAGTGAGGCTTCGATCTCCAAACGATATATATCGAAGCAGTTAAGTACTGGAGCGAAGTATCGAACAGGTGAATATTATGATTTTTACGAATATGTCGTTATTTTAAAGGATGTGGTTAGGCAGGAACCCGAGAGTACAGCTTTCTGGGTAATTTACAAGAAAGCTTTTTACTGTTTTAAGTACCAGGCAGAACTGGTAATTTTATGGGAAGTAGAAATTTATTATGTAATTTCATTCATTATAATTGAGCATGCCGCTGCCGGGCTGTGTAACACATCTTCAAAATTACCTGAACTGCTTCTATAAATATTGTTTGGACGCCGCTGCCGGGCTATGTAAAACATCTTAAAAATTACCAACTTTTACTGGCACGTTCTCGAGTGCAAATATATGCATAAGTATTTTTGTGACATTTGCATAGAGTTAGCATCTAACACTATTATCACTTTTTTGAGGTTGTGGGTATTATGGTGATGCTGAACCAAATAAAACCCAACTTTAACAGATAATGTTCTTTTATGAATCAGAAAGATGTACTGTAGCATTACATATATATATAAAATACAAAACAGATGACTTACCAAAAGGACCGGCTCGTCGATAGGTACAAATAAAATCACACACATCCACACATACAAGCTTTCGCAACTGTTGGTCGAGGAGAAAGGGAAGGAAGTGGTAAAGGAGTCATTCCAATCCCAGGAGTGGAAGGACTTACCTTAGGGGGAAAAAAAGGAAGGTAAACACACACACATACCCAAACACAAACACACCTAGACAGTCCACTTTGTTAATCACTAAACCACCTTATTCAGTGCCGGAGAACACTAAATGTCTTCTGAGAAATACAGTGGAACATAATAGTTAGCGAACTCCTTTTAGTCCACTGAAAAGTTAGGCCAGTCAAATTAGACATTGAAAACGCAAATCGTGATGTAGTTCTAATTTTTTGATATGTTGTTAGGACCTGTTAAGAGTAGTATGAAACCAAGTTTGCAGCTTCGAAAACCCTGTGCTTCCCAAGTTATCTACATCTACATCTACATAGATACTCTGCAAATCACATTTAAGTGCCTGACAGAGGGTTCATTAACCACTTTCATAACTTTTCTCTACCGTTCGATTCTCTAATAGCGCGCGGGAAGAAAGAACACCTAAATCGTTCTGTTTTCGATCTGATTTCTCTTATTTTATTGGGATGGTCATGTCTCCCTAAGTAGGTGGGTGCTAGCAAAACATTTTCACATTCAGAACTAAAAGTCGGTGATTGAAACTTCGCAAACAGATCATGCAGCAATGAATAACGTTTTTCTTTTAATGATTTCCACCCCAATTCGTGCAAAATTTCCGTGACGCTTTCCCCCCCAGTAACGTGATAAAACAAAACGAGCTGCCCTTCTCTGAACCTTCTCAATATCTTCCGTCAGTCCCACCTGGTGAGGGTCCCACAAGGGGCAACAGTACTCCACGAGAGGACGCACAAGTGTGATGTAGGCAGTCTCTTTGGTGGAGCTGGTGCATCTTCGAAGCGTTCTGCCAATGAAACGTAACCTTTGGTTCGCCTTCCCCACAATATTTTCTATCTGTTCTCTCCAGTCAAAGTTGTTCGTAATTGTAACTCCTAGGTATTTGGTAGAATTTACGACCTTAAGGTTTGACTGATTTATCGCGTAATTGAAGTTCAGCGGATTTCTTTTAGTGTTCATATGTATTACTTCACACTTTTCTTTATTTAGTGTCAATTGCCAATTTTCGCACCAAGTAGAAATTTTGTCTAAATCGCTTTGCAGTTGCTTTTGATCCTCTGTTGACTTCACTAACCGATAAACGACAGCATCATCCGCGAACAGTCTAAGGGAGCTATTCAGATTATCTCCTAAATCGTTTATAAACACGAGGAAGAGTAGGGGACCTATAACGCTTCCCTGTGGAACGCCAGATATCACTTCTGTTTTACTCGATGACTTACCGTCAATTACAACGAACTGTGTCCTTTCTGATAGGAAATCATGAATCCAATCGCACAATTGGGGAGATATTCCATAAGCATACAATTTCATTAGAAGCCGCTTGTGAGGTACAGTGTCAAAAGCCTCCGGGAAATCCAGAAATATGGAATCGATTTGAGATCCCTTGTCGATGGCACTTAACACTTCATGTGAATAAAGGGCAAGCTGTGTTTCGCAAGAGCGATACTTTCTAAATCCGTGCTGACTATTGGTTAATAGGTCGTTCTCTTCGAGGTAGTTCATTATATTCGAACAAAGTATATGTTCCAAAATCCTACTGCAAATCGACGTCAATGAGATAGGCCTGTAATTTTGGGGATCACTCCTATTGCCTTTCTTGAATATTGGAGTAACTTTGGCAACTTTACAGTCTTTGGGTACGGATCTTTTGCTGAGTGATCAGTTGTAAATTATAGCTAAGTACGGAGCTATTGCATCAGCATACTCTGAGAGGAATCTAGTTGGTATACAATCTGGCCCGGAAGATTTATTTTTGTTTAGTGACTTAAGTTGTTTTTCTACTCCAGGAACATCTACTTCTAAGTTTCGCATGCTGGCAGCTGTTCTTGGATTGAATACTGGAGTGTTCACTTCGTCTTCTTTGGTGAAAGAATTTCGGAAAGCTGTGTTTAGTAATTCTGCCTTAGCAGTACTGTCGTCGGTAGTATTACCATTGCTATCACGTAGTGAAGGTATTGTTTGTGTTTTGCCGCTAGGTACTTCACATATGACCAGAATTTCTTTGGATTTTCTGCAAGATTACGAGACAGGATTTCGTTGTGGAAACAACTATAAGATTCTCGCATTGAAGTCCGCGCTAGGTTGCGAGTTTCAGTAAAAGATTGGAAGTCTTGCGGATTCTTTGTCTTTTTAAATTTTGCATGCGTTTTTCTTTGTTTCTGCAACAGTGATCTGACCTGTTTTGTGTACCACGGGGGGTCAGCCCCCTCTTTTATTAATTTATTCGGTATAAATCTCTCGATTGCTACTGATATTATGTCTTTGAAAGTAAGCCACAACTGATCTACACTCGCATTTTTAGTTTTGAAGGACTGGAGACTATCACTCAGGAAAGCGTGAAGCGAATTTTTATCTGCTTTATTGAATAGATATATTTTCGTTTATTTTTGGTGCATTTGGGAATTTCGATATTCAGTCTCGCTACTACAACTCGATGTTCGCTAATCCCTGTATCTGTTTTGATGCTCTTTACTATCTCAGGATTATTTGTTGCTAGGAGATCAAGAGTATTTTTGCAACCACGTACTATTCTAGTGGGTTCATGAACTGTTCGAAGTAGTTTTCAGAAAAAGCATTCAGAACTAGTTCGGACGATGTTTTATATTTGCCCCCAGTTTTGAATACGTAATTATGCCAACATATCGAGGGTAAATTAAAGTCGCCACCGATTATAACAGTATGCTTCGGATACCTATTTGAAATATGATTCAAGCTTTCTTTGAACATTTCTGCAACCGCATCGTCTGAGTCAGGGGGCCGATAAAAAGATCCAATTATTAATTTATACCGGTGGTCAGGTATAATCTCTACCCAGACCAATTCACAGGAAGTATTTGCCTCAATTTCGCTGCAGGATAAACCGTTTGTAACAGCAATAAACACGCCACCCCCTGTTTTATTTATTCTATCCTTTCTGAAGATCATTTGGCCCTTTGATAAAATTTCGGCCGAATTTATCTCAGGCGTCAGCCAGCTTTCAGAACCTATAACGATTTGTGCCTCAGTACTTTCTATCAGCGCTTGGAGCTCTGGAATTTTCCCAACACAGCTACGACAATTTACAACTGTTACACCAATGGTTTCTAGGTCTGCTTTCTTCCCGTGTCTGACCTGCCCCCTTTGAGACTGAAACCCATTTTGTGTATTCCCGAGGCCATCTAACCTAAAAAACCGCCCAGTTCACGCCACATAGGCCCCACTACCCGTGTAGCCGCTTCCTGAGTATAGTGGACTCCTGACCTATTTAGCGGAACCCGAAAACCCACCACCCTTTGGCGCAAGTCGAGGAATCTGCAGCCCACACGGTCGCAGAACCGTCTGAGCCTCTGATTCAGACCCTCCACTCGGCTCTGAACCAAAGGTCCGCAGTCAGTCCTGTCGACAATGCTGCAGATGGTGGGCTCCGCTTTCATCTTGCAAGCAAGACTGGCAGTCTTAACCACTTCTGATAGCCGCTCAAAACCAGAGAGGATCTCTTCCGATCCAAAGCGACACACATCATTGGTCCCGACATGAGCCACCACCTGCAGCTGGCTGCACCCTGTGCTCATGGCATCCGGAAGGAGCCGTTCCACATCTGGAATGACTCCCCCCCGGTATGCACACGGAGTGCACATTGGAATTCTTCCCCTCCCTAGTAGCTATTTTCCTAAGGGGCTCCATTACCCGCCTAATGTTGGAGCTCCCAACTACCAACAAACCCACCCTCTGTGAGTGCCCGGATCTTGAAGACAGAGGGGCGAGTACAGGACAAGCGACACCATCTGCGTCAGGAACATCCCCTGCCACAGACAGCGCCTCGAATCTGTTGGCAAGACTAACCGGGGAGGCCTCCACTTCGGTCCCTCGAGGAAGTCTTACGCCGCCTGACACGCGCTGAGGAGACCTCGCAGTCCACCACGGATTGGGGGGCTACCTCCTGGCGGGCAGTGAGCGGGCTGGCCACAGCCACAGGCCGATCGGAGGCACAACAGACGCACAGGGCGTCTGCTCAACACCACCTAGAAGAAAAGGCCTTACAACAGGCCATGGCTACGTCACACTTAGAGGCCCCGTCCGCCATCTGACTGGCCGGCAGCTGCACGGCGGTGGGCGTGCCCCAGTCAACAGCCAGTGAGGTGGCGGCCGGGGCCTCTAAGTGTGACGTAGGCACGGCCTGTTGTAAGGCCTTCTCTACTAGGTGGTGTTGGTCTGCTGTACCCCCACGAGCGGCCCACAACAGCGATGCCCACCCACCGCAGTCTCAAGCGTTGCCAGCGAAGCCAACGCCGCCTGAAGTTGCAAGCGAAGAGTCACCAACTCTGCCTCCATTCGTTCGCAGCAGTCACAGTTCCTAGCCATTCTAAAAACCTTTGTTTCTTCCAAGTAAATACGTCACAGGACACAGTAGTTTGATAAACAGTTATAAGTGAAAACTCCAAAATTTTTGGACTTTTTTTAGATTTTGCCTTCTAACGTATAAACTATGAGTTTTACTATGTTAAATATTGTTAAAAACGAGATAGAATGGCTGGCCAGTACTTACCATTGTGCTGTACCGCCGATAGTAACACAAATGAAGAATCAGAAAAAAGGGGACAAAAAGGACAAGCTTTCGGAACACAGTTCCTTCGTCAGGTGGAAGAGAAGGGAAGAAGAAAGGATGGGAACAGAAGGAAAAGGTAGTTCATGACCTAGGTCATGAAGGTGGTGTTTCAGGAGTGTGGACGTCAGAGATACTGCATGTATGTACTGAGCCAAGCTAGAGAGGATAAATATAACCAAGGAGGAAAGATCAAGTAGTAAAGAGAAGATGAGTGAAATGAATGATGCTGAGGGGTGTAGGAGGGGCGGGGGGGGGGGGGTGCCTAAAATGTTTTCCATTAACAGGGAAATATGGATGGACACACACACACACACACACACACACACACACACACACACACACACGGAGAGAGATAGAGAGAATGACAGAGAGAGTGAGATGGTGGGAGAGAGAGAGAGCGAAAGGTTGGGGGGGAGAGAGAGAGAGAGAGAGAGAGAGAGAGAGAGAGAGAGAGAGAGAGAGAGAGAGAGAGAGAGAGAGAGGTAAGGAACGGATAATGAATATGTGAGCTGAGGATGGAGGAAGGGGAGGGGTTAGCGTATATTTAGGCCAGGGGTGTGGTAGGAGGAGAGGATATGTTGGAGGGCAAGTTCCCACCTCCGTAGCTCTGAGGGACTGGTGTTTGTTGGTACTATCCAAATGGCATGTGTGGTGTAACACGTGCCCAGGTCCTTGGAGTTATGCTGGAGGGCATGTTCTGCCACAGGATATTGGGTGTCTCCCAGGCGAACAGTCCGTCTGTGCCCATTCATCCGCTCAGCCAATTTGTTAGTAGTCATACCAACATAAAAGACTGAACAGTGGACATATGTCAGCTGGTATATGACACGTGTTGTCTCACATGTGGCCCTGCCTTGAATCGGGTAGGTTTTTCCTGTGGTGGGGCATCCTCCCACTACCACATACTCCAGCCGCACCACAGGAAAAACCTACCCAATTCAAGGGTAGGACTTGCTGGACTTATCAAAGACCTACTCTGCTCTTCCTGATCCCTATTATGGAAATTTTTGTATCTGCCGGAATTGGCAGCAGCAGAGATACAGCCATCAGGGTGCAGTGCAGTCCGATGGGACTAATATGCAGCATCATAAAACATGCAAAAAAAGTCCCTGTCTATGTGATTCAATCCACAGGAAGCCAAGAATCAGAAGCCACGTAGATGACATACAGCAAACACATTTGTAATGGGAGTGGGGGGGGGGGAGGGGGAGCATGTACATCACTCACAGAGACAGTACTTAGTTATCGTAAGGCGTGGTCCATTGTACTCCTTCACATAAACAATACTGCCCAGTCAGCCTAGCCCTGCCCGGAAGTAAACATGACTGTCAATGGTTCACAACATCGCATCTAGTGCTGGTGCCCCCTGTAACAGGTTTCACCGTTCAATTGTTGTTCTAGCCATGTAAGTTCTTCCACCTACATCAGGCTGTCCACTGGCAGGAATAGTAAATCTCTCCCTTCCCCCCCTGAAAAGACCAAGTATGACCAGAAATGTCCTAGTTTGGGCCACAAACTATGGGACAAAACCAGAGAGTGGGGTGATCATTTTAGCTGCTGACTTACTTGTCCTGGAGGACAGCAAAGGTGCTGTTGGCTCCGTTGAATCGAAAACAGAAAGATTTAGGTATTTCTTTTCCCACAAGGTATTTGAGAATGGAACTATAAAGAAATATCATAAAAGTGGTTCAATGAACCCTCTGCCATACACTTCAATGTGACTTACAGTGTATCCTTGTAGATGTGTAGATGTCTGAGGAGCTAATGCTGTTGAGTCTGCTGGGGGGCCTGACAGCTGCAGTGACTTGACACCCAGCTTGATTTCTTGATAATGGCTATGGCAAAGCCACATCTGCTGGTATAAACTCAAGAAGGCTGTGGGCCATAGGCAGCAGTTTGATTTCATGGATTCCTGCTCAATCTATCCTGACATGGGCCTTAGTTGAAGTCTAGGCTGCCGTCAAAGGAGAGGGGTCTTGAATAGTGATGCGAATTTATTTATTTATTTTTCTTCTTTTTCCTTCAGGTGCAGCTACTTCACATGACAGGTCATTGTTCCCTGCCACCATCCATCACACACAGTTGCATACCCTTGTGACTCATTACAACATTCAGAAGCCACTTCTGCTGCAGACCAAAAGATCGAGCTCACACTGTTGTGAAAATGCCACAATCCCTCTTGGGCAGGAGAATACGAAGCCGGCTGAAACAAATCCAGCAGACATCATGTGTGATGGCCGTCCAGTCAATCTGCTAGACTGGAACTACTGACAGGCAAGTTCCAAGGAAATTACACAACACGTTGTCGCATGGGGAGGCCATTACCACCTTCTTCATTTGGACCTCAAACATGCGCCCAAAGCCTTCAACCTCAAAGTTTGATGCTGGGTGAAATAGAATGGTTGTAAAGTGTTGAATGCCACTGCTTGGACAAAAGTCTTTGAACTCCCTTACACACATTGCCTTCCATTATCCGATACCAGAGTCCTAAGCGATCTTTATATGGCGAAGATGACCAATAACAAGTTAACTGGAGCAGTCGAGGATATAATTGTACAATATAAGCTGCCAGTATTGTGATACTGACCAGAAAAATAAATGGAAAAAGTAGTGACTGGTTACTGTTTTTATTGCAGAAGTATTCAAAGTGCAATTTTGAGTACCTAATTGATGGATGAAAATTATTCAGTTACAAATTATTTATTAACAATATTTATGTATCATTGGCAGCATAATTTGTAAAAAAAAAAGGTGTCTATGACAATAATGAGGAGGATAGCTTGGCAACATATAGGAAATTCGATAAAGCATCAACAAGCACATGCTGCCCAAGAACAAACCCGCAAAGTAAACATGGGTGTGCTGGTGCTGGCCAAGCAGGCAACTTGCGCAGCGGGGCAGCCTGGTTCTATACAGAGGGCCTCATAAGTTTGGACCAGATGCTCAATGTCCACATCTACTGCCAGCTAGTAGATGTACAGTTTGTACTAACACCTTCATATGTGTGATGCCCTAGTGGGATGTATGCAATAGCTACGGTATATGGTGACACAATGCTGGCGAAATATCCACTCGGCTCCCTTGGTAATCTGTTTCCAGCATGAGAACTCACTGTATTACATTGAGGAGAAAGAACATCCACCAATGCAGGTCTGCTCCTGAAGATACAGACTCTGGCCAACCATTTTAACTACTAAACGGTCTCCCTGTAAAGCAGGTCCGAGGCTGTGGCAGTCACAACCTTCTGTGCTGACAATGGACAATCGATCAATGTTTGCTACAGGCGGGTCATCCAATGCAAACACAAGTGCCTCTTAAAGATCAAACTCTGGGTCAGGCTCAGCCAGCAGCTGTGATAGCACATCAGCATTTGCATGCTGGATCATGGAGCCATAACAAATGTAATATTGATAATTGCTTAGAAAAGAGGGCCCAGCTTTGTGAGCAGTGGGCAGTCTTTCCAGTAATTTTGAATGAGTGCCACACATGGAAACCAAGGGCTTATGGTCCACGGCGAGAATGAGCTTTGTCACATACAAAAACATATGGAATTTCTTATTTCCAAAGACAATTGTCAAAGCCTCTTTTCCTGGGAATAATTTTGCTGAGCCATGGAAAGAGTCTTCAATAGGCTGTTTGGTGCCATGTGGATTCCTATACTACAGAACAGCACCAATGCCATAATGGGATGTGTCACATGCTAAGGTTAACAGTTCAACTGGCGCATATGAAGGCAAGCAGGGGGCAGAGTACAAACAATTCTTAAGTCTGTTGACACTCCAACAAACAAACACTGAAGCCTATTCAGCAGGTGGCAAATATGTGCTGCCTGCAGAATGAATTTAGAATGGTATGAGATTGTACCTAAGAAAGACTGCAGCTCCTTCAGGTTCTTGGATAAGCCAAAAATGACCTTGATGTGCTTATCTATACAAACAAGGCCATCTTTACTGAACACATAAGTATCAAAGCCAGCAGCCAGACCTATCTGTCACGGATCTCCTGGCTTCAACATGAATGTGCAACTGCATCACAGCAGTTCTTCTCAGAGTCAACCAACTAGACATCTGAGTCATAACATTTGAATCCTACAGCTTAATGTTGAAGGGCTCAGCCGATCTAAATCCCAGCATCTCTCCCGCCTGCTACTTGAAAACAACGTGGATGTGGCAGTCATTCAAGAAACACATATAGATACTGAGGAAAGTCTGTACTCAAGAGGACGAGTAACTGGATACGAAGTTCTGGGAGCTACATACCATCAGACCTATGGCTGCGCTACTTACATACACAATAATATTGAAAATGCATATCTGATGTCCACAAACACCACACAAAATACTGGGACTATCTCAGTTAAAGTTGACGATGTTACTATTATAAATGTCTATAAGCCTCCAGCAGATAAGTGGCCAGCTCATGTCCTTCCTGTTTCTTCGCATCCAAGTGTATATGTTGGCGACTTTAATAGTCATCACAGTAATTGGAAATACAGTGATACGGACGAAAATGGAGAAAACCTTGCAAATTGGGCTGAACATAACAACCTTAGGGTACTATTTGACTCAAAGGACAAGGGGATATTTAAATCTGCAGCTTGAAAGAAGAATTCCAACCCTGATCTATGTTTTATAACATAGGACTCCCAGGAACAACCTCTATACACAGTAAGGACAGTCCTTGGAGACTTTCCAAATAGCCAACACCAGCCAGCAATTCTAGACGTAGGAATTCAAATCGCTGTAATTCGATCAATGCTTAGACCAAGATGGAACTTCAAGAAAGCAGACTGGACTAAATTCTCCAAGGAACTCTATCAAGTGATCCAATGGATCCCCCCACTAAGTGAAAATTATGATAGATTCGTCGGGGCAGTCTTATCAACTGCAAAAAAGTGCATGCCTAGAGGATTCCGGAAAGAATACATCCCAGGCTGGAATAATGACTGAAGAATTATATCAGTCCTATTTAACCACCAATAACTGTGAAACTAGCAAGGAACTTCTGAAACATTCTGATAAAGCTTGTAAAGAATGCTGGGAGGAGAAAACGGAAAGTCTGGATTTTAAGAGATCAAGCAGAGAGGCAAGGAGTCTCTTAATAAAACTATCCGCAAAGATCCTGAAATAACACCAGACCAGATCGCAAATAGAATACATTCTCACTCCAGAGCACCCCCACATAAGCCGCACACAAGAATGGTTAATAAAGAACTTGGAATTCTCAAACAGAGGGCACCTAGCAAATCAGAGTACTCCAGACACTTCACTTTAGATGAAATCACTGCAACAATAAAAGATATGAAAAAAGGCAAATCTCCAGGATTTGATGGGATACAGCCAAAGTTCCTCATCAATTGTGGAAACTGGACTCGCAAATGGCTTGCGAGCTTCTTCGCCAATATTATATCAAGCAACATTCCAAAAGCCTTCGAAAGAACAAAAATCATAGCCATACTGAAGCCAGGTAAACCAGGAAATGAACCTGGTAGCTATCGACCAATTGCTCACCTGAGCTGCTCCTACAAGCTTTTAGAAAGAGTCATCCTCAACAGAACTGGTCCAAAGATCCATGCAGTCATTCCCATAGAACAAGCAGGATTCAGACCTAACAGAAGCTGCACAGACGAATTACTCAGCTTAACCGCACACATAGAAGCTGTATTCCAACAACGCCTTAAAACATCAGTGGATTTTATTGATCTCATGGCTGCCTACAATACAGTATGGAAAAAAGGATTCCTGTACAAACTTGCAGGTGTTATAAAATGCCAAACCATAATTAAGCTCATAAATAACACGTTATCTGAGAGATACTTCCAAGTGGTCCTTGGTAATCAACTAAGCAGGCATAAGAAATTTAATAATGAACTCCCTAAAGGTTCAGTTTTGGCACCAATACTGTTTAACTTGTACATGTCTGACCTCCCTGAAACAGAGTCAATGAAATTCATTCATGCAGACAATCTGGCTTTAGCCACTCAACAGAGAACTTTTGAAACTTGTGAGGAGATCCTTTCTGCAGACCTGAGCATAATGGATAAATACTTCAAAAAGTGGAGACTAACACCAAACCCAATGAAGACCAAAGTCTGCTGCTCTCATCTTAACAATAGAATGGCCAATGTGAAGTTAAATATTATCTTTAATGGTCAGGTCCTTCATCACCAAGACTACCCTAAATATTTCAAATGTTCAAATGTTTGTAGAACTTATGGGACTTAACTACGGGGTCATCAGTCCCTAAGCTTATAAACTACTTATGAACTAGCTAAGACTAAGGACGGCACAAATATCCATGCCCGAGAGGGGATTCAAACCCCCGACCATAGTGGCCGTGCAGACCGTGACTGGAGCGCCTCAGTCCCCTCGGCCACCGTGGCCGGCCCCTAAATATTTAGGAGTAACTCTAGACAGAACTCTCTCCTACAAGTAACATGAAAAACACCGCAGCAAAACTAATATCACATAGTAACATCATAGAGAAGCTGCACCCTAATGGGGTGCAAGAGCTACAACTCTGCAATGCTCCTCCTTAGGTCTAGTCTAATCTGCTGCCGAGTACTGTGCTCCAGTGTGGCTTAATAGATCACATGTGAGAAAAATTGACGTAGAGCTAAATGCATCAATGAGGCTGAATCAAATCTACTCCTGTTCTCTGGTCACCAAGTCTAAGTCACACTGATCCTCCAGACCTTCGAAGACAGAATGCCCTTCTCAAGGAATATGAAAAATTACTGAAAATCCCTGAACTTCCACTCCACTATGATGTGCCTGCTCTCCGAATGAGCCATCTAAATTCTCGGCAACCATCCATTTTATTGGCAAAATCACTGCAGGCGACTGGATTCAACATTAAAAGAAATTGGACAGAAACCTGGAACAATGTTGCCTGTGAGAAATATTAGACCCTCCAAAGACCTGACAAGTCCAGATGGAATGGAATTACCATGTCGTGCCTGGAAAACACTTAATAGGATCCGCACAGGCCATGGCGTCTGTGCTTAAAACCTCCACCGTTGGGGAAAGGCTTCATCCTCCCAGTGTGACTGTGGAAATGAGCACCAGACAATCAACCACATTGTTACAAGCTGCTGCAGAAGTGCTTATCAGAGAAATCTAGAAGATTTCTTTGAAGTGACAGAGGCAACCCTTGAATGGATAGAAAACCTAGATATTAATTTGTAGATTTAGTTGTTTACCTCTTTTATAGTTCGTAAAATTATGCAGTTAATGTACTTTTTTGTTGTTGTAAATTTTGTAAAATCAAAGACACTCATGATTTGCTAGTTGCAGTTCATCTGTATTGCCATACGCTAAGTAAATAAACACGGCCTAAAATGCACATTCAGGGAAAAGTTACTTCACTTTTGCAGCTTGCAATGGAGACCATTATCCAGGAGACATTTTAAGATCGCCTGTAAATTAAATTGGTACAGTCCAGATGGGGTGTTAAGGATCAAAAAAGTCTGGGAAGCTGCTTCTAGTGGCAACTGTAGTACCTGCATAAGTAAATCCATGAAAAATAGTGGGCCCCTGACAACTTTTCCAACAACTCATCTGTTCACGGAACGAGATAAGTCTGATACATATTGTGTATTGACTGTTTAAAAGAGTCGTGCAGACATATGGCACCATCAAGCTTTCATGATGACCAACAAAGGAGATGGGAGAAATAACCCTTTGATCCTGCCAATGCTGCAGTGCTTTCCTGACCTTGTCAGGCACAGAGATAGGAATGGGGCAAGGACATAGAATTTAAGCACCACTAACAGTTTGAGAGACATGTGTGCCTTGAAAGTTTTGGTCCTTCCTACGATTTTGTTGAACAGTGTGATGTATGACTGCAATAAAGAGTACAAATCTTGCAATAGCACCTACTGAGGCACCAAATGAACTTCATCCACAACTTGGAATCAAAACAAAGAAAATGTTCCAATCCACAAAAATTCTGCAACAAAAGTAAATTGACTACCAACAATGTAAGTTGTTTTTGACATTTTTTTCATAATTTGCAGAGATGGTGAATTCCCCCCTTAATGGCACACATTATTTACTACATTACACTACTTGATGCAGAGTCATTGCAGCATCGGGCAGCCCAAATATTTGTATTTGTTCAAGTTAATGAGACAGATCATTGCTCCCATGACTACCTGAAATTCAACCGGTCATCAGTCCACTAACAATGTCACAAACTGTGCCATAGTGACTCTCGTAAGGTGTCTGAAACTGGGTCTGTGACTTGCAGCTTGCTGACTGCCATAAACAGTTGCTAAATAACATATCTTGCATTATATCCCACACATGGCCTCCATATGTGGTCAATCTTGCCAGACATGCCCCGCAAATTACACTCATGACAAGACCGCCAACTCCCCCAACTGGCAGAAGGAGAAAACTGCCAATAGCTTGAAACATGCTTCAGGTTGGAAATAAGATGCCATGAACACTGAGAATCTACTGCAGAAAATGGGCCGCCCCGTGATGACCCAGCACTGCCCTCAACTCAATGTCAACATATTTCAACTCTGAGTGAGGTACGGTCACCTGGTGGGCTTTGCAGAATGTTTGATGCTGTTTGCTACATGCCTCTAATTTAGGCATTTCACAATTATCAGAAAGAACGTGTCTCACCACTACCATAAGTTCGTGCAATTCCGCGATCTGAAGCAACGTCTGCTAAAGAGGGGATGGACAAAGTCGACGCCCTAATCTGAAACTTCGGATCCAGCGAGAAACATACAATTACATTCGTATTAGAAAGTCTGGATATAAAGGTAGCACACCTGGAGCATTCTAAGTGACACTTGAGGGAAAGGCCCTGCAGATTGGTCATGCTACATAAGACTCTCCCGAGCACTTGGGGTACTGATTGAATAGCAATCACACTGCCACGACATGAGCTTGATGCCAGAAATACTGCATAATCAACCTCGCTAGCTCCCTGGAAGGCTTCACGTTCTGAGCAATTTCATATAAACCCACATTACTGGACAGTAACAATGCAGCCTTATCTGTTGGGCCCTTGATTCACCACACCTGGCAATGCAGCAAGCACCTCAATAAGTAATTCTCCCACCTTCCTGTTGCCTCATCGAAGCCAGCAAATGCCATCGGGAGAGGGGGAAGTGGAATGAGCAGCTGCCCCAGCAGTGCCTGTCCCGGCCACTTGTCCAGTATGTGTGTGCAGTAGCTCCACATTTGCTTAACTGTTCCTACCAGCACTGTAGAAAATCTGGGTCCATGGTGGCCTCAACTTCACTGTGGGGTGGAGCAAATACCCTACCAAAGTCACAAGCGTAAGACATCCTTCATCACTATTTTTTATCTGCCAGTGTTAGCAGATATTCCCAGCCACTGAGCACCAGTCAAGTACAACCAGGCTAATTGCTAGTGTCATAAAACAAACATGAGAAATGTCCCTTGCTGTGGGAGTCAATCTAAGGGAAGTCTACACAGAGTTTGAAACCACATAGATGACTTACAGGAAACACACTTCTATGGGGAGAAGGACACATCTGAAGACCACGACACTTGCAGACACAGTACTTGGTTCCAAAATGATATTTTCTCTATGCAGCAGTGTGTGTGCTTATATGAAACTAAACTCCCTGGCATCAGTGGCGTAACTAGGACTTGGCTTTGGGGGGGGGGGGGGGGGGGGGGAGATAGATTCAGACAGACTACTTTCTACCACTTCCGTTTAAGAAACTTATTCACTCCCATCCAATGAAAGCTTATGGTAAAACACCCCAAGTTTCCAATCTTTACCTTTACCAGATTGCTGTTAACCGATTTCTTCTTTTTTTTTTCCGGGTTCTGGGAGGTTTCTATCCCCCTCCCCCCCCCCCCCCCCCCCCCCCATATTTATGCCACTGCCTGGCATATTAAATATGTGTGCCAGACCAAGAGTCAAACCTGGGACTTTTGCTTTTACTAGTCAAGCACTCTACCAACTGAGCTATCCTGACATGCTTCACGACCTATAAGCAGAGCTTTACTTCTGCCAATACCTCACCGCCTATTTTCCAAACTTCATAGATAAGTGTCAACTGCTACATTTAAATATAATCCTTTTTATATAACTACACAATAGCAGGACAATCATGAGAAGCAATTATCTCTATAAAATATCTGGGAGTAGACATAAGGAGCAATCTGAAATGGAACAACCATATAAAATTAACGATGGTTAAGGCACATGCTAGACTGAAATTAACTGGAAGAATTCCAGGAAGTTTAATCCATCAAGAAAGGAAGTAGATTACAAACCACCTGTTCGACCAACAACTGAGTATTGCTAGACACAGGAAAAATTCATTTTAATGATAACACGACAAATACCACAAATTTGGCATTTTTTAGGGGAATAACGCAAATTTGGCAATTTTGAAAGAAAATAACGCGAAACTGGGGATTTTTAAAGAAAATAATGCAAATTTTTCATTTTTCACAGATTTTCTCTGTGTTTGGGTAAGAAACATCATAGATCTGATTGACGTCAGTGACATAATTAACAAATAAATGTTCCCGCTTCAAATTTAGTGACTACTTTATTTGAAAATCAGCACTACAGTTTAGACTGCATATGTTGACAGTTTCCGTTCAGCAATTGTCAGTAAGCATATTTTTCTGTGCATCTTACTTCACAAAATATTAATATCAATATGATTGTTTTCATATTTGGAATAAAAAGTTTCGTTGAATTGATCCAAGCAATTTGAAACCGTTCCGAACTATTTTCGTTGGTCAAACAACTACCTCAGTGATTGCAAATTCGACAAGCACGTCTTTGGCTGCCAAAACTACGTTTTTACAGTCTTTGAAACTCAGCAGTTTCATCATTCTTTGTTCGTCTGTGCTGTTGCTATACTCATTGCCATTACACTACTACCTGAATTACTGCTTGTTTTGGAATTGATTTTGGTTTTCTCTTTGGCCTTTAATCACTGCAACCACACTTAGACTCGTACTTCGTTTTTATTGCCTTGATTTTTATCCTCTTCTGCATTATTATTATTACTATTTTGCATTGTAGTCTTGTGCCAGACTCGTTGAACACGTGTTTTCTGAAGTGAAAATGCTGAAGCCAACTGTAGCAGCAAAGGAAAGGGCTCAAGAATTTGAAAAGGAGGATTCTATGCTCCCGATAAATTAATGATGTTTTGCAAATTTTGTCATATTGGTGATGCATGGGATTGTAAAAATTATATAGTGAAACATGTCCAGACAGAAAGACATAAGGGCAACAAATTGAAGGATTTCAATTTGCCGAATAAGAGGTAGTCCACAATCAGCAGCTGCTTTGAAGGTGGAATAAAGAAGAAGCAGGATTGTGAATGTCTGGCGAAAAGGACCGTGGGAACATTTCTGAAGGCGAAAATTCAACTCCAAAAACTTGAGAACAAAGACTTTCGGCAGTGGCTGATTGAGTTCATGGAAGGTGAGCAGTGAAGTTATTTATTTATATTGTTACAATTTTTTTTTATTATTTTCCTTTTTTAATTTATATTGTGGCTACAGCTGGCATCAAAATGATTTTGGTAAACCTTTATTTAAATTTTACTTTCAGCGGCGGTGTAGTCTGCTAATGTTAGCAATGAAATTTTCATTTTACGAGGATAATTTATTTACTGACCATTTCATGGTATAAACAGTGTATTATTCCTATCATTGTATGCAATTGGTATTCACAGAGCATTCAAAGATCTTTGCCAGTATCACAATATGCTGTAAGTAAAATTTTACATGCCTGACTGCATATTAATAACAGAGAATTTTGCTCTTGTACAGTATCATCTGAAAAGTACATATAACTAATTGACTGTTCTTTTTAGAAGACAATGAGGGAGACCATCGTGCCTGCAATAAAGGAGCAAAGGAAAACAGAAGTAAAGGACCAACTTTCTGGAAAAGACATTGTTGTGTTTGATAATGAGATCACCGACAATAGAGGTCGTTGCATTTATGCTGTTTTGTTGAGAACACTGCACAAGCAGAAAATTTTTGTTGCAAGTGTGTCAGCTCTTGATGTTGCAAACTTGACGCAGTGTGCTCGAGCTACTTTGGGGGCCCTCCAAACTAATAATATACATTATGATGATGTTAGAGAGTGTTTAACTTACCCAAAGCACAGGCTCATTGATAGACACAAAAACACACACAAACATACAAGCTTTCGCAACCGTTGGCTGCTTCATCAGGAAAATAGGGAGGAAGCAGGGGGGGGAAGGAAAGGATGTGGGTTTTAAGGGAGTGGATGAAGAGTCATTCCAATCCCAGGAGTGGAAGGACTTACCTTAGCAGAAAAAATGGATATGTAAACAAGCACACGCATACACACGCAAACACACCAAGGAAGACATTTGTAGAAAGCAAAGAAGTTGGTCAGAGATACCACTTGAAGTAGAAGTTCTGTCCTGAGAACCGAGGCAAAGATGTTATAGAACGGTGAGCGGGAATTTGAATTTAGCGGAGGTTGAGACCATGTGGGCAACGGGAAGAGACATTATGCTGAAGGGCAAGTTCCCATCTCCAAAGTTCTGAAAGATTGGGTCGGTGGGAAGTATCCAGGTAACCCGGACGGTTTAACACAGTGCCAAGATGTGCTGGCCATGCACTAAGGCGTGTTTAGCCACAGGGTGATCCTCATTACCAACAAACACTGTCTACCTGTGACCATTCATGCGAATGGACAGTTTGTTGCGGGTCATTCCCACATAGAACGCTTTACAGTGCAGGCATGTCAGTTGGTAAATCACGTGGATGCTGTCGCAAGTGGCTCTGCCATTGTACGTGTACACCTTCCGGGTTACAGGACTGGAGTAAGTGGTGGTGGAAGGATGCATAGGGTAGAATTTATAGAAAAGACACTCTTGATGGAGTGGGAAGGATGTCATGAAGGATGGAGCTAATTTTGGGGCAGGATTTAAGGAAGTCGTATCCTTGCTGGAGACCAACATTCAGAGTCCGATCCAGTCCCGGAAAGTATTCAGTGACAAGAGGGGCACTTTTGGGGTTCTTCTGTGAAAGGTTCTGGGTTTGGGGGGATGAGGAAGTGGCCGTGGCAATTTGCTTCTGTACCACATCAAAAGGATAGCTGCGGGATGTGAAAGCTGTTATCAGGTTATTTGTGTACTGGTGCAGGGATTCAGGACTGGATCAGACTCTGCCACGAAGACTAAGCCGTAGGAAGGGAACGTTTTGATGTGGAATGAACGGCAGCTGTCATAATGGAGGTACTGTTGTTTATTGGTGGGTTTGATGTGCACGGGTGTGTCAAGTTGGCCATTGGACAGATGGAGATTGACATCGAGGAAAATGGCATCGGATTTGGAATAGGACCAGGTGTATTTGATGGGACCAAATGAGTTGAAGCTGGAGAGGAAATTCTGGAGTTCTTCTTCAATGTGAGTCCAGATCATGAATATGTCATCAATAGAGGCACCTATTTTTTGCGAAGCATGACATTTTTGCAATATTTTACAATTTTTGCGGAAAATCACGAAATCATTGAAATTTACAAAAAAATCACGAAATAATCTACGAAATGTGAAATCTAATGTAATTTAAATGTACTGGCGGAAATTCGAGATATAAGTGACAATCGATTGTACACAACTTCAATATATATTGTTTCGAGTCCTGCCAACCTCTGTTCAAGAAGTCCGTTTCCGGCGCTTTATTTGATCTGGTGACTGCTAGTGTACTGTAGGCTCCTAATTGTTTCTGATTGCAGATTCTTTCAGTGATTTGTTCTAGTACAGAAGATTAACATGGTCGTAACAGTTTTTTATCGTGAAAGAGAATTCGCATGAGATGAATTTTACGTTTTTGATAAAGCAAGGAAAATAATCCTGTGCAAATACAGCAATGTTCGTTTTGAATGGCAAAGGACACATCCTTACAACATACAAATAGCTGTTTTTCCCATAAGAAGAACAAGGAGAAAGAGCTGTCGACAGGTGTCAAGAGACAGTTACACTCATGGACATCAATACAGTGGCAAAACGAGCGAAAGTGGACAAGGAAGAATTCGTGTTATCAACACCACGAGCTTTGTTCCAAAAAATAGCGCTAAGATGCCGCCATATATGAACTTTTCGTGTGTGAAGTGCTACCTTGTATCCGATTGTGAAGGAGCATGTTTTTCTATTATTTTTTCCACCGCGAAGTTTAAGAGAAGAGTAATTTCTTTTGCGGAGATGACATTTAATTGCGCCGATGTACGTATTATATGGGTGAAAACACACAAAATTGCCCGAGAAGAGGAGATAAAGAATTTTAAAGGAAACCGCAATGGGATTGTTGCATATAGCTCCGAAATATTTTGACCCTTTCACCACCCGTACGACGGAAACTTTCCCCGTGGGATAAACAAAAATAAAAAATAGAAAAGAGATGGCTTACCAAAAGGACCGGCTCGTCGATAGAAACAAATAAAAATCACACACAAACACACATACAAGCTTTCGCCACCACTGGCAGCTTCTTCAGGAAAAAGAGGAAAAAAGGGGAGGAAAAAGGGAAGGATATGTGTTTTAAGGAAGTGGAAAAGAAGTCATTCCAATCCCAGGAGTGGAACGACTTACCCTAGGGGAAAAAAAAGGAAGGTAAACAAATACACACACACTCAGACATATCAAAACGCAAACACACCTAGACAGACATTTGTAAAAAAAAAAAAAAAAAAAAAAAAAATGCCTGTCTAGGTGTGCTTGCGTTTCGATATGTCTGAGTGTGTGTGTGTATTTGTTTACCTTCCTTTTTTTCCCCTAAGGTAAGTCCTTCCACTCCTGGGATTGGAACGACTCCTTTTCCACTTCCTTAAAACCCATATCCTTCCCTTTTTCCTCCCCTTTTTTCCTCTTTTTCCTGAAGAAGCTGCCAGTGGTGGCGAAAGCTTGTCTGTGTGTTTGTGTGTGATTTTATTTGTTTCTATCGACGAGCCGGTCATTTGTTAAGTCATCTCTTTTCTATTTTTTATATATATATTAAAACGAAAAATTCCTAGCAGGAAAAATAAAATATAAAAAATAGACGAAGATTACTCACCAGGCGAAGGAGCACAGGTGTGACAGCATCACAAATAAATAAATGAATACACACACACACACACACAATTGCAAGCTTTCGCAACCCAGTTGCGTCTTCAGGCAGTAGGGAAGGAGAGGGAAAAGGAAATGATGAGGGTTTTAAGGAAGGGGGTAAGGAGCCATTCCAATCCCGGGAGAGGAAAGACTTACCTTGGGGGAAAAAATGGAGGGTAAACAAATGCAAATTGGAATGGCTCCTTACCCCCTTCCTTAAAACCCTCATCATTTCCTTTTCCCTCTCCTTCCCTACTGCCTGAAGACGCAAATGGGTTGCGAAAGCTTGCGAGTGTGTGTGTGTGTGTGTGTGTGTGTGTGTGTGTGTGTGTGTGTGTGTGTGTGTGTGTGTGTGTATTCATTTATTTATTTGTGATGCTGTCACACCTGTGCTCCTTCGCCTGGTGAGTAATCTTCGTCTATTTTTTATATATATATTAGACGAAGATTACTCACCAGGCGAAGGAGCACAGGTGTAACAGCATCACAAATAAATAAATGAATACACACACACACACACACACACACACACACACACACACACACACAAACGCAAGCTTTCGCAACCCAGTTGCTTCTTCAGGCAGAAGGGAAGGAGAGGGAAAAGGAAATGATGAGGGTTTTAAGGAAAGGGGTAAGGAGCCATTCCAATCCCGGGAGAGGAAAGACTTACCTTGGGGGAAAAATAGAGGGTAAATAAATGCAGACACACCCACACATTCACACAGACACAAGTACACCTAGGCAGACATACTGTAGAAAGCAATATTGTCTCTCCAAACCTGGATTTTTCCTTGTTAGATAATCAACAATTCAATTCTGCCTCATAATTTACACTATAAGACAGTATTTTTCAAGAAATGATACTAAATGAAAAGCAAAAAATTTCATGTGATGTAGAAATTAAACCTAGGCAAAATGAAACATACATCTTCCCAATATCCACTCTATGAGATCTGTTAAATATGTCATATAATGTTAAGTACACCCAAACATTACTGACCCAAATAAGAGCTGCAAGTCTAGGTTTCACCAAGCTTATTGTCCAGCAGTATGAGAGCAACTGAATTATTATTGTATCTCTTAATTTGTACACAATCTAAGATTACTATTTTTGTAATTACTTTATTCCTTGACACTTCCTGGCAGATTAAAATTGTTTGCCAGAACCGGGACTCGAACCTGAGACCTTTGCCTTTCACGGGCAAGCGCTCTACCACTGAGCTATCCCGACACGACTCACGGTCTGTCCTCACAACTTTACTTCCACCAGCACCTCGCCTCCTACTTTCCAAACTTCACAGAAGTTCTCCTGCGAGGACGGACCATTAGTCGTCTCGGGATAGCTCAGTGGTAGAGCGCTAGGCCACAAAAGGCAAAGGTCTCAGGTTTGAGTCCCGGTTCCGGCACAAAATCTCCCAGGAAGTTTCATATCAGCGCACACTCCGCAGCAGAGTGAAAGTTTCACTTTATTCCTTACATGCTTAAAACATTCTTGTTAATCATTTACTTCATTCTGCCTTGTTCTAAAGATGTATAAGGAGATTCCTCCCCTAATGCAGATAACAGGTGATATCTATATTTCACAAAAGTACTCAATATCTCTTGCTATCTGATTCTGCTTACTCTCATCCTCCATATCTCTCTTCTATGTTTCAAGGCAGTTGTCCAAACAAAACAATCTGCCATATCACAAAACTCTCTCCAAACTAAACAGATCAAAAACTATCTACATCAATACCTGTGAGACGATTGTTTTAAATTATTTTATTTATTATAATTATTATTTCTTAGATCCCTTTTCAGTTGGGTACAAATTCTTATGTAAAGTATGAAATTTACTCCTCAATCTATGCTTTTATATATGGAAAACTAGTAGAATAAGTTACTACAGTCATACACTGAAATCTGTATCATATTTTGTCAATTGCTGATATATTTTCTTGTTACATGCCATTGTACATCAATCAGAGTTATTTATGTTAGAGCAATTGTAGTTGGCTTTATTATATGAAGACACAAGGTGATAATATTCTACATCAGACACACACAAAAATATTACACTCACCTCTGAAAATGAATGGTACACAGCAGCAAAATATTGGAATGCTAAATAGTGGTTCACTACCAACATAATAACTGCAATTATGAATGAAGGTGATGTGATCACAACATAGGGATATGTTTTCAGGATAAAAAGATGAGAAATCTGACTAATAATGCCACACACTGTTAGAGTGCGGGGTAAATCTTCAAAGAGGATGAAGCCAATGTATATAATCAAAGTCCCCTGTGAAAAAAGTAAGATAAAAGAAGTAAATAAGTATGTTTTCAAAACATTAAAGTTACAATATACAAGTTGTACATGGAAGCACTCATCACATATTAAAACTGAAAAGGTGACAAGTAAAGTTCACTGCTGTGCTACAATTCAGTTTGTGATTTTTTTTTTTTTTTTAATATTTTGTACCTTTTTTATTCTACATAAATAAATTACAAGTAAAATCTAATAATGGAAACTCCAGGTTGGAATTCAACAACATAATAAGGACAGTTTACAACTGATTGCGAAGATGTGACGATGAGCTGCAATAGGCACATAAAAAAGACACACATACAACACTTAAGCTATTGGCAATGCCCTTTTTCAGAATAAAGTACATTCATGCACTCACACAGGCACACTTCATAGTCACATAACTACCCTCTCATGCTGCCCTCTCTGAACACACTGCGGTGGAGAACTAGGGAAGTGTAGGGGGACAGTAAGGTTGCATCACAGTGGTGTGAATGGCTACAGCACGGCCTTATGCAGCATGTATGTATTAGATGGATGGGACTAGATGCAGCTTAGGAATGGAGTGGGGAGGCGGGTGACAGGAGGAAAACAAAACAAAACCTTCCACACCGCAGAGCAAGATTCGGAGTGTGGCAGCCTGAGATGACTGTTGTGTGACTTAAGTGTACCTGTGTGATTTCGTGATTGTTCTTTATTCTGAAGAAGACCATGGCCAATAGCCTAAGTGCTTTTGTGTGTGTGTGTGTGTGTGTGTGTGTGTGTGTGTGTGTGTGTGTGTGTGTTTTATGTGCCTGTTGCAGCTCATCATTAAAACAATTGTCTACATTGCCTTGGTCTTGTTACAATGGATTTGTGTGTGGTTAGTTTTTAAGAGCAGCCAGACCCCCTCCTGCCACAACCTCATTATCGCCCTGGGAGGCACTGTAGGTTTCCAACTGCATGTTTATAGCATTACACATGTGAAAGAATGCATTTACAAAAGATTTACTCACTGACTCTTGTAACTGAGGTGGGATTGGATACCAACCCCGTCTTCACCTTGTGACATGTCAAAAACTATCTAAAAACAACATTCAGGCTTGTTTTCAAATCAGCCCTAGACGTTAATCCACTGCATAATATCAAACAAGGACTTCAATACACCCCCATCCCAGAAACAGGCACTTTTACTCCTGCAACCATTCGAGTGGAACAACCGTTTAAAAATTTCTATATGCTATGGAAAAAATTTTAATGAAAGAATATTTCCTGTTCATCAAAACTGTCTGAAACTTTATGTACTTGTTTTAATGTTTTGGAAGAAGGGGGGGGAAAAAAACATACAGCATAAACTGAGCTAAGTTAGTCAGGTAGCGCCTCAAACCCGCCCAATTTATCGGATGACCAACAAATTGGTCCATTAAATCGCATGGAGTGTAGGGCCCTTAAGATAGTGGAACAACTGATTTGTATAGCTAATGCTGATTTCTTATGTTACGTTTCAAAATAACGTATTTTACTACGACCAGATTCACTGGTTTCACATTCGTTGGGGGTTATTTACATGAAACAATGTATGTGGAACTCAGGGCTATTTTGCAGCCTTGCAACTGAATCATTTCTGTTGTAACAGTAAAACCACAGTTCCTGCTTCGAATTATGAAGGCAAGCAAACATGGGGATATTTACATTTTAGCCCTTGAAATGCACAACGACTCTTCGAACATTTTAATAGTTTTTGGCCCACTTTAGGTTACGGTAGTTACACTAAAAGTGGGCCTCTGCGATCGTCTTTTGATAGTTCGAAATTTAAATGAAAATAACGGGTTAACCATTCATCTGACACAAAAATTGAATAATCGAATTTGTAGAGGGGAAAATTCTCTACAACTTCACTCTAATATGGCTTGCCCCCCCCCCCCTATCTTCTATCGTTGCAGAGATATTTGCAAAAATAGTGGCCCTTTGACGATGTCTGTCTGGCTGTAACATGTTCCCACGTTTTAGGTCGAACCGTTCAACCGATCGGCACCAAATTTTACAGACATAATTGTTGGCTACCAGAGACCAGAACCTCGCTTTTTGAAATATTCCAGACAAGAAATACATTAGTAATGCCCCAAAAAAATGCCATTTGTAATGTAATTTTAATTGTAAATAAACCTTTCATCTCACACGAAAATTGAATAAACGAATTTGTGGAGGAGACAATTCTCTACAACTTTGCTCTCTTATGTTTTTTTAATATCTTGTATCGTTTGATAGATATTGGCAAAAATAACGGAGTTTCCACATCCTCCATTGAATTAACGAAAAGCAGCCGTTCGCTGATTTCACATGACATTCCTCGCTTAGAACTCTCTTTGGCATACGCCATTTTGCGTTGCATATTTGACGAGTTTCTTATTGTAACTTACACATTGTCATTTCAAAGCAATGGTGCACTGAAGAATTAACAAAAACACATCGTTCTTCGTACGATAAATAATAATCTAGTGTTTACAAATGCCATATTAGCATCAGCTAACAAAGTTCGTGAATATTATGTGATTAATGTATGTAATTTGTAGCTGTTAGACGTAGCGTACTGGACAACGCGTTAGACTGTGACACTGAAGATCAATCGTTCGGAATCTGCCACTACCTAATTTTTTTCCCCCTAGAAGGGTTTCAGACACTCTTATTACTTAATTTTTTATTATTTAGATTACTATTTTGGTCCAAAATGTTTCCAAAAAATTATAAAACTACAAATCTAAAGTGGGCCATAAAACACATCATGTCCGTTACTGAGACGGCGGTGTAACTCGTACGTTTGTTTCCCTTACAAGCCAAAACATCGTCACACACGGACACACACACATATTTTTTTTCTAAAATCTCGTGTCAAAAGTTTAGGTGCAGGCTATATTCGCACGCGGCCTATATTCGCCCAAATACGGTAACCGCAGCAAAGGTTCCCCTATGAATTTTTTATTGAGAGTTTCTATGGGGGATAGTTCTGTTAATAAATGTGGCAATTCATTAATTATCATTTGGAAGTCACATATAAATTTTGCCGTGATGAATGTTTTTCTGAACAATAAGTTTTACAAAGACGAGATATTTTCTTCATGACGTGCTCACATGGATTAGCTTGTGGATGATACTTGGATATGGTGACATGCTTAATGTTTTCCCATGTTAGAAACGCTTTAAATTCACCGCTTGTAAATTGTGATCCATTATCTGTTAATAAACACTGTGGTTTACCGACTTCCTGAAAATACTTGTTTAAGCATTGAAGTACGGTCTCAGTACTGGCTTGTCGAATGGGATATAATGTTGTATATTTAGACCAACACTCAAGCAAGACTAAAATGGTTTTAACTTTATTAACATTAGAAAAATCAACTCTGCACAACAAGTGTTTTGAATCATTGTTCAATGCCGACTGCCGTGCTCCGCTGAGTCCAGGCGAGCCCCGGTTCACTTAGGAAGTGCTGTCTAATTGCTGTAGCGCCCCTATATTACTTTGCGCGCAGTATGCGCGGCGGTAGTTTCAAATTTACGACACTCTGTCAACACTTCTCCCCTTTGGGAAATTCACTTCACATTGCAGAGGTGTTGTACAGTGTGGAGACATCCATCGGCTCTTGATGTGTTGTGGCCAGGTCACGTGGTGCCACACCAACGTAAGGGTGAAAGTGCCCCAGATGGGGCTCTTTGCATGTCCCCAGGACTAAATGATGGGTGACAGCTGCATTGCATCTGGTGCATGCGACTGTGATGCTGGCACTTCTCCGTGCACAGTTATCTCATGTGATGGAAGCACATCACTTACAGGATTATGTTGGGTGCTCACAGTTGTGAACTGTAAAGGTGGGACCCACAGATTGTGTCTATTGGATTGTGAAGGAGTATAAATAGTATTACATGTAGACAATGTTGACAATGGCAGGTCAATTGCCCGCGAACATACCTGGTCAAAATGGTGAACAACCATTCCTTGATCAGTCTGGATGTCACAAAACCAACGGCCTCTAAACTTTTTGATGGTTCCTTTGATCCGCTTAACACGAGAGCCATACCCCTGTACCCAAACAAGGGCACCTACCTGGATCTTGGCAGGATACTGTCGGAAGCAAAGAAGATGTAACAATGTGCACGGCTGACGACCATGTAAGAGCTCGGCCGGACTGTGATCACCCATGGGCGAAAATCGATAAGAACTTAGAAAATGAAGTAAAGTATCTTCTGTAGAAAACTCAGTGAGGAACTTTTTCATCTGACATTTGAATGTGCCTACAAGACACTCGACCTCCCCATTCGACTGTGGATGGAAGAGTACAGAAATCTTCAAAAGCCTGTGAGGAAAACTGAGGACCACTGTCTGTGACAAACATAGAGGGTGGACCTTCAAGGGCAAAAATCTTTGCCAATGCATTTGTGGTTGCCGCAGTGGGAGAAGACGCACAGCTAACCACAAAAGGAAAATTGGAATAAGCTTCAATGACAAGAAACCAGTAGGCACCACGGAAAGAGCCAGCAAAATTGGCATGGACCCGTTCCAACGGGCGCGCTGGGGCAGGCCACGGGGAAGGGTCAGCTTGGGGGGCTGCCGACTGTTGAGCACATTTGGTACACTGGACAACCATGCGTGAAATGTCTGCATCAATTCCTGGCCAGTAAACATGTCTGCGAGCCAGATTTTTAGTGCAGGAAAGACCCCAATGTCCCAGGTGTAACAACTGAAGAACACATTGACGCAGAGACGCAGGAATCACGACCCTTGGAAATGCTCCCTCTGTAGAGGAGAACCACCCGTCATGAACAAACAGTCTCAGCTGCAAGGCGTAATAATTACGAAATGGGTCAAAGGCGTTGCCAGAGGGCCTGTCAAGGCCACCCTCGTTGGATGAAGATAATCATCTTGCAGAGAACTGGGTCTTCAGCTGTGGCCGAAGCAACATGGTCCCCCGTAATTGGAAAACCTTCAACCATACGACGTTCGTCCTCATCCACATGGAAACAGAGTAACTCATTGCGGTCGAAAACAGGGTCAGGACCCACAGGCAGCCGCGATAAGGCATCAGCATTTGCGTACTGGGCCATGGGGCGGTAATGGATCTCATAGAGGAAATCGAGACAAGTATAAAACCTAGTGTGCAGCTTTATCCGGAAGTGATGCTGAAGGATGAAACAGGGAGACAAGAGGCTTATGGTCGATAATTAGATGAAACTTTGAATCATACAAGAAAATGTGAATTTTTTTAAAAAGGCATACACATGGCAAGTGCCTCTTTCTCAATCTACAAATAACACCTTTGAGCATCGTTGAGCATCTTCGAAGCGTAAGCAACAGGCCGCTCTGATCCATCATCATATCGGTGTGCAAGGACGGGCCCAAAACCATTTTGGGACGCATCCGTGGCCAACACCAGTTGCCGCCTCGGGCAAAACATGACTAGACACGGCGCCAACTGAAGTAGATCTTTGAAGCAGACAAAAGCACGTTCATATTTGTCAGTCCAGAGGAAAGGAATGTTCTTAAGGAGCAGCTGATTCAATGGATGGGCCACGTCAGCCGCAGAAGGAAGGAATTTATGATGATACGCAATTTTGCCAAGAAATACATGAAGGTCTTTAACATTGGACGGCCGTGAGAGGGCTGCGATAGCATCAACATGCTGACTTAAGGGGCAGATCCCATCATGGGACAGTTGAAACTCCAGACACACAACAGAAGACTGAAAAAATTGAGATTTAACGAGATTACACTTCAGCCCCACAGACAGGAGAACTCGAAAACAGGTGCGAAGATTGGCAAGGTGTTCATCCATAGAAGCCTCTGTAACTACAATATCATCTTGATAGTTTATGCAACCAGACACGGAAGCTGTCAGTAGTTCTAAAAAATGCTGAAAGATAGCTGGCACGCTGGCAACACCCAACGGCAACCGTTGAAATTGATACAGGCCAAATGGAGTGTTTAAGACGAGAAATTTCCTGGAATCTGTGACCAAAGACAGTTGTTGATATGCCTCTGATAAATCAATATTGGAGAATCGACCGCCCGCAAGTTTGGCAAGCAACTCGTCAGGACGAGGAAGCGGGTAAGTATCAATGAGACATTGGGCATTGACGGTCTTTTTGAAATCGCTACATAACCGCAATTTGCCTTTAGGTTTGCAAACCACAAAGAGGGGGTACGCCCATTCACTAGAAGTAGCTGGTAGGAGAGCCCCCAAAGATTGATGCGTCTGTTTGCGGCACTTGTAAAAGGCCACCTGGGAAGCAACAACATGGGTGTTTTTGGCGAAAATATTTGGAGAGCATGTCACACATTTCAGTAAAAGATAACGACGGCGGATCTCATAGGGGGGGGGGGGGGGCGAGCTGAGACAATAGTTGATACACTTTTGGAGAAATCCATGAAAGAAATAGTGATTTAAACAGCTGATCGTCGCCGATGCCGAAAGCCACATGTTGCCGCAGCCGCTTTTCATAGTCCTCCCAGTCTTCCGCAGCTTCCTCTTATGGAGGGAATGGAGGCAGAGAACACGGCATGACCTGACAGGACGACGACGTTGACACAACTGACCTAAGTGTCTGTGGTAAGTCACGTAACGACGCTACGAGGGCAGTCTGTTGCTTCATGAGCATGCGGAATAGCTGGTCTAAGGTTGCCATATTTATCAAAACATTGCCGACAACAACGGATGGAATAGTTCACAACTTGTTGCCACTTGAAGTGTTATAACTTTATTAACATTAGAAAAATCAACTCTACACAACAAGTGTTTTGAATCATTGTTCAATGCCGAGTGATGTGCTCCGCTGAGTCCAAACAAGCCCCGGTTCATTTAGGTGGCGCTGTCTAATTGCTGTAGCGCCCCTATAATACTTTGCGTGCATTACGCGCGGCGATAGTTTTAAATTTACGACGAACTGTCACAACAAAAATATACCTAACCCCTCCTCTGCTTTGTGGAATTGGACCAAAAAAAATCTGCTGCTGTCAAATCATGTAAACCCCTAGGGATAATTGGATACAATTTGTATGCTGTTTGTCTCGTGTCTGATTTTACCTTTAAACATATTGTACATGATCTAATTGTGATTCTAATTTTTGAAATAATAAAATTTACACATATTATAGAGGAAAAATTCCTAACAGGAAAAATATACGTAAAAAATAGATGAAGTACACTTACCAGGCGAAGGGGCACAGGCAGTAATAGCAACAAATAAACACACAGACACACCCACACACACACACACACACACACACACACACACACACACACACACACACACAAATGCTAGCTTTCGCAGCCTAGCTGCTTCATCAGGCAGAAGGGAAGGAGAGGGAAAAGGAAATGATGAGGGTTTTAAGGAAGGGGATAAGGAGCCATTCCAATCCCGGGACAGGAAAGACTTACCTTGGGGGGAAAAATGGAAGGTAAATAAATGCACATACACCCACACATTTACACAGACACAAGTACACTTAGGCAGACATACTGTAGAACTGTAGAAAGCAAAGAAGTTAGAAGTTAGACAGAGATGCCACTTGAGGCAGAGGCTCTGTCCAGAGAACCAAGGCAAAGATGTTAAGATGGTGGGTGGGAATTCGAATTTAGCGGAGGTTGAGACCAGGTGGGCAACGGGAAGAGAGAATATGCTGAAGGGCTAGTTCCCATCTCCGGAGTTCTGAAGGATTGGTGTCAGTGGGAAGTATCCATATAACCCGGACGGTGTAGCACTGTGCCAAGATGTGCTGGCCATGAACCAAGGCATGTTTAGCCACAGGGTGATCCTCGTTACCAACAAACACTGTCTGCCTGTGTCCATTCATGCGAATGGACAGTTTGTTGCTGGTCATTCCCACATAGAACGCTTCACAGTGCAGGCATGTCAGTTGGTAAATCACGTGGGTACTATCGCAAGTGGCTCTGCCTTTGATCGTGTACACCTTCCGAGTTACGGGACTGGAGTAAGTGGTGGTGGAAGGGTGCATAGGGCAGGTTTTACAACGGGGGCGGTTACAAGGGTAGGAGCCAGAAGGTAGGGAAGGTGGTTTGGGGATTTCATAGGGGTGGACTAGGAGGTTACGGAGGTTAGGTGGGCGGCACCCCTATGAAATCCCCAAACCACCTTCCCTACCTTCTGGCTCCTACCCTTGTAACCGCCCCCGTTGTAAAACCTGCCCTATGCAACCTTCCACCACCACTTACTCCAGTCCCGTAACTCGGAAGGTGTACACGATCAAAGGCAGAGCCACTTGCGATAGTACCCACGTGATTTACCAACTGACATGCCTGCACTGTGAAGCGTTCTATGTGGGAATGACCAGCAACAAACTGTCCATTCGCATGAATGGACACAGGCAGACAGTGTTTGTTGGTAACGAGGATCACCCTGTGGCTAAACATGCCTTGGTTCATGGCCAGCACATCTTGGCACAGTGCTACACCGTCCGGGTTATATGGATACTTCCCACT
The DNA here is from genome assembly GCA_026315105.1 of Locusta migratoria. Taxonomy (NCBI): domain Eukaryota; kingdom Metazoa; phylum Arthropoda; class Insecta; order Orthoptera; family Acrididae; genus Locusta; species Locusta migratoria. The sequence goes on from CM048744.1 coordinate 895,014,584, forward strand.
GACACCAATCCTTCAGAACTCCGGAGATGGGAACTAGCCCTTCAGCATATTCTCTCTTCCCGTTGCCCACCTGGTCTCAACCTCCGCTAAATTCGAATTCCCACCCACCATCTTAACATCTTTGCCTTGGTTCTCTGGACAGAGCCTCTGCCTCAAGTGGCATCTCTGTCTAACTTCTAACTTCTTTGCTTTCTACAGTTCTACAGTATGTCTGCCTAAGTGTACTTGTGTCTGTGTAAATGTGTGGGTGTATGTGCATTTATTTACCTTCCATTTTTTCCCCCAAGGTAAGTATTTCCTGTCCCGGGATTGGAATGGCTCCTTACCCCCTTCCTTAAAACCCTCATCATTTCCTTTTCCCTCTCCTTCCCTTCTGCCTGATGAAGCAGCTAGGCTGCGAAAGCTAGCATTTTTGTGTGTGTGTGTGTCTGTGTGTTTATTTGTTGCTATTACTGCCTGTGCCCCTTCGCCTGGTAAGTGTACTTCATCTATTTTTTACGAAAATTTACACATATGTACTTTACATTTGCATATAGCAGGCCAAAAATGTTCTCTGAAGCCGTGCTTGTGACGGCCAAAAACATGACGCGTGCACTACGTGCTGGTACTCCACCTTTATCATAAACTGACCGAGCAAGGGAATCGGCTGTTCACCATAGCCGACCAAACGATGAGAAGTTTTAACGAGAGGTGGCCCCCAAGTGCCAAATAGTATCCAAATTTACGAGGGAGACAGAGGCACCGGTGTCAACTTGCAAACGGAACAGCCGATTTTGAATAAGAAGTATAACATAAATCTTTGAAGAAGTGGCCTGTTCCTGTCCAGGTGCAATAAAAAGACAGTCAGAATATGGCGGCTGACTGCATGCAGAAGTTCAACAAACAACCACCACGTTACCTTCTTTACGGCAGGACGTGAATCGCGTGCGGCAGAAGGGGCAGCGCGGGCGATAATGCACACGAAAACAATCTGGACACGAGGGGAAAGTCGCATCGTGGGAATGAAATGGCAGAAGGTAATCGAGAAGAACAAGAAGACAATAAAAAGGAGGGCGAAGAACAATGCCTGTGGGGGCGCAAGGACTGTATCGCCCCCACCTCTACCATTTCCTCAAACTGATCCGCTGCCATCGTAGACGCCTCAAAAGCCTGGGCAATAGACAGAACCTCGTCAAGGAAAATAAAAGAGGTATTTGGAGATAAGAAAAACAGCTCTATGAATATCAAGAACACAGATGGAAAACCAGTTCTCAGTAAAGAAGGGAAAGCTGAAAGGTGAGAAGAGTATGTAGAGAGGCTCAACGAAGGAAATGAACTTACAGACATTATTGTAGGAAGGGGAGAAGAAGTAGATGAGGATGAAATAGGAGATACTACTATACTGAGAGATGAATTTGACAGAGCACTGAAAGACCTAGGTCGAAACAAGGCTCCTGGCGTAGATGAAATTCCATCAGCACTACTGAAGTCTCTGGGAGAGTCAGCCATGACAAAACTGTTTCACCTGGTGTTTAAGATGTATGAGACAGACGAAGTACCCTTTAAGAAAAGTGTAATAATACCGTTCCAAAGAAAGCAGGTGCAGACAGGTGTGAAAACTACAGAACCATCAGTTTAGTAAGTCATGGTTGTAAAATACAAACACCTACAGAACCATCAGTTTAGTAAGTCATGGTTGTAAAATACAAACACAAATTATTTACAGAAGGGTGGAAAAGCTGGTAAGAAGCCAACCTCGCGAAAGATCAGTTTGCGTTAAGAAGAAATGTAGGAATACAGGAGGCAATACTCACTTTACAGCTTATTCTAGAAGATAGATTAAGGAAAGGCAAACCTACATTTCTAGCTTTTATAGATCTGGAGAAGGCTTTTGACAATGTTGATTGGATTAAACTCTTTCAAGTTCTGAAGCAAGCAGGAGTAAGATGTAGGGAGTGTGAGATTATTTACAACTTGTACAAAAATCAGACAGCTGTTGACAGAGTTGAAGGGCATGAAAGTCATGCAGTGGTTGGGAAGGGAGTAAGACAGCGTTGTAGCCTTTCTCCAATGTTATTCAATTTGTACACTGAGCAAGCTATAAAGGAAAGCAAGGAAAAATTTGGAGAAGGAATTAAAGTTCAGGGTGAAGAATTAAAAAAATCGTGTTTTACCGACGACATAGTAATTCTGTCAGAGACAGCAAAGGACCTGGAAGAGCAGTTGAACGGAATGTACAGTGTGCTGAAAGGTGCATATAAGATGAAGATTAATAAGAGCAAAACAAGAGTAATGGAGTACAGTCAAAGAAAATCAGGTGATACTGAAGGAATTAGATTAGGTAACGAAACAATAAAGGAGGTAGATGAGTTTTGTTACTGGGGCAATAAAATTACAAATGATGGTCGCAGTACAAAGGATATAAAATGCAGAATAGCAAGGGGTAGAAAAACATTCTTGAAAAAGAGAAATTTGTGAACATTGAATATTGATTTAAGCCTAAGGAAGTCCTTTCTGAAGGCATTTGTGTGGAGTGTTGCCTTGTATGGGAGTGAAACATGGACGATGAACAGTGCGGACAGGAAGAGGATAGAGGCTTTTGAAATATGGTGCTACAGAAGAATGCTGAAGATTAGTTGGGTGGATCGCCTAACTAATGAGGAGGTACTGAACAGAATTGGGGAGAAAAGAAATTTCTGGCATACCTTGACTAAAAGAAGGGATAGATTGGTAGGGCACATTCTTAGACATCAAGGAATTGTGAATTTAGTGTTGGAGGGAAGTGTGTGGGGTAAAAACCACAGAGGAAGACCAAGAGATGGATACAGTAAGCAGATTCAGACAGATGTAGGTTGCCATTCTTATGTGGAGTTGAAGAGGCTTGCTCAGGATAGGGTATTGTGGAGAGCTGCATCAAACCAGTCTCGGACTGAAGACCACAACAACAACAACAACAACAACAACACATCTTGTAATGTCAGTTTGTCTGGTGATGTAGTTACTTCCCTCTCCCAGGTCTGGATATAGCTTGAAAAGTATTTGAGTGTTAATTTTGTTGTAGTGTTGGGAATGAAAGTGCAAAATTGTTGTGTTCCTTTGATCGTCAATGCCTCTTCAAGCTGGCTTTTTAATAATATTTCTGAAGCAGCATACTCTTCTTGAGTGGAATACGCAAAATCAACATTGTGTTTTTTTTGTTTTTTTTTTTTTTATGATCAACTGCCCACTCAAATAGATCTTGTGGGGTTTGGTTCTGATTTTGCTATAGTCTTTGCAAACTTGCACAAGCTTCCAGTCTCTTAACTGAATCCCCTACTCCATCACAAGGCCGTTTCCCATGTGCTGTGGCTGGAAAGTGCCACTCACCTTTTATGTTGAAGACTTCACCATGAAAGCAAAGGTTCAGGAAGTGTTTTGGTAAAATTTTACAGTTTGTGTCACAGTGTAGTGTTGATTGTTTAGATGTTGGCAGTGACTGGAGCAGAGTCATATAGAGTGATAGGATTACTTTCTCGTGCCGACCATGAAGTAAATAATTAATGCTGTTCCTGCTCTATGGTTGACAGGTTCTCGATGTACCCTTGTCTGCTCAATAAATTAACTGTAATCATCACCGGAAAAATTCATAACGAAACATTTGGAAAAAGAACATTGCTGCTGTACTTCACATGCAGTGGCCACAGCCAACATCTGAACACAACACACCATGCCGCGACACGAACTGTAAAATTTTTTACTGAGCAACAGAACTGCCAGTATAATAGTATATTTTTTTAGAAGCTTTTGAAATTTATATAGCTTCCTTTGAAAGGTGTAAACCGTAGTCGTATTGTCCTCCAGGCAATCGAAAACAATGACAAAGCTCAGATGCTCAATTTTGTCTTCCTGTTTGTAATACATAACAAAAAGGTGATATTTTGATATTTCTAATACTTTTCTACTTACCTTTCAGTATATTTTAATGAAATTCCTGTTTGTTAAAGGTCAGTTGGGTCGAACTAGGGCTGTTAGTGAAAAACAAGAGTCCGAATTATTTTTTTTTAACAATGAACCCATCATCATCCCCCTTTACATTTTGCCGTGTGATTTACAACAGTATGAAGTAGTTATGGAAATATTTTGAAAATTTTCAATTATGTACTTTTCGTAAAAAATTAAATCCAAACATTAATTTGTATTTTGAAAAAGGTTATTAATTAGAAGCTATGTTTTTTTGTATATCCCTGGAAAGAGCATGAAAAATCTTGCAAAATGACACCTTTCCCAGCTCTCTAGCTCAATTAAGGCAGCTTCTAGGGCAATTAAAAAAAAAAAAAAAAAAAAAAAAAAAAAAAAAAAGAACATTAAAACATTTTTGGCCCGTTTTTGAAAAGTTTACATGACTGTGTTTCATGAATGGTTTGAAGTAAAAAATTGAAATTTGGTATTTTTCTTAGTTTCAGCACCCACTATAAGTACACCAACTTTCAGCAAAATCTAAGAAGGTGAGGTAAAATTTTTAATTAAAACGTGTTGATTTGCCATGGAATGACTCTGTGGGGCGATGAAGATTATCTAATAAGTACCACTAAAGAGCGTAGTTAAACAAATAACATTACTTATCACTGATGTAGCAAGCATCAAATTATTAAATTAAAAAAACAAACAGAACCATTACAAGAGATGTGGTAACTGTAGCTGTGAAGGGGGGATGATGATAATGAAGTCAATGGTAAAACCTAATTTAACCGCATGAAGCTTTGGTTACTTACATAAGAGCTACTCCTTTGCCACAACCGCGGCATGTGTAAATAAATGAAACATTGTTTTTGTGAAAACAAGACTGTTTTTTACAGTACTGGAATATGTGCTCCTTTAAATTTAATTTCCATTTATTAATTTCTACTTACTTTTTACTTTTCCTATTTGTTACAACTCAACTAGGGATTATGCTAAGATAACTATTTCTTCCTTTCTCTCTCTCTCTCTCTCTCTCTCTCTCTCTCTCTCTCTCTCTCTCTCTCTCTCCCCCCCCCCCTCTCTATATATATTAAGATAACTATTTTTTCCTCTCTCTCTCTGTTTATGGATGTGCTCATTTCGTCTCCTCTGGCCATTAGTTTCCAGATGTTTTGTTGGTTTGACAACTGCTGCTCTAGGTATGCATTTCTTCCAGGTCACTTCTCACAACTCCCACCCAATACATACTTTGTCTGAATCTTCTTTGATGTTGTATTTTCAAATGTTTGTAAATCTATTGACTTAACAGCTTGGTTATTAATCCCTAGCTTTCTAACCACTTAGCCTAAGGTAAATTAAACTAAGGACAACGCAAACACCCACGCCCCGAGGGGGAAATCTAAGCCCCGACAGCGGACGGCCATGTAAACCACAACATAGCGATTCAGTACACACGGCTAATCCGCGACAGTGTTGTATTTTCATTTTCATTCATTCTCTCTAGATGACCAGTAATTTTAGGACAAAATTCATTCAGAATGGAACTTTCACTCTGCAGCGGAGTGTGCACTGATATGAAACTTCCTGGCAGATTAAAATTGTGTGCCGGAACCGGGACTCGAACCTGGGACCTTTCCCTTGTGTGGGCAAGCGCTCTACCAGTATGAGGTGAGGTACTGGCGGAAGTTGTGAGGCGGCATCTTGAGTCATGTAGGGATAGCTCGGTCGGTAGAGCGCTTGTCCGCAAAAGGCAAAGGTCCAGGTTCGAGTCCCGGTTCCGGAACACAATTTTAATCTGCCAGCCTGCCAGGAAGTTTCAAAATTCATTCAGTTTATCTGATCCATGGTTATTCTTCATTGGGCCTCTTATTATTAACTAAACTCTATTATTGACAGTCCAATCAGATTTTACATTCTTCTAAATATGCAATCAACAAAAGAAGCGTATATCAATCCATGGGTGATAGTTTTACAGTAGTTAAACACATTAGAAGCAAGGTACTGATACATTGTAGCTTTCTAGCCAGTTGGGACAAATACCATATGACGGTATAGTTGTCTAAAAAGGTGTATGTTCCTGCCTCGGTCTTTTACACATTTTTACTATCCCTGTATGTTGCATTGTTTTATATTCAAAATGAACAAATTTCAAAATTGTACATATGTATGAATTCTCCCTTTACCTCATGAAAATGTTAAAAATGTCCCTTGGAAAAAACAGAAGCTAATACCCTAACATACACTCTCCAAATTGTGTCTATACTCTATCTAGTGGCCTCTACCAATTGAAATGTTTTGGAACAATGAAAACTGGTTTTTCTTCTCCAGTTTTAATCTCCAAAGTCTGTGCTGTTTCTGTTTCTAGTGGCATGTCTACTTTTACCGCATTATGAAATTTACCTTTCCAAATAACTGAATCAAGGACCTTGAAAACTAATTGTACACAATAGCTACAGCAGTGCCATCTGTTGAAATTTTGCCAATATAAGGTGGTGGAAAAGTCATAGCTGCTTCCGCAATGTTACAAATGTGATCATGAAAAGAAAAATTACAGCTAGTACCTGGACATGAACTTTCTTCTTCTTACTCCTCAATGCGATTTCTTTAACCAAATAGCCATTATAAAACTTAGTGACTACTAAAATTATTGTTGTTATTATTATCATCATTACTAAAATCTTCTGATCTTCTGAAGGTTTTTAAAGTTCACTGTAAGTTATTGTGACATTAGTTGGCTTTAAGTTGTACGACATTTTACCTAATATGATGTGTTGATGAATTTTCAATGTGCCAAAAACAAATGCAACTCTGTCCCCTGTACTAACTCTACCATGATAACAAAAAAACAAGCTTCCCTTCTCTGAACTTTCTCTATATCCTCAATCAGTCCCATTTGGTGGAGATCCCATAATGGGCAACAATACCCCAAAATAGGATGGGCGAGTTTAGTGTAGGCAGTATTTTTAGTAGAACTGGCAGTCATATGACTACTGACAGCACTTCTTATGCCTTATTTTCTTGTTTGCTTATATTCCTACTGGAGACTTCAATGACTTTTTAACTCTGTGTTAAGAACTTAAAGAGCATAAATCTCAGTTTAATTCCTAATCCCAAGAACCTCATATCTTGCTGTGGTGTGGTTGCCTGTATGCTTCAACAATACAGACAGCCTGACCATAGATACAACCACAATGGAGGGCTAGGTGAAGAGGCGAGACAAACATGTGGTTCCTGAAGAGGAGCACCAGCCTTTCCAGTAGTAGTCACATGGAGAACAGTCCCATCCCCCATATTCTGTCAATTTTAACTTGATAGTACAATATACAACTCAACTCAAAGACGCAACGAAAGCTCCGACAGGCACATACAAAAAGACACACACATACAATATATATTTTTATATGCCTTTCACAGTTCATCATTGTGTCTTTGCGGTGAGTTGTAACTGTCCTTATTATATTGTTTAATTCCAACCTGGACTTTCCATTAAATTTTAACTTTAATAGTAAAATGCTGTAACAATAGAGCTGCAAGAACTTTACCATGATATTTACTTTCTCCATTCAAGCCTTCCATATACATATATATTTAGTTGTTTGATTATACAATGTACATGCACACAATTAAAATAAAAGTTAACTTATTTATCCATATTAATGCTGAATCAGCTCCATGTCTGTGAACTGAACAGCTTGAATGTATACAATAATTAGCCACTTCCTGAATAATGCATTAGTTGGCCACATAGTGAATGCTGTACCAAGCCTAATAAGTGTTAAAAATATGTGGAATATAGTGGAAAAATAATCCAAGAACTGCAGAACAAGACAGCTTAATCACTCAAACTGCAGTCAGTAAAAAATGTTGGAGTTGTAAAGATATGAATGCATTATCTTACGCTAAGAGAAAAATTGGTGATACCCAAAATGGCATAAAAAGCTATATTTTAAGTGGCTAGTTGCTTTATCTCTTTGAGTAAAAAATTATTATTATTCGAAGTGGGGCAGCCAGAGTTGATAGTTGCATGACTGTGTTGTGTGCCTGTGTGATTGCGTGAATGTTCTATTTTCTGAAGAAGGCCATGGCCAATAGCCGAAAGTGTTGTATGTGTCTTTTGTATGTGCCTGTCACAGCTCGTCACCACATCTTTGTGCTGAGTTGTAAACTATCCTTATTTCTATATTATAAATTATTATTATTGCTATTAATTTTAAAAATACTAATTACAAGCAAAAAATATAACAATAATTGTATCTCTATCACTCCTATATGTAGAGTTATGATGTAATGTCAAATTTTAACTTACAATTATCATCCACCAAATCACTTTTTTTGATGCAACAGTATATTCTTCTACAAGTTCCGCCAGATAATACAGACCAGCAGCTGTAAAAATGAGATGTTATGTATTTCATTCAATTCTACATATATTCAAAACATCATAGCACGCATATTCACGACAACATAATATTTATGATTTAATACAAACATATACTCGATAATGCAGACAAAGTTACATTACATGTAGTTTTGGGCAAAGCTCTTGAATTGATGTGTGATCTATCACGTTAATAATTCCCTTGTGCTCCGTTGAAAATACATAAGTTTGGAGAACTGCTAAACGGCAGCGTTCTAACATACATCCTTCCATTTGTCTACTGTGATATTACTGAGACTATAGACGCACAAATTGAAGAAAGGTTTGAATCATTGCACTTAAGCCCTACTTTAATTCGTATCTTCGCTGGATCCAAAAATGTATGAAATGTACAACAAATTTTCCTACATCTGCAAAATTAAAACAAACCCATAATGATGTGTTCGATTTCATTCAAATGAAAAATGAACTAACCATGCTGTATGCATATGAAGACTTTGTTAATGAACATCCTTAAGACTTTGTTAATGAACATCCTTATCAACCTGTGATTTCATTGGAGAACAGACAACTAGATACTGCCCTGCCTGAAGTGTGTAAGCTGGTTTTACTCACTGTCACAGTGCCAAGCACAACTGCCTCATTTGAAAGATCTTTCTCTGCATTAAGAACAATTAAATTATAACCAAGGTGAATACAGAGTCAACAGCATCCTTCAGGTTTGGCACTTCCATCCATAGAAGCTAAAGTTCATAATCAGAGAAGCAGCCATTGCTTCGATGATAATGTAATTGCTGAGTTCACCAGACAAGAAAGAAGAATGGAGTTCATATACAAATAATAATTAATATTAATTCTTTACCATGTATCATTTGTATAACGTGATGTAATACTTCAAGTTCATTAAGTAGCCTACATATTTTAATTAAGGTGATGTTAACTACAGAATCTTTCTTGCAATCCATTCACTTACGTTGTAAAATATCTCAAAGTGAATTTTTTCCCCAGCACACAGGTACGGAAAGTTAGACCTCTTAATCGGGTAGGAAGGTTACAAAATTTAAGAAGGGAAATGGATAGGTTGAAGTTAGATATAGGATAGTAGGGATTAGTAAGTTCGGTGGAAAGAGGAAGAGGATTTCTGGTGAGGTGAGCACAGGATTATAAATACAAAATCAGTCGGCGGTATCATAGGAGTAGGTCTAATGATGAATAAGGAAACAGAAATGTGGGTAAACTACTATGAGCAGGACAGTGATCACATTATCATAGTCAAGATAGATATGAAGACCACAGTAGTACAGGTTTAGGCCTATATGCCAACTAGCTCTGCAGGTGATGAGAAGACTGAAGAAATGTATGAGGAATTAAAGGAAATTATTCACATAGTTAAGGGAAACGAAAACTTAATTGTGATGAGGGACTGAAGTTTGGTAACAGGGAAAGGAAGAGCAGGAAAAATAGTAGGTGAATATGGACTGGGGAAAAGAAATAAAAGAGGAAGCCACCTCTTAGAATTTTGAACGGAAGATAATTTAATCACAACAAACACTTGGTTTAATAATCTTAAAAGAAGGTTGTATATGTGGAAGAGGCCAGGATATATAAACATTTCATCAAAAAATCAAGTTCAGATTCACCTGTCTACGTACCCATCCAGGACTTCAAAATTCATCAAATTTGACCATTTTTCTTGATGGAGTCAAATTTAAATGCAATGCAATATGCTTTCCATTATTTTTTTATAACTACCGTAATACTAGGACTGAAGAGCTACAGTACCAGTACCAAAACTGAGGGCTGTACTATTTTCATAGGCAGAGTAAAAAAATTTTTAAAAATTGTGAATTTAAACCACAGCATGAAAAAAGTGTATTTTACAACATTTTTCATAAATAATCCAAATGATTGTTTCTCACTTTTTATATCATATATCAATACCAATTCAGTGCTCTACATATGTGATTCATAAAATAATTGAGGTCTATAGGTCAACTCATCACTAAGCAGTAACCGGATAAACTCTAGCCTCCGATACCGCTTTGACCAATGACATCATACATAACTGAGAGATACTACGAACACATGCTTACCACAACACGGTATCGGTAGTTAGATTTCACATAAATAGGTCAAATCTCCTTAATGATACCACATCTTCAAAATAAATTTAATAATTAGGAAGATGTAGTCCCCAAGAAAAAAAAAAAAAAGCAGGCATTCTACGGGTCGGAGTATGGAATGTTCTAACCCTCTAATCGTGTAGGTAAGGTAGAAAATTTGAAAAGAGAAATGGATAGGTTAAAGTTAGATATGGTAGGGATTAGTGAAGTTCAGTGGTAGGATGAACAGGATTTCTGCTCAGATGAGTACAGGGTTATAAATACAAAATCAGTTTGTGGTACCACAGGAGTAGGTCTGATAATGAATCAGAAAATAGGAATGTGGGTACGTTACCATGAATAGCATAGTGAATGCATTATCGTAGCACAGATAGACACGAAGCCAACACCGATCACACTAGTGCAAGTTTATATGCCAACTAGCATGGCCGATGATAAAGGATATTGAGAAAATGTATGAGGAGATAAAAGAAATCATTCAGAAAGTTAAGGGAGACGAAAACCTGATTGTGATGGGGGACTGGAACTCGGTAGCAGGAAAGGGACGAGAAGGAAATGTAGTAGGTAAATATGGACTGGGGAAAAGGAATGAAAGAGGAGATCGCTTGGTAGACTTTTGCACAGAGCACAATTTAATGATCACCAACACTTGGTTTGATCATCATGAAAGAAGGCTGTATACGTGGCAGAGACCAGGAGACACTGGAAGGTACCAGACTGACTTTATAATGGTAAGGAATAGATTTAGAAACTAGGCTCTAAACTGTAAGACATAGAAGAAGAATGGGTAGCTCTGAGAGATAGGGTAGTGAAGGCTGCAGAGGACCATATAGGCAGATGGACAAGGCCTAATAGAAATCCCTGGATAACACCTGTAGAATATAAGGAACTTAATTGATGAGAGGAGAAAATATAAAAATTCATCAACCGAAACAGGGAAAAGGGAGTACAAACGTCTGAAAAATGAGATTGACAGAAAGTGCAGACTGGCTAAGCAGGAGTGGCTACAGGACAAATGCAGAACTGTAAAAGAATGCATAAGTAGAGGAATGATAGATACTGCCTACAGGAAACTAAAAGAGATATTTGGAGACAAGAAAAGCAGCTGTACGAATATCAAGAACTCAGACAGAAAACCAGTACTAAGCAAAGAGGGAAAGGCTGAACTGTGGAAGGAATATATAGATGGCCTATACAAAGGAAATAAATGTGAAAGCAGTAATCTAGTAACGGAAGATGAAGTGGAGGACGATGAGATAGGAGATATGATACAGTAAGAAGAATTTGACAGAGCGCTGAAAGACTTAAGTCGAAACAAGACCCCTGGAGTAGATGATATGCCGTCTGAAATGCTGATATCGTTAGGAGAACCAGTCGTGAAAAAATTGTATCACCTGGTGTGCAAGATGTATGAGACAGGGGAAATACCCTCCGACTTCAAGAAGAATACTGTAATTCAAATTCCAAAGAAAGCAAGTGCAGACAAGTGTGAAAATTACAGAACTTTTAGTTTAATAAGTCATGGTTGCAAAATACTAACACGAATTATTTACAGACGAATGGAAAAACTTGTGGAATCCAACCTCGGGGAAGATCAGTTTGGATTTAGGAGAAATGAAGAAACACGGGAGGCAATACTCACATTATGACTTAGAAGATAGGCTAAGGAAAGGGAAACCTACTTTTTTTAGCGTTTGTAGATTTGGAGAAAGCTTTTTCACAATGTCAACCGGAATACACTATTCCAAATTCTGAAGGTATCAGGGGTAAAATATAGAGAGGGAAGAGTTATATTCAACCTATACAAAAACCAGACAGCGGTTATTAGAGTCGAAGGGCATGAAAGGGACGCAGAGGTTGGGAAGGGAGTAAGACAGGGTTGTAGTCTTTCCCCAGTGTTGTTCAATGTCTGCATTGAGCAGGCAGTGAAGGAATGTAAGGAGAAATTTGGAGAGGGCATTAAAGTGCAGGGAGAAGAAATAAATATTGCGGTTTGCCGATGACATAGCAATTCTATCAGAGACCGCAAAAGATCTGGAAGAGCAATTGAATGGGATGGACTGTGTCTTGAAAGGAAGATATAAGACATTCAATATTAATTTAAATATCTAGGCGTAACATTGCAGAGTGATATGAAATGGAACGAGCATGTAATGACAGTTGTGAGTAAGGCAGACAGCCGACTTCGGTTTATTGGGAGAATTTTGGGAAGCAGACCGCATATAAAACGCTTGTACGACCACGTCTTGAGTATTGCTCAAGTATTTGGGACCCGCAGCAGATCGGTTCGAAGGAAGACAGAGGCAGTTCAGAGGCGAGCAGCTAGATTTGTTACCGGTAGGTTCGACCAATGTGCGAGTGTCACGGAAATGCTCCGGCAACTCAATTGGGGATCGCTGGAAGAAAGACGACGTTCTTTTCGTGAATTTCTGTTAAGTAAATTTAGAGGGCCGGAATTTGAAGCTGAGTATAGTACGATCTTGCTGCCGCCTACTTACATTTCGCGTAAAGATCATAAAGACAAGATAAGAGAAATTACGGCTCGTACGGAGGCATATAGGCTTTCTTTTTTTCCTCGTTCAATTTGGGAGTGGAATATTAAAGGAAATGCCTAGTAGTGGTAGAGTGTACCCTCCGCCACGCACCTTACGGTGAATTGCGGAGTATGTATGTAGATGTAGATGGGGGTATTGGTGCCCAATTGTTGATCGCATACATGCCTTTAAGCCTTCAAACATAATTTTCTCAAAAATGATTAGAGATAGAATAGTGACATTTCGTACTTTTTCTATTAAGACATGTAGGTACCCATGTACCAAATATGATCTAATTCTGAAATGGTCACCTTGTCACCCCCTGTGACTTTCCACGAAATGACCCTATAACCTGAAACATTAAAATTACCATACCTCTTACCTCTTTACTACCTATAACACAATCCATAAATGACGGGGATCGTGAATGTCAAGACACAAACAAGGATTGCAGAATTCCCAGTTCCAAAAGGCCTATGCACACATGCTTCACACTTTAAGAAAATACGCATCCTTCAAATTCTCCCTCTTGCTTGCATATGGAAAATGCCACATACCAGCACCTTCAGAGGAGGCAAATTGCAACACGTGGAATAAAAGTAACAAAGTAACTTGCTACAATAAGATTCGATGTTCGCAATGGTTACAACATTTGTAACAGAGAGTTCAAAACTACTAATCAGTTATACAATGGAGGTTTTCATGGCAGGAGGTGTCATAATTTTAAACTTCCAGACTGAGATGTTGGTACATGAGTAAAACTTTTCCCTAATGTTTCAGACTTTGAAAGTGGAAGGCATCCTCGGAGGTGATGCGGCACAGACGAAGGTGAAACATCAGGGGAAACTTATATGCATGGTCCATGGTGTCTCGGCCCAGAGGTTTCAAGTTATGATACTGATCAGTCGTCAGCTGTTATAGAATGCATGACATACAGCAAGAATAAATTTGTCACAAAATAAAACATATTTAAACTTAATTTTGTTAATTATTGCCAGTGATGTTCTATGACTGTTGTACCACAGAAAAATAAAATGAACTAGCCTTTGGTCACAAAATTGTGTTTTATTCTAAAGAATGCATTTCAAGCCCTGAGGGTTCATCATTAGGTGTCCATGATTTTTTATACATGTTTAAAGACCTGAGCCTATAAGTAAGTAATTGTTAAATCTCTTTTATTACAGCCTATGAACCTGTTATTAAATTTTCCATATTATTACAACCTATGTTTTGATCTTAAATATATATAAAAAAAATCATAGAGGTATCTGATGATGACGTCCCAGGGCTCGAAATGCATTGTGTACAATACAACACCATTTTGTGAATGAAGGCGATTTCATTTTATTTTACTGAAGCTTACTAAAATTTAATGAGAGCCAATCTGTGTGATAACGGGAATACAGTTTACCAGCATGTTACTAATGGTTGTGGGAATACACCATGCTGAAGATGGCTTATGAACGTTTAATGGCTTCACGGTCATTTTTAAACCTGAATATCACTATATTTCTTGCTCTTAATAAAAATCAGATACCATACAGTTAAGCTGTGAATTATGTGACCACAATACACGGAATAAAGATACTTTTCTATTGCCATTTTTTTGTGTGTAAGATTCAGGAGGCACAAGTTTTTAGATCAGGACACTTTTCTGAATCCTAATTATTTTTTTACATTATTTCATCTATATCTTGCGGCTCCTACTCTGATAACTGTTAAAATATGGTCATAAATATTCTGTCCCATAATCGTGAACAAATCTTCAGTAGGCGCGCCCGCCTCCACTGACACTGTTTCAGAATAAAATATGTAGTCTTTAACAAGTTGAAGGATTGTGCAGGATGTTGCAAGGGTGTCCGATTAGTCAGAAACGTAAGAGCTGAATGGCAGTCTAATGCTTGAAACACTACAGATTTCCGTATACAGTAACACACGCACTTTCATTAGGCCTACACTTCCAGGTGTGAGTCGGGTAAATAGATTTCATTGTTGATAATGCCGTTTAGAAAACATAAAAATGGATGCAGCACAGGCAAGATAACAGCGTGAGAAAATTAACTATAACTCAACAAGACACAGCTCTAGCAAGTAGTGACATGGACCAAATACCCTCCCCCCCACAATCCACCCACACAAACAATACTATGAATGTTCAATACTATGAATAATAGGCATCGATGCCACTGATGTCTACATAACAACATTAAGTAAACCCTGTATATTGTCTGAAAGCTTACCTCACATTTCTATTTACGAAAAGGCAACACTTATCAAGTTAACAGCTCTTACTCACCAACAGCCACAGTCACAAAGCACACTTGCACCAATAATGCAAACCAACTCAATAAATAAAAAAACCACATTGTTAGTACACCTATAATAATGACATTACGATACACGAGAGTGAATATGCATTTCGTTTGTCGTTAGAGTTTTCTTAAACTTATCGATTTCTCTTTGGTTATGTTTATAGTCATGTTGACAAAATACTATCTGTGCCAATGATTTTCATCAACACTCTAGTTTCAAGCACTGCCAACATTGCGTACCACGTGTTGTCTATCGGTTCTGTCTCGCGCCAGTATGGGACAGCCGGCTGCGGATGTGAGTATACGTTAGCGGCGGAAAAATACCGCTTCCGTTTTTGGACCAGGGACTATACACAGCACGGATAGAAACCTTGGCACAATGTGACAGGCGCCATTTTAAATTGAGCTTATTCAGAAATTGTGAACTTTAAACATTAAGAATGCTATTATAATGCCTTTAAGAGGAATAACGAAAACGCTTACCTTACAAATAAATAGTAGTTTGTAGCAAATTAACAACGTAACTATTCAAGTGTCGGTATAAGTAATCAAAAGCCTCTTTCAGCTTATGTAATATTCGCGGCTCGGCCGTCGCAGCGGTCGGACGCAAATAAATAGTAGTTTGTAGCAAATTAACAACGTAACTATTCAAGTGTCGGTATAAGTAATCAAAAGCCTCTTTCAGCTTATGTAATAGTCGCGGCTCGGCCGTCGCAGCGGTCGGACGCATGTGCGGAGTCTCTCGCCAGTGTCGCTCACTGGTGTTTAAATTCGCGCTTTCTTGCATTGATAAGTTATTCACTTGAAATGGGGTCACAATTGAGAAAGTATACTTTGTAGTTTGGTTTTAGTTTTGATATAGAAAATCGTAAAATATTCGAATTCGATTATTGGTTCTTCGTAAAGTTTAACGTACCTGAAGAAGATCTGTATGGTATGTCTTATGACTTCCTGAGCAACGTTTATGTAATGAAACTGAGGAACGACGAAATCTGTCAGAGGATAATGGCCATGACTAACGGGAGTGCCAAGTACAAGACCAGCTCTGGTGAGGTCAGTCGAGTTACCATTAGTTATGCTGGGTTAGGCCTTCGCACGGTTAAAGTTCACCTGTTACCGTTTGAGCTAGATTTTCAATATATCGTGGAGGCTCTTTCGAAATGCGGCACCGTGTATTTCGTAACTGTTGATAAATGGGGAGGTAACATGCACTACAAGGTTGACAACGGTGTACGAACTGTGAAGATCGATTTGAAATGTCATATACCGTCCTTTGTGAATGTATTTGGATTCTGGGCCCTTGTTGTGAACCAGGGACAACCACATACCTGTTCTGCTTGTAATTTCCCGGGCCACCTTAGGACGGAATGTCCACGCAAAAAACCGGTGCAGTTGCCTGCCGAGGTAGACGCGGATGGCAGACCCCGGGCCCAGTACGCCACAGTCGCCAGCCGTTTGTTTACACACGAGCGGGGCGCGGCCCACCTGCCCAGTGACTTCACTGCAACGGCAGCCTCAGCCGCCGCGCCACAGCCAAGTGCACCCACCGTAGTAGATGACGTGCAGATGTCCGGCGCTCACGCGGCCTCCACGGAGCATGCGCACTCCCCTTTTGTTTCCGAAACCCGTTCCGCACAAGACAACATCACTGACGATACCAATGTAGCAGAGTCTGTCACGAGAGACGAGAATGAGGCCCGCGAATCAGCGGAAGCCGTCCGTAGTGCCACAAACGTTGCTCCACCTACACCGTTGAATAGTATGGAACAATTACAAACTAAAAAACGAGGAGACCCTCCCTCACCTACACCTGTCGTTCGTGATATTCCCGAGACATGTGATGTCAATTCGACTGCTCCTGCACTTGCGACTCCTACTTCCAAGAAATCGAAGAAGTCGTCTTCTAACTTACCAAAAGATGCGACAGGCCATTCGTCGCCTGAGAAAAAGAAAGTTCGTGTTGCTCGCGAAGGTGCTACGGAGGCCACTAAGGAATTGCGTATGGTAGCGCAGCAGGTAGCTGTCAAACTCAAAAACAGCCAGCCGGAAACATAGAAAGTGGTCGCAGTTACTAGCGGAGAGCCTATGGAGTCCGACGACACGAGAGAAAAAACGCTGGACCATGTGTGGTTTGCGGACAATGACATGGAGGGTAATGAGGAACACTGATAAAGTATATGACTGCAATTGTTCGAGTATGTGTACGTGGATACGTGGCATTCTATTGTTAGTGTGTCTGGTCCTAATCATACTTGTGCGTGCTTATGGCTACACACATGAAAGATAATCTAATGTCTGCTAATTTTACATACAACATTACTTCGATCAATATCAATAGAACTGAGAACCACAACAAACTTCGAGCCCTCACGGCCTTCCTGTATAATACTAACGTAGACATTGGGCTACTACAAGAAGTCTGTGTAGAACCACAGGTGGCGGGATTTCTCACAATTGTGAACAAGAGGATCATACTGGAACTGCAATTCTTTTACATGACGGAATCCCTCATTCAAACATTATACGGCTTACGAATGGACGCGGCTTCTCCTGTAACACCAATGGCATTCAGATTATCAACTTATACACATCATCCGGCAGTAATCGCCGACAAGAACGCTCCTCGTTTTATAGAACTGATGTGCCCTGTCTAATTAAGACCTACGCCAATAACTGTATCATTGGAGAAGATTTTAATTGCGTAATTTCACCAAAAGACCAAACCCCGAATTTTAAAAAATGTATCGAACTCGACCACCTCGTCCAAGGACTGAAATTCCTCGACACCTGGGAAATAATCCACAGCGACCGCATAGCGTACACGCACATCACCAACAACTCCGCCAGCCGAATAGATCGGATCTATGTTTCTGACGCCCTTCGCGGAAATGTAGCCAATAGCGATATTTCACCCGTCAGCTTTTCCGACCATAGTGCTCACCAGTGCTTTATCAATCTCCAACGGCCGCAAGTCTTTCGCGGCAGAGGCTATTGGCGGATGAACAGCGGTCTGTTGCGCGACCAACAGCTGCACATAGAAGTACAACAGGCGTGGGAGCAGGCCAAGCGCTCTCAGACCAGGTACAGTACGACCATGGTGGCTATCCTGTGCCAAACCGAAGCTTCGAGCATGGGTTAAAAGATATGTTTACCAGAAATCATACTGGTACAAACAAAGAATAGAATTCTACTTCACGTGTCTCCGCGAGCTGTACCATTTTACTGACGTTCTGATAACAGACACCTACCACCGAATACAGAAGTATATAACAAAAATAACGTATTTGTATCGCCAACAAATGGAAAACACCATCACAAGGTCGCAACCGAAGGACATTGCGTCGCAAGAAACAGCTTCCCTCAATCATACGTTACGGATAATGAAACGTCAGAAAGCAAAGTTAATCGAGGTGGTCGAAGATAGTGGCGGGAACGCAGTCACACAACAACAGGACATTATATCACACGTATGCAGGTACTACAGAGAACTGTATGACACCCACGAAATCGATGAAGCACTTTGCAATGAAGTACTTAGTGAAATACATTGCCTCTTGTCACGTGAAGACGTTGCCACACTTGAGACCCCATTTGTTGAAGACGACATAAAACAGGCCGTGTTCAACACCGCAAAGCGAAAGTCTCCCAGACCTGACGGACTCTGTGCTGAATTTTGCCAACAATTTTGGGATCTGCTGGCCCAAACACTGATTCAAGTGGCCAATGAAATGTGGCAACTCGACTTTGTTCCGGATGAACTTAAGGAAGGTGTTATTGTGCCTATACCCAAAAGAAGCAATAGTAAAAAGATCACCGAACTGAGACCTATCATATTGTTAAACTCAGATTTCAAAATCACAACGAGGGCTGCTAAACAGCGACTGCAACCATTACTCCAAAAAATACTGGTTCACATCAATATGCTGCAGTGCCTGGGCGCAGCGCAATAACAGCTGCCTGAGAGTTACGGGACGTCATATGCACCCTGAACCACAATCAAGATCCTGGATGACCGCATCAACCATGATTACCTTCTTAAAGTACTGACGAAGATGGTCTTTGGCCAGTTTTTCGTCAAATTAATCAAGCACTTCCTCTCTGATGCCCCCTTGCGTGTTTTGCTCAATGGACACCTGACACACAAAATAACTATTAAAAGGTCTATCCGCCAAGGCTGCCCCTTATCCATGGCGTTGTATGCCATTGCAGTGGAACCTCTGCTTGTCAACATTAACTATCGATCACAAATAATCAACATAGGAGCCAAAAAGGTGACCTGTATTGCCTATGCTGACGACATCTGCTTAGCTGTTGAATCCACTGCAAATCTCATAGAGGTGCGGACGATTGTAAACGATTTTACCAAGGTTACTGGTGCACAGCTCAACACCAGGAAGACAATATTGCTCAACATAGGTGCAGGAATTGGTGATGCTACGCACCGCGATTGGTGCGAGACAACGACTGAACATAAAAGTCTCGTTGTCTTCTGGAGAGCGGAGCCAGATGCTATGGCAACAAAGAACTGGACCGACATGCTGCACAAGATCAGGGAAACAACGCATATTTATTCCAACTGAGAATTAGATCTGTTTCAAAGAGTTCATACAGTTAAAATCTCCATAGCAAGCACAATGTGCTACCTCGGCCTGCCAGTATCCGACCCACTCGTAACAAGCATACAACAAGCACTTTGTTGATACGTATTGAGAGGCCATCTCTTCAAAGTATGTTTTGAAACACTGACATTACCAACTTCATGGGGAGGGCTTGGTCTCATCAGTGCCAGACACAAGTGTAGGACTCTCCTAATAAACCGTATACATAAAACCGTCACCACAACCACTCCCACTTTAATAAAGGACCTCACATCTCTCTTGAGGCTATGCAGCTGAACGAAGACTTAATACCGATAGCCCTCCGTCACATCCGGTATTACTACAGCCAAATCATCTACATCCAGCATGCCAACGACGTTTTACCACCTTATACGAACGCCAAGATCTACGACTTTCTCACCAGAGGAATCAGTGACAACAGAGTAATCCAGAAGAATAATTTTAGTCACACGATATGACAAAATGATAAAATTCATGCTTCCCACATAAACAACACAATTAATTTAAACGTCACATGGCCTAATTTTTAAAATCGCACTGTATTTAAAGCCAGTAATGAAAAACGTTTCGAAAGGTGTCCTATCATCTGAAACAATAGCCTGTAATAGACCAACTTTGCAGGTTTTTTTAGTACATAACATACGCTACAAAAATTGCACGAGGAGGAAATAACTTAGGGGAGTAGGCTAACTTAAATGTTACAATAGTTTATAGAATTTCTACGTCTTTTCATTTGAGGAATCGGCACAAGAAACTTCAAAACTGAGACAGAGTGCAACCTGACATAACTGACAGTACATACAAACGAAATTTCCTATCTCTACAAAATTATTTAAAAACGCAAACGGATTATTGAAGAATTTATTGCTAACCTGTAAAGAGCTGGAACTTCCATCCCCTACAGGAATGTGGCGAATTACAGTCACGAGTCCGAGAACATGAATGTGTGTATCCACTTGGAAGCTGTGCAAATCATACTTGGAATCAGCCCACAGACTTTCTTCAATCTTATTGCTTTACCGAAAACATTTTTTGAAATGAAAACATCTGCAATTCACACTTGCACACCTGCCACCGCCACAGGAAAGTCTTAAGCTTTCCTGATTGGCTGAAGTAGTGGAAGTGCTTCTGCTTGCTGATTGGCCGATAAAGCCGATTAATGACGTCATATTTTGATGACGTCTAAGACTTTACTCCCTCTAGCTGCTCCCGCTACAGGCAAGCTACAGCACTCTGGGTGGCAGCACTAAGAAACATTGGGCGCCATATTTGAGAACGTCAGTTTGAAGCAGCAGCGTGAGCAGACGCTTTTGTTTGTAATCTAAACTAACGTGTAAGCTCTATTATTAGTGGTAAATCAAGCCATGTGTATGTTCGGCGTACAACTGCAGCAACGACAGTAATAAAACTGTTGGAATATCATATATAAAGAAAGAGATATGTAATTATATAGGTCGTTGTGTATCAGTGTATATTTGTCTATAAACATTCATTGCACTTAACTTTCACATTTATCAAGTTTCAAAATTATGTTTACTTCACGACCATTAAAAATCTAGGCAGAGGACGGATGTATTTGGTGTGTTTAAATGTAATGACAGTCGTTTATATAGTGTACAAAAGCGTATTAACCATTGGGTAAGTAGCCTAGGTATATGAACTGTAATTAAACCATTCTTTATACAGATTTCCTTTGAAAATGATAAGTTTCAGCCTACAAACACTACGTTTACATGCAACACATCTTCAGGAAGACGAAAACCGATTTTCGTAAACCGTTTTTCGCTGTCGTGTTTACATGGCATAGCCTGAATCGGATTTCATAGCTCACTTAAAATGGCGGCTGGAAAACAGCTGATTCAGTTCCTTATTTAGTCTGCACAAACGCTATTTTCCTTTATTTAAAGACACAGATTTATGTTCACTCTAATGTTTATACATTAGAAAATATCACGCTTTCCACATGTGCCGAAAATTCTTAACAAGAAAACACAATCTGACAAGCCAAGAACGCTTCAAAAACGGTTGCGTTTACATGGGCACGAAAAACGATTGTGGAACTGGAAAACCGCTTTAGAGAAGCGGATTTCCAGAATCGAGTTTGGAGTGTTTACATGACCAACCAAAAGCGGAATTGGGAAATCGGTTTACGAAATCCGGTTTTGGGAGCCCATGTAAACGGGGTGAAAGTATGGTTTATACGCTGTTGTCATTTTGAAGAAATGTCCATAGCTCTGTGCTGCCATCAAACATTAGATCTGCGTGGTATATGATCGTAAACGATAAAGATCCCACGGCCGAAAAGCGCCACAACATCAAGATGTGTCCTTCACCGGCTTGCGCCACATGTGGTGTCGTTGACACTTTACCCCAAAGGCTCACCTGTGGAACAACGGGACAGATTATTACAGTAATGCGACAACGCCTGGCGATAATCGATCGTACGGTTCCGCACACCGTCGACATCAATGAATTACTCAGACCCGACAAGTTACAATATCCACGAAGGAAAAATAACACTGTGATTTCGATGTTAGGTCAATGGCTGTATACGCTCTTTACAAGCGTCACGCCACCCTTGACAATTACCGAGCCTACCTCAAATACGAACACAGCACCATACAAGGACTCAGGACTATAAGGACACATATGGTAACATGCTGAAAATTATGGTACAAATGTGACGATAGTTCAAGTCAGTAAAACTGAAAAAAATAGCACAATAGAAACATAGCGAAAAAAAAAGAAATGGGAACTGTATTACTCATGACCGTGGTAATTTCGGAGCACGGACGCATCAAAGTTGAAAGATGACAAACTGCACACACAACAACACACGTATGCTGTTCTATCAGTTACATATAGAAGACACAGAATATTAACCCACCTTATCGAGAAGACAAGCTTTGAAGCACTGTGCAGACGAAACTACCGTGGGAGTAGGATTTTTATTTTATTCAATTAAACTTTTCTCTTCGGTTTATCTTACGTATTATTTATTTATTTATGGAGAATTACGACATTTCTTTTGATTTTCTTATCGGGCAGGAGCCTAATTATTTTCTTCAGAAGTATACAGCCATCTGTTGTGGAAATAAATAAATGCATTGGAGACGAAACTGCAAGAAATCTTTTTGTCATAATAGAAAACATTTATTTCACTTTATATCCAAGGAGATGGATTTCAGTTACAGGCAATGAAGCCTCGCCAATGAAGACAATAATGGAGAGCGAAAGGCTGGGCTAGAAGGGGAGGTTTAGAGGCCCATATAAAAAATACATTAATTAATTAAAAAAATGTTACCGTAGTGTAATGGATAGCATTGTGGATTCGTAATTTGTACTACATATAGGTGTAGGTTTGGATAGTTTCCTCTCATAATATTTTTTTTCGTCTTTACGTTTTTAAATGAACTTCTCTGAATGTATTAAAAGTTAGTTCTACGTTTCTGCCTTTTATTTACATTTACAACTGACTGGACAACAAATGACGAAAAAGTTATTTGGATAGTAATTTCCTAATATGTAACGATTTCTGAGTGTGTTTAGGAGAATACTGCCCCAATAACAAATCACTGTAAATGTAATAATATCACTTAACAAAGTACACTGACAGGGATAAATATTTCTGAATTTGAGACTTGACAGTAGACATTATTCATTGGTGGGGTCATTAATACAGAAAACGCTGAGACCCTAACACAGGTTTGTCTGAGTAATGTGATAATACAAATATTTTATAAGCAGCTTCTTATACATTTACAGAAAAGGGGCTAATAACACAGTATGCATTAAAATGTTTTATTGTGGGTACAAGGTAGGTACAATCCAAACAATCTATTGGTATCGGCAATTATAAGATAAATTATGGTCGCAGCTACTGGAGCTTCAAGATACTGAGAAACACAGATGTTTAAAAGACGTTTCCCAAGCTCTTATCTATTATACATTTTAAGCTTTTATGGCCATTTGTTGACATGTTGTCCGTTGGCATCTGTCTCGAGGTTTTCTGTCGAAGTTTGAGGTTAGTCAGACGTTTCGCCCCATTATGAGCTGCTGACATTGTCCAAGTTCCACCCTACAAGAGCAATGAAGTATAAAATTTTGACAGTGCTAGCCAATCTGACTCTAAATTGGTGGTAGCGAAACGTAAGTTGTAAAATCAAACAAATGTTGGCTGAAAACTGCTAGACAGAAGCCAGCGGGGCCTATGTACAACATAGATTGTGACTGGGTACACGATTTAAAGAACGTTTTAATTGAATATTTCTTTAAAAAAAATAAGTAGTTGAATAGTCACGTACTGTCTGTGAAACACTTATTTTTCACTCGGACAGGAAAGAAAATTAGATAATACCGAAAGAAACACCAAGTTATTTCGCGAGTAATGAACAGACTGAGGTAAACACTACCCAAGTGTCAACACAAAATAGCATGATCGTCTGCTTTGTTTTCATTCTGAGCTGTCACTTTGCATTGCATAGCGTACTCAAAGATCTTGAAGACACAGATACTATACTTCTGACTGCGAAATTACAGGCACTTCCGGTTGGTATTTTTCCGCCGCTAATGTCATGTGCGGATGTGTCTTCGACAAAGACCTACATAAACAATATAGACTGGCCACAGCGCCAATTGGAAAGCTTGCCACCATCTTTGAGAATGTCAGTGTCACGCGAGTTATTACTGGGCGTCTGCTAACGCTGAATCATAGGTTTTATATTAATCATTGCCAGTTTTGATTTTTCCTTAATTTCTGGGCGACGCATTTCCGAAAATAATTCCCACTACGAATAGCATTTCTCGTTTACTACTACGTCCTAAGTGTAATGTTAACAATCGTCGAACTGTTGCATTATTTGATGTCACTATAATGTCAATAATAGTTTTATTTGCCGACATATCTTCCCTGTAAATACCATTACCTTTATTCTGCCTGTGGTTCAAATGATGTTTCATGCTTTGAAGGACATTACGTATTTATCAAGCTTTCCACAATTTGACGTCTCCTTGATACTCTCCTTACAGCTTTTGGTTTCTGTATGTGCTCAGGAAACGAAAATAGTGTTCGAATGGCAATTGCAAGTAGCCACTTTCGATCGGTGGAAGCATCCATAACTTTTCTTCAAAATGATAACAGCATATGAAACCGTACTTTAATAAGCCTAGATAAGGTAAACAGGCCAATGTGGATCATCTATTGTTTGCAGTATCCTTTGAAATTGAAAGAGTACACTGGTAGAACGATACCATGGCAATTATTTTATTTCAATATGTCACTCCTGAAAAACAAGAACTAACTGAAGAAATTGTAAATGACGTTTTTCAGAAAATCGTTAAGTGGTTCTCAGCAAATGGACTACCATTAAATTTTGATAAAACACAGCACATACAGTTCTGTACAGTAAATGGAATCATTTTCTGGGGTAATTCATCATTGAGTAAAAAAGTATTCACTGCACAAAAGCGTGTAATCCGAATAATTGCTGGAGCCCAACCAAGATCATCCTGCAGAAACTAATTTAAAGAGCTAGGGATCTTCACAGTATATATATTCACTTATGAAATTAGTTATTACTAATCCCACCGAATTCAAAAGCAATAGCAGTGTACATAACTACAACACTAGGAGAAAGAATGATGTTCACTATTCAAGGTTAAAATCCAGCTTTGGCACAGAAAGGGGTGAATTATGCTGCCACATAAGTCTTTGGTCACCTACCAAACAACATCAAAAGCCTGAAAGATTGCATTTAAAAACAAATTAAAAGAATTTCTGAATTGCAACTCCTTCTACACTATATATCAATTTTTACATATGAATTATTAAATCTGAAAAAATTTATAAAAAAATAAAAAAAATTGTGTCATGTAATATTTAGTACAAAGTAATAATTTGTAAAGACACCTTTCATTAACCTGACACATTCCACATCATTGCGAAGTGTTGTATTCATGATATATGGAACAAGTACTAATCTAATCTGAACAAATAGAATTGTATCCTGCAAACGATGTCAATGCAAGCATTGTTAGTTTCTTTTTTGTCCTTTCGCAGACTGAATGATACTTGTAAGTTGCATAGATGGCTTACATAAATAAATATCTACATTATAATATAGATGTCAATGCAAAATTTAAAATATTTCTACACACTGCAAAACAGATCTGAACCATGCTTTGTGAGGAACCCTGTGAGGTGGTAGGAATATCAGATTGAGAAGGGTACTAGTAACGTATCACATGACTCACCACAACCGAAAGTCACTTGCCGAAGTAGGTTTTATTTACCATTGAGCTCAGTGCTTTTGGCGTGTACTTGTTCTCGAACTTAAATAAATAAACAAAACTGAAAAAGTGAAGAATCGATTCAAAGAAAAGATTGGAAGGCTTTGAGGGAATTCTGAAAACACATAAGATTAACAAATTCATGTTCAACATGCATCAGAAAGCAAAAGAATTTTTAGATGTTAAGCGTACCTTAAGTATTGGACAGTATGAAGGCTATATACTGTCTCGTTTAGTGCACTGTTGGGAAATGTTACTTACAAGGGAACCTCCCCATCGCACCCCCCTCAGATTTAGTTATAAGTTGGCGCAGTGGATAGGCCTAGAAAAACTGAGACAGATCAGTTGAGAAAACTGGAAGAAGTTGTGTGGAACTATGAAAAAATAAGCAAAATATACAAACTGAAGACGACCATGTGAAAGATAAGCAAGGTGAATCATATTCTGAGCAAAGGAGCATTGTGGTCTTGTGGTTAGAGTGAGGAGCTGTGGAGTGCAAGGCCCTTCGCTCAACCCTTCTCATAGACAAAAATGTTAATTTTTCATTTTAAGAAAATTGTTATCTGTCCGTCCAATGCGAGGTAACTGCGCCATAGTAAGGGGACACTACGCCTAAACAAACATCTAAACACATGATGTCAGTTGACTACAGTACATGGCGGAGAGAGGATTAATGTAATACGGCTCATATATTCTCCAGTATCGTATAGAATACATCACAGATGTTTTCCTATAAAGGAATCGATTGACCTATCACCTTGCGATCAAGTGTTTTAAGTTCCCATTGGAGAGGCACTTCCTTTCGTCTACTAATCGCACGGTTTTGCGATGTGGTCACAAAACACAACACTAAACTAATTACAGTGAACAGAGACGTCAATGAACGGACGGACAGGTCATAATTTTGCGAAAATAAAAAAAAATTAAATTTTCATTTGAGCGAAAGCTAGAATCATGGACCTCACACTCCACAGCTTCTCATGCTAGCCATGGGACCACAGCACACATATGCACACAGCTTCCTCAACGTTGCCTATTTTTCCCATGTAGCGTTCAGTTTTTGTATTTTGCTCATTTTTTTCATAGTTCCACACAACATCTTCCAGTTTTCTCGATTGATTTGTGTTCCGTTTTCCATGGCTTATCCACTGAGCCAAAATATAACTGAATCTGATGGGGGTGCGATGGGGAGGTTCCCTTGTTAGTGTGAGTTAAGTCAAAGGAGGTTAGTCCTATTTTTAGTGCGTTTGAAGATGGTTTACTGTTTTGAAGGGAATTCGGTTTGCTACCTAAGGACGAAGTGGCAAATCGCTTAGCCTGTGGCGTGGAACAGTATGAGAGACTTGTGCGGACCCTGTCGAGTTGTCATGTTGCAGCTGCAGGAAGAGAAGGAGACTAACTAATTTACTGATCGGACAAGGTTACATACAAGAACCTGTCAACCATAGAACAGGTACAGCGTTACTCATTTACTTCATGTTTAGCGCAAAAATGTATTCCCATCTTTCTATGAGATTCGGTTTTCAAATACTATTAACTGAATCCTATAGAATTACAGGAATACTGTTTGGTGCTGACCATGAAGTAAATAATTGATGCTGTTACTGCTCCATGGTTGACAGGTTATTATATATACCCTTTTCCACTCAGTAGCTAGCAAACACAATTCTCTACAAAACGGCAAACAATTTTCCAACTCACTCAAACAGGAAATTAACTCGCGCCGGATAAGAGTGTATGTATGCTGGAAATGACGGGAAAACACAAGGCACTATATTGTCTCATATTCAAACACAGGACAACGCAATATCTATTTTGTAGAAATGAGCTGAATATATACAGCTGTATTTAGACGCCTGCAGGTTGTATCCCTATATTGTACCCTCCGTCTTATGAACGCCGACGCTTCCAATCGACGATATGCAGCTAAATTACGGTTTCGATGTGTCACGTGATGCATTTGTACCCAGCTCAAACCGATATTCCTGCGACCGCTTCACGAAAAAGTTCAAAACAAACAAGGATGAGCTTAGTGACACGCTAGGCAAGCATTGGCCTGATGCCATCAGGAGCTGAATGCGATACATTGACCTGTCGACACAAGTCCTTATTTCGACACGCAGAAATTGTCTCTGGCTAATAAGAACTCGCTAGCTCTCAGCCAATGAGCTCTGCCATAATACTGGCAAACAGATGTAGCGATGCCAGCAGACGACGATGTTCTGAGTATGCTCTATACATTTGCAAAAGAAAGTAAAGTTATCCTCTTAGGAGCATTGTTAACCATTGTGACATATTCAGAAATAAATTACCAAATATTGGTGACAAGTAAAGAATATCGATAAAACCACAATCTCGAAAATCGAGACATATTCTAAATTAAGCAGCAAAATATCAGGGGCAAACAAGCAATATCGACCTAACCATACTCTCGGAAATTACGAGATATTGGAAAATAAACAGCCAATTGTTTCTGACTAGTGAATAGTGTAAATGTCACTGATACTTATTTCATTTAGGCCTACCAGCAATTTAAGCGTTTGCCATACTTTTGTCACTTACCATTTTCTCTGAAATCGTAACTTATTTGGAACATAGGTCAAATATTTTTGTGAAGGAGAAACAGAAATATCATTGCTCGTCTTATCACTTGCAGCAGTTTCATTTTCCATTTTACAGTCACAAACAAATTTCCAAATCGATGACACCCATTCCTGACAGCATTTTTTACAATGAAGATCGAGTACTGTGTAAGATACTACTGTTATATGAATACGAAAATCTCACAATATGTTATGAATAAGTAACTCCTACAATGTGACATAAACAATAAGATTAAAAAAATATTTTCGCTGGAGGAGATTTGAAACCCCGTTTCCCACAGTGCTAACCATTACGCTACGACAGCTGGATATCAGACATATCTCCAGTAGACCTTAGTAGATGTTTTTATTGTTAATGTGTGTTTTATTTACATTTAGTTATAACAAATTGATCCAGATACGATTTTGCTACTTATCTTTGATGTGCTGTTAGCCTGAAACACCTTACTGCGAGTAATAAAACTAAAACCAAAGACCTTGTAAAAATAACTAGAATCCCTGACGGTGCTGCTGTCACAGGATAATTTGAACCTTCGCCTGGCCGCTATGGTAGTGGCAAACGTCAGATAAATACGAGTGTTGTTAGCAGGTAAACCGTGTATTAAATAGCTACTGCAGGGTATATCCACAATTGATAGTCACGTCTGTATTGTTTGACTATTGCAGTGTACATAAAGCACGACAGTGAAGAGCTGCTTAGCGTTTAAATACATATATCAATTTAAGAAAGGAATAAAAAAATTCGAATACTGTACTCCCATTTATATTTCTCAGGAATAAAAGTAGTCCTACTACTTGTGTTCAGAGATAGTTACTCTTGCTTAGCCGACTGTTAGTCATGACAATATAGGATTGAATGAAATAAATAACACAATACTGGTAGCTCTTAAAAAGGAGCTACTTTAGGCAGTACTGGTGGACAATAAGATCAAAAAGTTTCATTTTATGATTTTGTAAAGTAACTATTGGGGTCACAAAATTAGTTGCCTCGCTGCAGTTCGAAGTTTAGTTTATGAAATTAATTTTAGCAACTTTTAACGCAGAATTTAAAGGTATAACAACTAAAAGGGGTTTGCAGAACTGCGTATAGTGCCATATATGAATGGCACATAGCCACAGTGGATGCACAGTGTGAAGTTCGACCCTGTGCTGACAGTTGCTGACTTTCGAGCAGTTCACTCTGCTGTAAGGTATTTGCTTTACAGCATTAAAAATGCTAATTCTCTTGCTACAAGCCCTAATGCTAATGTTATATGCCTTAATGAAGAAAACGTTATGGCATATTTCGTGTTCTTAAAAGAATTTGGTAGTGGTTGGTTGCTGTATTCACAACATAAGAAGCTACTTCAGTTATGTATCGGATGGCACACTATTTCACTTTCACAATCGATTTTTAACATTAGCTGTTTCAGTCAGCCCTATTTGATTTTTTGATGCTATGAAATATCTAAATATTGGAGAATACAGCACTAAAGCAAAGACGTATAGTGTGGAACTATTCCGAAATTAATGTTTGTACAAAAGTTTCACAACCGTAGAATATACTAAAAAGTGCCAAAAATCATGTCTGACGATAAATTCCGTTCATAGAACGCTAAAAAACTACATGTTTCAGTTCGGTTTCATTAGGAAGAGGAAATGCTGTTGACAATTTCTACACCTTATGTGTAATAAATTTACACACAACCGATAGTTGCTGTATATTCAAGGAGTCTGAAGCTGTTTTGTAGTTATGTATTTCAATTAGACATAGTTTTTGCGACTTAACTCAAATGAATACTCTCACTAATCAAAAGAATCTTACGCAGATTTAAAATTCGCGGGGAAATTTTCCACCGCAATGGCCGCTGAGGCGCTCTTCAGTAGTTTGTCCGCTGTTGGCACTCCGCCGCTTACGCGATTGTGGGGGATTGACCAAAACTGCGAGATATACGGTAAATCAAAATGGCTTCTATTGACATGGAAAGAACAAGTGAAAATCGGTTAGGTTAGGTATAGGTTAAACAAGAAGTTCTTTTTAGTACGTGAGAGCGCGTAGCGCCCGAATCTCATTGGCCGGAGACAATTTCTGCGTGACGAAATAAGGACTCGTTTGGTCCGGCTGTGTTTGGTCTATTGGCACAAGGATCGATAGCGCCCGGTCGTGGCCACAGTCGAGTTTGTTTGTGAGTTGTGACTGTGACGTCAACACGATGAAGTATACAGATTAGAGCACTGATATATCTAGTGCTTTAATATAGATCACTGCGTCAACAGGACGCTTGCCTAGCGTGTCACAAAGTTCACCCAAGAAACAAGGCCAAGGCGCTCACAGATTTATGGTCTGTGAAGGCGCTCATGAACGTTTTTAGCTCATGAAAGACATATCTACTCAGTCAGGTCAAAGAAAATGTGAAAGACACTTCCGCAGTCGGCTGTCCCGAACGCTAATACGGAAACAACCAGGGGTTTAGCAGTCTCCCCACTACATCGTCGCAGCTGTAACTAAGCGACCAATGAGTGGCGCTCCAGAAAAGCCAATGGGAAGACTCTGTGTTTCACGCGCGTGCATATGAACACTTGTGAGGTGTATTGCAATAATATTCTACCATGTTCGCTTGTGTTACCTCTAGATTGGAAACGGCCAATTGTACTTCTTTCTCGAAAGATGTGTTTTAACATATGATTATGACGTCCAGTGTTTTTGTTTTCGTATTGCTGTTTTATTCAGTAAACTCACAATCAGATGAACTAAGCGCAAAGCATTCGAATGCACAGAACTAGAATTCTGTCCGCAATATCTGCATTCAAGTCAAGTGATATGGGAGAATCACTGCACGCCATATAGCGCCAAGCGTATTTCAAATATTATTAAATGGTAATTGCATGCAGATAACTTTCAGAAGTACCGTAAAACTATGTAAACATTTTAATAGTCGTCTTAAAAATTATATTCATTGGATGGAGTTGGTATACACACGCGAAGATGGAGAGTGCGATGGTTTTTTTATGAGAACTGAAATTTTGGATTTTTTTCCCCAGGACGGATTTGACAGCCAACCATATATTTTTTTTGTTTTCTACAGCTGTTATACGAATGTCTGTTGGAATTATGTTTCGAAGACGCACATAGACACAGCAAAAGAAAAAACTCTTACAGAAAATTTGCAGTCTTTGCTTATCATTTTGCTTTTTTCACTGCAAGGAGAAAGTTACCTACAGCGTTTTTCATAATCTTCATTGGGTAAGTTCAAACGCTAAATAGGAAGCAGTAATTAGCATGGAATGAATCAACTTTGTAATGAAACTTCCTGGCAGATTAAAATTGTGTGCCGGAACCGGGACTCGAACCTGGGACCTTTGCCTTTCGCGGGCAAGCGCACTATCGACTGTGCTATCCCGACACGACTCACGATGCCGCCTCACAACTTCACTTCCGCCAGTACCTCGCCTCCTACTTTGCAAACTTCACAGAAGCTCTCCTGCAAACATGCAAGACTAGCACTCCTGGAAGAAAGGATATGGAAGAGACATGGCTTAGCCACGGCCTAAGGGATGTTTCCAGAATGAAACTTCACTCTGCAGCGGAGTGTGCGCTGATATGAAACTTCCTGGCAGATTAAAATTGTGTGCCGGAACCGTGACTCGAACCTGGGACCTTTGCCTTTCGCGGGCAAGCGCACTACCGACTGTGCTATCCCGACACGACTCACGATGCCGCCTCACAACTTCACTTCCGCCAGTACCTCGCCTCCTACTTTCCAAACTTCACAGAAGCTCTCCTGCAAACACGCAAGACTAGCACTCCTGGAAGAAAGGATATGGTGGAGACATGGCTTAACCACAGCCTAAGGGATGTTTCCAGAATGAAATTTCACTCTCCAGCGGAGTGTGCGATGATATGAAACTTCCTGGCAGATTAAAATTGTGTGCCGGAACCGGGACTCGAACCTGGGACCTTTGCCTTTCGCGGGCAAGCGCACTAGTCCCGGTTCCGGCACACAATTTTAATCTGCCAGGAAGTTTCATATCAGCGCACACTCCGCTGAAGAGTGAAGTTTCATTCTGGAAACATCCCTTAGGCTGTGGCTAAGCCATGTCTCCACCATATCCTTTCTTCCAGGAGTGCTAGTCTTGCGTGTTTGCAGGAGAGCTTCTGTGAAGTTTGGAAAGTAGGAGGCGAGGTACTGGCGGAAGTGAAGTTGTGAGGCGGCATCGTGAGTCGTGTCGGGATAGCACAGTCGGTAGTGCGCTTGCCCGCGAAAGGCAAAGGTCTCAGGTTTGAGTCCCGGTTCCAGCACACAATTTTAATCTGCCAGGAAGTTTCATATCAGCGCACACTCCGCTGCAGAGTGAAGTTTCATTCTGGAAACATCCCTTAGGCTGTGGCTAAGCCATGTCTCCACCATATCCTTTCTTCCAGGAGTGCTAGTCTTGCATGTTTGCAGGAGAGCTTCTGTGAAGTTTGGAAAGTAGGAGGCGAGGTACTGGCGGAAGTGAAGTTGTGAGGCGGCATCGTGAGTCATGTTGGGATAGCACAGTCGGTAGTGCGCTTGCCCGCGAAAGGCAAAGGTCCCAGGTTCGAGTTCCGGTTCCGGCACACAATTTTAATCTGTCAGGAAGTTTCATATCAGCGCACACTCCGCTGCAGAGTGAAGTTTCATTCTGGAAACTTTGTAATGGTTTGAAAAATAAGTTACTGTACAGATAATTTCTCCTTTAGGTGCTGAGTTCAGTCTTTTGCTGTTGTGTCTCAATTAGGAATAGGAGACTGATGACCCTTCTGTTTAGTCCCCTTAAAAGTCCCAAAACAACAACAGACATTCAGTAGTTTTTTTTTGTATGAAGTTTTGATCCAGACACTAATGAAAGTCCATGTCCGGTAGCTTTTATTATAGGAACTTTTGATCCAGACGCTAATGAAAGTCCATGTCCATATACCACCGTCAAACATAAAAACTATCTGGAGGAAATTAAGAACATTTGGGCAAATAATCTTGTAAATTAAACAAACCTCACTCATTCATGTAAACATTCACTCATAACGAAATAAAGCACAGCCAACTTTGATTTTTTGCTCCTCTTAATTAAATTTGTATAAAGTTTTTACCATTATATAAGGCTAGATACAATAGTACAAGAGCAAAATTAAGAAAAACGAACAATACTGAAATAAAAATAAATCAGTATAGCATCACATCACTATTTAACACTGGAGCAAATAGATAGAAACTCAAACTTTATTCTCTTATAAACATTAGTCAATCTACATAAAGTAAGATGTTATGTAGCTAAAGCTGGTGGTGAAGAGGGGGGGGGGGTGGAATCAGCAGCACACCCCTCCTTTAGAATAAACCGAGTTGTGGTTTAAATCTGTTTACTATTGCTTATCCAACTGACTACTGTGACTTGGCTAAAGCCACATATAAGAAATAATATACATTTAGAATCTTCCATCAAACTATTAGAAGCCTAATTTAAAAAAAAAAAAAAAAAAAAAAAATACTAACATTTCCATTCATGAAAATAAAAGGAGGGTGGCATTTCAGTAGTTGTGTGTACACCAAAACATCATGTGAAAATTCCTGGAATAGAACAGATTCATCTTACTGATTTGTTGTTGTTTGTTGTTTTTTTAAGCTTAAGGGACTTAACTGTGGGGTCATCAGTCCCTAAACTTACAAACTGTTTATGAACTACCTTATGCTAGAGACAGCACAAACATCCATCCCGAGGGGGGGAGGGGGTTCAAACCCCCGGCCGTAGCGGCTGTGCAGACTGTGACTGGTGTGCCGCAGTCCCCTCGGCCACCGCGGCCGGCTCTTGATTGATACAAGCTGATAAATTACTGCATAACCAATAAAAAGGAAGAGGAGGTGGCTGGTTGCCAACATCTGGCTGTGTTATTTTCTACAACAAAATTCCCTACAGAACCCAGTGTAGTCAAATGTTAACAGTAAAATCTTATACTAATATAAAACAATGATAGGAACAATACTTGGAAAAAATAATAAACTATAAAAAAAATATTAACTCTTCCTTATACATATTCTTGTCAACATTTTGAATCTTGTTTCTTGTGAAAAGGCAACAGAATGTAGAATGAATAGGAAGGAAAGATAAAGGGTGACTAACTTATGCAATTTGTTGCTAAGAATAGAGGAGGTCTGTATAACAATATCATAAGGATAGTTTACAACTCACCACAATATGATGAGCTGTGACCAGCACATAAAGTCACACACATAATACACTTAAACTATTGGCCTTATTCAGAAATGAACATTCACACATTCATATGCTTGTCACAGCTTGTACGGTTTTGTGGTGAGTTGTAAATTATCCTTATTGTATTGTTGAATTCCAACCTGGACTTTCCACTAATGGCACTCAGAGAACAAGCTGTAGTCGAATTCTGAAACTTCATTATCAACAGTATTGTCAACTACACTGAAAGCTTCTGGAATATATATACATATGGTGTCTGTTCCAGAAGAACAGACGTCACTTTTGATCCTGCAATTGTTATTCTTTTATATTCACAGATTATATGACACCACTGGGGTAGAACTGGGAATTTGAGTCTGATGGGAGGCAAGCTTAGGTAGACCCTACAGGTGCGGTGATCACTGTGTTCTTAGTGGTTTAGTGGTCAGTGGAACTGCCAAGAAAGCAGGAGACCCAGGTTCAAATCCCAGCTGGATAAACATTTTCAGCTTTGCCCATTTGCAGTTGATATCATATATTGTGTGAATACTTATGGAATATGTTATGGACCTTCAGAAGTCTGGGCCCTGCTAGTCAGTTCCCAGAAACTGGCAGATACCTTAAAATGTGGCATTGGACTTTGTCTGTTATATTTTGAGTAACTTCTTGCTCTGGAGTGTCCTGAAGTTTCTGCAAAGCTATCCTTCTACTAATGATGTATTAAAAGGCATATTTAAAGTAATAAGACAAGATTGGTTTTCACTGCCTCTCCTGAGTACATATCAACTGCACAGTCAAGTTAGAGTTACCTGGGATGTATTTTCTCACAGGATGGCAACACAGTGAAAGAACTGGAATTGGGGTGCAGCAAAGCTAATGCAGTGAGTGCTCAGCTAAGATCTACTCTCTTCTGCAAGAAGGAAGTAAGTACCAAGACTAAGTTAGCAGTGCACTGCTCTATCTTTTGACCAACTTTGTTGTATGGGAGTGAAAGTTGGGTGGATACAGGTTACCTTATTCATAAGGTAGAGGTTATAGATATGAAAGTAGCAAGAATGATTGCAGGTACTACTAGATGGGAACAATGGCAGGAGGGTGTCCATAATGAGGAAATCAAAGAAAAACTGGGAATGAACATCATAGATGAAACAGAGTGAACAGACTGAGATGGTGGGGTCATGTTACACTTATGGGAGAAGCAAGGTTACCTAAGAGACTCATGAGCTCCACAGTGGAGAGTAAGAAGAGTCTAGGTAGACCAAGAAGAAAGCACTTAGATTTGATGCAGAATGATTTTGAAGTAAAAGGCATAACATCAGACAAGGCATCAATGTTAGCATTGAATAGGGGATCATGGAGGAATTTTATTAGAGGTACTATGCACCAGACTGAATGCTGAAAGGCATAATCAGTCTCTAATGATGATGATGATGATGATGATGAATATTTTAACAAGACAGAAAAACTGTAGTCAGATAGTGTACACTTTACATTGATTCTTCTGGGTGATGTGAGTCTCTTTCTCCATGCTGCACTTGCATGCAAAGTGTCTGCATGCAGATTTCATACACCTGCACAAGCAGGATTTCACATGTAGTATCTGACCTCATCACATTAAATTTCCAAAATATAGACTGACTATTTTTTGACGTTATCTTGGCTTGTAGTATAATGAGTTACACATGATCTTACAAATGAAGTATTGATAGAGGTATGTTCTGTGATCTTGTCAAAGCCTTTAACTGTGCAAAACATAAAATTATACTGAACAAAGTAAAATGTTAGGGCATGAATGGTCTTCCTCCGCAATAGGGGACCTCACTAGCAGGCTAGTCTTGAGCATGTAGAGTGCGAAAACAATCATTTATAGTACAGTGGAAGTGTTCAGTGGTAGATGTGCAAATGAACATGCATTTTTCAGCAGAGTCATAACACAGCTATTTTATCTTGGCATTGTTTCCATTCAATGCAGTCTCTGTGTATGTGCCCTATAAAAAAGAATCAAGACTTATTGACAACACAAACATACTAACCAAAGAGTTCTGATAAAACTCGAGCTGATATAGCTATAAAATAGTTAGAGGGGTGTATAAGTGGTTCACAGTTACTGGTTAAATTTTTAACCTCACAAAGAGTCACATTATGTAACAGCTGTGCCCCAAGAAATTTTATGCCCTGTTCTTAATTTTGTGTGGGTCTACTTCTGGGGTTAAATATTTGATTGAGTGATTTATTTAAAAGTCCAATGTAAATTGTTACTTGGATTAATAAAGAAATCAATCAATTAATCAAAAATTTAACTGCATCAGACATTCATTAATTGCCATACACAGAATTTTTCCAAGTATTGTTCCTATAATTGTTTCATATTAGTATAAGATTTTACTGTTAAGTGTTAACATTTGACTACCCTGGTCCTTGTAGGGAATTTTGTTGTGGAAAATAACATTGCTAGATGTTGGCAACCTGCCTTTTCATCTTACTTTTTATTCGTTATGCAGTAATTTATCAGCTTGTATCAATCAAGGTGAAACTATTCTATTCCAGTAATTTTCACATGTTGTTTTGCTGTACACACATCTACTGAAATGCCACCCTCCTTTTATTTTCATGAATGGAAATGTTAGCATTTTTTTTTAATTAAGCTTCGATGGAAGATACTATATAATTTCTTATCTGTGGCTTTAGCCAAGTCACAGTTGTTACTTGGATAAGCAACAGTAATCAGATTTAATACGTAACTCTGTTTATTCTAAAGGAGGGGGGTGCTACTGATTTCACTTGTGGTTCCTTTTTTTCTTTTTTTTACAACAGTATCATATTGTCAGGTTTTGTAGGCAAATCACGTACATAGTATAATTTTTTTGTCTTTTTTGCAAGTATGGACACATGTTAGGCCATTACTTTTGTGTCCCAGCCTCGTCGCCGCTTTTGTGTCTCGTTTCCGTCTTAGGTGTCGGTGGCCGAGTGGAATGAGACCGACACAGGAATAAAGATAGCACGCTGGTGCAGGTACAGTGGGGAGCAGCCAGAAACTAGAAACACTAGAGTAAATTAGAACGAGATATATATTAAACAAAATTTATACAATACTTAACTTTTACAGAGATCAGTACTGCAGAATGCTTATACGTAGTTGTTAGAGGCCTGCCTAGTGCCTGTACGATAGCAAAGTCTTCACTGGTGCCTATCAGATTCTGAAGGTCTTAACTGGTTCCTATCTCAGTCCCAAGTGAACGATGTCGTTCACTTGTGGCCACGAGCGGAGTTGTCTCAGAGGGCGCTCGTGGCTGACGTCGTAAGAACGCCGCGCCGTGCGTGCATGGCGGCGCGCGGCGAAAGTAGGTGGCACGCACTTTGGACTTGTGCGACACCACAATTACTGTATGTTTCATCACCACCAGCTTTAGCTACATAACATCTGACTTTACATAGACCGTCTAATGTTTATAAGAGAATATTAAAACAAGTCTGTTGTTTCATATAAAATAAAGGTTGAGTTTCTGTCTATTTGCTCCAGTGCTTAGTTATGTGTAATACAGTGCTATACTGATTTAGTTTTACATCTGATGATACATACAATTTATTTATTTAAATTTTGTCCATGTACCGTGTACTATTGTGACTAGACCTACACAATGGTAAAACTTTATACAGAATGTAATTTAAGAGTATCAAAAAAATCAACGTTGGCTGTGCTTTATTTCGTCATGAGTGAATGGTCTCATGAATGAGTGAGGTATATATAATTTCAAAGATTGTTTGCCCAAATGTCCTTAATTTCCTCCAGATAGTTTTTATATTTGTTGGTGGTATAAGAGATGGGCCTTCATTAGTGGGTGGATCAATACTTCCTAGGACAAAAGCTACCTGATGTCCATTCTTGTTGTTTCGGGATTTTTAAAGGGGACTAAACAGCAGGTCATCAGTCCCCTGTTCCTAATTGAGATACAATTCAGCAAAAGACTGAACTCAGAACCCAAAGGAGAAGCTGTCTGTTCAGTAACATATTTTTTCAAACCACAGACATTCGTATAATAGCTGTAGAAAACAAAAAGAATATGGTTGTCTGTAAAGTTCCATTCCGTCACGGAAAAAAAAAACAACTAAAATTTCAAATCTCACAGAAAAAGCATC
Source organism: Locusta migratoria (assembly GCA_026315105.1). Taxonomy (NCBI): domain Eukaryota; kingdom Metazoa; phylum Arthropoda; class Insecta; order Orthoptera; family Acrididae; genus Locusta; species Locusta migratoria. The sequence goes on from CM048744.1 coordinate 895,053,682, forward strand.
ACACTCTTGATCTTTGCATGTGTAAACCATCATCATCCAATGAATACAATTTTTAAGATGTCTATTAAAAAGTATACATAGTTTTACTATAGGGCGTACTTCTGAAAGATATCTGCATGTAATAACGAATTAATAACGCTTGAAATACACTTAGCGCTATATGGCCTGCAGCGCCATTGTCGTATCACTTGACTTGAGTGCAGATATTTCGGAGAGAATTTTCGTTTTGCACATTCGAGAGCTATGCGGTTAGTTCATCTGATTGTGTTTACTGAGTAAACCAGCAGTACGAAAAAAACAATGGACGTCATAATCGTAATGTATGTTGAAACATATCTTTCAAAAAATAAGTACAATTGGCTGTTTCCAATCTACAAGCTACACAAGCGAACACAAAAGTAGAATACTACTGCAATACACCTTAGAGTTGGCTACGGTTTCATGGTTTCAAAACCAGGTTTCGATACACACAACAGTTTCAGTGTTTCAAAACCGGCATCTTTCACGGTTTCGAAACCAAGCGGTTTCATTCCTTTCTGTTTCGGATCACATTCACGCTCGACTGTCGATACACTGAAACCGTTTCTTCCTTGTTGGTTTCATGGTATCGTGTCGGTTTCACGGTTTCGTGTCGGTTTCACGATTTCATGTCAGTTTCACAACACCGGTGTTTCAAACCAGTAATGAAGAAAGGCGGAACAGACTAATGGTATCAAAATGTGGTGTTTCATTTTACTGAAGCTCCACACAGACACATATAACTCACTAGTATATAAACCATTTAGAGACTGTCAAGTAGTAGTTGACACTCTTGAGTCTGCAGCTAATGATTACTGATATCAAGATTCGTTTGCAAGAAACTGCTGTATTCCGAAATGACATAATTTCTGCTTTATAAATGTAAAAGAACAATAAAACAACGTTCACTATTTGCATTGAAAAACCAGTTAAATTCTAGGTTTATCTACCAGATTAAAGACATACGAGTGAAACTACAGTCTTCAAAATAAGATACAACATGAAGCCTGAATTGACATTTTTTATATTAACAAGGGTAGATCGCATATTTAATCTCTTGTTAAAGAGTTGGTTTCTTATGAGCGAAAACGAACACTCATGTTAAAAAAATTGCGGCGGTGGTGTAACAGTCAAGTGGTGAACTTATTTTTGTAATTCCATAGCATTACTTGTGATTATTTAGTGTGCCCTTTATTCCCTATAATTTATTTAGTATGTATAGAAAGTAGCATTTATGATCCATCACTATAATATCTACATCTACTTATATACTCCGCAATTCACCGTAAGGTGCGTGGCGGAGGGTGCACTGTACCATTACTAGGCATTTCTTTTCCTATTCCACTCCCAAATTGAACGAGGAAAAAAAGAATGCCTATATGCCTCCGTACAAGCCCTAATTTCTCTTATCTTGTCTTTGTGATCTTTACGCGAAATGTAAGTAGGCGGCAGCAAGATCGTACTACACTCAGCTTCAAATTCCAGCCCTCTAAATTTACTTAACAGAAATTCACGAAAAGAACGTCGTCTTTCTTCTAGCGATAACCAATTGAGTTGCCGGAGCATTTCCGTGACACTCGCGCATTGGTCGAACCTATCGGTAACAAATCTAGCTGCTCGCCTCTGAACCGCCTCTATGTCTTCCTTCAAACCCATCTGCTGCGGGTCCCAAATACTTGACCAATACTCAAGACTTGGTCGTACAAGCGTTTTATACGCGGTCTCCTTTACAGGTGAAGTATATCTTCCCAAAATTCTCCCAATAAACCGAAGTCGGCTGTCTGCCTTACTCACAACTGTTATTACATGCTCGTTCCATTTCATATCACTCTGCAATGTTACGCCTAGATATTTGAACGACGCGACAGCATCAAGAAGCTCACTACTAATGCTGTATTCGAACATTATAGGATTGTTTTTTCTACTCATGCGCATCACCTTACATTTTTCTACATTGAGAGCTAGCTGCCATTCTTCGCACCAACTAGAAATTTTGTCTAAGTCATCCTGTATGCTATTACAGTCAGTTACAGACGACACCCTGCCATACACCACAGCATCATCAGCAAACAGCCGCAAATTACAACTTACTCTGTCCATCAGATCATTTATGTAGATAGAAAATAATAGTGGTCCTATCACAGTCCCCTGGGGCACGCCTGACGATACACTCGTCTCTGATGAACACTCGCCATCGAGAACAGCGTACTGCGTTCTATTACTTAGGAAGTCATCCAGCCAGTCACAAATCTGTGAACCTATTCCATAAGCTCGTATCTTCGTTAGCAGTCTGCAGTGTGGCACCGCATCAAACGCCTTTTTGAAGTCGAGGAAAACACAATCCGCCTGTTGCCCTTCATCCATGGCTCTCAAGATGTCATGTGAGAAAAGGGCAAGCTGAGTTTCACATGAACGATGTTTCCTAAACCCGTGCTGATTCATGGAAAGAAGCTTTTCCGTTTCAAGGAAATTTACTATATTCGAACTGAGAATATGCTCCAAAATTCTACATGAAACCGATGTCAACGATATTGGCCTGTAATTGTATGGGTCAGTTCTCTTTCCTTTCTTATAAATGGGAGTCACCTGCACTTTTTTCCAATCACTAGGAACTTCACGCTGAATTAAAGATTCGCTATAAATGCAAGCTAAGTAGGGGGCCAATGCCGCAGAATAGACTTTGTAAAACCGAACTGGTATTGCCGCGGTGGAGTAGCCGAGCGGTCTAAAGCGTCTCGCTGCGGAGTGCGCAGTTGCTCGCCGTGGAGGTTTGAGTCCTCCCTGGGGCATGGGTGTGTGTGTTGTCCTTAGGTTAGTTTACCTAGGTTTAAGTAGTTTGTAAGCTATGGACTGATGACCACGCAGTTTGGTCCGATAGTTTTACAAACATTTGAACATTTGATTTTTCGAACTGGTATTCCATCCGGACCAGCAGACTTTTTCGTATTTAGCTCTCTCAGCTGCTTCTCTACGCCGGAAATACCTATTGCTATGTCCCCCATTTCGGAATTAGTACGTTGATCAAATGATGGTATATTTGTGCGGTCCTCCTGCGTGAAAGATTTCTTAAACATTAAATTTAGAACTTCAGCTTTCCATTTGCTTTCTTCTATTACTGCCCCGGAATGATCAACTAGTGACTGCACAGTGGGCTTTGACACGCTTACCCGCGTACTGTATTGCAGTTTGTGAGTTCCTAACGGGGTAAACTTTTACCTACCATACCGGCGGCCTCGTGTGACTATGTTGGCAACATCAACAACACGGGAGTAAATCTTTATCAACATGTTCTGTACAGACCAAGAAGTAAATATATACTCTAATGGTTGACAGGTTCTTGTATGTACCCTTGTCCACATAGTGAAAAATATTGCCCCCCTAGAACGAAGATTTCATGACAAAACATACATTGCTTCACGGTTTCATGGTTTCGAAACAGTGTTTCGAAACCACAGATGGTACGGTTTCATTCGTTTCGAAACCGTCAGATGTTTCAGTCTTCTCATCTCTACACCTTACATATTAACTTAGTTCATATGCACGCGTGTGAAACACATCACCTTCTCATTGGCTTTCCCAGAGTGCCATATCATTGGTCGCTTGGTTGGACCTGAGACGGTGTGGTGGGGAGACTGCTAAATCCCTGGTCGTTTCCGTTTTCGTGTCTCGAACGGCATGTGCCATGGTTTACTGAAAGCGATAGGGGGACTACTGACAGATGTCTTTACGGTCACGCTAATGTGATCCCTTGAGATGACTCTGCTTGGAAGACACCGTATTGCATTTAATATATTCTTGCTATAACTGGTGCGTTGCCATTGCAAATCACTGTCGCACTGAAAAGTAATAAAAAACGCGACGGTAGTACGATGGCCACATCGCACTGTCCGCCAAGCCAACGTCACGTCACGGCACTGTCACAACAAGTGTTTTCACACTGTCCGTCACGTCAATTCACTTAATCCAATACCCACTGTTAAAAGTGAGGTTATGATTTACCATCTGTTATGTGAAAAGTCATAGTTAATAAAGGAATTGAGGAAACAATGTCGAAAGGAAACAACAATGTTGAATTTTATTGACGGCCAAAGGAAACTTTAGTTTTACGGTAAAATATCGACATCTATTTTCAAGCAAAAATATAAACATACAAGGAATGCTCTGATGGAACGTGACATAGTGAACTGACCTCCATTGTAATTTGGTTTCAACTAATGTCATATTGAAAGTTACATTTCAACGGGAAGAAGAAAATGAGTACTTCATCTCATATGTTCGCCTTAGTGTAGTCCATCTCAGACTGCAGTGCAATGCGGTGGAAATGCTGTGGTCGCTCTGCACGTTTTTCCGGCCTAAAAGTGGAATTTGTGACTACTGAGTTAACAGTCACACTATGGATATGAAGTGTAGGAAGATTTGTGTAAAGTTGTTGTTTCCGTTTGGATGTGTACGTGCAAAAGGATACTGAATTGTTGACTGGTTTTACGATCATCTTGTACCAAAAGATGAATTACTTACTGGATTACACTTGACGACTTTCTCGGCACTACTGTGTATGTAAAGCTGATAGACAACGAAACTTGTATTATAATCATGAAACAGACAGGCAGTTACTCAAAATTTCAGTATTGTTAAGATGAAGTTATTAACGATGCAATATGCTGCACTGGGATGGTCCTGTGTTTAGTTCTAGTTTTCAGTCTTCCATTTGAAATGGAATTTGAATATACTTGACAGACCATATCACCATACAGAAACTTTATACCAATCACTGCCCAAAAATGGCAAGGATAAAAACACTGCAATGTTGCTAATGAAATCTGAAACTTGAAAATAGATTTTTCTTAACATCTATGGTACCTTTCTTTGTTATGATTCAAGGCTTTAAAGTATTCATTGTATACCATAGTCAACTGCGGATGTAGGTTATTTGCTGCTCCGTGGGGTATCTGAAGAGTAAAAGCCCACATATTAAATCACAACGTTCAGATTGGCTCCTGGGGTATCTAAAGAGTAAATGCCCACATATTAAATCACAACGTTCATGCTGGCTTAATCAATCATGAAGAGCGTTGCCACTGCAAGTGTGGAGCTTCCAGGGCAGCGTGTAGTGGAGGAAGCTGCGCCAGACGCGGTAGTACACAACTCAGCAGGAGTCTGCCCCTAACAAATACACGAGGAGCCAGGTGGAGTGGCTCAACAGAGAGCAAGGCTATCATACCACCAGAGTCGAGATTCCAAGTAGATGGCAGTAGAGTGTACTCTGAGTCCTCTGAAACTACGGGTGTTGGAGTGAGAACAGAAACAGCAATCCCATTAAGTGTTACAGACATCCCAGCAGAGGCTGACAAAGATTCAAACAACACATCTGAAAAGAAATTTGTAGTGCTGACAAAGACAATTGCAAACAGTAGCCTGCTATATCCAGACAATTGCAGAAACAGGAAGCAGATGAAATCCAAAACTGGAGCATACAAAAAATAAATTGAAAAAAGACAGCAAAGACGTGGGAAACATTGAGAAAAGCATTACGACATTGGTGTTGAAGATGAGAAATGAATGCAGAAGGCGAATCTATGGACACAGCAGATACTAATCGTCCTCACAGGTTGACTCTGTGATCTAACAAGAACAAAATCGTCTCTTTTGTGCTAGCATATAAATTAGCAGCCATTAATATTGTCGCGATGAAATGGAAGCAGGTTTGACTTCGAAGGCAGGGTTGACAGCTGAACACAGCACTTATACTGAAAGCAGGTTTATTGTGAACTGAAGCATACACACAGCACTGACTGCCTCTCAGGCAGAGTGCTCTGTTTTTTATACACAGACAGAATGTACCAGAAATTAGAAGAATAGTCAACATAAGAAACATGTAGAAATTACAATGAACATAAGAAACATGTAGAACATTCTGAAAATTATAATTACAAAGAAATAAATTTTTGCTGTTGGAGGCAATTCAACCGACGACCTTCAGCAACACAATCACTGATGCTATCCATTGGGCCATGCCAGCAGTTGGTTAACTTGGGGTCTCGCGGCATTTCTCCCTCTCCTCAAAGAAGAGTGACCCACTGTTAGGTTCCCTTTGGAGCCAGCTGCAATGTCCTGGATCTTGATCTTGTCATGGGTCCTCTGTATGGCAGTTCTAGAGAAACCTTCCCTTCTGCACGATTACCGACGACAGATGTTCCTGTCATGGCTTCATAAGTATCATTATCGTCCTTAGAGTCCTTGAACAAGAAGCCATTTTCGCCTATCTGTTCTTCAGGATTGTAGTCAGGCTTCATGCGGAGGACGTGAACAATGTCTCTTCGTTTCATTTTTTGTCATTTCAGTGACAGCTCATAATCCTCGACTTCGTATGTGACGTCTGACAGGCGGCGTATGACATGATACAGACCGAAGTACTGCTTCAGTAACTTTTCTGATAGTCCAACTTTCCGTACAGGGGTAAAAATCCATAACAGATCTCCTGGGCTGTACACAACAGGTCGATTCTTGTCGTTATACTGCTGACAGTCCTTCTCCTGGGCATCCAGTGTTTACATGCGAGCCAGCTGTCTTGCTTCTTCAACCCTGGTGATGAGCTGTTTCACACAGACATCCTCATTGTCGTCCAGCTGGAACAGGAACAGCTTCAGCCAACGAGCAGGAAAAATGGCGTGAAGTCTGTGGTGTCTTGTCTTGCGGTATTATAAGCAAATGTCTCAACTGGCAGTATTGTATCCCAATCCTTCTGCTCAACATCGATGTACATTGAAAAAACGTTCTGTAAGACCATTTGTCTGAGGCTGGTATGCAGTTGTCATTCTGTGAACAATGTCGCAATGTGACATTAACTCTGATACTAGTTTTGACTGGAATACTTTTCCACATCTTATATCATCACATGTGGTGTTCCATGCTTCAAAATAATGCCTTCTACAAGAAATTTTGCGATCTCTGGAGCTTCTACAGTCAGCATAGGTTTGGTGACAGCGTAGCATGTGAGGTAGTCAGTGCAGACTATTATCCATCGGTTACCGGTTGTCGACTTCAGGAACCTCCCTAAAAGATCGACCCCAACTCGGTGGAATGGAGCTGCTGCAGGTGGAATTGGTATGAGATGCCCTGGAGGCAACTGCGGCACATGCTTCTGTCTCTGGCACTCTTTACAGTGACACACACAGCGCTTAACAGATCGGTAGAGAACCTTTCCAGTAATACCTGCGCCTGATGCTGTCTTGATATATGTTAATGATATAAAATACTGTACCCAAAATTCAAAGGTAATTCTGTATGCTGATGACACATCTATTGTGTGCAAGCATAAGGAACTAGACCAATTAGAAATATTGTCCAACTGTCCCACAAATGAAATTGTTCAGTATTTCAATGAAAGTCATCTTAGTGTCAGCACTGCAAAAACAGCAGTAATGGATTTCAACCCATCAAGGCAAACAGACTTTGAAATTCAGTTGTGCATTGGAAAAGATATTGCCTCCAAAGAAAATTGTGTTAAATTTCTGGGAATAACCATACAAGACACACTTAAATGGGATGTTCATGTTGACACACTGGCAAGCAAACTTGCTAAAAATATATTTGCAATAAATGCGCTGAGTAAACACTGCAACGATACTAAAGTACTTCGGACTGCTTAATGTCATCCAATATTAGCTATGGAATAGAAGTGTGGGGCGCAACAACACAAGCCAACCTAAACAAAATTTTTAAATTGCAGAAAAAGGCTGTAAGAATAATTTGTGGTGCAAAACTGAAAGACTCATGCTGTAGTCTTTTCCCTAAGGCTGGCATACTGACTGTTGTTAATATATATATTTATAAATCAATTATGCTGATCTGTAAATTGAACCTAAACTTGAACTCTGATACACACAACTACAATACTAGAAATGGGCCTAAAGATAAGTTTCATCTCTTAAGCCATAGGACTGCACTTTATGAAAGAAACCCACTGTATGCAGGACAAAGATTTGCTAATACTTTACCAAGCTGCCTAACATCACTTTCCACTGAAAAATTTAAAGTCACATTTAAAAGAATATTAATCACTAACCCACATTACTCTCTAGATGAATATTTCTGTTTTGCACAGAATAAAGAAAATTTTATTCCAGATTCATTAACTTCAGACTGATGTTCGTATATAGCTAATCAAAATTGAGAATATTTGTTGCAAACATTGTACTATATACCTCATAAGTTCATAAGTATTTCCCCTATAAATATTGTGCTATGTATATCTTGTTTTGTTGTAAACATTGTAGTATATACCGTACCTCATAAGTTCATAAGTATTCCCCTTATAAATATTGTGTTATGTATCCCTTGTTTTGTTGTAAACATTGTACTATATACCATACCTACCTCATAAGTTCATAAGTATTCCCCTTATAAATATTATGCTATGTATCCCTTGTAACCAACTGACGTATTCAGAAAAATGATACTTGTATCATTTGATGTTGAAATAAAGTTTATTTATTTATTTAGGGTCTTCACGAATCCCAGATGACCAGATATTGGAGCTTGTGGAAATATTTGAGAATAGCCGGCTGGAGATGAGCTGGAACGACCAGTAGTCATGTGGGGCCCAGTGGATTGTAGTTGTTCTTATACAATGACCCATTTATAAGTTGGAACTCTCCATTGGTCGGTTCTCCTTTATCCAAGGCCTCTATGGTTTTTAATAGTGCTGGATCTTCTCGCTGTTCAGCTGTAATGTCCCCTAATTCAGTCAGGCCTAAAATTTCATTTGTGCTGTTGTGTTCCACTAATGGATTCCTCGAAAGGCAGTGGAATCCTTGTGTTTGCATCCGTACTTGAATACTTCTGTGACGCCGTACTCTTGGAGTCTTAGTGCCCATCTTGCTAGTTGACCTGATGGATTCTTCAAGCTAGTCCAGCCAACACAAAGAATGGTGGTCTGTCACAATGGTGAATGGTTTGCCGAATAAATACGGCTGAAACTTGTTGATAGCCCAGATAACTGAGAGACATTCTTTCTCAGTTGTAGAGTAGTTTATCTCAGACTTTGAGAGTACTCTTGATGCATAGGCTATCACTTTTTCAGTACCTTCCTGAATTTGTACAAGCACTGCACCAATCCCATAAGCACTGGCGTCTGTGTGAAGTTCAGTTTCCTCATTCTCATCTTACAAGGCTGAAACTGGTGCAGAAGTTAGAGCCTCCTTAAGTGCTCGGAAAGTGCATTCTTTTGTCTCATCCCAGTAAAACTTGGTGTCTCCCTGCAGAAGTTTTTACAATGGACGTGCCTTGTTACAAAATCCTTCTATGAATCATCAGTAGTATGAGCACAACCGAAGAAATCTTCTCACATCACGAATATGCTGAGGAGTAGGAAATTCTGTGACTGCTCTTACTTTATCTGGATCAGGATGGACACCATCTCCATTGACTAGTTCCCCAGATTTTTATCTCTTTAGTGTTGAAGAGGCCCTTCTTTGGATTGAGGCAGAGTCCTGCAGTCTGAACACACTTCAACACAGTTGACAGGCAACTCAGATGCTCTTCAAATGTTTTTGAGAAAACGACAATGTCATCTAAATAGCAAGGACATATCGTCCACTTAAGGCGCAGAAGCAAGTTGTCCATCATGCATTTGAACATGGCCAGAGCATTACATAATCCAAATGGCATTACTTTGAATTCATAGAGGCCGTCAGGTGTAATAAAAGCCGTCTTCTCCCTGTCAGCTTCGTCAACCTCAATTTGCCAGTAGGCTGTCTGCACGTTCATAGTTGAGATGTATGTAGCTGCTTTCAAGCAGTCTAAGATGTTGTCAATACGCGACAATGGTCAGTCCAGGCCCTATTGGCAGTTCCACGGTTGTTTCCTCCAGCGTGTTGTCTGTATTACCAGTAGAGCATTGGTCTTCGTTGATGACGTTGAGCTCACCGTCCTGGATTGGTTCAGCTGTTCCAATACACATTCATTTGGGGATAAGTTGTGACTGCTTGTGACTCTTGGTGATTCAAATCTCTCCTCGACCATTGGTAATGCTTATGATAACCACTGGATGTAAATTTCTTTTGTGAGCCTAATAAACTTTACTATCAACATGCAATTTGACCGGTCATCTGTGTTTGTGACTAGAGCTCTTCTCATTGTCAATGGCGGGATCTTCACATTGTCAATGGCAAATAACTTCCCAGAAAATTCTGTATTATGTGTACCCATTGGAACAACTTCCTCAATTTGCAGCTCACATCTTCCACAGTCCCTCTCATCCGAGGGTGACATTATGACTACATTCTATTAAAACGACATGTTCAAATGGCTGGGTCCTGTTGTTGATGGTTATTCTTGTAACACATATTCCTGCTGGCTGTATGACAGTTTCCCCATATCGCAAAACATAGTTTTCTTGCGGTAATTATCAGACAACACAGAGAAAGAAGCTCCTGAATCAACCAGTGCCTGGAGAGGTTGGCAGTCGATTATGACATCGATGAGATTTCCCGACATCTTAGTGACTGTCATCCATGGAGGATTTTCATCTGCGGCAGCCTCACCACCATAGATGGTCGCCTTGCTTAGCTTTCCTGCGCGCAGAAGCTAGGGGAGCAGCTGGTACCTCTGTACGGCGATGGTGAATGGCAGCAGCATGTCAGGGAGCGACCTCGTCCAGTGTAAGGTGATGGGTTTTTTCCCATAGGTCGATTGAACTAATAAGCAGGTGACTGCCTGGGATAGAACTGCTCTGATGGCTGGAGTCTTGTGGCAAAATAATCATCAAATACTCGCTTTCTCTCTCTGCAGTAATGTACGACACGTCCAGTGCGCCCACATTGGAAACACACTGGTGTGTTGTCTTCTGTCCTCCAGACGTCTGTTCTTCTGCAGGGCATCATAGTTGCCAGGGGAGTTGGTTGTGGCCGTGTCGGCTGGTTCATAGGCTGCCATTTGGTGGCTGCCGCATAAGTCATAGCAGGATGATGCCATTCTTCACATCGGGTGCAATTGGCTGGGCAGACTGGAGCTAATGTCTGAAATATCTCTTCCTCAATGGCATCGGCTCCCTCGTGACTTACAGGGCTTACAGCCATGGCTACCATCTGATACTCACTCGGTCTTATAGTCCCGGCTGCCATAAATTGTTGTAATTCTTCTCTCACATTTGTCGTATGAGAGAAGCAAAGTCATGCTGGTCTTCTACAACGGCCATAGGGACTACATTGGGGAGTCAGTCATACTGTTTTCCTACAACCCTCCTTTGTTGCATCTCTTCAATATGCTGGCACCACTTGATGAACTCTTCCGTTGTAGCGATGTATTTTATCAGAAGAGCTTGGTACATGTCTTCCGCAGTACCCTTCATCAGGTGCATGATTTTGTTGCCCTCAGTCATATTCAGATTGACTATGTTAGACAGGGCTAAAACATTCTGTATGTATGACTGTGTTGACTCACCATGTCGTTGGGCCCGGTTCTTCAGTTGTTCTTCCACCGAGTGGATTTGTCGCTGGCGGTATCCAAATGTCTTCTTAAGTTTCATCTGTAACGTTTCCCAGTCATTCAGCTTCTCTTCATTGTTTTCAAATCATTGCTGGGCTGTTCCATCCAGGTAGAAATAAACATTGGCCAAGCACATTGTATGACCCCACCAGTTGTACTTGGCGACTTGGTTGAACCCTTTTAACCATTTGTTGGGGTCCTGTCCAGCGTCTCCAGAGAACAACGACGGGTGTCTGATATGTAACTGGCTTACCGCTGGTTTTGTGTCCATGTTTCTTCTGATGATACGGACTTTCAGAACAATGTACTCGGTATATCCCTTGTATTCCGGTTCTAGTCCGTGGTAGCGATGGCTTTTACATTGCCTAATCGGAGGCACGGTATGCAGCTGTTGCACAGGATACCCGGCACCTAAACCAAACAATGTTGCATTGAGATGGATGCAGGCTTGACTTCGAAGGCAGGGTTCTCAACTGAACACAGCATTATACTGAAAGCAGTTTTATTGTGAACTGAAGCATACACACAGCACTGACTGCCTCTCAGGCAGAGTGCTCTGCTATTTATACACAGACAGAATGTAATAGAAATTAGAAGGATAGTTAACATAAGAAACATATAATAATGGAAAGTCTAGGTCGGAATTAATATAATAGTAATGAGGATAGTTTACAATTCACCGCAAAGACGTGGTGATGAGCTGCAACGGACACATACATACAACTCTTTCAGCTATCGGACATTGCCTTCTTCAGAAAATAGGGATTCGTAGTGCGGCAGTCGGAGGTGATGGTTGTATGACTGTGTTGTGTTTTATTTTTTGAAGAAGGCCATGGCCGATAGCTGAAAGTGTTGTATGTGTTTGTCTTTTGTATGTGCCTGTCGCAGCTCATCACCGCATCTTTGCGATGAGTTGTAAACTATATTATTAACATAAGAAACATGTAGAAATTACAAGTTGTAACATTTCTATATATGCATACCCTATATTTCTACCCAATAGTTCAGTCCCAAATCTTAATACATTTCTGTCCCAAAAAGCTATACCATTGGTATAAAGTGATACTAGTACCCATATAAAACATTCTAATCAGATATTTTTCATTATAATACCTTTACTAAAACTTGAATGTAAATGATTTATATTTTTCAACTCAAAAAAGTTTTAGTAACCATAGCTCGATCAGAACACACAACACAAGGCCAAGAATAAAAGAAGAATAAGCAGATCAACAGCAAAGAAGATACCATCAAAATCAAGATGAGTATATATTAATGTGTTTTTATAGTTTCACGTTTATTTTTGTGGGCCCTTCTTCCACAAGCCAACAACATAAACTTTTCAACTTGCCCAAAACTATGTATATGTAGAGGACAAGTGGGGAGTAGATTGGCAAACAAAGAAGAGAAAATGCCACAAAGTGAACATAAGAAACGTGTTGAACATTCTGGAAATTATAATTACAAAGAAATAAAGTTTGGCAGGGGATGGGATCGAACCGATGACCTTCGGCACCAGAATCGCTGATGCTATCCATTGCGCCACGCTGGCAGTTGGCTAAGTTGGGGTCCTGAGGCAATATTAATGGAATTGAATATGACATCAAAGAGAAGTGTCTACAACATTACTTACATGCAGTTGATGTGGATGTAGCTATGTTTCAAGAAGTGGCCACAAAATCTATGAAATTTTTCAGTACAATGTTATTTTGAATCTGGGGCAGGAATGTGGGATAGTAGTAATGTACAAAGTGGACATACCATGACAAGCGCAATCTTTACTTGATAGTGGATGGGGAATAGTGGTGCAAAAAAAAAAAAAATAAATAAATAAATAAATAAAAAAAAAAATAAAAAAAAAAAAAAAAAAAAAATAGTGAACTTAATAACAAATATTTGAGATAATGATCTTTAGGAGGGAATGTTTTCTGCATTCTATGTCAGTCTTTAGGAGGAAACATTTACTGTGTTCTATACCAGGAAAATCAGTACCTTATTTTTAACTTCTGTGAAGTTTTGAGTGTTTTAACGACCATATTACATACAGCAGTTTACATATACACTGCCTGGAACAGTTAGGGGATCAGGTGAGATATTCAGATATTGGTTACAATTGTAATTTGTGTATGATACAGTATGATACTAGGCTGTATAAACACTTTACCTGACGTTTACATGGCATTTACTTAGAGCGAGGTACCATTGACCTACCATACTAGTGAACCTAAATCATTCTCGTTGTTGGCCAGCACAGTCTGAGGCTATCAATCAGCTCTTGAAGGATATTTGGCAATTCTTCCATGAGTGCAATATCCAGTTCAGTAACCATTGCGAGAGGTGCTGGTCTGTTGACAATGCATTTGCCAGGTACATCCCAGGCATGCTCATTTCAGTTTAAGCCTGGTGAACAAGCTGGACACACCATTCAATTAATTGCCTCAGCTTAAAGCACGTTGTCCACCAGTGCAGCTCTGTAGGGATGAGCTTTATCGCCCCCTATGGCACCAGTGTAGAGCACAATAAAAGGTCAAAGGATCACATCTCTATATCTGTGAGTGGTCAAAGCACCATTCTGAATGTCATAGAGGTCATGCATCCATCAATACTAATGAGTGGCCGCACTATTTGTCCGCCAATAGTGATGTTACCTGTACATAAGCAGGAAGCATTCTCTCCAGATGAGAGAATTGTCCATCTAAAAAAATCTTTACTCATCTGTGAACAGAGGCATAGATGTGAACATAGAGTTCACATTCCTGAAGGCAATTTCGGCCTGTTTATGTTGATATTGTGCATCCTGTTGCTGCCTCGAGGGTGCATCACAGCCGAGTTGCATTCAGCCTGCAATATTGTTGGGCTGTTAACTGGAGATAAGTCTTTTTTTTTTTTTAGATGTTACCCACAGCCGACCTTGGCCTTGCCTTCGTTTTGAGCCATGGCAACCTCCTGGGTCATGTGTTATTTGTTGGCTGCATGCACAACTAGCAAGGGTCTTGTGGATTATTCTATCGAATTTTGCTGCTGGTGGCATCACTAGTTTTTCTTCTTTGTGTGTTCGTGTTGTACCGGGGTTTCTGATGGCCACTTGGGGTTATCTGTGGCATGGCCAGCCAGGGATGGCAGTAAGATGTACACCTTGGGAGTGAAAGGAGTATGCCTCCAAACTAGCAACACTTTGGATGGGAAAGCAGGAAGTGTTTACAATGGCGATCGGATAGAGGCGGAGGTGGCCCACCGTGCGGTGGTTGCAAGTTCACTGGTGTGATGTGAAGTGACGTCTGTCTGAGGGACAATGTGTGTTTATCATCTATCCTTACTACTATGGAGGCTATGTAAAGCTGATCTCATGTTTAGTTCTGAAGTCCTGGGATCCAGGCCTTCTGACACCCAGGGATGAGCTGTTCCCACGTTACCGGCATTACTTTCTGTACTACATTGAGGAAGCAGTTTACGACAACTTTTGCCACTATGTGGTTCAACACCGGCCTCCTCTAAAGTGAAGTAATCGAGTGGACTTTCCTTTTCATCTAAAATTTTTTCATTACGCAATTGTGCTAGCCCTTCCACCTGATAGTGCAACTGTTTTTATGTCTTAGCCTTCATTATGGGTTGGCTTTAGTTAGAAGGATTGGCTGAAGGAGAGATGGCCTTTGACAAGTACAAAACAGTTGAATTTGGGTGTGGTGCTGATGGTGAGACTTTTGAATAGGACTGAAAATTCTGTGGGAGTTTAGGTTTTTGACAGAAAGATTAACAGTGTTTTGTGTTTTTTTGACTTTGGGTATTGTAGAATGTTGGTGGGGAGTTTTGGGTAATATGGGAGCTCTTCTGAACTGCACAGATGGAAGTTGTCCCTACAACACATTCTCCAGTTCTGCAACCAACCTGGCTTCAACCTAAGATAACTTATCTCTAATGGGACCCCGCCCCCCCACCCGTCACCTCCCACCACTATCCTATATCTCCTTCCGATTCATGTCTCCCTTCCAACTATATTTCAGTATTCCTTTAATTTTATTTTTATTTTAAACTTATTAAATGTTTCACCCAGCCCCATGAACCACAGACATTGCCAAGGTGGGGTGGCTTGTGAGCCTCAACGATACAAATTGGCGTACCATAGGTACAGGCAGAACGGAGGGGTATCTGTGGAGAGGCCAGACAAACCTTTGGTTCTTGAAGAGGAACAGCAGCCTTTTCAGTAGTTCAGGGGCAATAGTCTGGATGATTGACTGAGCTGGCCTTGTAACATTAGCTTAATGTGGCTTTGCCACACAGTTACTGCGAATGGCTGAAAGCAGCTCTATTGTATGAATATATGATGATGGAATCCTCTTGAGTAAAATATTCTAGAGGTAAAATAGTCCCCCATTCAGATCTCTGGGCAGGGACTACTCAGGAGGACAAGATCATCAGGAAAGACAACACTGGCATTCTATGGATCGGAGTGTGGAATATTGGATCCCTTAATCGGGTATGGAAGTTAGAAAATTTAAAAAGGTAAATGGATAGCTGAAGTGAGATATAGCGGGGATTAGTGAAGTTCAGTGGAAAGATGAACAGGATTTCTGGTCAGGTGAGTACAGGATTATAAATACAAAGTCAGTTGGGGGTTTTATGGGAGTAGTTCTGATAATGAATAAGAAAATAGGAATGCAGGTAAACTACTATGAGTAGCACAGTTATTGCTTTATCTTAGTCAAGATAGATACAAAGCCAACATCAACCACAGTAGTACAAGCTTATATGGTGAGGAGATCGAAGAAATGTATGAGGAGGTAAAGGAAATTATTCAGACAATTAAGGGAGAGGAAAACTTAATTGTTATGGGAGACTGGAATTCGGTAGTAGGAAAAGGAAGAGAAGAAAAATAGTAGGTGAATATGGACTGGGCAAAAGAAATGAAAGAGAAGATCGGCTGGTAGAATTTTGCCCAGAACATAATTTAATCATAGCAAACACTTGGTTTAAGAATCATGAAAGAGGGTTGTATATGTGGAAGAGACCAGGAGACACTGGAAGGTACCTGATAGATTTTATAATGTAAGACATAGATTTCGGAACCAGGTTTTAAATTATAAAACATAGCCAAGGGCATATATAGACTCTGACCATAACTTTTTGCTCATGACTGTAGGCTGAAAAAAAAAAACTGTAAAAGGCAGGAAATTAAGGAGATGGGGCTTAGATAAATTGAATGAACCTGAAGTTCTTGAGAATTTCAGAGGGAGCTTCAAGCATCAATTGACAGAAACTGGGGGGGGGGGGGGGGGGGGGAATAAAACAGTAGAAGGGGAATGGGTACCATTGAGAGATGAAATAGTGAAGGCAACAGAGGACAGGATAGGAAGAAAGGCAAGACCTACAAAAAATCCTTGGATATTACAGGAAATACTAAATTTAATTGATGAAAGGAGAAAATATAAAAATGCAGTAAATGAAACAGGCAAAATGGAGTACAGACGACTAAGAAATGAGATTGACAGGAAGTGCAAACTATCTAAGCAGGAGTGGCTAGAAGGCAAATGCAAGTCTGTAGAAGAATGTTTAAATAGAGGAAAAATGGATACCACCTACAGGAAAATAAAAGAAACATTTGGACACAAGAAAAACAGCTGTATGGACATAAAGAACGCAGATGGAAAACCAGTTCTCAGCAAAGAAGGGAAAGGTGAAAAGAGTGTATAGAGGGGCACTACAAAGGAAATGAACTTAGAGACAATATTGTAGGAAGGGAAGAGGATGTACATGAAGGTGAAATTGGAGATACTATACTGAGAGAAGAATTTGACAGAGCACTAAAAGACCTAAGTCGAAACAAGGCCCCTGGCGTAGATGACATTTCCTCAGAACTACTGACGTCTCTGGGAGAGCCAGCCATGACAAAACAGTTTCACCTGGTGTGTAAGATGTATGAGGCAGGCGAACTACCCTCAGGCTTTAAGAAAAGTGTAATAATCCCCATTCCAAAGAAAGCAGGCCCAGACAGGTGTAAAAACTACAGAACCAGCAATTTAGTAAGTCATGGTTGTAAAATATTAACACAAATTACTTACAGAAGGATGGAAAAGCTGGTAGAAGCCGACCTCGGGGAAGATCAGTTTGCGTTCAGATGAAATATAGGAACACAGGAGGCAATACTCACTTTACGGCTTATCCTAGAAGATAGTTTAAGGAAAGGCAAACATACATTTCTAGCTTTTGTACATTTGGAGAAGGCTTTTGACAATGTTGATTGGAATAAACTCTTTCAAGTTCTGAAGCAATTAGGAATAAAATATAGGGAGCATACGGTTATTTACAACTTGTACAAAAACCAGACAGCGGTTGTCAGAGTTGAAGGGCATGAAAGGGATGCAGTGGTTGGAAAGGGAGTAAGACAGTGTTGTAGCCTTTCTCCAATGTTATTCAATTTGTACATTGAGCAAGCTATAAAGGAAACAAGGAGAAATTTCAAAAAGGATTTAAAGTACAGGTTGAATAAATAAAAACCGTGTGTTTTGCTGATGAAATTGTAATTCTGTCAGATACAGCAAAGGACCTGGAGGAGCAGTTAAACGGAATGGACAGTGTATTGAAAGGAGCATATAAGATGAACATTAACAAAAGCAAAACAAGGGTAGTGGAATGCAGTCTTAGAAAATCAGGCAATGCTGAAGGAATTAAATTAGGTAATGATTCAACAAAGGTCGTAAATGAGTTTTGTTGCTTGGGCAGTAAAATAACATATGACAATCGCAGTACAGAGGATACAAAATGCAAAATGGCAATGGGAAGAAAAGTGTTTTTGAAAAAGAGAAATTTGTTAGCATTGAATATTAATTTAAGCATAAGGAAGTCCTTTCTGAAGGCATTTGTGTGGAGTGTTGCCTTTTATGGGAGTGAAACATGGCTGATAAACTGTGTGGACAGGAAGAGGATAGAGGCTTTTGAAATGTGGTGTTACAGAAGAATGCTGAAGATTAGTGCTATACATCGCGGCGCACAGCATACTAATTACGCGCCGCCACAAGTGGTTATGCCACCAGCTAGGGGACGGTGACAACAGTGTTACCGGCCTGCCACCTACCGGCCACCGGCACAGGAAAGCCAAGCAAACCGCAATCCGGCGCAGTTGTGTGTGAGACTTGTTTGATAGCGCGTACCATTGAGTATTATAATAATGGAAAGTCCAGGTTGGAATAAATAATATAGTGAGGACAGTTTACTACTCACCGCAAAGACGTGGCGACGAGCTGCGACAGGCACATACAAAAGACACACACATACAACACATTCAGCTATCGGCCATGGCCTTCTTCAGAAATAGAGCACTCACGCAATCACACAGGCACACAACACAGTCATACAACCATCACCTCCGACTGCCACGTGGCAGTCGGAGGTGATGGTTGTATGACTGTGTTGTGTGCCTGTGTGATTGCGTGAGTGCTCTATTTCTGAAGAAGGCCATGGCCGATAGCTGAATGTGTTGTATGTGTGTGTCTTTTGTATGTGCCTGTCGCAGCTCGTCGCCACGTCTTTGCGGTGAGTAGTAAACTGTCCTCACTATATTATTTATTCCATTGAGTATTATGTTATATACTGTCATACTGACGACCAGTTCTTTGTTGCACTATTATTAGTGCTCGTGACAGCCGTACTTAGAAGTTACAACACTGGCGATGAGAGTAGGGTTTGAACACGTGTGTTTGGTTCACCCTGCTTATCTGCTATGGAACAGCCGCAGGCCAACGTTGTTGACATTCCCATCTCCTCTTGGGGTCAAGTGCTTCATAATGACTTACAATCTTTACCTGACTCTCTTCGGCAGTTCGTTGCCATGACAACGGCAGAGGTGAGCTGTATGCACAGCCTGTCGTCTGTGGTTACAACCCGGGTTTCACCCCCTGCGTCGTCGTCGGTTCCGGCACATGTGAGTACGGCTCCTTTTCCACCACCATTTTCTGGATTTGACGATAGTCTTGAGGACTGGGACTCTCACGGGAAAATATTAGGGCAGCATTTCCTTGCCTTTGGTGTATCTGACCCGGATTTGTGTAAAGCTTTATTTTTGTCTTTGATTTCCCCGTGCATCTACCAGTTGTAATGCCAGTTAGCTTCCCTGCAGGAACCCGTGACGTTGTTTTTTGACGAAATGTGCCACCTGTTGTCTTTCTATTATCGACTGCGCACTCATGTTATTGTGGCCAGGGTCGAGTTCTACAAGGCGTGCAAGAAGCAAAACCAATCTTACTGTGCTTGGGTGGCTGAACTTCAGGGTTTTAGCCATTGTTTAATTGTCACAGCTAACCACCAGGAGTCATATGCTGATGATATGGTCCAAGATGCTATTCTCCACCTTGCGCCAGACCAGGAAGTGTGCCAGAGAGCCTTACAGTTAGACAATCCTACACTAGCTGATGTGCCTCACATTGCTCAATCTTTTGAGATTTCTTGGGCTGCAGGGGATCAAATTGAGGTGGGGGGGGGGGGGATGTTGCGGCTATTTCTTCCAATGGCGTTCACTCTTCTGATTCTGACGTCGATGTTGCCACGGTGCACGATCGCTCTAATCACCGTGCGTGTGGCCGGCGGCAATGAACTAGTAAACAGAGCCAACGGCCTGTGCCGCAGGGGCATCCCAATACTCAGCAACCTCTTCCATCCTGCCAATTTTGTTTTGTTGATCACAACAGGGCTTCTTGTCCAAAACGGTGCGTGACTTGTAATAAGTGTCAAAAGAAGGGCCACATGGCTTCAGTATGCCATTCTCAACCAGTTTCAGCGAAGGTAGATATGGAAATCAATTTGGTTCAGGAACTGCAACTGTCTCCTGCGAAACTATTTGTGGAAGTGCACATTTTTGACAAAAGTGTGACTTTACAAGTGGATTCAATGGGCCTCTGTCTCCTTGTTAGCTCCGGTGGAACAATCCTTGCGTAATTACAGCCATCAAAACATTCCCATGCTGGGTCAATTTACAGCTTCCACTGCTTATAAATCGGTGGAGCGTCTGATTACCTTCCTTGTGGTTAATGATACGGCCGCAGTGAACATATTTGATCTTGATGCCTTCACCGCCTTCAGATTTTCAATTTATGACTCAGTTAACTTAGTTTTGGACACTGTGGCTTTTCATGATCTCGAGTCACTCTGTGAAGAATTTTCTTCTTTATTTTCTGGTGAGTTGGGCTGTGCTTCTGACTTCTCGGCGCACATTACTATGAAGCCAACAGCGCGGCAAAAATTTTTTTCGTGCTCGGCAGTTACCAGTTGCCTTACCCGATCAGCTGAAGGCTGAAATCAATCACCTCCAAGCCATGCAGGTTCTTCGCCCGGTAACTTCCAGTGAATGGGCCACATCACTTGTTATTGTAAGGAAAGCATCGGGTGCCTTACATATCTGCGGTGACTTTAAAGTCACGATTAACGCGCAGTCGGTCATAGACTCCTTTCCACTGCCGCGTACTGATGAATTATTAGCTTTACTTTTGGGGTCACATTTTTTTTTTTTCTAAAGTAGACTTGACAGAGACATATCTCCAACTTTCCCTTGATGAGGAATCCAGGCAGTTGCTGGTGGTTAACACACCTTTCGGCCTCTATCAATACAAATGTTTGCCATTTTGTGTGGCCAGTGCACCGGCAATTTTCTAACGCTTCCTGGAACAACTGTTGCGCCCCATTCCAGGGTGCATTAACTACCTAGATGATATTGTGGTCACAGGATCATCACCCGCAGAGCACCTTATAACTTGCAGGCCCTCTTTCAAGTTCTGCAGTCTGATGGCCTCCATTGCAACCTTTCTAAGTCTCAGTTTTTCCAATCATCAATTCCCTACCTTGGGTTTGAAATTTCATTGGAGGGAGTGGCAGCACTTGCCTCTATTCTGTGGCCCACTTCTGTCAAGGACTTTCAGGTTTTTCTGGGCAAAGTTGCGTACTACAATTGATTTCTGCCCAGTGTGGCTACTGTAGTGCAACCTCTTCACCACCTCCTCCACAAAGATGTGCCTTTTGTCTGGTCGGCAGACTGTGACAGAGCTTTCACCACACTGAAAAAGCTTCTAGTGATGGCCTCCTGCCTGGCCGTGTACACTCCGGGTCAGCACCTGGTTCTTGCTATTGATGCTTTCCAGTACGGGGTTGGAGTGGTGCTGGCCGATAAATTTCCTGACGGGTCTGAATGCCATATCGCGTATGCCTCTAAAACTTTCACCCCGGCCCAGCAAAGATATTCTCAGATTGAAAAAGAGGCTTTGGCCATCGTCTATGCCTTAAAGAAATTTCACGTGTATTTGTATGGTGTCAAGTTTCACCTGATTAATGGATCACAAACTGTTGGTCTTGCTTTTCCATCCTACCACCTCTCTTCCCGATAAGGCCGCACACCGGCTTCAGCGACGAGCTCTCTTTCTGTCATGGTACAATTATGAAATTCACTTCCGGCCTATAGCCCAACATGCTAATGGTGACACCCTGTTGCATCTTCCTATTGGACCAGATCCTGACTTTGATAATGAAGAACTTCTCTGCTTTTACCTGGATGAGGAAGTGAAGGCTGCTGTGTATAGTTTCCCTATTACGTCTTCAGTACTGTCTGTGGCTGTGGCTGCTGATCCTATGTTACGGCAGGTCTTGCATTATACTAGTTGGCCAGAAATTCCTCCACACTGGGCAACTGATACCTTGCAGAATTATCATTCCTTCAGACTCCGTTTGTCTGAATGTGACAGGGTCATCTTACTGGCTACTGTCGACCTGCGATCTCGGGTGGTTGTGCCGGTGGCCTTACGTTCGCGTATGCTGGCGTTGTTACACAAGGGACATTGGGGGGCCTCATGCACTAAAACTCTGTCCTGGCGACATGTGTTTTGACCCAGTATGGATAGTGACATTGTCTGCCTGGTGGCCCCCTCCTCGCAATGTGCTTCGCAGCAGGTAGCTCCGCACACGTCACTTTCACTTTGGCCTCAGCCTACACAGCCTTGGGAATGCATACATGTGAATTATGTCAGCCCTTTTCCTAATTCCTATTGTTTTTTTGTCGTGTATGCCTACTCTAACTTCCCTTATGTCATCCAGTGCCCTACCATGTCTACAACTGTGACTATTCAATCTCTCTAAGGTTTTTGCCATTGAAGGCATCCCTCGCACATTGGTTTTGGACAATATGCCTCAGTTTACCTCCTCTGCTTTTTGGGACTTCTGTGCCCAGTTGGGGGTCCCGTCATGTTTCTACTCCGCCTTTCCATACCCAATCTAACGATGAGGCGGAGCAGCTAGTGCACATGTTCAAAGTCCAGGTGCGCAAGTATGTGGCCTCTTCTTCAGTGGATGATGCTGTGCTTAGATTCTTATCTTCTTACTGCTTGACACTGATTGGGGGGAGGGGGACGCATAGTCCCGCTGAGCTACTCCACGGTGGGTGTACCTGTTCCTGCGATGGCCGCAGCCTGTCGCCGTGCCGTTGCCACGCTGCTATGCTCCTAGTTCAACCCTCTGGGCACGAGAGCCGTCACCGAGCCGTCGCTTCCGACATCTCCAGTCCTGGGTTCATCGGTGGCGCCGGGTTCTCCGATCATAGTGGGCTGCCTCCAGAGAAGGACAAACAACCCTATACAGCCAAGCGAACCGCAACCCGGCTCAGTTGTGTGTTAAACTTGTTCGAGAGCGCATAGCATTGAGTGTTATATACTGTCATACTGATGAACAGTTCTTTGTTGTTATTCTACTCGACACTATTATTAGTGCTCATGACAGCTCTGCTTAGAAGTTACAACAATTAGGTGGGTGGATTGCGTAACTAATGAAGAGGTACTGAACAGAATTGGGGAGAAAAGGAATTTCTGGCATACCTTGACTAAAATAAGGGATTGATTTGTAGGACATATTCTTAGAGATAAAGGAATTGTGAATTTAACATTGGAGGGAAGTGTGTGGGGTAAAAATTGCAGAGGGAGACTGAGAGATTAATATAGTAAGCAAATTCAAATGGTTGTAGGTTGCCGTTCTTATGAAGAGATGAAGACGCTTGCTCAGGATAGTGTAGGGTGGAGAGCTGTATCAAACCAGTCTCCGGACTGAAGACCACAACAACAACAAATTTTTCACTCACACACACACACACACACACACACACCTCTACACCCTCTCTTTTTCACTCCCCCACCCTTTTCCTTTACTGCATTCAAAAGTGCACCTCACATTTCCACCTATCAGAGCCTTTTCAATATGCCACACAGCTTGGAATGTTCTATCTCCTTCCTTGCATGTTTCTGTCCCCTTCAAGTCTTTTCATCTCCTCATTCACTGTTGTGACACCAACTGCATCAGAACAATCTGATTGTGTGTACATGATTTATTTGTGACTAATAATTGTTGAACATATGTGTGCTTTTTTTTATGAAGGCTGTGGGTGAAAAGTACAATTGTGTGAATGTGTTTGTCTATTCTTAATGTCTAGCTCCGGCTCAGTGGTCATCTTTATGGTGAGTTGCTTCCTATCCTGTATTATTGACATTGAAACTTAGATTTTCCATTGTTATAAAACTTAAATTACTGTCATATTAGAACTCAAATTGTTCATTTCAAATTTCATTTGTAATGCCAAATGTATCACAGCTCCCAAAATGCTTTTTAGTATTTGTATTGAAGTGCTAGACAATTTGGTTGCAATTATTTTCGATAGTTATCTTAACATGCTCCCCAAAATCCACATACCAATTAATCCTGAATGGATACTGTTCTTCCACCGAAAGAATTTCAGGTCTCATTGACCAACACCTTCAACCAATTGTCCAAAATATCCTTCCTTCTCAAGGATACTAAACACTTCATTTGTTGACTCTCCATGATACCCAACCCTTTACATCCTGTATCTTTACTTGTGACAGTGGATGCCACTTCCCCATACACCAACATGCCCATGACCATGCTGCTCTCAATGCCCCTCTGAATTCAGCCCAATAACTCATTTCTCACAACCATCACCAACTTTATCCTAACAAACAACTACTTTTCCTTTGAGGGGTAAGTTTAAAATCAACTTCTTGGCACAGCCATAGGCAACCACATGGTACCCTACTATGCCAACCCGTTTATAGGCCATCTGGAGAAATCCTTTCTAGCATCCCAAAACTTCTGCCCTGGTACATATTTATTGACGATATTTTCATTATTTAATGGTTCTTATTACTATGGGGCATTATGCTTGATATATAATTTAGCGGAGGTTGAGACCAGGTGGGCAACAAGAAGAGAGAATGTGTTGAAGGGCAAGTTCCCATCTCCGGAGTTCTGAAAGATTGATGTTGGTGGGAAGTATCCATATAACCCGGACAGTGTAGCACTGTGCCAAGATGTGCTGGCCATGAACCAAGGCATGTTTAGCCACAGGGTGATCCTCGTTACCAACAAACACTGTCTGCCTGTGACCGTTCATGCAACTGGACAGTTTGTTGCTGGTCATTCCCACATAGAACGCTTCACAGTGCAGGCATGTCAGTTGGTAAATCATGTGGGTGCTATTGTAAGTGGCTCTGCCCTTGATCATGTATACCTTCCGGGTTACGGGACTGAAGTATGTGGTGGTGGAAGGGTGCATAGGGCAGGTTTTACAACGGGGGCAGTTACAAGGGTAGGAGCCAGAGGGTAGGGAAGGTGGTTTGGGGATTTCATAGGGATGGACTAGGAGGTTACGGAGGTTAGGTGGGCAGCGAAAAGACACTCTCGGAGGAGTGGGGAGTATGTCATGAAGGATGGATCTCATTTCGGGGCAGGATTTAAGGAAGTCGTATCATTGCTGGAGAGCCACATTCAGAGTCCGCTCCAGTCCCGGAAAGTATCCGGTGACAAGAGGGGCACTTCTGGGGTTCTGTTGAAGGTTCTGAATTTGGGGGGATGAGGAATTTGCTTCTGTACCAGATCAGGAGGATAGCCGCAGGATGTGAAAGCTGTTATTAGGTTATTGGTGTACTGGTTCAGGGATTTGGGACTGGAGCAGACTTGTTTGCCACGAAGGGAAGGGAGCGTTTGATGTGGAATGGATGGCAGCTGTCATAGTGGAGGTACTGTTGTTTGTTGGTTGGTTTGATGTGGATGGATGTGTGAAGTTGGCCGTTGGACAGATGGAGGTCGACATCAAGGAAAGTGGCATGGGATTTGGAATAGGATCAGGTGAATTTGATGGGACCAAAGGAGTTGAGGTTGAAGAGGAAATTCAGGAGTTCTTCTTCACTGTGAGTCCAGATCATGAAAATGTCATCAATGAATCTGTATCAAACTTTGGGTTGACTGGCTTGGGTATCCAAGAAGGCTTCCTCTAAGCATCCCATAAATAAGTTTGCATACGAGGGGGGCCATCCTGGTTCCCATGGCTGTTCCCTCTAGTTGTTGGTATGCTTGGCCCTCAAAAGTGAAGAAGTTGTGGGTTAGGATGAAGCTGGCTAGGGTAATAAGGAAAGATTTTAGGTAGGGAAGTGGGTGGTCGGTGTCTGTATGATATAGTATGTCTGCCTAGGTGTGTGTGCGTCTGTGTGAATGTATGGGTGTGTGTGTATTTGTTCACCTTCCTTTTCTTCCCCCAAGGTAAGTCTTTCCTCTCCCGGGATTGGAATGGCTCCTTACCCCCTTCCTTAAAACCCTCATCACTTCCTTTACCCTCTCCTTCCCTTCTGCCTGAAGAAGCAACTGGGTTGCGAAATCTTGCATTTGTGTGTATTTATTTATTTATTTGAGATGCTGTCACACCTGTGCTCCTTCGCCTGGTGAGTAATCTTCGGCTATTTTTTTATATATAACTTTTCCTGCTAGGAATTTTTCGTCTTAATATAAGTAATAATTAAGTTTAATCTGCCTTTATCAAATATGGATTTTGGCGATATTTACTTAGTGATGTATTTTTCACTTTGAATTAGTGATTGCTTTTAACTAATATCAGTACTGAGAGTTCAGAAATATGTGGCAAACTTCATAAACAATTACTTTCCACAAGTTTGTATACTTTACAAACTATGCTGATGTGAAATAAGATTTTCATGATAATTTTTATAGATGGTGAAATCATATTCACTTTTGTAAACATTTCTTCATAGACAGATTTTTAAGTATATGAGAGCTTTTAAACATAGTGTCACATATTTCTGTACTTGTTTCCCTTGTTATGTGTTATATTACATTTTTTAAATCCATTTTCTATCCCAAGGGTGTGAATAGAATGTTCTGCACTTGCTAGTGGAGTGTAAAGGCACTGATGAGTGGGAATGTGAAATACAGCTTGAATGCAATAGAGGGCATAAGCGGGAGTATCTGTGTGAGGGTCCTCCAAAAGTAATGCCTCCTATGTTTATTCATGGAAACTACTAGAGATACGTAAAGCACAATAGCACAGCTAAACAGAGTAATATTTCAACTACAGACTTGTCATTTTTCACACAGTCACCAACATTTATTTGCACTTTTGCCAACAGTGAACCAGAACCTGCATGTCACGCTTATAAAAATCTGAACAAGCTTTTGGATTCCGGCTCTTAGTGGTCACATCCCTAAGATAACAACACTGGTTATTGGGGATGGTTGTTTCAAATGTTTGTAAAGCTTATGGCACTTAACTGTGGGGTCATCAGTCCCTAAACTTACAAACTACTTATGAACTAAAAGTAAAAGGTAAAGCAGTCAACAATCCGAAGATTGGTTTGAACACCACAGTGCTTTACTAGGCATGGTCCTGTTTGGAGGTGGTATGCCGTTGCCTTCCTCCGACCTTCGAACTGACTTACCCAGCCAGTTATAGGGGGACCTACAGTTTAACGTGGGTTCCGAACCACGGTGCTACTCAGTATTTTTCACATGAGCAATACTGCCAGAGGTGAAAGAAGTGGAAAGTGACAGATAAAAATCCTAGGACCTGGCGGGGATCGAACCCGCGACCTTTGGATTTGTAGTCTGGCACTACCACTGTGCAACCAAACTAACCTATACTAAAGACAACACAAACATCCATGCCTGATGGAGGATTCAAACTTCTGACGCGGGAGACCGCGCGATCCGCAACATGGTGCTCCAGACCGCTCAGCTACTACCGTGCGGTGGGAATGGATTGATTAGTGGGGATACTGTACAGGAAATCTGTTCGAGGACTAGGTCTGAGGAGTAATGCTGGTCTGTTATAGCCTTTCAGAGATCCTTGGCATATTGAGTAAGCAAGTATTACCCAAGATACTTATTACCCCCGATAAAATGCTGTTCCATTACCCACCCAATCTCCACAACATCCTAGTCCATCTCTATGTCATCAACTCCCCAAGCCCCGTATAAGGATTATATCTCTGGACAAGTCTTAGAGTGGGGTCTTGCACAATCTACTCACCCAATCCATCACAGGCTTACCCTACTCCATCTGAGACAAAGCCACCAGCTGTTTACATTGGTATGACTACTAACTACCTGTCCGTCAGAATGAATGACACTGTCAAACTGTGTCCAAAACCAGGATGGACCACCCTCTGAAACAGCATGCAGCTGAGCATAACATGCTTAATTTCAATGGCTGAAAAAGTTTGTATTTTTGATGAAAAGTTGACTTAAGAAGGTACCCAAAAAAGTGAAGTATAGGGAGAGGCAGAAAGATGGACATTTTTCAAGTAGTAGGACTTGGTGTGTGTGGGGGGGGGGGGGGGGGGGGGACTGATGTAGTCACACACTTGGTAGCTCCTGCCATTTGTTTTAGTCAAGGAGTCGTGGACTGTGTAAATCGTGTTTCCTTATACTGTGTATAATAATGTGTCTGTCATTGTAGTATTGCACAAGTTCCATTGACATTTCAATCGTGAGACACATTTTGGTGTTCCCACTCTTAACACTACAATTTCATAGGACTGAATCATTTAATTTATGAGGAACAGAAAACTGCCAGCAGCTTCAGTATACATTCCAGAATATGTTGAAAGAGTTTGGTAAGCCATATTCCGTAAGTCTTAGTTGATCCACTAGGAGAGATTCTGCTGATCTGTGCTTCAGTAATCATTCTGTATAGCATATTTTTCATTTTGCTCTAAGATAACATCCTTGCAAAATGGATATGGTGCAACAATTGAACCTTGGAGATATGTACAGTGGCTAAATTTTGTTTGGGAAATGGAGGCCATACTTTAGCAACATGATAACATGAGTGAAGCAGCTCATTTTCGTTTGACTGGTATTGTAAATTAGCAGAACTGTTGTCAATGGGCCACTGAAAATCCTAAACTAACGCATGAAAAACCATTACATTGTTGCAAGGGGGCTACTTGGTGCACTAACTTGCACAGATGTTATTGGTCAATACTTTTTGCAAGATGATAGCTGTTAACTGTAATCTTAGAATGTTGTAAACAGATAATCACTGAAAACATTCCTATCAAACAGGTTTGGTTTCAGCAGGATTGGACCACAGCTAACACTCACACAGCAAGAATGTCAATGGAAGCTACTTATACTGTTTTTCGTAGTCACACCAGTTTCCAGTTTGGCGACATTAGTTGGCCTCCTTGTTCCCCAGATCCGTCCATGTGCAGCTACTTTTTGTGTGGTTACCTCATGTCAATTGTATATGAGCATAAACATAGTACACTAGAAGAACTGAAGAAAGCAATTTATGTGGAAGTCGTTCCAATTGACAGAGAGAGCAATGTTTGAGAGAGTGGAAGCAAACTTCTGAGAGTTAATTCAGCCACCACCTTGGAAATGATGTTTTCAAGTATCAGTTTTGTAAAAAGGCAACATTGAGTATTATTCTGGGCATTTTTTTTTTTTTTTTTTATTTTTTTTTGTAAAATATATATCCTTCATGCCAAACCCTGTATTTCCTGAAAAGTTCTGCAGATCAAGTCACAGTTTTCAATGCTTCTGTTGATATAATGAAAAAACTAAACAAAAATCTACCCACCCACAGATCATTACAGATTGTCATTTTTCTTTGGTATGGATTATAAGCTAGTTGGAAAGAGTGAATCAGATTTTATCAATCTTACACATGAAAATATTAGTGCAAAAACTTGTGACAAAATAATCTGGAAAGAATGGCAACATTGTCAATTAGATGTAAAATGATAGTATTTTCAACAATTTCTACTACAGTAGAAAGATCTTTTTCTACATTGACATTAACCAAAATATATCTTAGAAATAAATTATACAAGAAGATTCTATGAATGGTGTGTCAGGATTTGCAGCAAAAAATTTGAACACAGTAACTTCTGATAAGTTATCAGGACATGCATCAATTCCTGTAAATCCTTTTGTTGTGTGGTGAGGAGGTACCATGATCAAGTCTAGGAATTTTTCCTACTGTTCTTTTTTATCAGCTCATCCAGTAGGCAAGGAAACTTGCCCTGCATAATACCTTTTGTCAGTGTCAGATTTTCAACCACGGGCTATTCAAATTTTTCTGCCTCCTACAATTTAATACCATACCCTATTTCACAATATTACAAATCTTTTTGTCAGTGAAATTTTAGCTTTGTTTTGTGTACTATCATCCTAATTATACCACTTTTTTCTGTAATTAGTATGACTGAACAAATGTCACTTCTAGATAATTTTTACAACCCAACAATTTGGTTAAGATTGCAGATGAAATAGTTTTTGCATAATTCCTGAGCTAATAAAAGCAGTCATTTAGTACTAATATGGAGGTAAGGCATAACTTAATACTTCTTGCACAATAATGTACATTCAGTAAACAATTATATTTCTTTCATTACACTTCCAGTTTAAAAATTTTTGTCCCAAATTAGCCACCCAGGCATCAGCCTACTGATAAATCTGCTACTGCCTTTGGTATTCCTCAGTGTGGAAGAAAAACAATGCAAAAATGATTAATGGCTACAACCTATACTAAATACTTCCTGATTGTAGGGCCTCCAGTGTGATAGATGTCATTACAGGACATTGTAATGAAAGTTCCATATCACTTCCTAAACTTTTATAACACTACAACTTTTTGCCATCATCAAGAGTGTGTACAATGTTTTGACATTTGTTACTAACATCTGGCATTACTTGTAAAAGCTGCAATGAATTAATCACATATTTCACAATTTACGTTTTAGACTGTCAGGTTTTATGCAGCTTATTACCCTATGACTATAAATTACAGAAAACTTTATATTTGTTTAATGGCAGAACTGTTGCTAAATACACAAAATATATAAGCTGTTCTGTAATTTAACATATTTTAACAAGCAGCTTAAAACCTGACCGCTAAAAATGTAAACTGCGAAATATGTGGTTAATTCACTGCAGTTTTTACAACAGCCATGCCAGTAACTAACGTTGAAACAACATAGATACGCTTGATAATGCCAAAAAGCGGAAGTATTATGAAGCGTAAGCAGAGATCTGGAACTTTCAGTACAATGTCCTTCAATACAGTAATTAATGGCTATATGATAAGCCACAAAAACCATCTAGTAACAGCAATCAAAGTGTTACCAACATTTACAGTTAATAGACTAGATAATTATCTTAGAACTTGATGCCTAGAACAATGTCATTGCACAAGGATACCCACAGCAATCAGTTTCCTTATTAATCCCACAATGCACTTTTTCTATATGAAACCAGCAATGGCTTACTACACGGTGGGGGGGGGGGGGGGGGGGGGGGGAGAGGCCTTGGTTCAATAAATAAAGCGTACACAGCCATTCTTCAAAATCTACTCCACCAGTTGCTTACTACCTTCAGAAGATAGATAGAGGGTGAAAAATCTCAATTTCACTCGGGGTGTGGCTTGTCATTATTGGGAGGGGAGAACCATTTGCAGTGTTTAAAACAACTAGTTGCACTAAATGTCCATGAGCAGTCCAGAAAAGGAGTTTAGATGCAAATTGTTGCTGCCTTTGAGAAAAAGTTTAACAGAGCCTAAGATTTTGATCTTAGTTATGTATCTGGTATTTGCATATGTTTTATCCAAATGCTGTGGGTAATATAATTATCTCCATGGAAAAATTTGTCAAGATTCCTAATGTCAACCTCATTTTTAATATTTCTCTTGAATGTGATATGTATGAAGTGTTTAAAAGGAAGATTACAGTTCATATTACAAGAGAAAACAGATGGAAAGTTGGTTTAGGATAGGTACTGCATTTGCAAAATGCTAGTGATAAAATGCCAAAATTGATGTATTTCTAACATCTGAAAGAGACTAAACTTTTTTTTGTGCTGCTCTGTTTACAGCAGATGGGCTGTATAGATCAGAAATCAATTAAAAAAAAAAAAAAGAGAGAGAGATTTAAGCCATTTGAATCACCCATTCATTTCTCAACTATTCTGAATTATAAGACAACCTTTAGGGTATTTTATGGCTTTTTTGAAAATAAAACACTCAAGTTATAGCCTACACATTTTGGAAGAACTAGTTGACACAGAACATTTCATCTTGTCTGTAGTACAAACAATTTATGACTCTTCATGAACACTTTATGTTTTGCCCTGTCATTAATTGGAAGTGAAACCATCTTGTAATGCACTATTTCAACAAAAACCATTACAAATTAACAACCTTCAGTAGTGTGCTTCAAGTTAGTATTCAAATACAATGTCAGTTTAAAGGAGGCAAAATCATTTTCAGTGTTCACAATTGCTATTAGAACCAACCAAGTTCTTTATGTTTGTACAGATTCAACTCTTAGAAATATTTTACCTAGTTTATGACTAAGGTGTCAACATACAGCCAATTTATACAAAATTATTTAAGGTGGCACACTAGAGTCCTAAAGAAATTTTCAGCTCACATGCAGGTTATACAAAAAGTCATACCACAAGAACTTTTCATTATACAGATCGCACCCCCCTCCCCAACACAAAGCTGAGCAACCAACTGTTACATTTTGCACTCATTGCCACTTTAATTACAATGTTCAACATCTGTATGGGGCCTTTAACATGTTCGCTGTGGTCACCAGGGCAGGCCACAAACTCTAGGCGGACATCTGTAAGCGCGCTGAGAGCTGAAATCATACCTCTGCGGAAAAAAAGTCTGCAGAAGAGATGGTGCTAGATATAGAAATACATTTATGATTTAGCTGCATGCCCATCATGTGATAAATGCTGCATGCTGTCTGGACACTTAAGCGTCATATCCATCTATTGCAAACAATTCAAACAAGACCTATGATTTACTGCAAACAAAAGAAAATGAAATTCAAACAAGCAATAAATCCACTCCACTGAGAATTAAGAGTCTAACACAAGTAACTCACTGCCTCTATATTGTTCACTCTTCCTACTCGTTTGGGTTAGGAGGCCCTGGTGTCTATTCACCGCCATTGCAAACAATGCCCAACACAGATGACCAAAGACTAAAACATTTTGTTGGTGGCTAGTACTAACAAGATTGCACAGCCAAACTAAACTGAGAACAGCTACCGAATGTACTGCTTATAAGTGTTACCTGCACCAGCGCGTTGATCACAGAAACATTAGTGTCAGCCACAGTGAAAGTGTTAACAACATGCAAAATTCAATGATACCATCTTTTAGTGATCACTCACTTATTCAATCTTCAGTTTATCACAGAAACCTAAATGAGAAGCCTGTGCACTTAAGTAGGCTGATTTGAGTGACCCACCATAAAAACCAATAAGTGTGCACACCTACATAAAGTTGTGTAAGCAACTGCCGATTTGCTCAAACTTAAATAATCTACCATTTATGAAAGTGATGTGCCGAAGACTTTACTAATATCATTGAATAACTTTAACACTGTAACACAAATGCAAGATTACATAGCATTCACTTAGCTAATACACAGAAGACTTCTCAATTATCCGAATTCTAACAATGGCTTCCTCCTGCAATTTTAAATCCCAGTTTTGTGCCTTCCACTAAGTTCACTACCTGAAAAAATTCATACATAAAAGCTTGAAAACATTTAAACCTTTAAAAGATCCACTTAGGTATTTGATTAATCTCACATTACTGTAATTCTTATGTTACTAAAGTCCAGGACAAAGGTTTTTAAAAAACCCACAACAAATACTGTAAAATAATTAATTTATTTTACAAAAACAATAACAAAAATGACTAGCCTACAATGAAATGACATAAATAAGGTGACAGCTAATTACAGTCATCAATTACAGCATTCATAGAATGAGGAATGATATTCAGTCTTCAACATTTACACAGAGAAACAAATTTAATCCACTTCCTCCATTCGAGATGCATCTTCATTGTCACCTTCAAGGGGTGGCATTTCAGCATCTACTTTTTCTTCTTCTGCTGCCTGAGGTTCCTCTTCATCAATTCCCAGACCCAGCTTAATCATTCGGTAAATTCTTGACGCATGCACCTGAGGCTCCTCCAGAGTAAATCCTGAGGACAGGAGAGCTGTCTCAAACAGCAACATTACCAAGTCTTTCACAGCCTTGTCATTCTTGTCCGCTTCAGCCTTCTGGCGAAGAGTTTCCATAACAGGATGGTCTGGATTTATCTCCAAATGCTTTTTAGCAGCCATGTAGCCCATTGTGGATGTATCCCTCAATGCTTGTGCCTTCATGATACGTTCCATATTTGCCGTCCACCCATACTGCGATGTTACAATACAGCATGGAGATTCAACCAACCTGTTGCTTACTACAACCTTCTCAACTTTCTTGTCCAATATGTCCTTCATGACTTTGCAGAGGTTCTCAAATTTGGCCTTGTCTTCTTCCCTCTTCTTCTTTTCTTCCTCATCTTCTGGGAGTTCGAGACCTTCCTTAGTTACAGACACCAGTTGTTTGCCATCATATTCTTTCATCTGCTGGACAACATATTCATCAATTGGCTCAGTCATGTACACCACTTCAAAGCCACGCTTCTTCACTCTTTCAACAAAAGATGAGTTTGCTACCTGGTCCTTATTTTCACCAGTAATGTAGTAGATGTGCTTCTGATTCTCTTTCATTCTTGCAACATAGTCCTTAAGAGAACATGTTTCATCTCCAGAAGCTGATGTTGCGTATCTCAGAAGATCTGAGAGCTTCTTGCGATTTGTACTGTCTTCATGAATTCCAAGCTTAAGGTTTTTGCTGAATTGTTCATAGAATTTCTTGTAGGTGTCTGCATCTTCTGTCAATTCCTCAAACAGTTCCAAGCATTTTTTGACTAGATTCTTCCTGATAACTTTAAGGATTTTGTTCTGCTGCAACATTTCTCTTGAGATGTTTAATGGAAGATCCTCACTGTCCACAACTCCCTTGATGAAATTCAAATATTCAGGAATTAAATCTTCACAGTTGTCCATGATGAACACCCTACGTACATACAATTTGATGTTGTTCTTCCTTTTCTTATTTTCAAAGAGATCAAAAGGTGCTCTTCGAGGAATGAACAGCAGTGCTCTAAATTCAAGTTGCCCTTCAACTGAAAAATGTTTCACTGCAAGATGATCTTCCCAATCATTTGTCAGAGACTTGTAAAATTCACCATATTCTTCTTGAGAGATATCATCTGGGTTCCTGGTCCAGATTGGTTTCGTCTTGTTCAACTCTTCATCTTCTAGGTACTTTTCCTTGATAGTTTTCTTCTTCTTTTTCTTCTTGTCTCCAGACTCATCCTCTTCATCCTCCCCAACATCTTCAATCTTTGGCTTAGATTCATTGTCACCTTCCTCACCACCTTCTTTCTTCTCTTCCTCTTCCTCCTCTTCACTCAGCTCCTTGTCTCTCTCCTTCTCAACAACCAATTTGATTGGATAACCAATGAATTGAGAATGCTTCTTCACTATTTCTTTAATCTTCCTCTCTTCCAAGAATTCTGTCTGGTCTTCTTTGACGTACAGTGTAATTTTTGTTCCTCTGCCTAGTGGCTCACCAGGATCTGGGCGAATAGTGAATGATCCTCCAGCAGATGACTCCCACAAGTACTGCTCATCATCATTGTGCTTTGACGCAACAGTCACCTTGTCTGCGACCAAGTATGCAGAGTAGAAGCCCACACCAAACTGACCAATCATTGAAATATCTGCACCAGCTTGCAATGCTTCCATGAAGGCCTTGGTACCAGACTTTGCAATGGTTCCCAGGTTGTTCACCAAGTCTGCCTTTGTCATTCCAATGCCCCTGGAATTGGAAATAATCTAATTAACACAAACAATTCACATTCTGCAACATTGACATGTAACACTATAGTAAGCCCATTATTCTAAAGTAATATGTAATGAACCCAAGGTAAATATGTAATTTGAGAAGCATAACAGAATTTGGCAAATTGGAGTAGTACTCCAACTACAGAGCTTTCTTGAAATGACAGATTTTTACTTTCGCAATGTCTTTGGTAAGAGGTACTACACATTTCCAAAACCACAGACTTACGGGCCTTCTTTAAGACTCTGCCATTGTCTATCTGCAGAAGCAAAGATTAATTACACCCCACCCCCACAAAATAGAAATTGCACAACAGTACAGCAACATTTTCTACATTTAGTTAACTTCCTAGATAATGTTATTTAAACTGGATACAGCAGAATACTGCAAACCTTTCTGCAGAAGGATCGAGTGCTGCAATCCAAACAGATTCAGTTTTATATTAGGTAAGCTGCAAACTCCTGACAATAGGTTTTTGATAAAGGAAATAGCGTACTAAACAAGGTTTTGGCAAGAGGTTTTGAAAGTTACTACCATATTGCTTGAACCATCTGTTACAAAGGAAAATAAGCAAACACTATTCTTTCCATGAATGTCACTTTCTGAAGTGTTGCAAACACTTCAGTTTGACAGATCAACATGGGTTGCCCACAACAGCTTGCTAACACCTAGAAATAACTGCACAGTAACATTGAAAGGTCTTTCCCTTTTGCGAATAAT
Source organism: Locusta migratoria (assembly GCA_026315105.1). Taxonomy (NCBI): domain Eukaryota; kingdom Metazoa; phylum Arthropoda; class Insecta; order Orthoptera; family Acrididae; genus Locusta; species Locusta migratoria. The sequence continues at coordinate 895,089,999 of CM048744.1, forward strand.
TCTTTTTACACCATGATGCATGTTTTACCAGTTGTGGCATTCTCTATTGAAAGAATAGAACAAGTTGTTTAAATTGGAACATTTGGTGGTTCCCCACTTTGAGGTCTGTAGGTACAGTGGAAGCATGTTATCTACTTTACACATTACAACCATTCCCAACAATACTCTATTCAGCCACAGAGAAAAAGAAAACTAAAGTTCACATAATTTTCCCATCTGAGGCAAATTCCAAAAACAAATCCAGAAGATCCAAAATGCAAAGATAAGACATCTTTATGACAATGACCGTTTCTTTTTTGCGATTTACAAGCCAGAAAGACTTAAAAAGGGCACCAGCTAGAACAGCTGCAGTTAATAGAATAGTATGTTCAATTAAAATGAACCAAACAAATTTCTGCTATTTATACAGCAAGATCAGCTCCAGAAGTGGTAAAAACGAATCACTTTCTCCTGCTATCCATTTTCTTATTGGTGACATGTTATGGATTTATTGATTCAATTTTTCCTCATTAACCAATGTTGATATCACGAGCACACATGGAACAGAATTTTAATGTTTCACCTTTCCAAGATTAAATAATACATGGATATTCTGACAATATGCATCCCTGAAAGACCGATTATTTCTTAGTTGCTCTAAGTGAAACACTAAATCACACAAAAATTCACCTCCAAATTTAATGAGTACCAGAACCTATTGTATCTCTCCTGCTTCAAAACAGCCCTCATAACACCTTAAACCCCTCAAGACATCACGTTGACCTATAGTTCAAGGTCAAGTAACAAGCAGGCTATGAAGTGAATAGCCTTTGATAAAATGATTTTAAGGTACAGGGTGACAATCTTGTGTTTCCACACTCCCATAAAAGTTGAAGTGATTGAGAAAAAAAATTCAGAGTAATCTACAACTTTCCTATTTGCAAAATAATGTGTCTTTCAGATGGCTTGCTGTACAACCACAAAACTACAGTCAATGAAGGGGATGAGCATAATTTACACGTGCTAAGTGTTATACCACATGGGATTATAAGTTTTCCACAAATGAACAAAAATACAACTGTTAGTGCAAATTGTTACAGGGAGAAACTTTCCTTACACCAGCTCTGAACATCTTTCCAAATGTTCAAGAAGCCTGGTTTTAACAGGAGGAAACATCACTTGCTACACAGCATTTGAGGTAAGATTTTTAATTAAGCTTGTGCTCTCAATTCACTGATACTTTGGGGTGGAAAAAAAGTATCCCAGCTGAGATGTTGTGCTGGTCAATGAGGAATCTAGATTTTGCTAATATATTCTTACATGGCATCAGCTAAATGACGTAATTAAAAAAATAAGTGACCCATTTTTTGTAAACAGGAAAGTTTACAGATTTCAATTAGCCTAATATTAAATAAGTGATTCCTTCACTTCTGTGTAATCCTGGTCATTAAGTTAGATACTTAAATGTATCTGCCTGAGTGCACAATTTTGTGCTAAAGCAATGACTAGTGACAAATGTTACTAACAGTAGTTTGCAAACTTCAGGCCAAGCTAAAATGTGTATCCTACTGTCCCTTTGATCATTTACACTCCACACCCAGAACAGCCTATTCAAAGTTTAAATTTTGAACTGAAAACCTGAACAAGATCATACTTTGCATTGATACTAGAAAGACCCCAATCTCAGTACGCAATAGTACGATCATCTTAGCTCATTGAACAGCAAACTTGAAGGTTGTGTAATGTTTGTGACACAGGTTAGGGCCTACCCCAAGAAACAGATGGAAAAGTAGTTAACAGTACAAGAGTCAACTAGACCTTAACCTACTTCAGCTGTTCAAAGAAATTTAGGTTATTTGGTGTAGCACCTAAACTAACCGTTCAGAAGAGCAGTTCTTGATATGCAAAATGCGATCTGTATGAGGACAACTGACCAGACAAGAGCACAGCAACAAATGTCACTATTTTGAAGATAGTAATTACGCAGGAATGTAGAAACACAGCTTAAATTGTTGTGAATGAAGAAGCAATACTGGTGATGGGAAAACTGCAGTTTATGCAGCTCACACTCCCTAGGTTAAAGAATGGCAGAGCAGCCAGTGAGGAGTCGCATTCCCACGGCCGACAAGGAAGACTTAGTTTTATTAAGTGAACAAATCAAAGCAGTGTATGCAAAAGTTTGACGATTGTTTCCGAAACAGATTCGGGCACTATGCACCTTCACATGCTAAAAGAAACTTCTTGTTTAACGTATACCTGACTTGACCGACTTAAAATGATCACTTTTCGACAGAGTTAAAGTTTCATTCTGGATATAATGACACGCTATACTGCTCTATGGTTGACCACTGGTGCATTAGTAACATGTCACTTATGACCTTACCACAATCTAAAAATCTCTTATAAAAGGAAAATCTGTCACAATAACAGAAACACCGAAATCCTCAAATTGAGAGTAACAAATTTGTCATGAACCAGGCATTTCTTATTGATCAGCATAATTACTGCCGATTGGCTGCTCCGCCGTTTCTTAACCAAGCGAGCGTGAGCCACATTAACTACAGTTTAACTGCTGGGGATAGTTCTGTTCACTCAAGATTCCTGCGTAACTTCATCCTTAAAAATTGTGACATTCTTAACTAAGCTATAGCATTCCACTTTTTCAATATTATTTCGATCAATCTCACCTTCGATATACAGGCCTAGTTAGCAAGAGTTTTACCAAATTACTGCAATTTAGGCATGGAATGTTGAATATATCCTTTAAAAATACTAGTTCCCAAAAGCTTACACTCCAAGTGTATGGTCAGTATTAATATAGGCCTATACTGAATGCAAAGCAGGCAGCTATTCACTTTCTGGATGTGTAAATATAAGTATATACAAATGAATCTCAACAAAAATACTTTTTCTTACTAGAAATCTACAGATAAAGAAGTTGCTTCACACTATTACTGAGCAAAGTATTCATCTACATACTATCAGTTGGATATTCCAACTATTGATCACACTAATGAAATATGTTTTCCACATGTAACAAGTCTTGTGCCAATACTGACAATCTATAATGTAGGGCTATATAGATTTTGGCCATACAACTTCAGGTTTAAGCTTCCTTGGAAGCTACCTTAAAACCTGTAATCACCCTTCAACCCACTGCAGACATTATGAGAAATTTGTTGACTAGCACTGTACAAACTAGCTCATACAGAAGTTTTGTAAGCTTCAGTAACTTCAAAATTGCAGTAGATGTGACTGGTGAAGAAAGCTTCTTCCTTGCAAGAATTTAAGCTGCACTTGAGGTTCCTGTCTAACCACACCCTTTACACAAGAACCTAGAGTTACGCTTTAAATTGTTGCAAGTGAAGAAGCAATGATACATGTTCATTTTGGCCATATAAGGTACAGAGTAAGCTATTTTGGAAATTAGCTCATCAAATACTGAACTGTGACCATAAATACTGTACAGACAATTAAATCTGATGCTGAAGGTCAAATTTACATGCACAATTTTGCTGTAATCAGTGTATCTTCTCACTTCAGTTACAGCAAGTTATTCAAGATAGCTTAAAATTTCAGCTGGTTTTGTTTTACAATTTTACTATTCTTGGTTTACAATCCCCACATGGCAGGTATCAATCTGTGTTTGGTAGGTACGTCAATATCAGAGTATTCCATGGTGGAAAGGGGGGGGGGTGAGAGAACAATTAAGGCAGTACATGTTTGCTCCTGGGCCGACATTGTCCAATTTAGAAGACTTGGAATAGAAATTCTTAATGTGAATACTGAAATTCTAACAACTCCGAAGTTTTCAACATAAAAATTAAAAGGCCCTATCAGTTTTCGAGTTGATACATCTGAACAATATTCAATGAATTCGAGTGAAGTGTGCTGATGGTGACAACCACCTAAATGAAGTTTACTTATGGAAATCAGTCTTGGTTTGACTCAGCTTTCAGAAGTTTTAGCACAAAGCTTAGTCCAATCAACCTTCCTGATTTAACCAGCCTATCACTTATCAGCACACTGCACTGCTCGTATTTAAGCTAACAATACTGTAGTAGCGTATTCCACTATCAATGTGATAAATTAACTAGCAACGAAACAACTGACAATACCCTTTAACAATGATGCAGTAGCAAACTACTGCAGAGAGAAGTGACAAACTACAACGACATTAATAGTGGAATACTTCAGGACAAACTTTAAAAGACGTAGCAATTACTTACGTGTCAATTATAGTCAGCGTCCTCTCACTCTTGTTAGGGACAATCTTTATCCACAAATCTTTGCCGGAATCCAGCTTCGAGGGATCCGTCAGGGATTCGTAACGGATTTTATCCAATGCCTGTAGACAAATTACAATAAATTAATCTACTCTGCGTAAGAATCACTTATGCTTATATTAAGATCTACACTTTAAAACCACAATTCAGAAGTCTATTTTCCCCTCCACTTACATCAGAAGAGTTAGAGATCAACTCCCGAAGGAAAATTTCTTTGTTGGAATAGAATGTGTTAATGATCAACGACATCAACTGGGCGATCTCCGCCTGAAAGGCGAAGGTCTCCACTTCTGCAGCATCCTGCATCTGCACGTCCTCCGGCATCTATAAAGAAAGCAATTTCGTGAACTATCATGTTGAAAAATTTACTACTGTAGATTCAAAAACTCTGCCGACAATGTAAAACATTTCACTTTACAAACCTTGAATCAATTCTTCAGCAGCGGTTCAGAATCTATAACAACGCGACGAAACGACTCGAGCACAACCACCTGCAACGACGATCCGCAGCCAAGTAACGCCGCACTGTGCGTGGCTGAGACTTATATAGACTTTGTCAGCTCTCTGGAACATTCGACGCACCGGAAAGCAGAAAGTTCTGGCATGTTCTAGAACATTTGTTGTTCAGACTGCGAATACAGTTTTGAAAATATTTCCAAGACGATATAATTAAGCAGTTATGTTACCAAGAGAGTATATACAAGCTTTTAGGTATGTTAGTATACTCACAACTTGTATTTCAGATCTATGTAGCTTTCCAAACTCAAGTTAAGATGTATGTTAATCTGTGCTTTGACTAGTGTTGTGTAAACATCCTGCACGCCTTCGCGCCGGATCTAGTATTTTCCAGAAATATTGAGCTGTTTTCAATATTTTGGCTTCAAGTAGCCGTAAGTTTAAAGTGACTATAAGTTTTTTGAGTGCCTCTGTAAAAAATATGATCTTAAAAATAGTAACGTGTTTTCCAAATATGCATGTCACGATGCTGCCTTGTGCCGATTATAGATTTTGTCCCGACAGATCAATAGTGACCAAACTTTTCCTAATGGCGCAAAATACCTAAAATTAAGTTATTATATACGTTTTGAACATATAATTAATACCGAAGGCTGTATAAACTATATGTATCGGAAACTTTTTTTTCATGACTTGGCTTAGCTTTTTATTTTTTGCTAGGTTTTTCTATAAGCGTTATTAACTAGTCGCAGCAAAATTACATTTTTTTAAATAACTACTTGGAAAATTGCTACGTTTCAATTCCTAGGCACTTGGCTCTAAGTTTTGCTGTTTGTTCCTACGTTTCGAATAGTTAGCTGTACTAACATGTATTTGAATGAAATTATTGTGATACGTTGTTCGATTCTTTATCGAGTAACATCAAAATTTTAAGCTACTTAACAGAATTAGTATATTAAAGAATAGATTTATCCTGCAGTTAATAGCAAGTTCAGTTTCATTTGACCATGACATAGTTCGTGTTATTGAGGTGTAGTGTTTCCAGTAAATTAGAGGTTAGCGTACAGGATTTTAGGTGCCGGTAGCTCTACTTATAGAAAGAGAGGTTGTAATTTAATGTGACAGAGTGTACAGTAAAACAATAAAGGTTTGTCATTTCGAAGGAAAGCGTATTTTCTCAAGTTTTATCACTTTGTGTCATAAGCGGATCATTTCCAGCCGATTTCAACTTTTTTCTGCTAGATTTCAGTATACTCATGGTATGCACAATTTGATTCATAGTTCTAGAAATCTCGAGTCATTGCTGCAACCTCACGAAATCATTGATCGCTTCAGAATTTCTTCATTCAATGGTTCCTGAAGACATGATTTTTAACGTTATATTTGCAGAAATGTTTTCCCCTTCATTGGTTGTATTTTTGTCTATTGTATATTATGCTCACTCTGAAGTGTGGGATGTAAATATATTTCATGACCTTCAATATTTCCTGCAGTAGTGTTTCTAGAAAGAGCGTGGGCAGGTAAACGTCATTTTCAAAGTTGAATTGTCAATGTTGTGCAGGAATCCAGGAAATCATTTTTCAATATGCCTGTTGATATTTCATATTGTTCAGAGTTTCGCTCTTTCGGTTATTGATTCAGTTTCGATATTTTGTATGCTTTCAGCCATGTGATTAAATGCTATATTACGTTGGAATTGCTGAAATGCTAAAAGTCGCGAATTTTCCAGAACACGCACTTACTGAATGCTACCGAACACGATCGGTAATCAATATTGTCAGTGGTTGTTACCAGAAATTTTGTGCCATTTTCGAAATCACTGTTTCTGTGTTAACTTGGCAGGAAAAGTCTATTGGCAATTAAACAAGATTAGAAACATGTTTAATAAATGTAAAGCTATAAACAGGAAACATTTTCAGTGCCAAACTCAGAATTGTAGTATATGTTAACCATACATCTTTAAATTATTGCGTGTCACTAATATAACATTCATCTAATAATTAGTTGCGAACATGGAAGCAAAGCTTTTTTTCTCTTGTGTGATTGAAAAATTTTACAATTCCTGCCTGTAGTTTCCCTTTAGGCCACGTGCATTATAGATGTTCAAATCTTTGCTAATAACAGATCTATTGTGATAAATCTGGTCGCCTGTGAGATGTTTTGTTTGGGCCCTCAATCATTAGTCCTGGGTGAGTGTTGAATGTGTAGACAAGTGTTTTCGGTAATGGTATCACTGTTGTAAATTGCTTTGTAGCTTATACAACAGAGGGAAGAAAGTGCTTGAGAACAAATGATTTAAGCAAAAAATTCTATTCAAACGAAAGCATTTAGGTATTGTAAGGAAGTTTTGCTTAGCTCTAAGAGCTGTGGACACCCTATCTTTTCCTTACTCCCTGTCCTCTTTTTCTTTTCTTGCCTTACTTTCTTAAATCCCAGTAGAATCTTCCAGTATGCAAGAGCAGAAAAGATTGCTTCTTTTACAATGAATTTGCATCTACAATGAGGTTTTTAGTAGTTTGGTTTAGCTATGTGAGTTGGAGCTATGCATCTAATATAACCTTAACCAATGTTTTGTAGTAACAGTAAATGCTGGGGTTATTGTTTAATAATGCTGCTTCTGTCTTCTTTCTAAACAAAAATGATGTGACAAGCTGATATATGTGGGGTCACCTATGTGACATTGAAAAGTGACTCTTTAGGGCATAATAAAGGCACGCGATTCCACTTGTCGGCTTTGACCCAGGATGTCATCAACATGGTGGGAAAGCTATATTTCAGTTGTAGTGAACTGCAAATAATCAAATATTTCAATTGATTGGCATAACTGAAGATCGGGATACCACCCGTCGGCTCTGACCCAAGACATTAACATGTCTGAAAACCTGTATACGGAAACGATATTAATACTTATGTATTGCAGGTAATAAATAATCTCTGGTTATCCTCATAAAATACAAATTACAGCAGAGTTTACCACCCTATTATCCTATACCTCATTATCAGAGTGAAGCTATTGATCACTTTTTAAACAAAATCATAATCTATAATCCATGTTCTGCTTGTAAAGAAGCTATTGTCTTTTACTCATAAATACTCACACCACCTAGAAACACACAAGCACACAACACTCCGACGCCACAGGGAAATAATTAATTTTCCTGCTCTATGGTTGACAAGTTCTCGATGTGCCCGCTCAGTCAAAGTAGTGGACCTCGTAAAATGAACAGCTCACCATCACATAGCCTATTATACAACATGCAGATGCCACAGGTCAAAGCCACCAGGTGGTATCATATGCTTAAATTGACCCCTATTTAGTCCTAATTCTTAGTTGGTAGGTTCTGAACATGCGAATGTGAAATGTGCTTTTAAAGATTGATGGTGTATTTTAAATTGTAAAATCCTATGCAATTTTGGGAAAAACAGGTAAGTTTCCAAATACGATGTTATATGTTTCATATATGTGTGATATGTTACAATTAAAATTTTCTAATCAGGTGGGGGAGGAGACTATGTTCATTGGGTCAGATATTTTTTTTTTTTTTTTTAAAGTGCTGCTAAGTAGCAAGTAAATTTCACTACAAAAAATTGTGAAGAGGTTTTCTATAAATTCAACTAGGTATGGCTGAAACAATACACATCAAAGGAAGCTTCAGAGTCACAAGTAAGTCATTACATACCTCTGAAGATTATACTTCATGACAAATTTATAGACCATAGGTGAATAATGCTGAGTTTGCACATCACCTAATTTTTTTATTAGTAGGACCACTTTGGATCAAATTGGAGACTAATTCCACCTTACGCTAGACGTGTTACATGTGTTATCATGCAAACTTGTTTCAGCACTTACTTTCTGTTCCATTTTCATGGGTATTTTGTCTTTAATTTGTACATTAAATTATTGGTAAACTTTGCATATTGATTTAACTTGGCGATGATATGTTTTACAGCTAGTCATTTTTGTGTTGTTGTGGTGTCATATGATTTCGTGTAAGTTGTGAGTGTTGCCAACACCATCATTTTTGTGGCACTAAAGACCTAGCTGTCATGCGCACACATCATCCTATCCTATCTATACATTTGTGTGTATGTGGGGGGGGGGGATTGTCAGTGAGTGTAATTTAGAAATTTAGAGAACAGGTTGTCTAACATGTTTGCCAGATATGAAAATGATGGTGGAGTGGGGCTAGTAGTTTGATTTTATTTGGGGAGAAAAGGGGAGGAAGATGGTGGCTATAACGGTTGTGGTGTTGTCGAGTATTCATGTCAGTTATGTACAGAGGTCAGTAAGCTTGAAAAGTGTTTGGTTTGTCAGGTTGGTCTGGTCATTTATGCAATGTTTATTTTGCGTTATTGTTTTGTGGATATGGTGGTTTTCTTGTACGGAGAAAAAAAAATTACTTTGTTGTTGATTCTTGTTATTTCATTGTCCGAATTTCTGGTGGTGGTATTATGTTCATTTTGATGTAGATTTTCTGTAGGTAAGTTGAACAATTTGTCAGATACTTCCACAGCCTTATATGTTCTTTACAGTTGGTGTAAAATGTTTTTTAGGTTGACATATGTATTTTCTACCACACATATTGCATTTTATTAGTATATTCTTGGTTTTATATGTGGGTCTTTTTAGTGTTCTTAGAAAATAAAGACAGCCAAATCGCTTGTGAAGCTAACGATTTACTTCAGAAATATTTTCCAAAAACAGTTCTTGGATTTCTATGCTAGTATGGGCATAATTATCACAAACTCCTTATTTAATTATAAGAACATTCACCGGTATACTTGGTAAGATGGGGGGAACTCGATATCTCATTGGCTATGTAACAACAGATCAGGAATTTAGCACACATGTGTTTTCAGAGTTTTTATTTTTATTTTTTTACTGATCATTATTTCATCTGCAATGAAAGTGGTTTTGTGAGGCCATAAGTACACACACACAATTTAAATAATTAATATTAAGAACACTCATAACTGACACCAAAAAATATGAGGTTAAGGTACATTTACACTGGGATTTGTATCGGCACATGTCACTTCTTCCATTTTCAATTCCTCAATAGGAAAGCTCATCTGACCTTCTGGTGTAGGTAGTGGTGAAGCTCCCATGACCTATAAAATGCATAACACACTTCTAAGGCAAAGTTACCGAAACGTTAAAATCAAGATATCTTAATTAATTGAGATTTTTTAAAGTCTGTGTGTAAATGAAAAAAAAATTTTCCGGCTTCCTTCTAGTGAAGAGGAATGGTAGAAAATATCAAAAGAGTATGAGGAGAAATGGAATTTTCCAAGGTGTTTGGGTGCTATAGATGGAAGGCACATAGACATTGTGGCATCACCAAATAGTGGTGCAATGTACTTTAACTATAAAGAGCACTTCAGCATTGTTTTGCTGGTAATTGCTGATGCAAACTGCAACATAATTTATGCTGATGTTGGCATGCAAGGGAGGATATCTGATAATGGTGTCCTGAAATACACTTCCTTTTACAAAATGCTTGAAAACAAAACACTCCATATTCCAACACCAGCTCCTCTTACTGGTAGAAATATGCCAGTTCCGTAGATATTCGTTGCTGATGAAGCCTTTGGCCTAGAGGAAAATATTATGGCAACGCATTTTCAATTACAGACTGTGCAGAGTGAGAAGAGTCGCCGAAAACGTATGTGGTATTTATAAGCTCTGTTTTCAGAGTTTTAAGAAAACAACTATTGCTGAGTTGTAAAAAGGCTACAATGGTCACATTAGCTTGTGTGTATATACACAGTTATCTGCAGAATAGGAGATCTCAAAATTATGAACATATGATAGAGACGCAGATGATGGTAACATAATACCAGGGTCTTGGGGGGACAACTCCACTTTGCTGGAGCCACTTCCAAGAACTGAAAGGAGGACATTGCTGTTACAAGATAACAGAAAAGAATATGCAGAATACTTTTGCAGTATTCAGGGCTCCATTCCATGGCAGTGTGGAAAGTAATCTCTTTTTGTCATGATATGTTAAAAAAAAAAGTATTTGGTAAATATATTATTCATAAAATAATGTAACAAATTTACTTACTGTTTCTATTTCATATGTGCTCCTGAGAGTGGGTGGTTTGTAGATGTCTTTTAAGAAATGTAAACTGTTAAATGCGTACCATGTAGAGTGGTAAACACTGCTTGCTGCACTACCACTTCCTTTGTTGCCTCTTTTCTTGGACAATTGGCTTTTTATATTGTGCCACTTGTCTTCACATTCCTTTTGAGAAACATTTGAATTCTTTTGCGATCTCCTCCCACTTGTCAAAACATTTCAGTGAATTTTTGTAGTCTACAGATTTAACATCCCAAATGCATGGATGTAATTGCACAGCTTCTGTGAGTCTCATTTTGTTCTGCTTTGACCATGAACTCTTATTTATTTATTTGGGTCAATCCAAATGAAGTGGTACAAGAAAAATTAAGTTGGTTGCTTGACCATTTTAAATATTTTAATTTTTTTTACATGTGATTGCCCTATATTTGAGAAGTTCAAAACGGATTTTTAAAGTAATTTATCTTGCACCTTTACTGAATGGCGAATTTTTTTTATGAATTTTTGAAATTTGAAAATTTTTATTTTTTGTAAAGTTTGAGGCTAGTTATCTCAGATGGGACTGAATATAAAAATAGGATTTTTGCACAGTTTGTACGCCTATATGATAGAAACATGCTGTAAAAATTTCAACATTGATATCTGAGTGTGAACAAAGATATGAATTTTTGAAAGTGAGGAAATAATTCACATTACTATACAACTGATCTTATGGCTGTTACCTATTCATGTGTGATATTGGTGGAATGTAATCAATTATTATTGAAGCAAGGTACTGAATTATATACAAAAAGAGGAAACATCACTTTATTTTATTTATTTATTTATTTTATTTATGTTATTTTGACATACAGTATTTAAAATAAATATATTCTCAATTAACATCCTGCGAGATGCGACTATTCCTGGACCTGGTGGTGAATGTTAAGAACACTTATTTCTTCTGATAGCTTCTGTGATTAAAATAAGACGTCCCAGATGCTGTGGTAAGTTCAAGCACTGAAAATTTCCTTAAAACAATTTTCATTGGTACCCAAATTTTGTCACTATTAGATTTCTTGAATGATGATCTTGGGCCAGCAGGGAGGTAAAAATGCACAAAAACGTCATTGTTTTCCAAACTCATCGTTTCAACCTTGGCACTGTCCATCATACACACATGCTACTATGTCATTCAACGTTAAAGAGAGAGATGTAATTTTACGGACACAATGATCCTCATAAATTTCCGTTTCTGATGTTACATAGCATTGAACTAAGTTTTCTGTAATGGCAAGGAATTTGTGTAAATGCCTTGTTCCTTTTATTGCTACATGGTTTTCAAATCTGGTTTGCAGTGTTGTTTTCATATGCAGATCCACTTCTTATTTCTTGAACAGAAAAAGGTAATGCCTTTAATATTATCCTTGCAAAAGGCATACATGTCTTGTACGGTGAGAATTTGGTCTGTGATTGGTCTTTGTAGGCTGGCTTTACTTACTTCACGTTTTGTTGTACCTCCTATTCCATCACATGCATTTTTACCATGACAAAATGCAAAAAAAGTGCCATTCAGCCTCCAACCCAAAGTCCACTTTGTGGTTGCACAGATTTGAAAAATTCTTTTTGTTCTTATACGGACTACCACTTCCATCTGAAAAGTATATCAGCTTCTCAAACTTAGGAAAGTTTTCTTTTATGTAATTTATTACATACTCTTGAAACTCATGTACAGCCAAATTGTGTTGTGCACCAAGTAGTCACTTAGAATGCAAATTGAAGAACTACAACCTTCATCTTTCTCATTTTTAAAGTAGAGAATAAATGGGTGCACAGTTGCCTGGTCATTGACCCAGTGGTACCCTTGTATTGCATCCTGAATCACAAATGTAAAATTCTCTGCAAAATCAGCTATCACTATGCATTCAGTTTCATCAAGTTTTGTTTTTTTGTTCTTCAGAAACTGACTTTGGATTTTAGAAACATGGTGACTTTTGAGTTTTTGTAAGTTATCAATTAAAGATTCCAAGTACTCTTCCTGAGCTTTAACCACTGTTATCATTTCTGCCCTGTCAGTTGTGACCCACTGTTTGAAGGTAATACTGTCTGGCATTTCCTCATCATATTCGTGAAACAATTCAAGAACAGTTTCCTTGCCAGGGCATTTATTACACAAACTCATCATGCAGTCATAACTGTTAGTGTCACAGACCATGAAATCTAGTAACTCTTTGTAGTTAAGATCACAGAGTTTTGCTCCCGCAATCATCAGTTTGACGATTTGATGATATAAACAAACACATACGGAGTGTGTCCCTGAGGAGCCAGCCAAAATACACCACTTAGGGCGGAGGTAACAAAATTTTGACCTTCCAATTTTGCATTCAGGATGAGAATTTTTGAAAGCTACATAAAGTTTATTTAAATTTGACAGCACTAGTCGTTTCTGCTTTGTTACTTTAACTCCATTTATATCAACTCTTTTGCTATCTTTACAACCTGGGCACATTTTACTGTTTTCATCATCTTCAGAAAACTGCTGGATCATTTTAATCATTTCTTCATTTATACCTACTCCTTTCTTCTTTCCTAAAACTGGAAAAATGCCTTGCTCTTTCACTAATTTTCGGGTTAGGTTAACCAAACGATGAGAAACGTTGAATTCATGAACTATTTTTTCTCTTGACCGTGAGTCAGGGAGCAAACTTAAAATTTTAACTTTTTCCTCTTTAGATGTCACTGAACATTTAATTTTTAATTTCTCTATTAAGCTCCAATATTCAGTGTCAGATGATGCTGGTGGTAGGTTTTCTTCTTCTTTAGAAATAATATTGGTATCTGTATTATTAAACCAGTGCGGCTCCGTAGCACAGTGGTAGAGTGTCAGACTAAAAATCCAAAGGTCCCGGGTTCGATCCCCACTAGGTCCTAGGATTTTTATCTGTCACTTTCCACTTCTTTCACCTCTGGCAGTGTTTCTCATGTGAAAAAATATCGAGTAGCACCGTGGTTCGGAACCCACGTTAAACTGTAGGTCCCCCTATAACTGGCTGGGTAAGTCAGTTCGAAGGTCGGAGGAAGGCAACGGCATACCACCTCCAAACAGGACCATGCCTAGTAAAGCACTGTGGTGTTCAAACCAATCTTAGGATTGTTGACTGCTTTACCTTTTTTTTTTTTTATTATTAAACCATGATTCCAAGTCTTTTCTAATTTTGTCCGAAATTTGTTGTACCTCATTTTCCATAGCTTTTTTTCTTTTTCTGCTACTTAATTTTATTATTTTCGAAGCAGGAGATATGTCTAACTTAGAACAAGCAAAATCCAATTTGCTAACAGCTTCCTCATTAGGAATATAAATGTCATTAACAAGGTTACATGATTCTGGTTCTGGATTCACAGCGGGCCGGCCGCGGTGGCCGAGAGGACTGAGGCGCTCCAGTCACGGTCTGCACGGCCACTACGGTCGGGGGTTCGAATCCCCCCTCGGGCATGGATATTTGTGCCGTCCTAGTTCGTAAGTAGTTCATAAGTAGTTTGTAAGTTTAGGGACTGATGACCCCGTAGTTAAGTCCCATAAGCTTAACAAACATTTGAACATTTTTTTTGGATTCACAGCTAATATTTTTAAGTAACAATTTGGGCACAGGGAATTTCCAGGAATCACAATAAGCTTCACTTCGGAAGCTGTTTCAGTCTCACATAACCAGGACAAATGTTCAAGTTTTATTTTCCTCAAACCTTTAGTAATAGGCTTTTTATGAACTTTAAGTGGATCACAGCACTTTCTTCCAAAAATGTGGTTGTACTTCAAAATATATTTCTTCTCATGATACTCACACACTGATGTTACAGAAGAACTTGCTCGAAGTTTTTCTAACTTCATCAAAGTCATTGACATTTTTCAAGTTTTTAGAAACTGAACCATAAACTTCACTTGTTATTTGTCCAACAGAGCACTGTTCATCCATGTTATTGCATTCCAGTTAATCTCTCAAAATTAATTACAAATTACACACTAAACAAAGCACATAACACATTCTATCCCCTCGATGAAGTATGTACATCCACTCTAACAGAGGTTTCAGAACAGACTAACTACAACAATGCCACACCCAGCAATAATGTAATTGTTTATTGACAATAAACTTAAACGTAAATGGCCATTTTTATTACCATAGAACACAATCGAAAGCTCCTGTTGTTTAATATCGTATTATTAAAAATAAATAAACTAAATGAATATTGTGTGATATATTTAGTTAACACTGTCACAATTAAATTTTATTACAATGAAACAATAAACCATTTAAATAGGCAACAGTCACAATAACTGTTGTAGTGTCATATGAATTATTTCCTCATTTTCAAAAATTCTTATCTTTGTGCACACTCAGAGATCAACATTGAAATTTTTACAGTTAGTTGCTATCATATAGGTGTACAAACTGTGCAAAAATCATATTTTATATTCAGTCCCATCTGAGATAATTAGCCTCAAACTCTGCAAAAAATGAAAATTTTCAAATTTCAAAAAAATCATAAAAAATTAAGGAAACATTTGTAAGTGTTCTTGCTCTATATGAGGCTAGTAGTGTATGTCATCTAACTACAGGAAAAAATAGACTCTCATAACTCACTCCTTGTTTGTTATTTTTGGGCCTAAAAAGTGGATTTTTGAAAATTTGGAACCAAATTTTGGCCATTTTGACTGGTTATTTTTAAATTTAGGGCATTTTGTGTAATGAACAATGTTGTAGAGGACACTTTTCTAAAAACAATCATGTCAATTGCAATGTTGTAATTAACCCAGTGCAGAAATATTAAAATTTTCTCTAATGTCTCCAGACTGAAAAATCGTTGTGCACTGACAAATAAAAATGGCCACCATTCAGTAAAGGTGCAAGACAAATTACTTTTAAAAACTGTTTTGAACTTCACAAATATAGGGCAAACACATATAAAAAAATTAAAATATTTAAAAATGGCCAAGCAACCATCCCTGTATCACTTCATATGGATTGATCCATTTACTGCACGTAGAGCATTCAAGATAACACAAAGCCGAACAGTGATCAACAAACAAATAATAGGTGCCAATAGAGACAGGTATTGCGCATGCGCAGCATCTGCTATATGTCAAAATAAGCTACAGACAGCATGCACACATTCTGCAGATGACAAGAAAGACTGTGCATGCGCGAGTTCTGCGACATGTCGCGTATATTGCGAAAAAGCGATATACAAAATGTATGAGTGACATGTATGAGCGGGTTGGTGCTCATACAAGTTTGGTGAAGTTTTGTATGTGGTGATGTATCGTGACATGTCAAACTGACATATTGCTCATACAAGTTGCGATACATGTATCTCACTGTAAACGTACCTTTATGCTGTGTTGAGTGGAAAACATGTTGATGGTTGATCCTACTAGTAAAAAGAAAGGCCATGTGCAAACCACACTCAGCCCAAAAGATAGAAAGAACAGCTGTAGGGTGTAAAGAAGACACAATACCATAGAGCTTAAGTAAATTACATAACAACTTTCAAAACATCTAAATTGCACGAAAAGTTTAAACTGTTTCTAATCTGTATTAGCCTACACAACAACAACAACAATGAAAGAAAAGAGAGAGTGAGTACATTTTCTAGCTTAAAGTTAAGTTTATTGCTGGTTTGTCCTCCCCCTTCTGCACATTTGTATATAATTTTTATTTATTTTTTTAATTGTACTACCATAGTAGAGCCAAAGATATCCTCTTACGTTGTTCTGAAATCTTAAATGTTGATAATTAACATAGTTTCCAAGTTGTATCAAAATAATGTAACTACTTTGTCAAAACAGCAAATCCACATTTACAGAACCACAAAAAATGCATCTGGTGTAAAATTGGCTTTAATTGCAGTCAGCATAAGATAGAAGAACCTATTTTTTTCCCCACACATCGCAACTCATTGAATACAAGATTGTTGTTTTCTGTTTGTCAGATGCGGAAAAATAATTACTGTAACAAGTTATGTAATTTTTGTTGTAACAGTTATCTTATATCTGTAAACCAGCAAAATTTAATGCAGTAACTGAATGTGTACTCCCCCAAAAGCAAATAAAAACAGAAAATACTGTCCTGTCCAGTGTCAGCTGTCACCAGTGCCACATCGTAAACAGTGCTAAGTATCTTAATTTAATTTGTGTCAGTTTTAATTTGCCAGTCTAGTTCATTTTCGTTAGTACTACTGTTTTAAAAGTTTATTCTATTGTATTTGATAAATACCGTTGTTTAGTCTTTGTCTTTGACTGGTGTATTTCAAAACAAGTCAGAGACTGTTACTAAAGCTCGTTATCAGTCAGTCCATTGCCAGCTGCCATCAGTGCCACATCGTAAACATCGCTAAGCTTATATTCCCTTGCGTTTGATAACGGTTTATTCCACAGATATTCTTGGTTATTTAGAAAACTGCCGGACTCAGGTTTGTTGTTTTGACAGTGTAGTTACCACTGACCACAGTTCAGTCAGCAGCAAGTCGCCTTGATTAGAGTACTAGGGTACTTAAAAGTTGTTTACTTAGTTTTCTACTTTCTGCAGTTAATTGTAATGATAGGATGGATAGGATGTGTGCCTGCTGTGTGCGGACGCAGGAGGAGTTGGCCGTGGTTCGCGAACAGCTGAGCGTGCTGTTGGATACGGTCAGCCGTCTTCAGGCTGCTGTCTCGGGGTGCAGCGATGATGGGGAGTCTGATGCGTCAAGTGAGACACCTCAGGTGTCTCACGCTTCACTGTCTGTCCCTGCTACTGAGGCACCTTCAGGTGTACCGGACGTCGTCGAGCCGCCTTCTCCACAAGGGGAGTGGCGGTTTGTATGGCGTTAACGTCGCTCGAGGCAGAAGGTCAATGTGGAGGCTGGACGTCCGTCCGTGCCCGTTCGTCCTGTGAGTGAAAGTGTGGCCACTCCTTCAGCGGGGTCCGAGCAGGTGCATGGGGAGGAGGGGATTATTAGTTATTGGGAGCTCCAATGTTAGGCGCGTGATGGAGCCCCTTAGGCAGATAGCGTCGAGATCTGGAAGGAATTCCAATGTGCACTTGGTGTGTCTGCCGAGGGGCCTCACCCAAGATGTGGAGGCGGCCTTGCCGGTGGCTATCGGGGGTGCGGGGTGCAGTCGACTGCAAGTTGTGACTCACGTCGGCACCAATGACGCTTGTCGCTTGGGTTCTGAGGACATCCTCAGGTCCTACGAGTGGCTGGCGGAATTGGTGAAGGCTGCTGCCCTCGCACGCGGGGTGCAAGCAGGGCTGTCGATTTGTAGTCTCATTGTTCTCAGGGTTGATGGGGGTCCTTTGGTTTGGAGCCGAGTGGAGGGTCTGAACCGGAGGCTTCGCCGACTGTGTGACAGTCATGGCTGCAGATTTCTGGATCTGCGTTATCGGGTGGGGAATTGTAGGGTGCCCCTAGATAGATCAGGGGTGCACTACACTAAGGAAGCAGCTACTCGGGTAGCAGAGTACTTGTGGAGTGCACATGGGTTTTTTTTAGGCTAGGCGCTAACTCTGATGAGCACTCGCCTGTCAGCATTCAAACAGTGAACTCAGGCCACGTTCGGAACAAAAATTCGAACATAAAAATATTACCCGCGAACTTACAGAGTATCAGAAACAAAGTTCCCGAATTTGCCGCACTGCATGGGAGTTATTGCGGTCAGATAGTTTGGCACCGAAAGCTGGCTAAATCATGATTTGCCAAGTTCAGAAATATTTAGCGAAGCGTGGAATGTATATTGGAAAGATAGATCGGATACAACTGGAGGAGGAGTGTTCATCGCTGTGGATAAAGATATTGTTTCTACTGAGATCGATGTTGAAAGTAACTGTGAAGTTATCTGGGCACGTATAACAGGTCTAAAAGTAAAGTTAATAGTTGGGTGTTTTTACCGGCCCCCCAGTGCTGCTGTAGCAGTTTTAGAATCATTCAAAGAAAGTCTACACCATGTATTGCATAGGTATCTGGGCCTGTAATATTAGTCGGAGGAGACTTCAACCTTAAGAGTATAGATTGGGACCTCGCTAGTTACATTTCAGGCGGTACAGAAAAGCAGTCTTGCAAGCTACTTTTGGACACATTCTCCCAAAACTGTCTTGAGCAGTTAAACCGGCAACCCACATGTAATGGAAATATTCTAGACCTTATAGCCACAAACAGGCCTGACCTTATTAACGATATCTGTGTAGAGACAGGAATTAGTGATCGTGATATCGTCATAGCGTCGATGGTGACCAAAGTTCATAAACCAATCAAGAAGGCTAGGAGCATGTTTTTGTTGGGAAGAGCCGATAAGCAAATGTTACGATCACACTTAGAAAATGAATGGGCATCATTTAATTCCGGGACTATGGATGTAGAGGAATTGGGGACTAAATTTAAGTGCATTGTTAATAAAGGGTTAGAGAAATATGTGCCAGTAAAGATGATTAAGGATGGAAAAGATCCACCGTGGTATAATAATAATGTTAGAAAGCTGCTGAGTCATTCCATGTCAACTCAATACAGTTTACATTAAAATTTTTCTTCACCACCTCAGATTTCAATGAAATTTGGTACACTGGTACCTCCCTTATAGAGAAAGAAAAATACCAAATTTCAACTTGACATCTCAAATGGTTTCAATATTACACCTTGTTAAAGTTTTCAAAAAAACCTCACAATCCGCCTGTTTCTGAAACTTTAATCTGCTATAGCGACTCTCAGAATCAAGCTAGAAAGATGAGAGAGGTGTCATTTTGCAGTATTTTTCAAGCCCTTTCCAAAAATATGTAACACTACAAGGATCATAATATATTTTTTTACCAATTTCAAAATTAAAAATTTAATTTTAAATTTTTCAAAATGTGCCACTTTTAAAATTTTGAAAAAATTCTTAAATAGTCCTTGCAGAGTGGCTAATTAATAGTATAAGTTTCATAATGGGTTCTTACAGAAAAATGCATTCGAAAACATACTTACATTAGAATTTTCACTAT
This sequence comes from Locusta migratoria, assembly GCA_026315105.1. Classification (NCBI taxonomy): domain Eukaryota; kingdom Metazoa; phylum Arthropoda; class Insecta; order Orthoptera; family Acrididae; genus Locusta; species Locusta migratoria. The sequence continues at coordinate 895,109,796 of CM048744.1, forward strand.
AATAATGACTAATTGAGCTAATGCCACATTATACATTATGACATATGCGTAGTTAACAATGTGCTGTAAACCTTGTAGTATAACAATGAGCTGTAAACAATGTAGTATTACAATGTCCTACTACAATACTGCAAGTGCTGGACCATAATTGATGGTGTGACAAAGTATTGTGTTTATGTTTGATATGGAAGTAGAGTGGAAGTGTTTGTGTTGAATAAGTGTTGTGCAGTAATGGAGAACACAAGGCATATAACATTTCAGTGTTTCAATCCTTTTTTCAAAAAAATCTTAGAATTAGAAATAAAAAACACTTAGAACAGTAACACAATGGATGGTTGAACATTTTCTAGCACCTAATGATGCTAAAGTAAGTGACTCTTGCAGAAAAGAGTTATCAACTCTAAAGCACAACAAAGAAATAAATCAAGTCAGTGCTACACTAAACCTAGAGCTTGAAATTTTAAATACTTCTGATTCTGAAAATGACCCTGATTTCAACTCTTAAGTCATATGTCGTTGAGACACTTAATGCTTCTCTTCATGAACTGGGCGAATCACCCCTTGATCCAAGAAAAATAAATCAAAGAGATATGCTTCACAAAAAATTTCAAAATTAATTCAACCATGAAGCATAAACTTTTTACTTCTATTCAAGACTCCTCCTGTGATGAAGCTCATGAAACCCTTGATGATTCAGTTTGAAAAATCTAAAATTCCACTTCTCACACTGCACTTCAAGGGACAAAAAGATTATGATATTAACTCGTTTGCCTGATTCATGGAGTGTAAGAAAAATAATGCGAGAATTTAATGCTCCAAATTACATGGTCAGGCATTCTAAGAAAATACTTAAAGGTATATTGCAGGGCCCTCACCAAAAACCTGGCAAGAGCCTGCCAATAGAAGTAGTAAGAACAGTGCGTGATTTCTATGAGAGTGATGAAATCAGCAGGGTTTTAACTGGTAAAAAAGACTGTGTTTCTGTTAAGTCTGGGACTGGAGAAAAGGTCACACTACCAAAGAGACTAGTTTTATGCAATTTAATGGAGGCATTCTTATATTTTAAAGACAAAAATCCTATGTTAAAAATAGGGTTTTCTAAGTACGCAGAACTAAGACCGAAAAACTGTGTCCTGGCAGGTTCTCGTGGTACGCGCTCAGTATGTCTGCACAAGCCATCAAAATGTAAAACTTATGTTAGAAAATGCAAAAATTAGCTCAATGACATGGTGAACTGCATACGTATGAACACTGTATTGCTGAAGCACTGTGCAACCCTGCATCCATTAAGTGTTATTTTGGGGAATGTTCAACTTGTCCAGGTACAGATTACATCAAAAATTTGTTGGAAGAAAAATTCGAAGAAAAATGCATTGAAAAAATAACTTTTCAGCAATGGATATCGGTCAATAGATGCAACTTGGAGACAACAGAAAAATCAACTTCAGATTTTATTGAATTGTTTGTCCAACTTTTGTCTGCATTAATCAGACATGACTTTATTGCCAGACAGCAAAGCTCCTCTTTGAACAACATAAAATAAAATCTTGAAATCTCAGAGTATCTTGTCATGTGTGACTTCTCTGAGAACTACACTTTTGTGATTCAAGATGAAGCACAAAGCTACCACTGGAACAGTGGACAAGCAACATTACATCCATTTGTGATCTACTATAAAATAGAGGAAGAAAGCAAACATGTAAGCTTTGTATTCATTTCTGAGGTTCTAGAGCACAATACTATAGCAGTGTATTGTTTTCAAAGGAAACTGATTGAATTCATGAAACAGAAATTTGGAAACAGTATATCAAAAATATATTACTTTTCTGATGGGTGCGCCGCACAGTACAAAAACCAGAAAAACTTCACCAATCTAAGCTTTCATTCAGAAGACTTTAAAATTAATGCTGAGTGGCATTTTTCAGCCACCACCCATGGGAAAAATGCCTGTGATGCTGTTGCAGGGACTGTGAAGAGATTAGCCGCCAGAGCCAGCTTGCAAAGGCCCTATGAAGACTAGATTCAAACACCATTCCACCTGTATGAGTGGGTGATGCTAAATATTTTTGTGGCAAACTTTGTTTACGTTTCACAACAGGAGTACATTGAAACTGAGAAGTACTTGGAAAATCGGCTGAAAAAATCTGTGACCATACAAGGCACTCAGAAACTTCATGCATTCATTCCTATCCCTTCTAGTAACAGCAAAATGAAAGTAAAAGTTTTCTCAGAATCCACTGAGTTCAAAATTGAAGTTGTTACAATGATTGAGGATCGTTTAAGTTTAGCAGAAGTCAGTGGGTATGTGACTGTCATCTATGACAATAACTGGTGGTTGGCCTATGCACGTGAAAAAGGTGAAAACAAAGATGAAGTGAAGGTTTCTTTTTTACATCCAGCCAGTCCATCGTCTAGCTTTTCTTTCCCTACAAAGCAATATATCCTTCAGCTTCCTGTGACACTTGTGCTAAGTAGTTAACCCAATAACTCCAACCGGCCGAACTTATAATTTGTCAAATGAAGAACTGCAGAAAACCACTGAAGTCTTCGCCAACTTTAGTAATTTAACCTTCTGAAAATATTTTTTAAAAAAGGCTGCAAGTTAATTACGTAAGTTTTTTTCTGTTATGTACATAGACTTTATTAAAATATTAACCCAGTTACAACACATTAAATGTTTTTACCAAACTTCATGTGTATATGAATCTTGAATTTCACCCAACTAAAATTTTTCAGTTTTAAAACTACCTAGTTTTAGTGCATAGGCTTCTTTTTCTATTAGTGATATGTCTAAAGCTTTCTAATGATTACATTTATCTTTTAAAAAGGGGTTGTAAAATTTAAATATCATTGATCAAATTTATAGACTTATTTCTATTGTTAAATCTCTCATATAAATTTTTCCTAAATCTAAGACTCTATTAGACCTTCTGGGACCAATGAGTCATTATTATAGTGAAAATGCTAATGTAAGCATATTTTCAAATGCATTTTTTTAATAAGTAGCCATTATGATCCCATTATGAAATTTATACCATTAATTAAGCACTATACAAGAACTATTTGAGAATTTTTTCAAAATTTTAAAAGTGGCTCATTTTGAGAAATTTAAAAATACATTTTTTATTCTGAAATTAGTAAAAAAAATGATTAAGTCCCTTGTAGTGTTATTTTTTTTTTTTTTTTTTTTTTTTTTTTTTTGAAAGGGCTTGAAAAATGCTGCAAAATGACCTCTCTTATCTTTCTAGCTTGATTCTGAGAGTCGCTATAGCAGTTTAAAGTTTCAGATACAGGTCGATTTTTAGTGTTTTTTGGAAACTTTGACAAGATGTAATTTTGAAACCATTTGAGATATTGAGTTGATATTTAGTATTTTTATTTCTCTATATACCAAATTTCATTGAAATCAAAGATGGTGAGGTAAAATGACTGTGTTGGGTTCACATGGAATGACTGCTGACAAAGCAAAGGCTGTTGCACTGTAGATTCATAAAAGAACACGCAAATGATGACAGGCAAAAGTTAGTAGAGATTCGTGCGTTCTATAAAAAGATCGATGCACGAAGCATACAATTATTATCACAGCCATACTGTAGCAAAAGATCTTTCCGAGAACCCGAAAAAATTCTGGTCCTATGTAAAATCGATAAGCGGGTCAAAGCCCACTGTCCAGTCACTCGTTGATCATTCCGGGACAGTAATAGAAGAAAGCAAATGGAAAGCTGAAGTTCTAAATTTAACCTTTAAGAATTCTTTCACGCAGGAGGACCGCACAAAAGTACCATCATTTGATGAACGTACTAATTCCGAAATGGGGGACATAGCAATAGGTATTTCCGGTGTAGAGAAGCAGCTGAGAGAGCTAAATACGAAAAAGTCTGCTGGTCCGGATGGAATACCAGTTCGGTTTTACAAAGACTATTCTGCGGCGTTGGCCCCCTACTTAGCTTGCATTTATCACAAATCTTTAATTCAGCGCAAAGTTCCTAGTGATTGGAAAAAAAGCGCAGGTGACTCCCGTTTATAAGAAAGGAAAGAGAACTGACCCACACAATTACAGGCCAATATCGTTGACGTCAGTTTCATGTAGAATTTTAAGCATATTCTCAGTTCAAATATAGTAAATTTCCTTGAAACAGAAAAGCTTCTTTCCATGAATCAGCACTGGTTTAGGAAACATCGTTCATGTGAAACTCAGCTTGCCCTTTTCTCACATGACATCCTGCGAGCCATGGATGAAGGGCGACAGGTGGATTGTGTTTTTCTCAACTTCAAAAAGGCGTTAGACACGGTGCCACACTGCAGACTACTAACGAAGATACGAGCTTATGGAATAGGTTCACAGATTTGTGAATGGCTGGAAGACCTCCTAAGTAACAGAATGCAGTACATTGTTCTCAATGGCGAGTGTTCATCAGAGACGAGTGTATCGTCAGGCGTGCCCCAGGGGAGTGGGATAGAACCGCTATTATTTTCTATCTACATAAATGATCTGATGGACAGAGCAAGTTGTAATTTGCGGCTGTTTGCTGATGATGCTGTGGTGTATGGAAGGATGTCGTCTGTAACTGACTGTAATAGCATACAGGATGATTTAGACAAAATTTCTAGTTGGTGCGAAGAATGGCAGCTAGCTCTCAATGTAGGAAAATGTAAGGTGATGCGCATGAGTAGAAAAAACAATCTCATAATGTTCTAATACAGCATTAGTAGTGAGCTTCTTGATGCAGTCGCGTCGTTCAAATGTCTAGGTGAAACATTGCAGAGCGATATTAAATGGAACAAGCATGTAAGGACAGTTGTGAGTAAGGGGGACAGCTGACTTCGGTTTATTGGGAGAATTTTGGGAACATGTACTTTACCTGTAAAGGAGACCGCATATAAAACGCTTGTGCGACCACGTCTTGAGTATTGCTCAAGTGTTTGGCAATCGCAGGAGATCAGTTTAAAGGAAGACAGAGGCAGTTCAGAGACGAGCAGCTACATTTGTTACCGGTAGGTTCGACCAATGTGCGAGTGTCACGGAAATGCTCCGGCAACTCAATTGGGTCGCTGGAAGAAAGACGGCGTTCTTCTTGTGAATTTCTGTCAAGTAAATTTAGAGGGCCAGAATTTGAAGCTGAATGTAGTACGATCTTGCTGCCGTCTACTTACATTTCCCGTATAGATCACAAAGACAAGATAAGAGAAATTAGGGCTCGTACGGAGGCATATAGGCAGTCTTTTTTTTCCTCGTTCAATTTGGGAGTGGAATAGAAAAGGAAATGCCTAGTATTGGTACAGTGTACCCTCCGCCACGCACCTTACGGTGAATTGCGGAGTATGTATGTAGATGTAGATGTACTGTGTAACTGCTGCTCCACCACCACCACCCTAACAACACATTTTTCTTTGGATATCCAAGTAAGTAAGTAAATAACATTTAGTGAGTTATATCCACTTTAACACCTGAAGTTCTTAAGAATTTCAGAGGGAGGCAACAATCTACAGAAACGGGGGGAGGGGGGGGGGGGAATAAAACAGTAGAGGAGGAATGGGTAGCTTTGAGAGATGAAATAGTGAAGGCAGCAGAGGACAAACTAGGTAGGAAGGCAAGACCCACAAAAAATCTTTGGATATCACAGGAGATACTAAATTTAATCGATGAAAGGAGAAAATATAAAAATGCAATAAATGAAAGAGGCAAAATGGAGTACAGAGGACTAAGAAATGAGATTGACAGGAAGTGCAGAATGGCTAAGCAGGAATGGCTAGAAGGCAAATGCAAGGAGGTAGAAGAATGTATAAATAGGGAAAAATAGATACAGCCTACAGGAAAATAAAAGAAACATTTGGAGATAAGTAAAACAGCTCTATGAATATCAAGGACACTGATGGAAAACCAGTTCTCAGCAAAGAAGGAAAATCTGAAAGGTGGAAAGAGTATATAGAGAGGCTCTACGAAGGAAATGAACTTAGTGGCAATATTGTAAAAAAAGGGGAGAAGAAGTAGATGAGGATGAAATAGGAGATACTATACTGAGAGATGAATTAGACAGAGCACTGAAAGACCTAAGTCGAAACAAGGCCCCTGGAGTAGATGATATTCCCTCAGAGCTACTGAAGTCTCTGGGAGAACCAGAAGTGACAGAATTGTTTCACCTGGTGTGTAAGATGTATGAGACAGGTGAAGTACCCTCAGACTTTAAGAAAAATGTTATATTCCCCATTCCAAAGAAAGCAGGTGCAGACAGGAGTGAAAACTACAGAACTATCAGTTTAATAAGTCATGGTTGCGAAATATTAACACGAATTATTTACAGAAGGATGGAAAAGCTGGTAGAAGCCTACCCGGGGAAGATCAGTTTGAGTTCAGGAGAAATGTAGGAACATGTGAGGCAATCCTAGAAGATAGATTAAGAAAAGGCAAACCTACATTTCTAGCTTTTGTAGATTTGGGGAAGCCTTTTGACAATGTTGATTGGAGTAAACTCTTTCAAGTTCTGAAGCAAGCAGGAGTAAAATATAGGGAGCGTAAGGTTATTTACAACTTGTACAAAAACCAGACAGCGGTTGTCAGAGTTGACGGGCATGAAAGGGATGCATTGGTTGAACAGGGAGTAAGACAGGGTTGTAGCCTTTCTCCAATGTTATTTAATTTGTACATTGAGCAAGCTATAAAAGAAAGCAAGGAGAAATTTGGAGAAGGAATTAAAGTTCAGGGGGAAGAATTAAAAACATTGCGTTTTGCCGACGACATAGTAATTCTGTCAGATACAGCAAAGGACCTGGAAGAGTAATTGAACGGAATGGACAGTGTACTGAAGGGCGCATATAAGATGAATATTAACAAGAGCAAAACTAGGGAAATGGAGTGTACTCTAAGAAAATCAGGTGATGCTGAAGGAATTAGGTTAGGTAACGAAACAATAAAGGAGGTAGATGAGTTTTGTTACTTGGGCAGTAAAATAACAAATGATGGTTGCAGTACAGAGGATATGAAATGCAGAATGGCAATTGGTAGAAAAGTGTTCTTGAAAGAAAGAAATTTATTAATATCGAATATTGATTTAAGTCTAAGGAAGTCCTTTCTGAAGGCATTTGTATGGAGTGTTGCCTTGTATGGGTGTGAAACATGGATGATAAACAGTGCGGACAGGAAGAGGATTGAGGCTTTTAAAATGTGGTGCTACAGAAGAATGCTGAAGGTTAGGTGGGTGGATCGTGTAACTAATGAGGTACTGAACAGAATTGGGGAGAAAAGGAATTACTGGCATTCCTTGACTAAAATAAGGGCTAGATTGGTAGGACATCAAGGAATTGTGAATTTAGCATTGGAGGGAAGAGTGTGGGGTAAAAACTGCAGAGGAAGACCAAGAGATGGATACAGTAAGCAGATTCAGACGGATGTAGGTTGCCGTCCTTATGTGGAGATGAAGAGGCTTGCTCAGGATAGGGTATTGCGGAGAACTGCATCAAACCAGTCTCCGGACTCAAGACCACAACAACAACAAAAACAACAACAAAGAACAGGAATTTGTAGCTCAAATATGGCCGAATTTGTAGGGCTGGTGTACACGGCAAGATTGCTGGCAGTTACTGAGTTGTTTGCGATTCTTGTAGCGGACAGAACAAGAATTACACCGTGTTTCGCTTCCGTCGTCGTTGTTATGGTCTTCAGTCGGGAGACTGGTTTGATGCAGCTCTCCATCCTACTCTATCCTGAGCAAGCCTTTTCATCTCCTCATAAGAACGGCAACCCACATCCATTTGAATCTGCTTACTATATGCATCTCTTGGTCTCCCTCTGCAATTTTTACCCCACACACTTCCCTCCAATGCTAAATTTTCGATGTCTAGGAATGTGTCCTACCGAGTGATCCCTTCTTTTAGTCAAGGTATGCCAAAAATTCCTTTTCTCACCAATTCTGATCAGTACCTCTTCATTAGTTACACGATCTACCCACCTTATCTTCAACATTCTTCTGTAGCACCACATTTCAAAAGCCTCTATTCTCTTCCTGTCCACACTGTTTAGCGTGCATGTTTCACTCCTGCACAAGGCAACGCTCCACACAAATGCCTTCAGAAAAGACTTGCTTACACTTAAATTAATATTCGATGTTAATAAATTTCTCTTTCAAAATTGCTTTACTTCCCATTGCGATTCTGGATTTTATATCCTCTGTACTGAGTCTAATAACTGTGGTCTGGCTTTTGTACAAGTTGTAAATAACTCTCCCTGTATTTTACCCCAGCTGACTTCAGAATTTGAAAGAGTGTATTCCAGTCAACATTGTCAAAAGGTTTCTCCAAATCTACAAAAGCTAAAAATGGAGGTTTGCCTGTCTTTAATCTATCTTCTAAGATAAATCTTAAAGTGAGTATTGCCTCCTGGGTTCCTCCATTCCTCCTGAATCCAAACTAATCTTCCCCGAGGTCAGCTACTACCAGCTTTTTCATTCTCCTGTAGTTGATTTGTGTTAAAATTTTGCAACCATGACTTATCAAACTGATGGTTCTGTTATTTTCACACCTGTCTGCACCTGATTTCTTTGGAATGGGGATTATTGCATTTTTCTCGAAATCTGAGGGTATTTCGCCTGTCTTATACATCTTACTAGGTGAAGTAGTTTTGTCATGGCTGGCACTCCCAGAGACTTTGGTAGTGCTGAGGGAATGTCATCTACTCCTGGGGCCTTGTTCTGACCTAGGTCTTTCAGGGCTCTGTCAAATTCATCTCTCAGGTTAGTATCTCCTATTTCGTCTTGATCTACTTCCTCTTCCCTTCCTACAACATTGTCTCTAAGTTCATTTACTTTGTAGAGCTCCTTTATGTACTCTTTCCACCTTTCAGCTTTCCCTTCTTTGCTGAGATCTGGTTTTCCATATATCCATATCCATAGAGCTGTTTTTCTTGTCCCCAAATGTCTCTTTTATTTTCCTGTAGGCAGTATCTACTTTTCCCCTTCTTATACATTCTTCTAAAGATTTGCATTTGGCTTCTAGCCATTTTGCACTTCCTGCCAATCTCATTTCTTAGTTGTCTGGACTCCATTTTGTCTGTTTCATTTACTGTATTTTTATATTTTCTCCTTTCGTCAATTAAATTTAGTATTTCCTGTGATATCCAAGGATTCTTTGTAGATCTTGCCTTTCTACCTATTGTGTCCTCTGCTGCCTTCACTATTTCATCTCTCAATGCTACCCATTCTTCTTCTGTTTTATTTCCCCCCGTTTCTGTCAATTGTTGCCTAAAAGTTCCCTCTGAAATTCTTAAGAACTTCAGTTCTCCTCAATTTATCCAACTCCCATCTCCTTATTTTCCTACCTTTCTGCAGTTTTTCCAGTTTCAGCCTACAGTTCATGACCAATAAGTTATGGTCAGTCTATATCTGCCCCTGGGTATGTCTTACAGCTTAAAACCTGGTTCTGGAATCTATGTTTTACCATTATAAAATCTAATTGGTATCTCCCAGTGTCTCCTGGTCTCTTCCACGTATACAACCATCTTTCGTGAGTTTTAAACCAGGTGTTTGTTACGATTAAATCATTCTACCAGGCGACTACCTTTTTCATGCTTTCTGCCCAGTCCATATTCATCTACTATTTTTCCTTCTCTTCCTTTTCTTACTACTGAATTCCAGTCTCCCATCACAATTAAGTTTTCTTCTCCCTTAACTGTCTGAATAATTTCCTTTACCACCTCATACATTTCTTCCATCTCCTCATCATGGGCAGAGCTAGTTGGCATGTAAACCTTTACTACTGTTGTCGTTGTTGTCTTTGTATCTATCTTGACAATGATAATGTGATAGTAGTTTACACACATTCCTGTTTTCTTATTCATTATCAGTTGTGATACCTCCAAAAGTATGCTTATTTCCAGATCTGATTAAACTAAAACCTGGGAAGTACAAGGACCTGAAGCAGTTTTGCAGTCCATCTGCTGAAAAGTACTTTGAACAACTTCCTCATTGACAAAACATAAGTTGTAAGTAACAGTATGAAAATAAAATCTATGTGGGCCTAATATGTTAAAATATGGAATATTATAAATCTTATAAAATAAACAGAAAACAGAATCTGTTTACAGGCTACAAGATCCACTAAAGAAGCACAGAAAGATAGTTGACTTTCATCGTTTTTACAAAGTTTGTTATGACTACCATCATTTTTACCATGTTTTTTGTGCACCCATTTAAGTTTTTAATTAATAAAGTACCTGAAAATTGAAAATGTGTATATTGTATTACATTTATTACCTAAAGAAATAGACATTGAACAATAAAAGTGTTGTGATAATTAAACGGTGAACGTTTATGATATATGAGACACTAGAACGGAAAATTCGTTGTCCTGAAAAATTACTAAAAAGTGAATATCATAATTTTTGCATTGTGCTCTTCATTTATTAAGTAAAGGCTTGATAACCGTCTTCACCTATCACTTGTGTAGAGTTTTGTCCTTCAGGTCAACCATATACAGTTTGAGAACACTGTTTCAAGGACTAGCCATAAGATTGCTACCAAATATGTAAACATTTCAGCAAAAAATCAAGTTCAGATTCAACTGTTTATGTACCAATCCAGGACTTTGAAGTTCATCAAATTCTACTATTTTTCCTAATGGAGTCAACTTTAACTGATAGTAAGAACTATTAAATGCAATGCAATATGCTTTCCATTATTTTATTATGATTAATACTAGGCCTCAAGAGCTACAGTACTAAAGTTAAGGGCTGTACTGTTTCATAGGCAGAATTATATAAATTTTTTTAAATCGTGAATTTAAGTCGCAGCATGATAAGTGTATTTTTCAACATTGTTCATAAATAATCTAAATGATGTTTCTCACTTCTTATATCATATATAAGGTTAGAGCTCTACATATGTGATGCATAAAAAAATTGAAGTCTGTAGGTCAACTCATCACTAGGCAATAGCCCTCTGAAGATGGGGATATTGGTGCCTGACTATTGATCACATACTTGCCTTTTGGTCTACAAACATAATTTTCTCAAAAATGGTTAAAGATATGACAGTGATATTCGGTAGTTTTTCTATTGAGACATGTACGTATCAATGTACCAAATATGATCAAATTCTGAATTGATCACCTTATCACCCCATGTGAGTTTCCACAGAATGACCCTTTTCCTCTTTTTCATATGTTTTGTTTCTTTCTGCTGATTTGTTTTTAATTTTTTTTAAATTGTACGCAATAGAATACATGCAGGCTATAATGACTGGAAAAACTGTAAGGTCATTACGATCCTGCAAGGAGAACTCGGTAACTGCCATAAGTCACCAGCAGACATGAAGGCATTCAGTTCAGCTGTCACTGTCTTGGCCACATTCATGTCAGTCCCTTTGATATTCTGTTGTAGGAACAGGCAGCTGAAGTATGAATGGTAGGTGTTATCTCTTGCAACAACAAAGGTTAATTTTGCTATGTTATTGCTGAAGGGTTTTCATTCATCATTCATTTGATGTGTGTAATCTCTAGTGAAAGAAGGTTATCTACGCATACAGTGAGAATGTGCTTAATTCATTAGACAATAAGTTGTCACTGGTATATTTTTGATCTTTCAAAGGTATTTACTGTGTAAATCACCAATAGCCTTTTTAAGCAAATTACAATATTAGGGTGTAACAGCACCTCTAACAGAAAAAAAGGTGTCAATAGGAAAGAGATGTGTACTGAACTATCGGGCCTCATCCATTTGGGAACTAATAACATGGGAGTCCTCCAAGGATCCATCTTAGGGCCCCTGTTCTCTCTTATATTGGTATATTTATTGTGATGGGGCCATGTAATTCCACCTGTTTTGGGAATACCATCACATATTTTTGATTTTATTATTGAGTTGCTTTGTTTGTGTTCTTCCAGGTCATTGATATTTGTAGATAGTCCTGCTACTCAGTGCCTCTAAATAAGGTTCTTCCAGTTTTAATTGTTCGGGCTTCTTTTCCATATTAAGATCAGAAGAGAGAGATACCTAAACTCCAAATTTCTCACTAATAAAATTGAGAACACTGTTCCATTATAAATGAACTCCAATAACATGGGTTTATTTGACCCTTATAGAATAGTTAATCAATTTTAATCATTTCTTTTACATAAATACAACCTGATAAAATTACAGATTGGACCTTACTCTGCTCAGGTCAACTCAAAAAACGTATATATTTATAGAACCATACTTTATCAATCACAGTTTTTTTTCTTTGCAGTCTCTTCTGTGAGTATTTACAGAGTCTATATTGTGTACAGTATTTTGCACCTCCACAATCTATCCTCCTAGGTTCTTGTCTGGGCCTTCACCTGTGGAATAGAAAAGTCCAGGACAGCAACAGTCCCAAAAAGCATATATATATAATAAAGATTTTTGACTTACCTAACGCACAGGCTCGTCGATAGACACACCAAACACACACAAAAACACACAACCATTCGAGCTTTCGCCACCAGTGGTGGCTTCTTCGGGAAAAAGAGGGAGGAAGGAGAGGAGAAAGGGAAGGATATGGGTTTTAAGGAAGTGGAAAAGGAGCCATTCCAATTCCAGGAGTGGAAGGACTTACCTTAGGGGACAAAAAGGAAGGTAAACAAATACAGACACACTCACACATATCCACATCCAAACACAACTAGGCAGACATTTGCTGTATATGTGTGAGTGTGTGTGTATTTGTTTACCTTCCTTTTTGTCCCCTAAGGTAAGTCCTTCCACTCCTGGGATTGGAATAGCTCCTTTTCCACTTCCTTAAAACCCATATCCTTCCCTTTCTCCTCTCCTTCCTCCCTCTTTTTCCCGAAGAAGCCACCACTGGTGGCGAAAGCTCGAATGGTTGTGTGTTTTTGTGTGTGTTTGGTGTGTCTATCGACGAGCCTGTACTTTAGGTAAGTCAAAAATCTTTATTTTATACCATTTTCCCACCTGGAAGGTCTCCTTCTATAAAATAAATATATATATACACACACCCTACTACTTCATTTGGGCATCTTGTATAGTCATAGAGAGCATGTAGTGTTTGATACACTCCATACATCACTCCTTAAAGACAAGATGCCAAATGATATTGATATTTCCCTTTATACATATCACTATTACCACTGATACAGTCTTTCAAATCATTTAACATCTCCTTCATATTACTTTTAACATTACTCCTCATATTAAAAATATGAAAACAATCTTCATTGATACTCTGAAAACCTTATCCATTTTTACATTTTTATGTTTCACTAGAGTTTTAAAGGAATCATTAGCTTCGGTAATTGACATCCGACTGGATTGCCTATTTTTGGGATGTAAGGAGTTTTTTCCCTGCAAGTTCAAACTTCTTGTTTACACAATCTTAAATAGATAGAAATTTTAATTCAAATGAGCTCTCTACTATTTCTAAATCTGAATCTCAGGGTATATACTTGGTACACTGAGGGGTTTATCTTGCAAAAAGGTGCACACTTCAGATTTCCACCTATAGTGAAATCACCGCTATCCATCCTGAGTAACTTACCCTTGAATTAAAAAATAAATAAAATAAAGGGAAAGGTAGATTTTTATACATTAATCCACATGTGGGTTAAAATAAAATCTATACCTGTGACAGCAAGCTTCCCCTTGTCTGCCCAAGTCTCCACCTCCATTTGGTTGGGTCCTCTTTTTGGGTACCACAACCTGTTCAGGCCCTTTCTTTACAGCACCTGACCTCGAGTAGTAGCCTATTATGTAGGTCTACCTACCCCTCAAACCACTCTCTAGACCTAACATTACCCACAAAGGAAAATAACATCCGACTACTTCCCATAATCCTCTTCTTTCACTTTCTCCTTTGTCCCATGTTTCCACATTCCTAAATATGGAATAAACTCTGATACTAAATGCACTGCTTCATTTGTGTGCACTCATAAATTTTATTTCTATATTATTTCCTATCATCTTCTCCCCCTCTTCGGATGAGTGTACCATAATAAAGCATATAAATACCCCAGATATCAATGCTCATCCTTCTTACATAGACATATACATAAAATTCTACTACACTCTAATATGGACCATCAGATGTATAAACACTAACCCAATCCTCATGTAAGTGTGTGTATTAATTATACTGTTGTTGATAAAAGTCTGTATAAAGTATAGTGTAAGTGTACTTGTATGTATGTGTATGTGTGCGAACTGGACCTCAAGCACCAGGACTCCCCCTTAGAAAAGCTTCAACTTTAATTATTGCAATGCCCTGGTGAGTGTCTAGTATCGCGTGTTTGTGCAGTGTGCTTGTGTGTATGATATGTACGTGTAACTGTGTGTGTGTGTGTGTGTGTGTGTGTGTGTGTGTGTGTGTGTGTGTATACCTAACTTCCAACCCATATGAAAAGGCAAACAAACCCTCCCATTTGATTTGTATTTCTTCATAAAATGTACGAAACCCTATAAATCTTTGTTCAAAATGTATGTTGATCAGTAGTAACCAAAATAAAATCTCGTTGTATCATAAGGTTCCTTCTTCTATTTCTTCATTTTTAATTTGATGCAATAATGTCACATTACAAACATGCCAATATGCTCACAAGTTGGCACCTGTTTGACTATTTTCAATTCAACACTGAAAAATATCAACTATTTATGTCATATTCGGGATATATTCAAAGTCATACATATAACTGTCTAGGCCATTAAGAAAATTAGTCTTGTATTTTAACAGATATACATAGACATAGATATTGATGCCATCTAGTAGTAGTAACTACATTCAGGAGACATTCCATCTGGTCACCAATAACTATTAAAAATTGTCAACACCAATTCATGTCATCCTTAGATCGTGTCATGTATATATAAAAGAAAGAAAGGATAGTAATAGAAAAGTTTGAAAGCATAGTGAATGAGTGAAGAATTTGTCCTTTAGAAATCGAAAAGAGAAATGTAGAGGTATCGGGTAAGGTTTACAGAAAAAGGCATTAGTGTCTTTCATTTTGAAAGAACACACGTATCCCCCAAATGTTCCCGCCTTATTCAAAAAAACATCCTTGTATTTAATCAAAATATTTAATAGTTTTTCTTTTTGGTCTGACAAAAGTTCTGACTGTCGCGCCTTAAGTAAAATTTCATCCTAAGTGTTTATAGTTGTTGTGTCAGATTGTGACATCGTTGCCTCTGAAGTAACTAATTTCGCTGCTTGTGATAGTCTATTGTCTACTGAAACAAAATATATACAAAAACCAGGGTTAGGCAAAGTGGTGTCATCCAAATTTTGATAATTTTCTAAAGCTTGTACTTTGGAAATGGTCTCGGTAACTGTACGACATACTTCAGAGATTTCAGATTTAGAATTTGTTTCCAGGACGTCTAGGCGTTGGTTAGTAATAAGCAAAATCTGATTTAAGGCTTGTAAATTATTCAATATTGTATCCTCCCTTTCTAAAGCTCTGTTCTTAATATCATCTACTATAGCTTCTTTGACTAATTCTAATTGTTCATTTACTATCCTTTTGGAAACAGATTCTATCTCCTCTTTAGAAACTAGCAATCATTTCAAATCATCAAATTCCTGTTCTAGATTACTGTATCTCTCCTTACATTCCTTAATGTGAGCAACCAATTAGTTATTTAAAGTATCTAGCCTTACATTTTGAGAATAGAATTGATCAGCTAGCTCTTTTGAATTATTGTCAATTTATGGGCTATTGATTTTACATTGTCTTTTAACTTTTTTTGCATTGTTTGATAAAGAATTTCTTAACTCTTCCTGACTTGATTTGAATTCCTCACTGAATTTAGTAAACAACTCTTGTAACTGCTCCATTTCTCTTGCTCTACTGCGTGTTAGGGGCATACACTAATACCACCACCCTCAACAACTTTCAAAAATATTAATACAGTAAATTGACACTTATACAATCACTAACGGAGTAAAATGTCCTCTGCGCTGATCTTGATGTAGCGGTGAGATGACATAGTAACAGCTGCGTCTGCATAGTCACCTGGCGCCGTCCCGTGTTATCGCGTACAAGCAGTCAGATCTGCGTCGGGAATCACAGCCCCAATCATGCGAACATGTAGCCTTATCTTGACTTTTTATAGGCAGCAAACTTCTTGAGAAACCTATGAATGTTTTCGATGTAGTTGAAACCGTCACCGAGTTCACCTCAGAATCATTTGAAATTCTTAAAGAAACTTTGATTAGAAGTTTGTAGATCTTCGTTATTATAACAGCTCTTCTTTTAATAATGGCTGTCTTTCACTCACGTCTTTTGATGATTAGTGTTTATTGACGTTGTCAAGGTAACTCTCATTCCACAGAAGAAATCTCAAACTTCTTTCGTAAAATTTTTGTCACTTTCTTTGTATTTTCAGTATTCACAATTATATTTCTTCTCTCTCCTCTTCCAGGTCCTGACATGGTCGCCATAATATGTGATGGGACTGTGTAATTCTTCCTGTTTCGGGAGTACCATCACATATTTTTGATTTTATTATTGAGTTGCTTTGTACCGGTATGTGTTCTTCCAGATCATTGATATTTGTTGATAGAGGTCCTGCTACTCAGTGCCTCTAAATAAGGTTCTTCCAGTTTTTAAAATTGTTCGGGCTTCTTTTCCATATAAATTAAGATCAGAAGAGAAAGATACCTAAACTCCATCTTTCTCACTAATGAAATTGAGAAGACTGTTCCATTATAAATGAACACTAAAAACATGGGTTTATTTGACCTTTATACAATAGGTAATCAGTTTAAATAATTTTATTTACATCAATACAACCTGATAACATTACAGATTGGACCTTACTCTGCTCAGGTCAACTCAAAAAATGTATCTATTTATAAAACAAAGCTTTATCAATCACTTTTTTTTTTTTTTTCTTTGCAGTCTCTTCTCTGAGTATTCACAGAGTCTATATTGTGTACAGTATTTTGCACGTCCACAATCCATCCTCTTAGGTTCCTGTCTGGGCCTTCACGTGTGGAATAAAAAAGCCCAGGACAGTATCAGTCCCAAAAAGCCTACCTAAATATATTTTCATGGACATTAATAAATGTGATTGATGTATGTTATTGTATGTAACATTCAGAAATGTGTATATTGTGTTCAATCTGACATCAGTGCTAATGTGATGATTGTAAATAAGGTGTTTAAAAAAAGGATAAGAATTACCTTATGCACCTAGTATATTCGGCATTTAGTATTTAATAATAAGTTTCATGTCCTTAAACCCTTTCACTGCTAAAGCTGTGCATCTTGCCTGCCGTGTTGAGCGCGTCCTTGAGGTCACAAATCCCACTACCTGCGCAAAAGAGAAGCCACACCGACTCTGCTTGCGCTGAGCCCGCCACTCGGACTCCCTCACCCTGTGCTGAATTTTCCTGGAGCCAGCGGTTGAGTCTGTCTCGCCTTCCAAATGTGATGACCAACACACTGTATCTGAATACTTTTTACATGGCTTGCAATCTGCTGATATATTGCTGGACAAACTTAATGTGCATTTAAACTGCTTACCAATATGGGCCGGTACATGTTAAATTGCTTACTTTTGGAATATTTTCCTGCTTAAATATCGTGGATTTCCAAGAGATTTTATGTGAACAATCATACACGCCCTCTATGAACTTTGGTGAAGTTTAATTATCATCGAAGTAATAATGGGTGAGATGTAATCACTTGTTTGACTTCATTCACAAAATTGCGCAGAGTAAGTGTGAATATCTGGCGAATTTGAGCTGTTATATCTCAGGCAAGCTTTTGTTAGAATAAATAAAATCTGGCCACCTTATATAACTATAAGCGTTCTTGTAGAAATAATGAAGAAGAGAATTTTATGAGCCATATTCAGCCAGATAATGTTAAGCCAAGTCACTAGAAAAATTCTGTGTTTTTCTCTGTTGTAAATGTAAAATCAATTTGTTTCATCTGCAATAAATTGCAACAGTTCTTCAGACAGAAGAAAATGGAACGTGGGACATGTGTCCGTTTATTTCACTTGCTAGCCAAAATTATTCACTGCAGACCAATGGCGGTTATGCATGAGAGTTGCCTTTAGGGTCGCTGTGTGTGGCGGTGGGTGAGTGTGGCAAACAAAAATCCGTAAAATGTGGAGCAATACGACGATCAACAGATGCTCAAAGATAAAACACTGGGAAACACAGACATACATTAACTCAGGATCTCAATATAAACACTGGATTAGCAGTTCCGTGTTGATAGCTGTAAGAGGGTGGATATTATAGTAGCTGAAAGTCATGGGCTAATATAAAATTCACATTGAAGACCAGCAACGACTTTTGACACCAAAATAGCAAAGAGGTTATATACAGAAAAACGTGATGCACATTCTTCAGTTATTTTTCTGCAGCAAGCAGAAAAATAAGTGCATATTGCAGTTTTGAAAGTAAAACTACCAAGGAAGATACAAAAGCGTAAGACAGAAATTTCGCGTTCTCGATCCATTTCTAAAAGACAGAAAATGGCGCTGAGAAGTGAATCTTCAGACGATAGAAACCTGAAATTTGCATATGTTATTTATCTTACACTGTAGGCATCAGTGATTTATCGATATTCCCATCCCTAAGGGGATGAAATAGCTGATGAATGTTTTCTTGAAAATACATTGCTATTAAGGCAATTTTGAAGCAAGAAATACAAAACTTCAGATGTAGATTTTTGATTGGAATTTTAAAAAGACGTTTTTCCATATATTTGGAAATGCAACCATTAATCAGGTGAAATAAGGGAAAATCTTTTAAGGTTGCTACTAAGACTATTTTGATGCTAGAAATGTGAAAATTTGGGTTTGGGACCATGTTCATAATTTTTTTTTTTAAAGCGTTTCGGCATGTTTTCAATTCTGCCAACAATGGTGTAATAGGGAGAGGCAAGTTGTATCAAAATACTTTATTAGGAATGCAATTTAAAGTTAAATCTATGAAAATTTATATTTAGAAGTAGAAACAAGCAATGCAGACCATGCAGTCTATGTGTGCGAAGCAGCGAGAAATTAGCTAGTATCACAATAAATGAAAGAATGCTTTGAGTCAGTATCTAGTTGACATTCGCGTCTTGCACTCGATTAATCAAAGTTAGTGTAATGGCGGGAAATATATTTCTTTCCAGCCAAATGCATCATTAAACCGAGCTCTTTTCCAAACCCTTTAATCGTCACTTTCTGATTCCTCAGGTTCTGAGTAACTACCAACTGTACATCTTCCTCTCCTCGCTGATGTTGAGGGCTGAGTGGTACAGCTTCGAGATTCTGTTGAAGACTCATTATTGTTAGAGAATTCAAACTCATTGTCACTTCTAGTGAGCATATCCTGGATATCTTTATCCATGCAACCAGGGCGACGTGACATTTCTGCTGCAGAAAACAACAAAATGATGAAAACGAACTGAAGTTAAATTCTCCAAAGACAGATCACAGCAACAAACTTACATGCACTCGTGAAATATACAGCCAGAACACTGAACAGCTACTGCAAGTGAAGAGCGAAAAGACAGCCCTGCGTGTTAACACATCAGTAGCACCAGGAAACCGTGACTCAGCACTCCTAAACTCACCGTAGCAGTGAGGGGGCCAGCAGCACTGGACATCAACAGATTGTTAGTGCTGTAGGGAAACCCAACCGCAACACGTCCACAGCACCAGGGGAAAGATGAGGCAGGATGAGTTAACACGTCCGCAGCAGTCAAAGGGTTAAAGTGTAAATATGCTTAAAATATTGTTTTTCTGACTGATTCCACAATGTCAAGGACAATTATATTTGGCATTTGTGGAAGGTACATAACATAAATGTTCTTACTTTGAAAGTATTAATTATGTATCTTGTTTTCTGACCTGTCATGTCGGTGTCTTCATTAATTTAAACCTCTGGGCTGAATTGCTATTGTTGATCCTGAAACATTTTCCTCCTGACATTTTGTTCTCAACTGCGAGTAACATTTTCCGAGGTAACTCAAAGACTGGCTGCTAACTGCTGGAGGTACCATTCATATGCAGCGTGCCAACATGCTATGAGTGCTGCCGAATATGAAACTATCTCCAACTGGCGTCATCTCTCTTGATTGTAGGTAATTGATCACGTGATTGGTGTGAAGTCAACCACCATATCTTATTTATAAGGTGCATCTGAAAAGTATGGTGAATGGTCTCAGAAAATACAAGACACAAGAGTTACAAACAAAATGCCTTTACTGACCTTCAAAGTAATCGCCATTGGCTACACTACTCTTCTACATCGGTTGTACAGCTGTTGGAAGCTGTCAGCAAATGCTTGCTGTGGAATCACACAAAGCACTGAGGTCACCCATTGCTGGTTCTCTGCAACTGTTGCTGATCTTCAACTCGTCTGCTATCATTCTCAAAGATGTTGATCATCCGCAAGCATCTGTCACACTTGTTTGGTGTTGTGATTGTCGACAGTTGACCTGAATGTGGCTCATCCTGGTTGATACCTTCCTTTCAGTCTCTAAAGTGTTTAAACCACTCAAACTTGCACGTTTTACTCACTGCTTCAACGCCATAAACTTGCGCTAACATCCCATGGGTCTTTGCTGCGGTTTTCTCTAATTTGGAACAAAATGCTTTGTTCAATTTTGCACTCCAGGTCGCAGTGACACGAGTTCTCACACTGACTGTTATGTGGGTCACAGCATGTGCCATTACTTCACTACAGTGCTTTGCACGATAGGAGGCACTTGTTGACATGGTTCTCAATGTGTTTGCATGGGTACCTCATCCTGGCCAGCACGGTTTGTAAAATTTGGGACTATACACCTGCCTTTTAAGATGCACCTTGTAATTCTGGACACTTCACTTTTCTATTAAAATTGTTGTGATGTTTCTGAATTTCTATAGCTTCTCTATATATGTGTGTAATAATAATAAGTCGTTGCTAGTATGCTTCTCTCTTTTACTTCATGATCACTGACTTCAAACACATTTTCTGCTGTGCTGATTTGTTGATATTTCCCAACCAACAGTACTTTTGTGTTCCATTAAACAAGTAGTAACTCTTCTTTTAGTTGTTCCGATATCTACTATGCCACAACTATGTGGAATTGTATATACCCCTGGGGCAGCTAAGGGGTGTATTTCACTGATCTTCTTAGTGGATCTGAAAATTGTTTGCACTTGATATTATGAATAAATGAAAGAAAAACTTTTCCTGCTGACAGTTCTCTCTTCCTTCTAGGGTGGAGTGCTCGATCTATCTCATGAACAATGTAACCTTTTTTTCTTAAATTACATTTGCAAATGGTTTTGTTCGTCTTGCAAATAGACTGGCTCACAGATATCATTGGCACCATCTAACCATGTTCTTATAACAGCTCTCTTCTGGGATGGTGGTTATGGAGGTGTCTGTATCTTTTCTGTAGACCTTGTGCCCTAAGGTCCCACCTGAATACTGATACGTCCAGAAATTTTAATTGTCTGTTACTCTTTCCCTCCATACAAAATTTTTAGATGTATTGGTAATCAAATGGGCAGATGGGACCTAAGGGTACAATGCTACAGAAGAGATACACATGCCAATCGTTACCTCCACAAGAAGCCGAACCATTGTCCTAACCAAAAGAGAGGTGGCATAAAATCATTGGTGGATACGGCTAATATCTGTGAGGCAGTTTTATTTTTAAGAGGAACTAAATTATTTGCAAATGCCTTTTTTAAGAAGCTGATAGTGAGATAGAGTGAGCACTCCATCTCAGGTCATTCCATGTCAACTCAAGGCCTCCCCACAGTCCAACATACACATACATGACACTCAATGCTGTGAAAGTTCTTACCAACTGACAGTTGCAACAAAACTCATGCCATAAGAATACTGTTTGTTTATAATAACTTTTCTACCTTATTATTTTGCCAAGCATTAGTAAAATATCAAGAGACACAAATAATCTTGAAATAATTAAAAAAAAATACTTAAATTTCTCTGATTCAGCACTATAAACAACAAATTATTCATAAGGCAATATCTACGAATATGTGTGCGCATCTTCTTCTTTAAAAAAAAAAAGCTTAGTCCACTGGAAGTAATAGAATAGAAACATTCCTGTTATATTTGATTTGACAAATGAAAAACCTTCAGCTGTTATTTTTTGGAATTTTAATTGCATGTTTCGGGAATACATTATTCTCATCTTCAGACCATTATAATAATGTTTTACATTGGTCAGCTGTGAAAGGATTTCGCGCCAAATCCTGGCAGTGTCAGCATTTAAAGGTAGCACTGGGTACGTCCCATCCTCTGTCTAACCAAAATGGAATACAGAGATTCCTGTTATGGTCTGTTCTCACATGACAGCTACTTAATTTGTTGTGTAACAGTTCGGTATGGAATCTAATAATTTAAACATTTTTACACTCACTCATATTTTGTTTAAATGCAAATACTCTTGAGTGTAATTACTGGTTGACTCTGTTTTGTTGGGAAAGTGCTTTATTGCTTAACATTTTATAGGCGCGTCTTGGAGATTTTTCCTTCAGCTACAGCTGTGGTGGCTGATTAAATAATGTGGGTATTGCACTCCATATAAGTTTCTAAAATTCAGCTTTCGCTCATGTGACAGGAATTGTAATGAAGAAACCTTAATGTTTCTGAGTAGAAAACCGACATCTTTCTGCAAAGGTCGGGTGTTCTGTTGTTTATTAGGCATTTTTCGATCTTAATAGAAAATGAAATTCTTCACTAAAAAGTTGTAGATGTCAAGAGAATGTTAAATAAAGTGTTCTGCAGTGTACTGTATCATACCTCCCAATGCTCTGAAGGAAACCTAATAAAGGTAAATGTGAAGTTTTTGTGGCTATTATTGATTTTTATTGCACTACATACCTTCCCTGTTGTAAAAAGTATGTTAGAATCAATTTAAACAATACTATTCACACTCATCCAATATCATATTCAGAAATGTATCTTGCCAGCTGCTTGGAGCACTGCTGTCATAGCATATAACAAAAATCAGTGGGGGTGTCATGATTGTATATGTCAAACTGTGGCCTTCCTGTTCAATCATCATGGATTTCGTTGAATTTTTATGTGAACAGTTGCACATACCTCCAATGAACATTGGTGAAGTCTAACATTCATCAAGGCAATACTGCAGGAGATGTAGTCACTTGTTTGGACCCATGCGGAAGCTCGCGTGCATTGGCCCTAAATTTCGACCTCATTTTACAAAAATAAATAAATAAATAAATAAACAACTTCTGTGTTCCTTAAAATGTTCCAAACTAGGTTCATTAGAAGGACCACTGCCTTAGCTGCAAAAGGAAGTAAATTTAATTATCCAACCTAGATTAACACTGGTATAAACGGTAATTAGAAGTAAAATGGGGCACTATAATTGTATCATAAGAAATGTAAACTTTAGTTATTTTAAGCTCTGGAAGAAATCACATGATAAACTTGAAACTAAATAGGTCTAGCTCAGTTTCACAAGGATGTGAAATATAAAATTTCATTCTCCCACTGTTTTCCAATATTTACAAATTTTTTTTTTATTAAATCTTGTAAATCAGTCTTATTTGAAACAATATTCTTTGTGTCCTACCATAACAGTGGATTTAATTTCTAATGTAGGATAATGATGCTATATAAATTGTATAAAAGTAGCCACAAAAATTGTGTAGCAAAAAGTTTCTACATACAAATTAAGCTAATAGGTTCATAACCTGTTTATGAAGGCATTAATCCTTCCATTTTTAATGTACAATACTCTAGCCAATAAGCCACAATGAAAGAAAACGTGACAATTTGGATAAAACAACTTAGTAACCCAAGGTTTTTAATTTAATTGATCGTTCACGTACTGACTTTAACAGAAGGGTATAAAAAGGTTATGGGTAAGTTTGGAGAGGATCTGGAGACCAACAGGAATATAAAACAGCTCTTGGGCTTAGTTACTGCAAACTCCTTTTTAAAGCATAAGAACATTCACCGGTATACTTGGGAATTTAGGGGAACAAGATCTATCCTTGTCTATAAAATAAGAGATCAGGAATTCAGAAGGCAGTCTAGGACACTTGTATTTTCAGATGGTTATTTTATGACATTGATCATTATTTAATCTGCAGTGAAATTCATTTTGTGAGGCCAAAAGTTTAGAAAAACAGGCACAAATACATAACAATGAACTCAGGAAGGTACCAGGTAGTTGAATGTAGTCGTTTACAGTCATTGGAAGAAGAGTCATTGGAAGCAGAGTGTGTGCTGATATGAAACTTCCTGGTGTGCCAGAACCGGGACAAGTTTCGCAAGAGAACTTCTGTGAAGTTAGGAAAGTAGGAGGTGACGTACTGGCAGAAGTAAAGTTGTGAAGACGGACTGTGAAGCATGCTGGGATAGCTCAGATGGCAGAGCACTTGCCTACAAAACACAAAGGTCCCAGGTTTGAGTCCTGGTTCTGACACACAATTTTAATTTGCCAGGAAGAAGAAGAAGGCATTAAAATGGCTCCATACTAGAATTCAAGGAGACAGAGAACATTATGTTGAAGAAACCAACAAAACCAAACAGATAATTGTAAAATTCAAGCAGAAATCATGGGAAGGCTTTGGAAATAAATTAGTAACTTCAGGTCAAGCCACAGGAAAACCATTTTGGAGCATAATTAGCAGTCTTCAAATGGGAGGGAAGAAGGAATTAGCAAGTGTTATTTACAGGCCAGGAAAGCTGCCATAGTTGGCATCGTGTAAGAAGGCACTTACACGCATAAAGGCAGTGTGATAGAGGAATTATGAAGGAGGGTAGGAGCCAGGACTGAATGCCAACAGTTAAGCCTGAGAGAGGAACATTGCATAACTCGCGTCCAGCCTTGTCACACGAGAATTAATGTTATTGGCTGCCAGTGTGGTAGTGAAGGGGGATGCGCAGAATGGCAGAATGGCAGAAAGTCATAACTCATCAAATACAGTGGAATTTTAAGTCTCTAATGGTAGGAGATAGAAGGTAGCAGATAAATTTTATAATGGTATTAAACTGTAAGACATACCCATGGGCAGGTATAGACTCTTGACCATAAGTTATTGGTCATGAACTGTAGGCTGAAACTGAAAAAAATGCAGAAAGCTAGAAAAAGGAGGAGATGGGACCTAGATGAATTAAAGGAACTTGAAGTTCTTGACAATTTCGGAGAGAGCTTTAGGCAACAATTGACAGAAACAGGGGGAAATAAAACAGTAGAAGAGGAATGGGTACCATTGAGAGGTGAAATAGTGAAGGTAGCAGAGGACAAAATAGGTAGAAAGGCAAGACCTACAAAAAATCCTTGGATATCACATGAAATACTAAATTTAATTGATGAAAAGAGAAAATATAAAAATTTCAGTAAATGAAACAGGCAAAATGGAGTACAGACGACTAAGAAATACAACAAGCAACAGTGTAAAGTTTCTGTGGCAGTGTTATTTGATCTTTTCTGATACTATTAGTTGTTGTTGTTACTTGATTTGTAGAGACTGAGGTTTGTTGATTGCTGTAGTTAAGAGGTACTTCCTCGTTCTTTTGTAGAAACGTAACTTAATAACATAGACGTCTAGTTTTTCTTAACAAATAATTGTGAAATTTTACCATGAGTGAAAAGTGTGGGCTCTGTCGTAGGGTCGTACGTAGTGGGCTGCAGTGTGGGATTTGTAGTAAGTATTTTGATGGGGGGAGTGCAGTGGGGAAGCCAGTGGGCATAAGGTGAGGTTCTCTTCTGGAACTGTAGGATTTGTAGCAGGAATAAGATGATAGAGGAGCAGGAGCGTTTGATCTGCACCCTTCAGGTGCAGTTGAAAAACGCTGAAGAGGAACTAGGTAGGTTGAGGAGGGGAAGGGGGGCTGGGGAATGGGAACTGGCAGTTGGCAAGAAGGTAGCTAGGAGAAGGTGTTCAGATAGCTTTACATTGCAAATTGCAAATAGGTTAGACCAACTGTCAGAGTTGAGTGGAGATGAACCTCCTGTAGCTGTAGATGTAGGAAATACACAGCAGATCTCAGCTGTTAGGAAGCCGAAATTTTTAGAGAGGGCTCTTAGGAAGAAGTAGGTTCTGCTGCTAGGCAGTTCTCATGGCAGAGATGTTGACCAACAGTTGCAGGAATTACTTGGGAGTGAGTACCAGGTCACTTGTAACATAGGGGACTTATGTAGGAATTTCTCAAAAGAGGATCAGGTAGTTATTGTGGATGGGACCGGGAATAGTCTTGATAGGGACAGGGAATATGATATAGGTGGTGATCTGGAAAGGATAGTAACTCAAACTGGTGGCACGAATGTGCATTTCGTGCAGCTGTTTCAGCATCAATGATAGGCCTTGTCTTAATACGGCTGTCAGCCGTGTTAACATGGGGCTTGAGAAGGCGCTGATGACGGAGGGCATGGATCACATTGCAGTGGTGCCAGTTGAGACTATCCAAAGGTCAGATTTTACTAGGCACGGCCTGCACCTCAATAGGCATGGGAAGGGGAGGTTAGCAAAGCTCATAGGTGACAGTGTAGTAAGGGGTGGGGGTGTCACTCATGGAAAAATTCCTGTAGTAGTTGGTGTTAGGGCTGCACCTTTTTTAGACTGAAGACAGCTGATAGGTATTCCTGCTTAAAGGAAGTCCCTCTAAGAAAGGATCCACCTTTGACAAAGTTTAAGAATATAGGTAATAAGGAAATTACTGTTTTTCATCAAAATATACAGGGTATCAGAGATAAAGTTAATGAACTGCTTATTGATACTGATTCTGACATTATTGGTATTTCAGAGCAGTTTTTAAGGGTGTGACAATTTTGAGACTTCCTTTGCCAGGATAGAGGTTAGCTGCCTTCTACTCTAGGAGTTCCTTGCAGTGTGGGGGAGTGGCCATGTATGTAAAAAACGATTTTTCATTGGAGTCAATCGATTTTTCTAAACACTGCACAGAACAGATATTTGAATGTTGTGCAGGAGTTGTTAATGTTAATGGAACTAAACTAGTAATAGTTGTTATTTATAGATCCCCTGACTCAGATTTTAAAATGTTTCTGCCCAAGCTGGAATTGGTTCTGGGTTCACTGTATAGGAAGTATAAAAATTTAATTGTGTGTGGAGATTTCAACACTAATTGCGTAGGTGATAGCTCAAGGAAAAGTCAGTTGTTAGATCTGTTTAATTCCTATAATGTGATGCAAACAGTATTTTTTCCAACGAGAGTGCAAGGAAATAGCAGTTCTTCCATTGACAATATATTTGTTCATTCTTCATTACTAGAGGGGCACTCTGTCAGCAGAATAGTAAATGGCCTATCAGATCATGATGCCCAACTTTTAATTCTAAAAAGTATTTGTTCTCAAACAAATGTTAAACATAAATATCAACCACTCAGAAAAGTTAATCCAGTTGCAATTGAGACCTTTTTAAGCTTAATTAAGGAACAAGAATGGCAGGATGTTTATAGTGCTGATAATGCAGATGATAAATATAATGCTTTTCTGAACACATTTCTTATGCTGTTTGAAAGTTGATTTCCGTTAGATCGCTCAAAACAGGGTACTTTCAGTAACAGACAGCCAGGGTGGCTGACAAAGGAGACGAGAGTATCATGTAGAACTAAGCGGGAGTTGTATAAAAATGTTAGAAGCAGTCAGAATGAAGATGCAGTAGCTCATTACAAACAGTACTGTAAGGTTCTGAAAAATGTCATTAAGAATGCAAAAAGTATGTGGTATGCAAAAAGAATAGCAAACTCTCGGGATAAAATTAAAACTATCTGGTCAGTCGTGAAGGAAGTGTCAGGTCAGCAGTAACAGGTAGAAGATATAACGTCAGTGCGTAGTAGGAATGTTTCTGTTACTGACAAGTTAGATATATGCGCAATATTCAATAATCGCTTTATGAATATAGTAGGGAAACAAAACAAAACTCTAGTTTCTACAGGTAATCATATAACGTTTTTAGAAAATGCCTTTCCGAGGCTGTTACCTGAAATGGTTCTTCATGATACTTCCATAGGTGAGATTGAGTCAATAATTAAATCACTAAAGACTAAGGACTCTAGTGGATATGATGGGGTATCTATCAGAATTCTTAAGTACTGTTCTCCATATGTTAGCCCAGTACTAAGCAATATTTGTAATTTTTCCTTTCAGAATGGTCAGTTTCCTAACAGATTAAAGTACTCAGTAGTGAAACCACTTTATAAACAAGGAAAAAGGGATAATGTAGACAACTATAGACCTATTTCTATGCCATCGGTTTTTTCTAAGGTTATTGAAAAGCTGTATATTAAAGATTAATTGATCATTTCAGTTCACATAATTTATTGTTAAACTTACAGTTTGGCTTTAGAAGTGGTTTAACGACTGAAAATGCTATATTTTCTTTTCTCTGTGAGGCACTTGATGGGTTAAATAAGAGGCTACAGACATTAGGCATCTCCTTTGATTTACCAAAAGTGTTTGATTGTGTTGATCACAAAATATTGTTGCAGAAGTTGGAATAGCTAAGCAGGAGTGGCCAGAAGACAATTGCAAGACTGTAGAAGAATGTACAAATAGCGGAAAAATATACACCGCCTACAGGAACTTAAAAAGTGATATTTGGAGACAAGAAAAGCAGCTGTATGAAAATAAAACATGTAGATGGAAAACCAGTTCTCAGCAAAGAAGGGAAAGCTGAAAGGTGGAAAGAGTATATAGAGGGGCTTTACAAAGGAAATGTACTTACAGACAATATTGTAATAAAGGAAGAAGAAATAGATGAAGATAAAATAGGAGCTACTATACTGAGAGAAGAACTTAACAGAGCCCTGAATGACATAAGTCGAAAGAAGGCCCCTGGGGTAGATGACATTCCCTCAGAACTACTAAGGTCTCTGGAAGATCCAGCCACGACGAAACTATTTCAACTGGGTCGTAAGATGTTAAAGATAGGCAATATACCCTCGGACTTTAAGAAAAAAGTAATAATCTCCATTCCAAAGAAAGCAGGTGCAGACAGGTGTGAATATTATAGAATCATCAGTTTAATAAGTCATGGTTGCAAAATACTTACACGAATTATTTACAGAAGGATGGAAAAGCTGGTAGAAACAGACCTCGGGGAAGATACGTTTGGATTCAGAAGAAATGTGGGAACAAGGGTGGTAATACTTACTTTATAGCTTATCTTAGAAGATAGGTTAAGGAAAGAGAAACCTACATTTCTAGCTTTCGTAGATTTGGAGAAAGCTTTTGACAATGCTGATTGGGATACACTCTTTCAAATTCTGAAATCAGCAGTAGTAAAATGTAGGGAACAGAGGGTTATTTACAACTTGTATAAAAACCACACAGCGCTTATCAGAGTATAAGGGCATGAAAGGGATGCAGAGGTTGGAAAGGGAGTAAGACAGGGTTTTAGCCTTTCTCCCATGCTATTCAATTTGTACATTGAGCAAGCTGTAAAGGAAAGCAAGGAGAAATTTGGAGAAGGGATTAAAGTTCAAGGTGAAGAAATAAAAACATTGCATTTTGCCAATCACATTGTAATTCTCTGAGGCAGCAAAAGACCTGGAAGAGCAGTTGAACGGGATGGACAGTGTGTTGAAAGGTGCATACAAGATGAACATTAACAAGAGTAAAACAAGGGCAATAGAGTCTAATAAAATTGAGTGAAGCTGAAGGAATTAGATTATGTAACAAAACAATGAAGGTGGTAGATGAGTTATATTACTTGGGCGGTAAAATAACATGTGATAGTAACAGTACAGAGGATATAAAATGCAGAATGGCAATGGGAAGAAAAGCCTTTTCGAAAAAGAGAAATTTGTTACTATCGAATATTAATTCAAGTGTAAGGAAGTCCTTTCGGAAGGCATTTGTGTGGAGTGTTGCACTGTATTGGAATGAAACGGACGATAAACAATGTGGACAGAAAGAAGATAGAGGCTTTTGTAAATGGGGTGCTACAGAAGAATGCTAAAGATTAGCTTGGTGGATTGCATAACTAATCAAGAGATACTGAACAGAATTGGGGAGAAAAGGAATTTCTGCAATACCTTGACATCAAGGAATCATAAATTTAGCAATGGAGGGAAGTGTGTGGGGTAAAAATCACAGAGGGAGACCAAGAGATGAGTACAGTAAGCAGATTCAAATGGCTGTAGGTTGCAGGTCTTATGAAGAGATGAAGAAGCTTGCTCAGGATTGAGTAGGGTGAGAGCTGCATCAAACCAGTCTCCGGACTAAAGACCACAACAACAATGGGAGTTGTGACAGATCCCATCTGACTGGACAGAAGTAGGAATCGCACCAATTTTCAAGCACAGAACCATAAAAGGTTGTAATAGCTACAAAGGTATCTTTTTAATTAGCATTGTGGGCAAAATCTTTTCAGGTGAGTGCGAGTGTTATTTGAAGACAAGTTGGATGAAAATCAGGGCGGTTTCAGGCCTCTTAGAGACTGTCAGATCTTTAACTTACAGTAGATAATGCAAAAGTGCTATGAGTGGGAAAGGGAATTGTATCTATATTTTATAGATATAGATAATGCTTATGACCACAGTTCCTAGGAGGAAGCTATTGTCAGTTTTACAAGATTATGGAATGGAAGACAAACTTCTGCAGGCAATTAAAGGTCTTTGATGAAGATTGTCAGGCAGCAATTAGAGTTGACAGTTAATTGAGTTCATGGTTCAGGTAGTTTCAGAGTAAGATAAGGCTGTAACCTGTCACCATAGTTGCTCATACTATTTATGGATCATATGTTGAAAGCAATAGACTGGCAGGGAGAGATTAAAAGAGGTGAAAACAAAATAAGCAGTCTCGCATATGTAGACGATTTAGTTGTGATGGCAGATTCGATAGAAAGGTTACAATCTAATATTTCAGAGCTAGATCAGAGGTATATGGGTTATGGTATGAAGATCAATATCTCTAAACTGAAAGTGACGTCTATGGGAAAGAGATTTAAACAGAATGAGTGCCAAATAGGAGAAACAAAGTTAGTTCAGGTGAATAGTTTCAAGTACTTAGGATGTATTTTCTCACAGGATGTCAACATTGTGAAAGAACATGAATCATGGTCTATCAAACCTAATGCAGTGAGTGCTCAGCTAAGATCTACACTCTTTTGCTAGGAGGAAGTCAGCAGTGCACCGCTCTATCTTTCAACCAACTTTATTGTATGGAGTGAAAGCTGGGTGGATACAGGTTACCTTATTAATAAGGGTGAGGTTGTAGATGTGAAAGTAGCAAGAATGATTGGAGATACTAATAGATGAGAACAATGGCAGGAGTTTACACAATGAGGAAATCAAAGAAAAACGGAATGAACACCATTGATGAAACAGTTACAGTGAACATGCTGATGGTTGGGTCATGTTAAACACGAGAGAAGCAAGGGTATCTAAGTGGCTCAAGAGTTTGGCAGTAGAGGGTGAGAGGAGTTGAAGTAGACCGAGAAGAAAGTATTTAGATTCGATCAAGAATGATTTTGAAGTTAAAGGCTTTACATCAGACCAGGCATCAATGTTAGCATTGATTAGGAAGTCATGGAGGACTTTTATTAGGCTTACTGTGCTACAGACTGAGCGCTGAAAGGCCTAACCAGTCTCTGATGATGATGATGGTGATGATGAGTCATCTAAAACAAAACTTCATTTGATTTTTCAACTTGTGCTAAGAATAACCGAAAATAGGTGACAAATTTTTGGTAATGTGCCATTGCAACATGATACTTTTCTGGTACCTGTTGATTATGTTTTATTTTTAAATTGGCAAACTATATATTATTATATTGCATTGGTCTGGGGTGGCATTGTAACTGCCGATTCAGCAGCCAGCAACCCCATTGCCATAGAGGTGATGCCTGATAGCTGTGCAATACCATTCATGAGTGGGTTCCTTCATGCAGGTTTCCTAGTCTGTAAATGAATTCTAATTGACCACCCGCAGAGCTCTCAGGACACCACTAAGCACATAAAAATGGCTGTCACAGGATGTGTGTGACGTCTGATGTGCAGGAAAGTCTAAACTTGACGCATTTTAAACTTCACTGTTATTGATGGGGGCGAGGGGGGGGGGTGTGTGAATGTTCAAATAAAGTTTCAACTAAATCTGTGATAGTTGAGCAGAAAATTGTGGAAACATTTTTCTTCAATTTAATCATAGCATCAAGGATTGGAAAAGTATTGGTCATCAGACATCTTCAGACCCACTAAGTAGAGCAGTGGAAAACACTTGGCACCCCTTTGTTACCCCAGGGATATTATACAATTTCATATAGTTGTGGCGCAGTTTATACTGGAACAACTAAATGCAGTGTTAATCCACATTTAACGCAGAAGGAACTGTTGACTGAGACATAATGACGAATAAGTCGTAACAGACTGTGTAAGACTCGAGACGAACAGACTAGTGTGGACTTCTCATTATTACACACATATGTATAGAGAAGTGATAGAAATTCAGAAATACCACAACAATTTTAAAAGAAAAAAGGAAGGTCTCAGATTAGATGAGATATGGTGGTCGACTTTGCACCAATCAAGTGACCATAGTTATTAATATTGGCAACAATCATAAATGCCACAAAAAATATGAGCAGACATAGCCAATGGTATGTTGGGTTGAGGGGAAAACACAATGGAAGTTAGTGAAAGAAATTACACAAATAAATTCCACTGCAACGAATAATGCCTTTCTTTTAATGATTTCTACCCCACCTCAAGCATCATTCCTGTGACACTCTGTCTCCTATACTGCAATAGTACAAAATGAGCTGCTCTTCTCTGAACTTTGTCTAAATCGTCAGTCAGCCCCACCTGGTGTGGGTCCCACAATGTGCAGCAATACTCCAAAGTAGAATGCTCAAGTGTAGTGCAGGCAGTTTTTTAATAGAACTGTTGCATGTTTTAAGTGTTCTGAAATGAAATGTAGTTTTTGGTATGCCATCCCTACAATATTTTCTGTGTGTTCTTTCCAATTTAAGTTGCTCGTAACAGTTATTCCTAGGTATTTAGTTGCATTGAGGCCTGTAGATTTGTCTGATTTATTGAGTAAATAAAGTTTGGTTTTCTTTTAGTGGTCATTTGGATGACTTCACACTTATCATTATTAAGGGCCATTATCAATTTTTGCTGCATACAGACATCTAAATCATATTGCAGTTGCATTTGTTCTTTGGTGACTTTACTAAACAATAAATGAAAACTTTAAGAACATGATAACAGGTGATGAGATGTGGGTGTATGGAAATGATGCTGAAACGAAGATGCAGTTGTTGTAATTGATGGCAAAAGGGTCACCTCACCCAAAAAGAGAATGCAAGAGCCGGTGAAAGATCAAAGTGATGTTGGTTGTGTGTTTTTTATTAAAGGCATTTTTCGTCATAAATCTGTGCCATGTCGTCATATGGCAAGCAAGGAAGACTACGAGAGAATTCTAGTGTGCTTGAGGGGTGATGTGTGCAGGGATAGACATCAACTGTGGGGAAACTAGAGTTGGATGTTGTATGGCAACAATCTGCCAGATCAAGTGTCGCTCCTTGTCTGCAGCTATATAGCAAAACACCACATTCCTGTTATGCCCCATTCACTGTATTCTCTGGACCTAGCCCCAGCAAACATTTTCATTTCCCAAATTGAAAAACACGTTGAAAGGACATTGTTTTCAAATCATAGATGAAATAGAGGACAGTGTGATGAGAAACCTGTGTGCCATCCCACAAAATATGTTCCAGAAAGCATTCTAAAATTGAAAGAAATGATGGGAATTGTGTATTGCCAGTAGAGGAAACTATTTCGAAGGGGACAGAGCTTCAAATGTTCACAGTACGCAATAAAGCTGATACACCAAACTTTCGGTTTCTTTTTGAACACACCTTGCAAATTGATTAAATTCTTATATTGGGTAACAGAAAGATTACTAAAATAAAGAGTGTGCTTGATTTATACTCAAATAGTTTATCATCTTTGTAATGGTATCATCACAAAGATCATTACTAATAGTACAGAAGCTGATTTTTCAGTAGTTCACCACCAAAGTAAACCTCTATGGGATGCAATGTGATATGGCTTTTCTCCCAGTTAACTTCTTAAGCCACATATTAAATTGAAAAATGCATATATTTTAGCGAAATTCATCAAAATGATACATAGCATCGTCAATATTTTCGTCAGAAGGTGGTGGTGTTTGTCGGGTCATGTCTTTTTGGTAACAGTTCTTCTGTTCAGCAGTTGCATTATACCTCCTAGCATGTCCATGTGAATATTGAACCTACTGTCCATATTGTTACCTTTGTTTTGAATCATATGCTTTGAAAAATATGAGTATAAGTAGTAACTCATTACCAAGACAAACTTTGATCACAGATAGGCACGGAGAGAGGAAAAAAAAAACAAAAAAAAAAACACACACACACACACACACTTACTTTTAGAATACGCAATACATTCATACAGTCACAATTCACTAATATATGACAGTCATATCTGGCTGCTGCTGCAAGGCCCCTGTAATGAGAGCAACTGAGTATGGTGGGCTGTTGCCTGGTGGAGCTTGGTTGGAAGAGTAGCTTTGGAACGCAGTTGTGTGTATGTGTGGTGGGACGGGGAGGAGGGAGCATTTGAGAAGGGGAAATGTTGTGAGTCAGTGTGGAATGAAACAAGAATTGGAAGAAGATGTAGGATAGAAAGGGCGTTACATGTTGGATGTGTGGTATCTGGTGACAGTAGGTTACTGTAATTTGAGGTCTATTTTTGGGCTTGGAGAATATATTATGAAGCAGAGAATGTACTGTGCAGTTCAGAAAAGCTGGTAGTTATGTGGGTGGGAGGGGGGATGTAGATAGCCCAGGTTGTGAAGCAGCTATAGAAATCAGGCATCCTCGGTTGCACAGTGGTAGTGCCAGACTACAAATCCAAAGGTCGCGGGTTCGATCCCTGCCAGGTCCTAGGATTTTTATCTGTCACTTTCCATTTCTTTCACCTCTGGCAATATTGCTCATGTGAAAAATACTGAGTAGCACCGTGATTCGGAACCCACGTTAAACTGTAGGTCCCCCCCCCCCCCCCCCCAATAACTGGCTGGGTAAGTCAGTTCGAAGGTTGGAGGAAGGCAACGGCATACCACATCCAAACAGGACCATGCCTAGTAAAGCACTGTGGTGTTCAAACCAATCTTCAGATTGTTGACTGCTTTACTTTTTATATATGTGGCATTACATGTAGTTGAGCATAACATGCTTGATTTCGATGGCTGTGTCATAACTGGGCCATCTGCATCTCCTCCTCCCCCTACTCTAATCCTCCCCCATTTGCTGTTCCCCAAACCCCTTTCTCACTTGGTTCCTGAGGTACCTCTCTTTCCATCAATGTAATATCTACATGCAGCATTGGGCAGTGCTGGTAAGCACTCCCACACTAACCCTGCATCCTTCCCCACCCAGTATCTCTTACTGTGGAGACATCACTTGGTGGAATTACTGGGGGAGGGGGGGGGGGAGATTTTTGAAACCATCTACCAGATAACATGCATAAGTGCATTTCTGGTAAACATTGTTGCAGGTGATGAGTCTTGGGTTCCACTGTCACCAACCAACTAAATGAAAAGTTCAAGCAAGGAATGGCACCACATCTCATTGCCGAAAAAGAAAAACTATTTGCACTCAACTATCTGCTGAAAAAGTCATGCTCATTCTCTTCTGGGATGCAAATGGAGTAATTTTGGAGTTTTCCATTGATAGGGGGCCAATAATATTGTCATGTTGCAATGGAAGTAGGCTTGACTCCGAAGGCAACTAAACACAGCACTTATACTGAAAGCACGTTTATTACGTACTCAACATACACACAGCACTGACTGCATCTCAGGCAGAGTGCTCTGCTGTTTATACACAGACAGAATTTACCAGAAATTAGAAGAACAGTTAACATAAGAAACAAGTAAAATTTACAAGTGAACATAAGAAAGATGTAAAACCTTCTGGAATTGTAAATTACAAAGAAATAAATTTTTGCCGGTGGGCGGGATTGAACCTGCGACCTTCTGCTCCGCAGTCCGTGATGCTGGCCCCTGCGCCACGCCGGCAGTTGGTGTTCGTGGTCTCTCGCGGCATTGCTCCCTCTCCTGGAGAAACAGCGACCCGCTGTTATGATCCCTGTGGAGCCAGCTGCAATGTCCTGGATCTTGACTGTGTCATGGGTCCTCTGTATGACAGTTCAAGAGAATCCTTCCCTTCCCCGCGATTATCGACGACAGACGTTCCTGTCGTGGCTTCATCAGGAACATTACCGTCCTTAAAGTCCTTGAACAAGAAGCCATTGTCGTCTACCTACTCTTCATGATCGTAGTAAGGCTTCATGCGCAGGACGTGAACAATGTCTCTTCATTTTTGACGTTTCGACGACGGCTCATAATCCTCAACTTCGTATGTGACGTCTGACAGGCGGCGTATGACATGATACAGACCAAAGTATCGCTTCAATAACTTTTCTGACAGTCCAATCTTCCGTACAGGGGTAAAAATCCACATCAAATCTCCTGGCTGTACATAACAGGTCGGTGCTTGTCGTTATACCGCTGACGGTCCTTCTCCTGGGCGTCCAGTGTCCGTATGTGAGCCAGCTGTCTTGCTTCTTCAACCCTGGTGATGAGCTGTTTAACATAGTCATCCTGAGTGTCATCCGGTTGGAACGGGAACAGCGTATCCATTGTCATCTCAGCTTCACGGCCGTGGTGCAGGAAAACCGGAGTGAAGCCTGTGTTGTCTTGTCTTGCGGTATTGTAAGCAAATGTCACGACTGGCAGAATTGTATCCCAATCCTTCTGCTCAACATCGACGTACATCGACAGCATGTCGGCTAACGTCTTGTTAAAACGTTCCGTAAGACCATTTGTCTGAGGATGGTATGCAGTTGTCATTCTGTGGACAATGTTGCACAGTGACATTACCTCTGATACTAATACACTACAGCGTAGTGTGTGAGGTAGTCAGTGCAGACTATTATCCAACGGTTACCGGTTGGCGACTTCGGGAACCTCCCTAAAAGATCGATCCCAACTCGGTGGAATGAAGCTGCTGCCGGCGGAATCGGTACGAGATGTCCTGGAGCTAATTGCGGCACATGCTTCTTTTTTTTTTATTTTTTTTTATTTGTTTTTTCTGTTCCATAGGACCCACTTCAGGAGTAAGACTCCATGGTCATGGAACAAGTCAATACATTAATTGTTACACAATAATGGTAATAGAAAAATTTTAAGTAGTCCTTTGCACACGACAATCTTAAGACAAAGTGAAAAGAACCAATAAAGAAAAAAATTAATTAGCTTAATTGTTTAACTTTTCTAGGAGTTCCTCGACAGAATAAAAGGAGTGAGCCACGAGGTAACTCTTCAATTTAGATTTGAAAGCATGTGGATTAGTGCTAAGATTCTTAAGTTCTTGTGGCAGCTTATTGAAAATGGATGCCGCAGAATACTGCACCCCTTTCTGAACAAGTGTTAAGGTGGTGTGGTGCAAGTGTAGATTAGACATCTGTCTAGTATTCACCGAGTGAAAGCTACTAACTCGTGGGAATAAGCTGATATTATTAACAACAAACGACATTAAAGAAAAAACGTATTGTGACGCCAGAGTCAAAATTCCCAGACTACTGAAAAGGGGTCGACATGACGTTCGCGAACTTACACCAGATATTGCTCGAACCGCCCGTTTTTGAGCCAGAAATATCCTTTTCGCATCAGGCGAGTTACCCCAAAAAACAATGCCGTACGTCATAAGTGAGTGAAAGTAAGCGAAATAGA
The DNA here is from genome assembly GCA_026315105.1 of Locusta migratoria. NCBI lineage: Eukaryota > Metazoa > Arthropoda > Insecta > Orthoptera > Acrididae > Locusta > Locusta migratoria. Next base: position 895,147,509 of record CM048744.1, read on the forward strand.
CTACTTTTCGTGTTGAAAAATCACTTATCTCAGATATTGTTCTAATGGTAAATATAGCAGAATTTAGCCTTGGAACAAGATCCTGAACATGGGCTTTCCATGACAGCTTACTGTCTATATGAACACCTAGAAATTTGAACTGTTCAGTCTCACTTATCACATGCCCATTATGTGTAATCATAATGTCAGATTTCGTCAAATTATGTGTTAGAAATTGTAAAAACTGAGTTTTACTGTGATTTAACATCAACTTGTTTTCTATAAGCCATGAACTTATCTCTTGAACTGCATTATTTGTTACTGTGTCAATATTAAGAGCAACATCCTTCACTACCAAGCTGGTATCATCAGCAAACAAAAATATTTTACAATCACCTGTTATACTCGAAGGCATATCATTTATATAAATAAGAAACAGCAATGGTCCCAAAACAGACCCCTGGGGCACCCCATACTTAATTGTGCCCCATTGGGATTGCACGTCATAGCCATTTTCTACATTGCAGAGAATTACCTTCTGTTGTCTATTATTAAAGTAAGAGGTGAACCAGTTGTGGGCTACTCCCCGTATTCCATAATGTTCCAACTTCTGCAACAATATTTTGTGATCAACACAATCAAACGCTTTTGTTAAATCAAAGAAGACGCCTAATGTCCGTAGCCTCTTATTTAACCCATCAAGTGCCTCACAGAGAAACGAAAATATAGCGTTTTCGGTCGTTAAACCACTTCTAAAACCAAACTGTACGTTTGACAGGAAATTATGTGAACTGAAATGATCAATTAATCTTGAATATACAGCCTTTTCAATAACTTTGGAAAAAACCGATGGCAAAGAAATAGGTCTATAGTTGTCTACATTATCCCTTTCTCCTTTTTTATAAAGCGGTTTCACTACTGAGTACTTTAATCTGTTAGGAAACTGACCATTCTGAAAGGAAAAATTACAAATATGGCTTAGTACTGGGCTAACATATGGAGAACAGTACTTTAGAATTCTGCTAGATACCCCATCATATCCACAAGAGTCCTTAGTCTTTAGTGATTTAATTATTGACTCAATCTCACCTATGGAAGTATCATGAAGGATCATTTCAGGCAACAGCCTCGGAAACGCATTTTGTAAAAACGTTATATGATTACCTGTAGAAACTAGAGTTTTGTTTAGTTCCTCTACTATATTCAGGAAGTGATTATTGAATATTGCACATATATCTAACTTGTCAGTAACAGAAACATTCCTACTACGCACTGACGTTATATCTTCTACCTGCTGCTCCTGACCAGACACTTCCTTCACGACTGACCAGATAGTTTTAATTTTATCCCGAGAGTTTGCTACTCTTTTTGCGTACCACATACTTTTTGCATTCTTAATGACATTTTTCAGAACCTTACAGTACTGTTTGTAATGAGCTACTGCATCTTCATTCTGACTGCTTCTAACATTTTGATACAACTCCCGCTTAGTTCTACATGATACTCTTATCCCCTTTGTCATCCACCCTGGCTGTCTGTTACTGAAAGTACACTGTTTTGAGCGTTCTAGCGGAAAGCAACTTTCAAACAGCATAATAAATGTGTTCAGAAAAGCATTATATTTATCATCTGCATTATCAGCACTATAAACATCCTGCCATTCTTGTTCCTTAATTAGGCTTAAAAAGGTCTCAATTGCAACTGGATTAACTTTTCTGAGTAGTTGATATTTATGTTTAACATTTGTCTGAGAACAAATACTTTTTAGAATTAAAAGTTGGGCATCGTGGACTGATAGGCCATTTACTATTCTGCTGACAGAGTGCCCCTCTAATAATGAAGAATGAACAAAAATATTGTCAATGGTAGAACTGCTATTTCCTTGCACTCTCGTTGGAAAAAATACTGTTTGCATCATGTTATAGGAATTAAATAGATCTAACAGCTGACTTTTCCTGGAGCTATCACCTACACAATTACTGTTGAAATCTCCACACACAATTAAATTTTTATACTTCCTATACAGTGAACCCAGAACCAATTCCAGCTTGGGCAGAAACATTTTAAAATCTTAGTCAGGGGATCTATAAATAACAACTATTACTAGTTTAGTTCCATTAACATTAACAACTCCTGCACAACATTCAAATATCTGTTCTGTGCAGTGTTTAGAAAAATCGATTGACTCCGATGAAAAATCGTTTTTTACATACATGGCCACTCCCCCACACTGCAAAGAACTCCTAGAGTAGAAGGCAGCTAACCTGTATGCTGGCAAAGGAAGTCTCTTAATTGTCACACCACTTAAAAAGTGCTCTGAAATTCCAATAATGTCAGAATCAGTATCAATAAGCATTTCATTAACTTTATCTCTGATACCCTGTATATTTTGATGAAAAACAGTAATTCCCTTATTACTTATATTCTTAGACTTTGTCAAAGGTGGTTCATTTCTTAGAGGGACTTCCTTTAAGCAGGAATATCTGTCAGCTGTCTTCAGTCTAAAAAAGGTGCAGCCCTAACACCAAATACTACAGGAATTTTTCCATGAGTGAAACCCCCACCCCCTACTACACTGTCACCTATGAGCTTTGCCAACCTCCCCTTCCCATACCTATTGAGGTGCAGACCATGCCTAGTAAAATCCGACCTTTGGATAGTTTCAACTGGCACCACTGCAATGTGATCCATGCCCTCCGTCATCAGCGCCTTCTCAAGCCCCATGTTAAGACGGCTGACAGCCGTATTAAGACAAGGCCTATCATGACGCTGAAACAGCTGCACGAAATGCACATTCGTGCCACCAGTTTCAGTTGCTATCCTTTCCAGATCACCACCTATATCATATTCCCCGTCCCTATCAAGACTGTTCCCGGCCCCACCCACTATAACTACCTGATCCTCTTTTGAAAAATTCCTACATAAGTCCCCTATGTTACAAGTGACCTGGTACTCACTCCCAAGTAATTCCTGCAACTGTTGGTCAACATCTCTGCCATGAGAACTGCCTAGCAGCAGAACCTTCTTCTTCCTAAGAGCCCTCTCTACAGATTTCGGCTTACCAAAAGCTGAGGTCTGCTGCGTACTTCCTACACCTACAGCTACAGGAGGTTCATCTCCACTCAACTCTGACAGTTGGTCAAACCTATTTGCAACTTGCAATGTAAAGCTATCTGAATACCTTCTCCTAGCTACCTTCTTGCCAACTGCCAGTTCCCATTCCCCAGCCCCCCTTCCCCTCCTCAACCTACCTAGTTCCTCTTCAGCGTTTTTCAACTGCACCTGAAGGGCACAGATCAAATGCTCCTGCTCCTCTATCGACTTATTCCTGCTGCAAATCCTACAGTTCCAGGAGAGAACCTCACCACAATGCCCACTGTCTTCCCCACTGCACTCCCCCCCATGAAAATACTTACTACAAATCCCACACTGCAGCCCACACTGCTTCCGTCGCTGGCACTCTTTACAGTGACTCACATAGTGCTTGACAGATCGGTAGAGACCTTTCCAATAATACCTGCGTCTGATTCTGTCTAGGGTGTTCACAAATCCCAGATGACCGGATATTGGAGCATCATGGAAATATTTGAGAATAGCTGGCTGGAGATGAGCTGGAACAACAAGTAGCCATTTGGGGCCCAAGGGATCGTAGTTGCTCTTGTACAATGTTCCGTTTATAAGTTGGAACTCTCCATTGGTCGGTTCTCCTTTCTCCAAGGCCTCTATCATTTTTAATAGTGTTGGATCTTCCCTCTATTCAGCTGTAACGTCATCTAATTCAGTGAGAGCTGAAATTTTATTAATGCTGTTGTGTTCCACTAATGGATTCCTCAAAAGGCAGTCGGCATCCTTGTGTTTGCGCCCGTTCTTGAATACCACTGTGACATCGTACTCTTGGAGTCTTAGTGCCCATCTTGCTAGTCGACCTGATGGATCCTTCAAGCTAGTCAGCCAACACAAAGAATGGTGGTCTGTCACAACGGTGAATGGTTTGCCGAATAAATACGGCTGGAACTTGTTGATAGCCCAGATAACCGAGAGACATTCTTTTTCAGTTGTAGAGTAGTTTATCTCGGACTTTGAGAGTACTCTTGACGCATAGGCTATCACTTTTTCGGCACCTTCCTGAACTTGTACAAGCACTGCAGAGTCATTCCATGTCAACTCAACACAGTTTACATTAAAATTTTTCTTCGCCATCTCAGATTTCAATGAAATTTGGTATACTGGTACCCCCCTTATAGAGAAAAAAATACCAAATTTCAACTTGATATCTCAAATGGTTTCAAAATTACACGTTGTTAAAGTTTTCAAAAAGACCTCCTAATTGGCCTGTTTTTGAAACTTTAAACTGCTATAGTGACTCTCAGAATCAAGCTAGAAAGATGAGAGAGGTGTCATTTTGCAATATTTTTCAAGCCCTTTCCAAAAATATGTAACCCTATAAGGGTAATAGTATATTTTTTTACCAATTTCAAAATTAAAAATTTAATTTTAAATTTTTCAGAATGCGCCACTTTTAAAATTTTGAAAAAATTCTCAAATAGTCCTTGTAGCGTGGTTAATTGATAGTATAAGTTTCATAATGGGATCATAATGGGTTCTTACAGAAAAATGCATTCGAAAACAAGCTTACATTAGAATTTTCACTATAACAACGACTAATTGAGCTAATGTCACATTATACATTGTGACATATGCGTAGTTAACAAAATGTAATGTGCTACTACAATACTGCAAGTGCTGGACTGTAATTGATGGTGTGACAAGTATTGTGTTTATGTTTGTTATGCGAGTAGAGTGGAAGTGTTTGTGTGTTGAATAAGTGTTTGTGCATTAATGGAAAACACAAGGCATAAAACATTTCAGTGTTTCAATCCTTTAAAAAAAATTATAGAATTAGAAATTAAAAAAAAAAAAAAAAAAAACCACACTCAGAACAGCAACACAATGGATGGTTGAACATTTTCTAGCACCTAATGATGCTAAAGTATGTGACTCTTGCAGAAAAGAGTTATCAACTCTAAAGAACAACAAAGAAACAAATCAAGCCAGTGCTACACTATACCTAGAGCTTGAAGCTTTAAATACTTCTGATTCTGAAAATGACCCTGATTTCAACTCTAAGTTGGATGTCGTTGAGACACTTAATGCTTCTCTTCATGAACTGGGTGAATCACCCCTTGATTCAAGAAAAATAAAATCAAAGAGATATGCTTCACAAAAAATTTCAAAATTAATTCAGCCATGAAGCGTAAACTTTTTACTTCTATTCGAGACTCCTCCTCTGATGAAGCTCATGAAACCCTTGACGATTCAATTTTGAAAAATCTAAAATACCACTTCTCGCTCTGCACTTCAAGGGACAAAAAGATTATGATATTAACTTGTTTGCCTGATTCATGGAGTGTAAGAAAAATAATGCTACAAATTACATGGTCAGGCAGTCTAAGAAAATACTTAAAGATAAAGGTATATTAGAGGGCCCTCACCAAAAACCTGGCAAGAGCCTGCCAATAGAAGTAGTAAGATCAGTGCGTGATTTCTATGAGAGTGATGAAATCAGCAGGGTTTTAACTGGTAAAAAAGACTGTGTTTCTGTTAAGTCTGGGACTGGAGAAAAAGTCACACTGCCAAAGAGACTAGTTTTATGCAATTTAATGGAGGCATTCTTATATTTTAAAGACAAAAATCCTATGTTAAAAATAGGGTTTTCTAAGTTTGCAGAACTAAGACCAAAAAACTGTGTCCTGGCAGGGTCTAGTAGTACGCACTCAGTATGTGTCTGCACAAGCCATCAAAATGTGAAACTTATTTTAGAAAATGCAAAAATTAGCTCAATGACAAATGGTGAACTGCATATGTATAAACACTGTATTGCTAAAGCACTGTGCAACCCTGCCTCCATTAAGTGTTATTTTGGGAAATGTTCAACCTGTCCAGGTACAGATTACATCAAAATTTTGTTGGAAGAAAAATTCGAAGAAAAAGGCATTGGAAAAAAAAAAAAAAAAATAATAATAATAACTTTTCGGCAATGGATGTTGGTCGATAGATGCGACCTGGAGAAAACAGAAAAATCAACTTCAGATTTTATTGAATTGTTTGTCCAACTTTTGTCTGCATTAATCAGACATGACTTTATTGCGAGACAGCAAAGCTCCTTTTTGAACAACATAAAAGAAAATCTTGAAATCTCAGAGTATCTTGTCATGTGTGACTTCTCTGAGAACTACACTTTTGTGATTCAAGATGAAGCACAAAGCTACCACTGGAACAGTGGACAAGCAACAGTACATCCATTTGTGATCTAGTATAAAAGAGAGGAAGAAACCAAACATGTAAGCTTTGTTATCTTTTCTGAGATTCTAGAGCACAATACTATAGCAGTATATTGTTTTCAAAGGAAACTGATTGAATTCATGAAACAGAAATTTGGAGACAGTATATCAAAAATATATTACTTTTCTGATGGGTGTGCCGCACAGTACAAAAACCGGACCGTCTCTAATGACCACGCTGTTGACGGGACGTTAAACTCCAAGCTTCCTTCCTTCCTTCCAAAAACCGGAAAAACTTCACCAATCTATGCTTTCATTCAGAAGACTTTAAAATTAATGCCGAGTGGCATTTTTCAGCCACCGCCCATGGGAAAAAAGGCCTGTGATGCTGTTGCAGGAACTGTGAAGAGATTAGCCGCCAGAGCCAGCTTGCAAAGGCCCTATGAAGACCAGATTCAAACACCATTCCACCTCTATGAGTGGGCAATGCTAAATATTTTTGCGGCAAATTTTGTTTACGTTACACAACAGGAGTACATTGAAACTGAGAAGTACTTGGAAAATCGGCTGAAAAAATCTGTGACCATACAAGGCACTCAGAAACTTCATGCATTCATTCCTATCCCTTCTAGTAACAGCAAAATGAAAGTAAAAGTTTTCTCAGAATCCACTGAGTTCAAAATTGAAGTTGTTACAATGATTGAGGATCGTTTAAGTTTAGCAGAAGTCAGTGGGTATGTGACTGTCATCTATGACAATAACTGGTGGTTGGCCTATGCACGTGAAAAAGGTGAAAACAAAGATGAAGTGAAGGTTTCTTTTTTACATCCAGCCAGTCCATCGTCTAGCTTTTCTTTCCCTACAAAGCAATATATCCTTCAGCTTCCTGTGACACTTGTGCTAAGTAGTTAACCCAATAACTCCAACCGGCCGAACTTATAATTTGTCAAATGAAGAACTGCAGAAAACCACTGAAGTCTTCGCCAACTTTAGTAATTTAACCTTCTGAAAATATTTTTTAAAAAAGGCTGCAAGTTAATTACGTAAGTTTTTTTCTGTTATGTACATAGACTTTATTAAAATATTAACCCAGTTACAACACATTAAATGTTTTTACCAAACTTCATGTGTATATGAATCTTGAATTTCACCCAACTAAAATTTTTCAGTTTTAAAACTACCTAGTTTTAGTGCATAGGCTTCTTTTTCTATTAGTGATATGCCTAAAGCTTTCTAATGATTACATTTATCTTTTAAAAAGGGGTTGTAAAATTTAAATATCATTGATCAAATTTATAGACTTATTTCTATTGTTAAATCTCTCATATAAATTTTTCCTAAATCTAAGACTCTATTAGACCTTCTGGGACCAATGAGTCATTATTATAGTGAAAATGCTAATGTAAGCATATTTTCAAATGCATTTTTCTATAAGAACCCATTATGATCCCATTATGAAATTTATACCATCAGTTAAGCACTATACAAGGACTATTTGAGAATTTTTTCAAAATTTTAAAAGTGGCTCATTTTGAGAAATTTAAAAATACATTTTTTATTTTGAAATTAGTAAAAAAAAATTATTATGCCCCTTGTATTGTTATATATTTTTGGAAAGGGCTTGAAAAATGCTACAAAATGACACACCTCTTATCTTTCTAGCTTGATTCTGAGAGTCGCTATAGCAGTTTAAAGTTTCAGACACAGGTTGATTTTTAGCGTTTTTTGGAAACTTTAACAAGGCGTTATTTTTAAACCATTTGAGATATTGAGTTGATATTTGGTATTTTTATTTCTCTATATGGGGGGTACCAGTATACCAAATTTCATTGAAATCAAAGATGGTGAGGTAAAATGACTGTGTTGAGTTCACATGGAATGACTCTGCACCAATCCCATAGCCACTGGCGTCTGTGTGAAGTTCCGTTTCTGCATTCACGTCGCACAAGGCTAGCACTGGTGCGGAAGTTAGAGCCTCCTTAAGTGCTTGGAAAGCTCTTTCTTTTGTCTCATCCCAGTAAAATTTGGCGTCTCCCTGCAGAAGTTCTTGTAATGGACGTGCCTTGTTACAAAATCCTTTTATGAAACGTCGGTGGTATGAGCACAGCTCGAGAAAACTTCTCACATCACGAATGTGCTGAGGAGTTGGAAATTCTGTGACTGCCCTTACTTTATCTGGATCAGGACGAACACCATCTCCGTTGACTAGGTGCCCCAGGATTTTTATTTCTTTGGCGACGAAGAGGCACTTCTTTGGATTGAGGCGGAGACCTGCAGCCTGAACACACTTCAACACAGTTGACAGGCGACTCAGATGTTCTTCAAATGTTTTTGAGAAAACGACAATGTCATCTAAATAGCAGAGACACGTCGTCCACTTAAGGTGTCGAAGCAAGTTGTCCATCAAATGTTCGAATGTGGCTGGAGCATTACATAATCCAAACGGCATTACTTTAAATTCATAGAGACCGTCAGGTGTAATAAAAGCCGTCTTCTCCCTGTCGGCGTCGTCAACCTCGATTTGCCAGTAACCTGTCTGCATGTCCATAGTTGAGAAGTATGTAGCTCCTTTCAAGCAGTGTAAGGTGTCATCAATACGCGGCAATGGGTAGACATCTTTTTTTGTGATACTGTTCAGCCGCCGGTAGTTGACACAGAATCGTCACGTGCCATCCTTCTTCTTCACGAGGACCACCGGAGATGACCAAGGACTCTCCGAAGGTTGAATAATGTCATCTCGCAACATCTTCTCCACTTCCTCCCGAATTATCCGTCTTTCAGCTGGCGACACTCTTTACGAACGCTGGCTAATTGGCGGATGGTCCCCAGTATTGATACGGTGCTTTTCTATTGGCCGCTGCTTGGTTCAACCAATCTAAATTGTGGTTTGCCCTCTCTCTGAGTCCTTTATCGTGGGCCGTTTCGTCTGACTTTTCCCCTGCTGAGGTGTGAATGCACCCGAAAATTGGTGTAGTATACCTAACACCTGCTGGCGTTGTTCCTTGGTCAGTCCAGGCCCTATTGGCAGATCCACGTTTGTTTCCTCCAGCGTGTTGTCTGTACTAATAGCAGGGCATGGGTCTTCATTGATGACGTTGAGCTCACCGTCCTGGATTGGTTCAGCTGTCCCGATACACATTCCCTTGGGGATAAGTTGTGACTGTTCGTGACAATTTGTGATCCAAATCTCTCCTTGATCACCGGTAATGCTTATGATAGCCGCTGGTATGTACATTTCTTTGGTGAGCCTGAGAAACTTTTTACTATCAATGAGAATTTCACAGCTTAACCAGTCATCAGTGTTTGTGACTGCAACTCTTCTCATTGTCAACGGCGATATCGTCACATTGTCAACGACGAATAACTTCCAGAAAATTCCGTATTACGTGTATCTGGCGGAACAACTTCTTCAATTTGCAGCTCAGATCTTCCACAGTCAATGATAGCTTGGGATGCCTGAAGGAAGTCCCATCCGAGGATGACATTGTTAACAATGTAATGTGCTATAATATTATCCGATAATACAGAAAAAGAGGCTCCTGAATCAACAAGTGCCCGGACAGGGTGGCCGTCGATTATGACGTCGATGAGATTTCCCGACATCTTGGCGACTGTCGTCCATGGAGGATTTTCTTCTGCGGCGGCCTCACCTCCGTAGATGGTCGCCTCACTTAGTTTTTCTGGGCGCGGCGGCTAGGGGAGCGGCTGGTACCTCTGTATGGCGACGGTGAACGGCTGTGGCGCGTCGGGGAGCGACCTCGTCTAGGGTACGGCGATGGGCTTCTTCCCATAAGTCGACTGAACTTGTCAGCAGGTGACTGCCTTGGATAGAACTGCTCCGACGGCTGACGTCTTGCGGCAAAATAATAATCGAATACTCGCCGCCTCTCTCTGCAGTAGCCTACGATATGTCCAGGGCGTCCACAGTGGAAACACAGTGGTGTGTTGTCTTCTGTCCTCCAGACATCTTTTCTTCTGCGAGGCGTCATAGTTACCGCCGGAATTGGCTGTGGTCGCATTGGTCGGTTCATGGACTGCCGTTTGGCGGCTGCAGCGTAAGTCATAGCAGGGCGACGCCATTCTTCACGTCGGGTGCGATTGACGGGGCAGACAGGAACTAATGTTTGAAATACCTCGTACTCAGCGGCGTCGGCTACCTCGTGACTTACAGGGCTCACATCCATGGCCATAATCTGATGCTCGCTCGGTCTAATAGTCCCGGCTGCCATGCACTGTTGTAATTCTTCTCTCACGATTGGTCGTATGAGAGAAGCCAAGTCCTGCTGGTCTTCCACAATGGCCATTGGGACTACATTTGTGAGTCTGTCATACTTCTTGCGTCCAACCCTCCTTTGTTGCATCTCTTCAATACGCTGGCACCACTTGATGAACTCTTCTGTCGTAGCGACGTCTTTTATCAGAAGAGCTTGGTACATATCTTCTGCAATTCCCTTCATTTGGTGCGTGATTTTGTCCGCTTCAGTCATGTTCAGATTGACTACGTTACACAGGGCCAAAACACTCTGTATGTATGATTGTGTCGGCTCAGCATGTCATTGGGCCCGGTTCTTCAGTTGTTTTTCCACCGAGCGGATTTGTCACTGGCGGTCTCCAAACATCTTCTTAAGTTCCTCCTGGAACGTCTCCCAGTCATTCAACTTGTCTTCGTTGTTTTCGAACCATTGCTGGGCTGTTCCATCCAGGTAGAAATAAACGTTGGCCAAGCACATTGTATGATCCCACCTGTTGTACTTGGCGACTCGGTCGAACCCTTTTAGCCATTTGTTGGGGTCCTGTCCAGCATCTCCAGAGAACACCGACAGGTGTCTGATGTACAGCTGGCTTATTGCTGGTTTTGTCTCCATCGTTCTTCTGATAATACGGACTTTTGGAAGGATGTACTCGGTGTATCCCTTGTATTCCGGTTCCAGTCCGTGTAAGCGACGGCTTTTACGTTGCCTAATCGGAGCCACGGTGATGCAGCTGTTGCACAGTGTACCCGGCACCTCCAGCAAACAATGTCACGTTGCAATGGAAGTAGGCTTGTCTTCGAAGGCAACTAAACACAGCACTTATACTGAAAGCACGTTTATTACGAACTCAACATACACACAGCACTGACTGCCTCTCAGGCAGAGTGCTCTGCTATTTACACACAGACAGAATTTACCAGAAATTATAACAACAGTTAACATAAGAAACAAGTAGAATTTACAAGTGAGCATAAGAAAGATGTAGAACCTTCTCGAATTGTAAATTACAAAGAAATAAATTTTTGCTGGTGGGCGGGATTGAACCCGCGACCTTCTGCTCCGCAGTCCGTGACGCTAGCACCTGCGCCACGCCGGCAGTTGGTGTTCGTGGTCTCTTGCGGCAGTATACAGTAATTCTTATTCAGGCATGCTGTAAAATCAACTTCACACTGCAATCGGGAGTAAACAATGAGGGCGTTCCAATTTTATGAGAATTGGTATTGCGTGACAATGTCCAACTGCATGCAGCCTTCAAAATAGACGAGAATCTTCAGGAAATTAAATTTGAATCTCCTTATTCACCGGATCTCATACCTAGCAGCATTTGTATCTGTTTGGTGCACTCAAAGAAGCAGTGGAAGACTGGCATTTCAGACATGAGGAAGAGTTGAAAACCTGGGTGCAATGTGCAAGACTGTGGTATCTATGCACTGTCAAAGCAATGGTGAATGTGCGTTCAACATTAGGAAAACCACATTAAAAAAAATACATGTAAGTGTGTTGTTCACTGTTACAGTTAAAATGTTATAGCACTTTTAAGGTTTCCATTTGAAGCACCCTTATAGTTGTAGGGACAGACATTTTTTAAATTTTTTTATTCAGCTCATATTATCTGTTATTACATAATGTGTACTTATGTTGAACAGGATATGTTGTACATCAGGGTGCAAAATTTCAGTTCTGTAGCTACTAACCAGTCTAACACTTTTGGTTGCCCAATTCCCTTTGTCTGACTGTGAAAAAGCTACCTCCCACCCCCACTGCCATTGGAAAAATACCTTCATACATAAACCATATATAATTTTCTATAGAATACTAAGGTTCAACATAAGAACAGGAATCATAACTGCATACCAGTACCGTAGTTTAGCTGCCTAGCACTTCAATTTGGTGTAACATTGCCTTTCTGTGTAGAAGTACCACTTACTGATAGTAACTTCTGGATAAAATTCAGAGAGAGAAGGTCTATTCACAGATGTTATTAACAAATTGTCCATTGTATCTGTCTTCAAGCAAGTCCTGTATGAAGTTTTTAATCTGTTGTGACAGCTGAAATCTCTCTAACATGAAGCTGTGCTCACTGGTATAACAGCACAAAATGTGAGAACCTGAATCAGGTTTGTGAATCTTGTAGAAAAATTCTCACTGTGTATTTTCTGAAGTGCCTGATTCAATCTCAGTGAGGGAAACAAAAGTTTGTATTCTGCCCACTCTGCTAACAGAACATCAGTTTTCTCATCAAAGAGTGCTGGATACAAATACACCAACAGATTTTTTACTACTTCATTTCTAAATTGAAGTATTTTGTCTTTGGGCAGTCAGCTTAAGGAGTCAAAAACATACGGTGAAGTAATAACAGAGACAGATTGTACCTTTCTGTGATGTATACCTTTGTATTTAATTTATTTATTTTTATTAAGTTACCTCTTACATTCTGGTACCCTTGTTCCCCAGTTTCAATGTTTGTCAGCTGAACATAATTAATTTTTCCTGAAATGGATACCTGATCGAAAAACCTTTGTTCTCATGGTCCAGCAGTAGAGTGTACGTCTTCCAAAACTGATATGCAGTGTTCATTTATCATTTTCAGTGATGGAGTAAGGCATTCCTTATTTTGTAATGCCACACTTAAGATTCAGTTGATAGTAGAAGTCCAAAAGGAAGTAGAGAACCTTACAGCTTTAAATTGCTCGAAATTTTCAACAGACCCTTAGCTTCAGTGTCATCATTGTAATTTCTATGGGTTACCTGTTCGAGATGGGACACAATTGCTTTCCGTGATTGCAGGAGAGCTTGAATGGCACTCTTTTTGCTGGCAACCACCTGACAGAATTTCTTCTTCTTGAACTTGTACTGTTTCTCTTAACAGTTTGAGTCTTTTTGTTGATCCATAGTAGAACTTGAAAATATTTCTAACAACCGAGTCAAATGTTTTGACATATTCACATTCCTTACAGGCATCCAACAAAGCTAAATGCAAGTGGGGTGCAAGACAGTGATGCCCAACCATATTTGCAACACCATCAGTACCTAAACCTATAATATACCACTTTCTCTACATTTCCTTGGGCCCATGGTTTTTACTAAACAATCTGGTAATGTTGTGAAATAACCAGACGAAGATGAGTGTCTTCCTTGACATTGCCATTACTTGCATCCATGTATGTAACTTACACATTTAAACAGTGGAAATTCCAGGATGGATTCAACAATATTTTTGAGAAGGATAGTTTGCTTACTCACCACAGAGATGTCCTGTGTGCCACAGAAAGGCACAAATAACAGAATATGACATAGCTTTCAGTCATTTGGGCTTTTGTCGGTTAGACACACACACACACACACACACACACACACACACACACACACACATGGGACCGCCATTTCCGGCCGCTGTAGCTGATCTGCGGTACCCAGCACGGCCTAGGCCAGAGCAACCAGTGGTGGGGGAGAGGAGATGGCAAGGAGAGGGAAGCAGGAGGGGAGGAGGGATGTACGACATGGATGGGGAAATACGCCAGTGCTGCGTGAGGACAGTGCGGAATGAAGGAAAGGGACTGGAATTTGTGGCAGGATGGGAGACGAATGTAAGGATAGTGTGTGGCAGGTAAAGGAAGGAAAAGGTGGTAGAGGCAGGAACTAGCGAAGGTTTAGGCCTGGAGGATTGCAGGAGCATAGGATATATTGTAGGGAGGTTCCCATTTGTGCAATTCAGAAAAGCTGCTGTTTGTGGGAAGGCTCTATGATTCACACTATGCAGCACTGCTTGCTCTGCAACAGGATGGTCTAGCTGTCTCCTGACCACAGTTTGACAATGGCCATTAATACGGATAGACAGATGGATGCTGGTCATGCCCACATAGAAAGCTGCACAGTGGTTGCAGCTCAGTTTGTAGCTAACATGAGTGCTTTCACAGGTTGTCCTGCCTTTTATGGGATAGGAACCGCCCGTGATAGGACTGGAGTAGGTGGTGGCGAGATGGATAGGACAGGTTTTGCATCTAGGTCTATTGCAGGGATATGAGCCATGGGGTAAGGAGTTGGGAGTAGGGATGGACAAGGATATTGTATTGGTGTGGTGTGTGTTCTTTCGGACGTCCGAAAGAATAGACACCACACCTGCTTCGCAGCCAAATAGCATTTGCAAATGATTGGTAAAGGAAGGGAAGGAAGAAGGATAGGAAAGAAAGGATTGACAGTGGCCGCATTTGGGCATTGATATTAAGCAATGGCTCAAGTGAAAATGTGAGCCGGACCAGGAATCGAAACCGGGTCTCCCGATTCGGGCCCGCAGACGATAGGGGTGCTACAAACATAGCGTGTGACTTGTGAGAATTTGAGACGGACGGGAGGCGAGCACGGGTGGCCAAATGGTTAAGGCGACCGCTGGCCTGAAGCGGGAGACCCGGGTTCGATTCCCGGTCCGGCTCACATTTTCACCTGTCACCATTGCTTAATATCAATGCCCAAAGTAGGGGATGGGGAGGATATTTGGTAGGGTATTTCTCATTTCAGGGCAGGATGAAAGCTAGTCAAAATCCTGGCGGAGAACGTGGTTTAACTGCTCCAGTCCTGGGTGATACTGGGTCACAAGAGGGGTGCATAGTATGCACGTATTACTGCTTTCAGACTTGTGCATGATTTCAGTACACTTGGTGCATAGCAGCCAGTACTTATTTTGGCATTAACCTTTTCAATATCTCTCTCCCATTTTGTATTGTCTTTTACCCATTAACCCAGGAATCTGAAATCTGTATTAGTATCTATTTGTTGGTTGTTTACTTTTACAAGTGGTTGAGAGTGGTTAGCATTTTGTGAGGTATGAATGTTCAAGGAGACTATCTTTTTTGTTTTAATTTTTAGCATGTTGATTGTTGTTCAGTAGCTACATTCACTGCTTTCTGTACTGCCTCGCTGTTGTCCCTTTGAGAAGTAATGTTGAGAAGTACAGGATGTGCAGTAGGGGTCCCAATATGGAGCCCTGTGACACACTTTGTTTGACAGATTGACTGTTAGACAGGATTTTTGTTTGTTTGCATGTTTCTTGCTGACTTTTTGTACGCAGTTGTGTAGGAATTATGCTGTTCACTTGTTTGCAACTCCTCTTATACAATACAGCTCCATTTTTTCCAGTAATATTTTGTGATCCATTGTGTCCAAGACCTTCCTTTTATAAATATACCTGTACTGGACTGTCTTGTATCCACTAGGTATGGTATCATATTGACACAATTGTATACTGCCATTTATGAAGACCTGCTGTTTCTGATCCCAAATCATGATAAACTTAATTGCATCCTTTTTTATTTATGAATTCCATTAGTTTTTGGTGCATATTTTTTTCAAATGCTGTAGAAAAGCAGAAATAAATTGTGATAAGCCTGTAACACCTCAGTGGTATTCCTACAGTACACTCCCACTTACACAACATGAAGTTATGTGTACGTTATGCACTCCGAAACACCACTGTTATGCTAATACACCTGAGACAGAATTTTAGTTTTAACCATGTTGTGTGTCTAACGGACCAAGGAATTGTTTTTCAACTTCGTCTCTAAAGATTTGTTTGTTTGTTTGCTGACTAAGACTTCAGAAAATGTAACTTTCAACACAATAGTTAATATTAAACTTTCAGTTACTTTTGTCTATCTGAACACTATTTGAATAATTGGTACTTGGCTACTGTACTGTACTGCTTGACCACACACACACACACACACACACACACACACACACACACACACTCTGAATTAAAAGTTCTTGCAAAGAATAATATTTATTCTCGGGAGTATCAGAATTTGCATCACCAGGAAACGAATCTACTTGGTAGTATGACTTGGGAAAATCATGGTTGGGTACAATGTTTTTTGATGGATCAATCTATTGTGCAACTTTAAACAAACTGCTGGTTCATGCATGAATACAAAACTAAAGATACATTACTTGCAGTACTGTAGGTGACTGATTAGGTGATTTAGTGGCCACAATATGCTTCCAGAAACATTTCAGTAGTTGGTGTAGCTGTGAGCTCATTTCCTCTTCGTGGCAAAGTTAATATTGCACAACAAGCCAACATGACAAAACCACATTACTTTGGAAACTATGTATGTGCATCTGAGGCTGTTGGTAACTTGCAACAAATTAATTTAGCCTCCAATTCCACAGCTTCTTCTTAGTCTGCAATACGTTTGCCACAAAGGCCAGTATTGCCACTTGACTTGGTACTTGGCTACTTATGTACTTCATACTCGACTGCTCATGGCTACCACTGAACTATGGCTCCGCCAAAATTGCCTGTTACCACCTTTTCAGAAGCATCTCCCGCCAACCAACCACCTTTTACCTTGCACTGGTCACCTTTCCGTTCCTAGGTACTGCACTCCATGTTTTAACTACAATCAATAAATTTGCGCTAACATGGACCAGCACACATTATTTCATATTTTATACAGAACAATTTATATAACAACAACTGCATTATGTATAAACAGAAAATAAACATTGTCACAGAAAAATAATTTAAGTTTTACAGTTTCTATCGGAACACTTACTTCTACTAAGTCAAGGATTATAAATACAGACATCAGTCAATACAATACAATTGACAATTGATATATATCAAATTATTAAAATAAATAATTTAGTAACAATTGCATAAAACAATAATAAACAATGGATTATCAGGGAAAGGAGTATGCTATAGTGTTACACATGCCCCAAGTTTCAGTTATTTGTATTGACAAGTCAAATAAGTGGAACTTTTACTACACTATAGATCAGGAAAGGTATGCATATACAGTATGTGTACACTTTCATCTGAATTAAACAAAGAATCACCAACATTTTCTACCCCCTATTTGTTGGACTTCAAATGATCCATAACAAATAAATTTAAATTTGGAAATTTCATTGTTAATACTTAGTCGCCTATGGCAAATTTAGTAGCAGTCAAGTTTTTATTGTGTCTTTTACGTCTACTTTCAGCCTTCAATTTTATATTTTCCTTAACCAGAACCTTTTTATTATCAAGACTTTTTTCTGTGGGAATTTCAACTTTTCCTCGACTGTACTTATACTCATGGTATTTAACAATATGTCTGGTATTTAACAATTTTTCTTCAGGTGTAAAGCCTGTAGACTCGTGATACAGTGAATACATTACAGATTCAAACTCGGGTATTAATTTTCCCCAAGCTCTGTGATTATGATGACAGTACATCCTACAAAGCCTTCCCAATTCGCACATATAACTTTCTACAGTGTTGCTAGCTGAATGGTATTCTGATATATATTTAACCTGTACGTTGTGCTTCTCCATACCATCCTTCCAAATTTTTGAATTAAATTGGGGTCCATTATCTGACAACAGTGCTTTAGATTTACCTATAGTTTTAAAATACTCCTCCATTTTATTAAACATAGTTTTGGCAGTTGCTTTCTTGATTGGTACAATTTAACAAATTTTGAAAACACTTCTAACACTACAAAAATGTGTGTACACAACTACCAGAAGTTTTTGGTAGGAGACCATATAAATCTACTGAAAGTAAGTCAAGAATGTCTTCTGGAATGATATTTCTCATAAAGCCTTTGTTTGTTTTATTAGCCATTTTGACTCTTTGGCAAAGATCACATGGTTTTAGACATTCAGTTACCTTCTTGGTTATACTACTGTTTATGGCTACTACATCATTCAATTTTTCTATACACTTTTGAGCACCACAATGTCCTAAAGCTAAATGAAAAAAATCAATAATTTCAATTTCAAATTGAATGGCTAACATACACGCCACTTTTCTTAATCTTAATTTTTACGCTTGTACAAAATACCTTCACAGATTTTGTAATATTTAGATATTAGGGGAAATTTTGCATTGCCAAAATTCACTTTTACTGACTTCCACACCTCATCCTCATTTTGATAATGACACATACCTTTACAAATAGTTTAAATTTGGAGAAAGATATAAAAAAGCCAAGATCGCTGATCATCAAATTTTATTTATGACGACTTGTTTCGCTGAACTATGTCAGCATCATCTGGTCCAATAAAATGATTTTATTGGACCAAAATCATTTTACAAGGCCATAATCTTGTAATGTCAATCAGTTGCTACATAACATAATTTACAGTGCATAGGTGCACTATGTCATTATAATAAAACATAATGTTTTATTATAATGACATAGTGCACCTATGCACTGTAAATTATGTTATATATCATTTTACAAGGCCATAATCTTGTAATGTCAATCAGTTGCTACATAACATAATTTACAGTGCATAGGTGCACTATGTCATTATAATAAAACATTATGTTTTATTATAATGACATAGTGCACCTATGCACTGTAAATTATGTTATGTATAATTATGTTATGTATAAAACATAATGTTTTATTATAATGACATAGTGCACCTATGCACTGTAAATTATGTTATGTAGCAACTGATTGACATTACAAGATTATGGCCCTGTAAAATGATTTTATTGGACCAGGTGTTGCTGACATAGTTCAGCGAAACTGGTCGTCATAAATAAAAATTGAATATCAGCGATCTTGGCTTTTTTATATCTTTCTACAATATCATAATTGGATTGCCTCCTAGAACATAAACAAACTCTATTATTTGAGTTATTTGGGGGGGGGGTAGTAACTGTTCATCATTCAAGCACAGGGTACTCTGGACCGTGTTGTGTTTGATTGGAGCAGTCAGGTCAAAGAAGAATAAAAACTGTGTGATATTTTCACTTCTGTGGAACTAAGGAATCAAGTTACCAGTTGCATCTTGTAACTTTGGTAAGGTGGTTACCAGTAACACGTATGTTCCGTTTAGAAGTTATACTTATTGTAATACCTTATGAACACTTCATTGTTTAAACAAAAAATAAGTAAACGCAACCAGAGTCTTTTTCTGCTTAAGTAGCCGTTTGCGAGTCAGTTACCTGCCCTGGCCGTGGACGTAATTTAATGGCAGCATATTATTCTGCCCTCTCTTGATTACTGCCTTGAGAGTGGGTGTAGTTTGGCAGTTGAAAAAATTTCAATTCCCCCCCCCCCCTCGATTTGGGAAAAATTTGACACACTTTGATGGATCAGTTGGGAACTGACACGAATTACTTGAACTTCCATGCTTTATTTCAGCTAAGATAATACTTAACCAATGCCACTGATAACTACTCGCAGGGGGTTATAATCTTTTATTTATGTGCATAGCCCATAAGGCGCACTTGTACTTAACAATTAGTGAAGTCTGCTTAGCTTCACATTTTTTTCTATTTTTCATTGTTTTTTGTTGCATATTGGTGCATGAATCTTAAAAACTGCCTGCTGCAGAAAAATATATACATATGTTAGATCTTTCAAGCACAATGGCATTGTTTAATTTAATAGAAAACTTTAACTGTGTTACAAACTAGTTCAAAATTTAAAGCACTTGTTGGGAAAAATGTTTCAATTTATTTATTTCAATATTAGTTACATCAGTAATTACACCATTTGTGTAGATTGCACATTTTGAAAATTAATTCAAGAAGTACACTTGTTTTACACCTTTTAGTGAAGAAATAGGACACTATGTCTCACATAATGACAACTACACGAAAAGTACAGCCAAACTAAACAACGATTTGAGAAAAATGTTCCCACTATGATTGCTGTCAATTACAATTATGCAGTTTCTAATATAAAAATCTATACTCACATTGATGTTAAAGGTTGTTACTGCTACATGAATATTTTTCATTTACCGTTTTTCATATTTACTTATAAGTTATAATGGATGATTTAAGCTCAACCGTTTATCACTAAATTTTATTAATCAAAAAGAAAAACATAATTTTTGCTCAGATTCATAATATAATATTTTCTGTGTATATGTGGTTAGGGCAAAATAGTTTTGAATTCTGAGAAAGAAATCACTTGTTGTACGGTTAACCCAAAAGTTCCTGAGCCTTCAAATGAAGATCCCCTACACCGTCGGCTGGTCCCCTACACCGTCGGCTGGTCCCCTACACCGTCGGCTGGTCCCCTACACCGTCGGCTGGTCCCCTACACCGTCGGCTGGTCCCCTACACCGTCGGCTGGTCCCCTACACCGTCGGCTGGTCCCCTACACCGTCGGCTGGTCCCCTACACCGTCGGCTGGTCCCCTACACCGTCGGCTGGTCCCCTACACCGGCGGCTGATCACCTACACGTTCAGTGAGTCAATAGCAACAGATCATCTCGTCACCAACAACATCTGTCATCACAGAAGATACATTGTAACCTGTATAGTTATTTCTATGTTAAAACTTTTAAATCATTTTTCACACAACATATTGAAATGGTACATTGTGAACCCTACAATTACATTTCAGTTACACAATGTAGGGGGTGTGTAACGTTTCTGCTATGTTACGCACTCTCTACAAAATCCGTTACCAACATTACAAACATGAAATATCGGACACCTAAAATAAAACTTCGCCACCGGACATGTAAAATACCAGATTTTCGTGTTCAGTTTGAAACATGATTAACACTTTTAGTAGAACATCTTTAAGAAATAGTATATTGATTTAAACATAACTTTTACGTAATTTTCAATTTTTTATACTTTCGTAAATAATAGCTGGAAACTCTAAAAATGCATTACATTTAGTTTCGGAAATTGCTGAACCTATAAAGATACTTGTTTGTATAAAAACAACACTACTACATGTTGTAACTATTGCACAACTTGATTACATATATACCTTTTGTTTAAATAAATTAGGGCAGACCATGCTTTATATATCACTGGATCCTAAATTAAATACTGATCATTTTTCACGAACTAAATTTAATAATCCATTTGTTATTAAGAAACTAGCTTTGAAATAGATAAAACTACAACTACTGTATACAAATCCGTATATATAAAAAATTAGACCGCAAACTGAAATACATTAAAATTCCATGTCTCAATAATAGTACGCCTACACAATATTGGCAAAACAGGTAAGTGTGCACTTCGAAAACACAAATAATGTAAATAATTTGAGGAATGTAAACACTAGTCAAAACACGACTCTTATTTTACATACACTATTAAATACAAATTTCATAAAACACATACATACATTGAGATAAATAGTTGAAGCCTAAATGTAAAATTTAATTTGTGTATTTTGGCATATTTAAAGCAAAAGAATATTGTTTAATTGCAGAATGTTGTTATTAGCCTCATTACGAGGTTACGCTGAAAATGTTTGAGGTTGAGCCATGCTCTTTCACTCGGTTCCTGGTGTCAGACCTGTTAACATCAATGTTTTGTTGCTGCTTTGTTGCACATTGTGCAACTATATGTCATGTTTAATCTTCTTTTAAATAGAAATAAAACATTTATTCAGAAAAGTTTAAATAAGTGAGTTCGTCATTTTCATCATATAACGTCTACCACCATTTCATTTATGTGAATTTAGCTCCGAAGGAAATCTGGATCAACGGACTCTATCAAAACACAAACCAAACCGGCCATCGCATCAAACATCAGAATCAAAGCTAAGTGTTTTTATTTTTATTTTTTATAACATGTACCTCACCATCCCCCGGCTTCCTTTTAATAGAACTGAGTCTTGTAATACACATTTCGTCTGAAGTGTCTTGGGATCGGCAACAGCAGGTATACTTTACACCGTCCAGCGTCTCCAGAGAACACCGACGGGTGTGTGATGTGCAGATGGCTTACCGCTGGTTTCGTGTCCATGGTTCTTCTGATGATACGGACTTTTGGAAGGATGTACTCAGTAAGTCCCTTGTATTCCGGCTCCAGTCCATGTAAGTGATGGCTTTTACGTTGCCTATTCGGAGCCACGGTGATGCACAGTATGCCCGGCGCCTCCACCAAACAATGTCACTTCGAAATGGAAGCAGGCTTGGCTTTGAAGGCAACTAAACACAGCACTTATACTGAAAGCACGTTTATTATGAACTTAACTTACGCGCAGCACTGACTGTCTGCTGGGCAGAGCGCTCTGCTGTTTATACACAGACAGAATGTACCAGAAATTAGAACAACAGTTAAAAGAAATAAATTTTCGCTGGTGGGCAGGATTCAACCAGCGACCTTCAGCACCGCAGTCGGTGACGCTATCCCCTGCACCACTCCGGCAGTCGGTTTATGTGGTGTCTCACGGCAATATGGCAGCTCGCTGTGGGGATGCTCGCTGGGCCAGTGATAGGCATGGAAAGTTAATGTGAATGTGATTGCCCATTATTTGTGCCTGTCAGTAGCTCAGCAAGCGCCTTTGTGGTGAGTAGTTATCTATCCTCCATTATTGAATTAATAATTAAAATAAGAAATTTAAAATAATGATAGGATAAAAAAACTTCTTTTTTTTTGGGGGGGGGGGGGACAATATAAACTGCTCAGCCAGCAATATGTCTGAAATATGCTTTTGTGGATATACAGACTCTTTGAAGGTCATAGACCTCAGTTTCGTGCTCCACACTTTGGCGACAGTCTCTTAGGATCCTGGCTTCTACAGGAACTTACACATTTAGTAAGGATATCCTGGTTGCCGGTGTCCTTACTTGTTCTAGTTCCCTTCCTTGAATTCCCACTCTTTTCTGTGGCTGCAGGCATATATGATGATGAGGATGAGGCTGGAGCTGGTGAAGAAGCTGATAACAAAATATTACTGATATTATCTTCTTTCTTTAATGCAATGCTCTGTAGAAAGAATAAATGAATTGCATTAATACAACTATTATATCCACTATTAGTATATAAATGGAAATTCCAGGAAGGATCCAACAATATTTTTGAGAAGGCTAGGTTGCTACTCACCACAGAGACATCTGATGAGCTGCAGAAAGCCACAAGTAATAGAACACAACATTAGAGCTTTTGCCCAGTCTGGCAGCAGCCAGAGACAGCAGTCAAGTCTCTCTCTCTCTCTCTCTCTCTCTCTCTCTCTCTCTCTCTCTCTCTCTCTCTCTCTCTCTCTCTCTCTGTGTGTGTGTGTGTGTGTGTGTGTGTGTGTGTGTGTGTGTGTGTGTAGCAACCTATTCTTCTCAAAAATATTAGTATCTAAATTTGTGCTATTCCAGAAAGACATTAACTTGGAGCCTGAAAAGGTGAATATTATTTCACTAATATGTTTCTTTTCCATAGTTATGCTGTACACACAATTTCTTGTAAGATATCTGCAAGAATTGTTAGATGTGGAAAGCTATACAGTTGGTAATACTACAAGAGGTAAAAACAATGTGGAAAGAGAATTTTTAAAATTGTAAAGTGGGGCCAACTTTGATTACGAGTGCTGAAGCAAAGGTTACTCAAAGTATTTCCTAATAAAACAAAGGCAGCCAGCAAAATAATGTAATAATAAGCTTACTCAACATAAAGCAATTATTTAAAAAAAATAACAAAATATTTTAAAAACACATCTTACTACATGCTGCAGTGTGCATGGCCATTTACTATGGAGGTTAGAGTCCTGCCCCGAGCATGGGCGTGTGTGTTGTCTTTAGGTTAGTTTAACTTAGTTGAAGTAGTTTGTAAGCCTAGAGACTAATAACCAAGCAGTTAAATACCATAGATTTACAAACACTTTTTTTAACACAACTTAGTTTTAATACAATATACTGGTTCGGACAAAATTGATGGAGCCACATAACTCTCTGTGGCTTAGTATTGAACGCCCAACACTTCGTAACATGAACATATAAAAAATAGATGTGGTTTACTTACCAGGCAAGAGAGCACAGATACACAGTCAGAAACACAAATAAAAACACACAAATGCTGAGCTTTTGCAACCGTGGGCTGCTTCATCAGAAAAAGAGCAGGGAAGGAGAGGCAAAAGGAAAGGATGCGGGTTTAAAGAAGTGGGTGAGGAGTCTTTCCAATCCCAGGAGAGAAAAGACTTACCTTGGGGGAAAACGGATAGGTAAACAAATACACACACACACACACACACACACACACACACACACACACACACACACACACACACCAAGGCAGACATGTGTAAAAAGCAAAGAAGTTGGACAGAGTTGCCAGTAGAAGCAGAGGCTCTGTCCAGAGATTAGGGGCAAAGATGTTGTATCATGGGCGGGAATTTGATCAGGTGGGCAACGGGATGAGAGAATATGCTGAAGGACAAGTTCCCGTATCCAGAGTTCTGAAAAGTTGGTGTCAGTGGGAAGTATCCAGATAACCTGGACGGTCTAACACTGTGCTTAGATGTGCTGGCCATGTATCAAGGCATGCTTAGCCACAGGGTGATTCTCATTACCAACAAACACTGTCTGTCTGTGTCGGTTCAGGCTTGGGTATCCAAGAAGGCTTCATCTAAGTATCCCATAAATAAGTTGGCGTACGAGGGGGCCATTCTGTTTCCCATGGCTGTTCCCTTTAGTTGTTGGTATGTCTCGCCCTCAAAGGTGATTATTACACTAGCCAGCTTCATTCTAACCCACAACTTCTTCACCTTTGAGGGCCAGACATAGCAACATTTAAAGGGAACAGGCATAGGAACCAGAATGGCCCCCTCATACACCAACTTATTTATGGGACACTTAGAGGAAGCCTTCTTGGATACCCAAGCCAGTCAACCCAAAGTTTGGTACAAATTCATTGATGACATTTTCATGATCTGGACTCACAGTGAAGAAGAACTCCAGAATTTACTCTCCAACCTCAACTCCTTTGGTCCCATCAGATTCACCTGGTCCTGGTCCTGTTCCAAATTCCATGCCACTTTTCTCAATGTCGACCTCCATATATCCAATGGTTAGCTTCACACATCCGTCCACATCAAACCCAGTAACAAACAACAGTACCTCCATTATGACAGCTGCCATCTATTCCATATCAAATGGTCCCTTCCTTACAGCTTAGGACTTCATGGCAAATGTGTCTGCTCCAGTCCTGAATCCCTTAACTGTTCACCAACAGCCTGATAACAGCTTTCACATCCCACAGCTACCCTCCTGATCTGGTACAGGGCAAATTGCCAGGGCCACTTCATCCTTCCAAACCCAGAGCCATCCACAAAAAAAAAAAGAGGTGCCACTCTTGTCACCAAATACTTTCCGGGACTGGATCAGACTCTGAATGTAGCTCTCCAGCAGGGATACGGTTTCTTTGAGTCCTGCCCCAAAATGAGATCCATCCTTCATGACATCCTTCCAAATCCAACTAGAGTGTCTCTCCGCCACCACATAACCTCCGTAACCTCCTGGTTCATCCCTATGAAATCCCCAAAGCGTCTTCCCTACCCTCCGGCTCCTACCCATGTAACCACTCCGGTGCAAAACCTGTCCTATACACCCTCCCACCAGCATTTACTCCAGTCCTGTAACCCAGAGCCACTTGCGATACCACCCAAGTGATTTACCAATTAACATGCCTGCACTGTGAAGCATTCTATGTGGGAATGACCAGCAACAAACTGTCCATTCACATGAGCGGACACAGACAGACAGTGTTTGTTGGTAATGAGGACATCATGTGGCTAATCATGCCTTGGTACACGGCTAGCACATCGTGGCACAGTGTTACACCATCTGGGTTATCTGGATACTTCCCACTGACACCAACCTTTCAGAACTTTGGAGATGGGAACTTGTCCTTCAGCATATTCGCTCTTGCCATTGCCCACCTGGTCTCAACCTCTGGTAATTTCAAATTCCCACCCACCATTCAACAACATCTTTGCCCCTGATCTCTGGACAGAGCCTTGCCTCTACTAGCATCTCTGTCCAACTTCTTTGATTTTTACATGTCTGCCTTGGTGTGTGTGCGTGTGTGTGTGTGTGTGTGTGTGTGTGTGTGTGTGTGTGTTTACCTATCCTTTTCCCCCCAAGGTAAGTCTTTCCTCTCCCAGGATTGGAATGACTCCTCACCTGCTCCTTTAAACCCACATCCTTTTCTTTTCCCTCTCCTTCCCTGCTCTTTTTCTGATGAAGCAACCTAGAGTTGCGAAAACTCAGCATTTGTGTGTGTGTGTGTGTGTGTGTGTGTGTGTGTGTGTGTGTGTGTGTGTGTGTGTGTTTATTTGCACTTCTGTCTGCATACCAGTGCTCTTTTTCCTAGTAAGTAAACCACATCTATATATATTCTGACGATATATTCTTTTGCAAATTGATTCCCTAGGTCTTCGTTACATTGCTAGCAATCAATAAAATGTGTCAAGATAGGTCTACTGATTTTTAAAACATCTACAAACAGTACACAAACAAGCATAACAAAATGCTACACACATGTGGATAAAATGAAAACACAAATATTGACGAGAGAATGTATACAAACTAGCTCCTTGTGGTTGTCAATCCCCTACCACACTGTAATGGAGAGTTGAGGCAATGGCATGTAGGTACAAGGCCTCATATGTTTCCTGATGTCATGACTAGGGGTCTAAATTCTGAAATGCTGGGTGGCTTGTTAGGTTTTGCAGTACGTTTATTTGGCAGTGTCACATGTATGAAAACATTCAACAATTTCCTATTAAACTACTCATTGTGTTTTTGTACATACATCTGTAAATAAAAATTAAATCTTCTCATTTCAGAATTAAATGGTACAAATTTTGTAAACTATAGCTCCAAAGGTGAAAAGACTTGTTAATAATTTCTGTCACTCAGGCAGTTTGCAAATGCGAATATCTAATCCCATAACTCTGACTTCACTATTTTATCTGTGTAAGTCACATTGAGTACTTTAATTGTAAATGGAGTTACTGGAAAGAGTGACAATTAATTGAAGTACTCTGAAATTTGTATCTATGCCAAACTTTATTTCCGAATGACAGATATTCAACATACAAACAACAAATTTATTTTGTGCTCAACAGAAAATATTGTCATGTTGCAAACTGCAGGTGGTGTGGAATTTGAATGCTGGTTGGTAATAGAGCACAACACCTTACACTTACAACAAATTTATTGTGAACACAAGTGTACACTCGGTACAGACTGACTCCTGCTTGGAGTGCTCCACTGTTTATACAAAGAAAGAATTTTCTGGAACCTAAAAGTACATGAAACATAAGAAACATGTAGAACATTTTAGAAATAGTAAGTACAATGAAATAAATTTTCTTCTGCCCATGGCGGCATTTTAACGAGGGACTGCAAGCACAGCAATCTGCGATGCTAACCACTAGACCACATTGCTGTCGGAAGACTCACCGCATTGCTCCCTTCCTGAAAGTACCTACTGTTAGGTTCCCTTTGCAGCCACCTGCAGTATTCTTGATTTTGTCATGGGTCCTCTGTTTGGCAGTTAAGGAGAATCCTTTCCTTGTACATTCATGCCTTCCTTGCAGTGACAATGACCGGCGTCAGGCCCTCCTGTTGTGGCTTCATCATTACCATAACGGTCTTCAGAGTCCTTGAACAAGAGTCCGTTTCTGTCTATTTGTTCTCTGGGATCGTTGTAAGGCTTCATATGGACAACATGCACAATGTCTCTTCGTTTTTGTCATTTTGAGGATGGCTCATAATCCTCGACTTCGTATGTGACATCTGACAGGTGTCGTATGACACGATATGGACCAAAGAATTGTTTCAGTAACTTTTCTGATAGCCCAATTTTCCGTACAGGGGTAAAAATCCATACCAGATCTCCTGGGCTCTACACAGCAGGTTGGTGCTTGTTGTTATACTGCTGGTGTTCCTTCTCCTGGGCATCCAGTGGCCGTATGTGAGCCAGCTGCCTTGCTTCTTCGACTCTGGTGAGGAGCTGTTTCACATAGTCATCCTGAGTACCATCAGGTTGGAATGGAAACAGCTTATCCATTGTCATCTCAGCCTCACTACCATGGAGCAGAAGAAATGGCTTTCACTTGACAAGTATGATAGGTATCCAGGCGACTTTGATGGAATAGCATCTGAAAAATGAATAACTAAATATGAAACTGATTTCACATCATACATTCTAAAATTAGCTTAGTTCTTATGGCACTATACTTTCCTCAGAGTGTCTTACATAACTCCTTTTTTTTTTTTTTTTTTCTTCTTCACCCATAGTGCCGTCAACAACGTACCAGTTTTGAGATACTGCTAAAGTATCACCCTCGAAAACTTAATGCGGTACATGATTATAAATGCATTCTTCTGTTTGCTGTATTTTGTTCAAATGAACTACATTTGAAGCAACTACGAGACACTAACCAAACAAACATACTAATACACTCATGCTCATTAATTAAGGATAATGCTGATACATGGTGAAACAACACTCTGATGGGTGATTTGCATGTTTAACACAACTCGGGGGTATGATCATGTGGTGCATTTGACGTGAGGTTGTCGCACGGTGATGCTGGCAGTAGTCCACATACACAGAGGTGTGTCAGTGCATGTCAGAGTTCAGTGCAGCGAGTAAATGTGGAGATGTTTTCAGATATGC
Source organism: Locusta migratoria (assembly GCA_026315105.1). Taxonomy (NCBI): domain Eukaryota; kingdom Metazoa; phylum Arthropoda; class Insecta; order Orthoptera; family Acrididae; genus Locusta; species Locusta migratoria. Next base: position 895,176,408 of record CM048744.1, read on the forward strand.
TAATGGTGACTGTGTGTTGAAAATGGTTTATAGAACACACATTGATGACATTATGAGGGCGGAATACTAGGGTGAACGGAGGCAGTTCAAACACAGCAGGTCGTAGCACGGGACTTCGTGTTCCACAAAGTGTAATCTCAAATTATGGCAATGATTCCGGCAGACAGGAAATGTGTCCAGGTGCTACGGTATGGGACATCCACAGTGTACAACACCACAAGAAGATTGATATCTTACCATTAGTGCCTGCAGACAGACAGGTAGTACTGCTCGGGACCTTGCTGCAGCCACTGGAACGGTTGTCTCCAGACACACAGTCTACAGACGACTGAACAGACATGATTTATTCCCCTGGCGACCTGCAAGGTGCATTCCACTGACCCCTGGTCACAGGAGAGCCCATAAAGCCTGGTGTCAAGAACAAAGTAAATGGTCATTGGTACAGTGGTCCCAGGTTATGTGAAGGACGAGTCCAGGTATAGTCTGAACAGTGATTCTCATTTGGTTTTCATCTGGTGTGAACCAGGAACCGGATATCAACCCTGTAATGTCCTTGAAAGGGACCTATATGGAGGTAGTGGTTTGATGGTGTGGGGTGGGATTATGATTGGTGCACACTCACCTGTCTTGCACACTCCTGCATGTCTTTGACAGAGGAACTGTAACAGGTTAGGTGTATCGGGACACCAGTATGTCTGCCTTTTCAGGGGTGGAGGAGTACCTTGAAACAGAAGATATCAGGGGACTGGAGTGGCCTGCCTGTTCTCCAGACCTAAACGCCATCAAGCTTATCTGGGATGCTCTCAATCGATGTATCGTTTCATGTCTTCAAAACCGTAGGACACTTCAGGAGTTCTGACAGGAACTGGTGCAATAATGGAAAGCTATACCCCAGCATCTGCTCGACCATCTGATCCAGAGTATGCCAACCATTGTGCAGCTTGTGTATGTGTGCATGGTGATCATGTCCCATAATGATGATGGATACACGAGCAGGACACAGTGGCATTTTGTAACATGTGATTTGGGAATGTTTTCTCAACTTATCACCAATACCATGGACTTGCAGATCTGTGTCGTGTGTTCACTATTTTACTAGAGCCAGTTTTGTGTTGATTTTAGGGCCATTAATGCAATTGCCCCTGCAATTTGGCATACAACACCTTTGGGGCATTTTAGTTGAGTAAAATGAAATAACCGACACAAATGAAACAGACTTCCAGTTATGACATGCACAAAGAACAATATGGAACCGCTTAAATCAGGCTGCGTTACCACCTAGAGTCAGGCCCCTGACCATGAAGTGTTACCCTCCTTAGACTCTCAGTGTGAGGCCTTGTTCCTAGGTGGCATTGGTTGTGGCAACTGATTTGGAATTGAAGACTGCCATTTGCAGGGATGAAAACAGTCTGGTTTCAACCTCACAGGCTCAATATTTATTGACAACACCATATCTGCCACCCTCATAAACCACAGACGTTACTGAGGTGGAGTGGTTTGTGTGCCTCAACAATACAGATAGCCATACTGTGGGTGCAACCACAGTGGAGGGCTATCTGTGGAGAGGCCAGACAAACGTGTGATTCCTGAAAAGGGGCAGCAACCTTTTCAGTAGTTACAGGGGCAACAGTCTGGATGATTAACTGAGCTGGCCTTGTAACAACAGCTAACATGACTTTTCCATGGGGTTACTGTGAACGGCTGAAAGCAAGGGGAAACTACTGTCATTAATTTTCCTGAGGGCATGCAGCTCTACTGTATGAATATATATGAGACTATCAGCACTATAGTGGCCTATCCCACAGCACACTGGTTTGTGGGAATGGCCACTGGAAGATACTGGCGTTTGCAGAATTGATGTGTAAGGTAGCGATTGTGGTGTATTGAATGATTGTGGTATACATAATGTGGCATGGTGTCCAGTAATTGGCTATATGTGGAGTTAACCATAATAATGTTTTTATACCCTCCCCCCCCTTTTTTTTTTTTTTAGTGGGTTGGGTCGCTGTTGCTTTGGTGCACTTGGCCATAATACACAAAATGTGGGATAGACTGTTATTGCTTTACACACTTTATTCAAACATTGGACAAAATACACTTGAAGCATTGATGTTTATCATCTGTATCATCATTTGCAGGGATGGTTTTACCTCATGGCTGTGCAGATGTCTTCAAGCTATGTTATCAACCATGGTATACTGGGGTACAAATTGCAGCAAGCTTATTAAATCGGTCTTTTTCAATGCACTAATAGTGTGTCCATTGGGGTATAGCATGTCCAGAGTCTAAATTACTTTCGACTCTCAATTAGCAACACTGACATTGGCAAACGGGACATCTGGATCATTGGAGTATTTATAAAACATGATATGGGAAGAGGATGTTTTATACTGAAGCCATTCAATATTGAACTATTGCACCCTGGTATTTTGTATTTACACTTTACAGTTACGTATGTTTCTCTCTAAGCATACTGTGGACATGAAATCATTCCTTGTCATTGGTATAGTGGTGAAGGGTTGTTGTTTTCGTGCACTGATAATGACATCCATCCAGTCAGAGGGTGTGTATATGTTCAGGTGAAATTTCCTGTTCTTCGCGATAATACCAAAGTCCTGGTCACTTGGTAGGTATTAATGCCCACTGACTAAGAATTTATGGTGGATTACTTCCATTGTGAAGTCTGCATGCAGAACCATATATTGACATAGTGAGGCCATTTTTCATATTCTGACTTTGCCCACCACATTGATCCAAGTACATAATCAGTCTCTTTGTTTGGACGTTATGTTTAATGTAATACATGAGACAAAATGAAAATACTGGTGTCGGTAAAGTCCTCATCAAATCAAAGGCAATCTTGGTCGTATCGTTGTCCTGACACCTCTCTTCTGGTGCATCGCAATTCAATCCTGTCCACACTCTCTCTGCCTTTCGTAACTCTCATTCACGTTCCCATTTACCCTTCTCTTCCACGGTGTCTGCTGCAGCATGTGTGATGTTATAGAAGTCACATTTATGGCAGGAATCACTTATAGGGGGATGAAAGGACAGCTTAAATTTTGTATTAAATATCTGACTAAACATGTAGTATGAGACCAGATCATCATGTGCTGCTTAATATAAATTGTACAACTTCCCCATGCTCAACTCTGGCGACAAATACTTTCATTTATTTGTGCATAATGACTCTGATGTGCCAGAAATCATTGTATGAAGTTCTCTACTGCAACCGTCTTTGGTATTGGTGTTTTGGTTTTAGCAGGGTATGTGCCTTGCTTGTTAATGGCAGGGTTCTGGTGCTGCTCTTTGTGCAAAAGAACCCTTGTAATCCTACCGTCCGATATCTGCAAAATGTTCTTAATGAATGTTTTACACATCTTCAAGTCCACTTCCTCTTCATTAGGGAAATGGTATAGGCGTGTGGTTCCTCATTGCAACTCTGCAGTACCAGAGGAATATGCGTGTGCCATAGGGACTACCTTCACCATAGCAAAAATGTATGCCAACTGTAAGTTGAAACTACCTAATGCATAGAACGAGTCAAACAGATGTTGCTGGTGTCCAGGTGAAAAATGTCGACCACATTCCTTATGACACGTGCATGCCCCGAGCGTGGGACATTTCTTTGGCGCTAGATTTCCCTTCCCGTTAATGTCTTCTTTCCCTTTTGATCACTTTTCTTCCCGAATGTTCTGTGCCCAAAGGTGTGCATTCCAGACCCATTTTCTACCTAGTTCCAGTGCAATTTGGCATCAGTACTATGATCAGTGGCGGCTACTCCTTGAGGACTCTGGGGCGGCGCCCTCCCAAAAGTATCCAACACGGAATACGTACCAATCGTTAATCACAAATGTACTTGAATAATTTTCGTGTAGCAGCAGCCCGCGTGACAAATGTTTTTAGCCTAGGTAGTCTGCCAGCCAGTCTCACCGAATGTTTTCGGAATGGACTGACTGTCGGACTCTACGCGATCCGTCCGCGCCGTGTAAAGGCTGGCTACGGACGCTTGGGGTGAGTGGGGGTACTGGGAGTTGGGTGGGGGTAGTGTGCTGAACCGGGCCGCTTAGGACGGCGTCCGAGCCAAGGGCGCGAAATACACAAACTCACAAAGGCGCACCGCCATCGGTCAGGCAGTTTCTAACAGGTGCCCTGCGTGTGATACTGGTATCGTTGTTGTGAAGGTGCGTGTTGTTGCCTGTTTTTCTAAAAAAAATTTTTTTTTTTTATTTATTTATTTATTTTTTTTTTTTTTTATGTTTGCATAGCTTATGGGACTTAATTGCGGGGTCATCAGTCCCTAAACTTACAAACTACTTATGAACTACTTACGAACTAGGACGGCACAAATATCCATGCCCGAGGGGGGATTCGAACCCCCGACCGTAGTGGCCGTGCAAACCGTGACTGGAGCGCCTCAGTCCCCTCGGCCACCGCGGCCAGCCTGTTTTTCTAGTTCCCTATTTATAATGAATAATATAAATAGCGTTAATTACATTTTAACATTTGGTAGTGAAAAATTGACTTTTGAAGGAAAGTTGGAATTAAAAAGGTTAGGACCACCGAGACCTGATTTGAACATTATACAGACACAAAATGCGTGCAAAAGCAAAAGTAGTTTCACTAGGAAATTTAATGCTGCTTTATGTAAACACACCAATATATAAGCATACCAATGGTATTACTACATTTGTTGGTGACAGTCTTCTAATTCCAGTAACATATGTTTGTCGCTGACGAAGCATTTGTGTTCTCTGAACACTTACTTATATAGTTACACACACAACGAATTTACTTCTTACTTTATATTATTGTAAGGTACAGTTTTGGGTCTCTTGTGAAATCTAATATAATGGAGTTACAAGGTTTTCATTGCCTGCAGAAAATATTAAAAACGACGTATTTGTGTGTAAATTCGTCCGTATTTTGGTATAGGAGGAAAAAGTCGTGTTAGATGAAGGGTTAAATTAAGTAACTAGTTAATAAAATTAATGCTGTATTCTCCCCGTTTAAGAAATGTTCTGAAGGGACAAAATGTCGTGTACAATTGAAGAGACATGCCGCCCCTCCTAATAAACAGCCCACCAGCCGCCACTGACTATGATCCCCTCCGATACGTTCATGGTTGACATAGTGGGCATGGTATCTTTTGATGTAACAGGTAGATTCGGCTCGGCTAATATGACACGTAACTCATCCGCTGTACCACTTGTACGCTGGATGAATCAACCAGGTGCACATTCCACGACTGAGGCATCAGTAGTAGGTGCGATCCAATTAGGTCTGAAATGGAAATGTTCCGTATCTTCACCGGTGTCCATATCAAATAATACGAGTCCAACGAGGGAACATAACACCATTCTTACCTTGCAGTGTGGCTTTGACATCATCACCAGGGCTACTGCACATGTCATTTTGTAGTACACACACTAATGACCATTCATCGGTGTGTTGTCCACAATACTATGAGTCTATACTACAGCTGTGTCCTCCGCCACCCGTCATGTGCTGTAAGACCGGCCTACTCGCTATGCATACACGGCACAATAGTGGCCTATGTGGCATAGGCCACTAGAGTGCTCCATTTCATATGGCAGTGCATGGTGCATAAACAACACCTGATGCTGCCACATTGTCCAAAGTGTCCGAATACATGTGTGGCATAATGGTAGGGAATAATTTGATGTTCTATGTGACTATTTCATTTTTTCCAAAAGATGTGGGTTAGGCCACTATTGCACTGATAGCCTCATATAATGATGGCGTCCTGATGGGTAAAATATTCTGGAGTTAAAATAGTCCCCCTTTCGGATAACCTGGTGGCGACTCAGGAGGATGTCATCATCAAGAGGGAGGGGGGGGGGGAAGCGAGCGAGAGAGAGAGAGAGAGAGAGAGAGAGAGAGAGAGAGAGAGAGAGAGAGAGAGAGAGAGAGAGAGAGAGAGTCATTCTTCATTCTACAGACCGGAGCATGGCATGTTTTATCCCTTAATCAAGTAGGTAAGTTAGAATTAAAAAGAGTAATGGATAGGTTCGAGTTAGATATGGTGGGGATTAGTGAAGTTCAGTGGCAAGATGAACAGGATTTTTGTCAGGTGAGTACAGGGTTATAAATACAAAATCAGTTGGTGGTAACGCAGGAGTAGGTCTGATAATGAATAAGAAAATAGGAATGTGCCTAAGTTACTATGAACAGCATAGTGAATGCATTATCGTAGCAAAGATAGACATGAAGCCAACACCAACTAGAATAGTACAAGTTCATATGCCAACTAGCTCTGCCGATGAGCAGATCAAAGAAATATAGGAAGAGATAAAAGAAATTATTCAGTTCGTTAAAGGAAAAGAAAACTTAATTGTGATGGCTGACTGGAAATCGGTAATAGGAAAGGGAAGAGAAGGAAATGAAGTTTGTGAATATGGACTGGGAATACAAATGAAAGAGGAGATTGCCTGGTGGAATTTCGTGCAGAGCACAATATTGCCGCGAGTCTTCCGACAGCATGCATTGTCTAGTGGTTGCAATCACTGCTTGCACTCCCTAGTTCAAATCCTGCCACAGGCAGAAGAAAATTTATTTCTTTTTATTTACTATTTCTAGAATATTCTACATGTTTCTTATGTTTTATGTACTTGTAAGTACCAGAAAATTCTTTCTATGTATAAATAGTGAAGCATTCCAGGCAGGAGTCAGTTTGTAGTGAGTGTTCAAAATAAACATGTTGTAAGTGTGAAGTGTTGTACTCTATTACCGACCAGCCTTTGAATTCTGGACCACCTGCAGTTTTCAATGTGACACTTTCTCGTGGTGGCACCGGGTATTCTGCAATACATCTGCATCATCATGGCTCCGATTAGGCAGCGTAAGAGCCATCGCTTACTTGGACAAGAACCGGAATACAAAGGGTAAACTGACAACCTCCATCTGAAGGCCCATGTCATCAAAAGAACCATGATACAAAAACAGCGGTTAGCCCGCTGAACATCAGACACCAATTGGTGCTCTCTGAAGACGCTGCACAAGACCCAAATAAATGGCTGAAAGGATTCGACCGAGTTGCCAAATATAATAGGTGGGATCACATGTGCTTGGCAAACGTATACTTCTATCTGAATGGGACGGCCCAACAGTGGTTTGAAAATAACAAGGACAAACTCGATAGCTGGGAAAAATTCCAGACAGAACTTAAAAAGACGTTTGGAGACCACCAGTGGCAAGTACGTTTATCAGAACAACAATTGAAGAACAGGCCCCAGCGACCTGGTGAGTCAACACAGTTGTATAAACAGAGTGTATTGGCCCTATGTCACAAATTATCACAAATTGATTGAGAGAAGAATTACAAAAGTTTATGGCAGCCGGGACTGTTGGACAAAGCGAGCACCAGATTATGGCCATGAATATCAATTCTGTATGTCATGAGAGAGCCGAAGCTGCTGAGGAGGAGGTATTTGAAACATTAGCACCAGTCAGCCCTGCCAGCCGCATCCGGGCCTCGCCCTACTATGACTTATGCCGCAGCCACCAAACAGCAGCTTAGGAACCAACTGATGTGACCACAACCAACTCCTCCATCAACTGTGAAGCCTCACAGGAGGACAGATATCTGGAGGACAGAAGACAACACACCATTGTATTTTCAAATGTTCAAATGTTTGTAAATCTATCGTACCAAACAGCGTGGTCATTAGTCCATAGCTTACAAACTACTTAAACTAAGGTAAACTAACCTAAGGACAACATACACCCATGCCCCTGGGAGGACTCGAACCTCCGATGGCAAGCAACCACGCACTCTGCAGTGAGGCACCTTAGACCACTTGGCTACTCCACCGCGGCATTGTATTTTCACTGGTGCCTTTCCCGGTTGTATGATACTGTAGGGAGAGAAGACGAGTATTTTTCAATTATTATGCCACAAGAAGCCAACGATCAGAGCAGCCCTTTCAGTGGCAGTCACTGCAGATCATTACTGTTGACTTATGGGATAAAGCCCATCGCCAGATCCTGGACGTGGTCGCTCTCCAACATGCCGCTGCCATTCACCGTTGCCTTACAGAGGTAGTAGCCGTTCGCCTAGCTGCCATGTTCAGAAAAACTAGGTGAGGAATCCATCTACAGAGCCGCCAGATGAAAATCCTCTATTGAAGACAGTTCCTAAGGTGTTGGGAAATCTCACTGACGTCATCATCGACGGCCAACCTGAGCGGGCACTTGTTGATGCAGGAGGTTCCTTCTCTGTATTACGGAATGACCACCACTGCAAACTAAAGAAGATAATGTTCTGTTATACGAGAGCAACTGTGCTGAAGATCACCAATGGAAAATACATCCAGCCGACAGGAACATGTGTCACAAGAGCAACTATCAACAACGGGACACAGCCTTTTGAATTTGTGGTTTCAACAGAGTGTAGCCATAATGTTATCCTCAGATAGGACTTACTTCAGGCATCCCAGGCTGTCATTGACTGTGGAAGATCTGAGCCAGAAATTGAGAAAACCATTCCAATGAGTAAAAGTAACATGGACTTCTCTGGAAGGTTGTTTGCTGTCAAGAATATTGAGATCCCGCCGTTAACAATGAGAAGAGTTCCAGTCAGCAGTCCAGATGACCAGTTGAACAGTGAAGTGCTTCTCAATCACAAGAGCTAATCAATATAACAAAGGAAATCCACATACCAGCAGCTATCATAAGCATTACAGGTAGTCAAGGAGAGCTTTGGATCACTAATTTTCATGAGCAACCACAACTCATTCCTAAAGGAATATGTATTGGTACAGCTGAACCAGTCCAGGACGGTGAGCTCAGTGTCATCGACAAAGTCTCATGCTTTCCTGTTGTTAGTGCCGACAATTCACTAGAGGAAACTACTATGTCAGGAACAATGTCAGCAGGTGTTAACCATATTACACTAATTTTCAGGTGTATTCCAGGCCAGGCAGGAGAAACAGCCAGATGAAACAGCCCATGATAAAACACCATATCAATATTGGGGATCATCCACCAATTAGCCAGTGTTCATATAGAGTGTTGCCAACTGAAATACAGATAATTCGGAAAGAAGTGGAGAAGATGTTGCAGATTGATATTATTCAACCTTCAGAGAGACCCTGGTTGTCTCCGGTGGTCCTCGTGAAGAAGGATGGGACGTGGTGTTTCTGCATCAAATATTGGCAGCTGAACAAATCACAAAGAAAGATGTCTACCCATTGCCACTCGTTGACAACACGATAAACTGTTTGAAAGCAGCTACATACTTCTCAACCATGGACAGGGAGACAGGTTACTGGCAAATCGAGGTTGACAAAGCTGACAGGGAGAAGATTGCTTTTACTGTACCTGACGACCTCTATGAATTCAATGTCATGCCGTTTGGACTGTGTAATGCCCTGGCCACATTCGAAAGCATGATGGACAACTTGCTTTGACACCTTAAATGGACGACATGTCTTTGTTATCCAGATGACATAGTCGTTTTCTCAAGGACATTTGAAGAACATCTAAGCCGCCTGTCAACTGTGTTGAAATGTGTTCAGACAGCAGGACTCTGCCTCAACCTAAAGAAGTACCTCTTTGTTGCCAAAGAAATAAAAATCCTGTGGCACCCAGTGAACGGAGATGGTGTGCATCCTGATCCAGATAAAGTAAGGGCAGTCACAGAATTTCCAATTTCTCAGCACATTCGTGATGTGAGAAGTTTCCTTGGCTGTGCTCATACTATCATCATTTCATAGAAGGTTTGTAACAAGGCACGTCCATTCCAAAAACTTCTCCAAGGAAGATGCTAAGTTTTACTGGGATGAGATGAAAGAACAAGCTTTTCGGGAACTTAAGGAGGCTCTAACTTCTGCCCTCACTGAGTTAGGTGACATAACAGCTGAACAGAGGGAATATCCAGCACTATGACAAACTATAGAGGCCTTGGAGTTTCAACTTATAAACGGAATATTTTATAAGAGCAACTATGATCCACTGGGCTCCAAATGGCTACTGGTTGTTGTAGCTCATCTCCTGTCAGTGATTCTCAAGTATTTCCATGATTCTCCAATATCCGGTCATTTGGGATTCGTGAAGACCGTAGACAGAGTCAGATGTAGGTTACTACTGGGCAGGTCCCTACCGATCTGTCAAGCACTATGTGAGTCACTGTAAGGAGTGCCAGCGATGGAAGTATGTGCTGCAGTTACCCTCCAGGGCACCTCATACCGATTCCGTCTGCAGCAGCTCCATTCTGCTGGATTGGAATTGACCTTTTAGGCAGGTCCCCAAGTCGACAGCAGGTAACCGATGGCTAATAGTCTGCACTGACTACCTCACCCACTACGCTGTCACGAAACCTGTTCTGACTGCAGAAGCCCCAGAGATCGCAAAATTCCTAGTAAAAGACATTATTTTGAAGCATGGTGCACCACATGTGATGCAAGGAAAAGTATCAGAGGTCATATCACGTTGTGACATTGTCCACAGAATAACAACTGCCTACCATTTTTGGACAAATGGTCTTGTCGGGATTCGTGGTTAAACATTATGAATACCGAACACAGTCAATTAAATAAATCAGTGGAGTCCATTCTCAGATTTATTATTTGCCTCTTACAGAAAAAGCTAGTTGCCAAGTAGAAGAATCAACAACATCATACAAATTAATATCAACGGAATAAACAAGGAGTATATAATCTGAGGTTACGCACACATCGTCTGTCTTCTCTCTGGATTTGACGCTGCTGCGGCGATTAACTTCTGTGGTTGGCGCGAAAAGTGCTCACCTTGACTGCGGTCACTACATGAGCCCCCTTGGCGAGAGCGGAGCTATTCAAGTCTTCTCTGTATCTAGCAGGAAAATGGACACGTCTGCCAGACCTCGTCTTGCGTTGTGGTTCTCGTATTTTTTTCTGATGGTTCCTGTTTTCCCCGCAGTTCATGTTGTTTTCTTTGTTGTGCAGGATATTTCACTTTTGTTTCTTTTTTGCTGTACTGCCAGTACAGTCATTCGCTTCGCAAAAAATATATGCTGGCTTAATCCTATTCAATGAAACAGTTGATTGTTTTCCATTCATCAGAATGTCCATTGTTCTGTTGTCTCTTCGTAAAACCTCTATATGGTGGCTGCAATGGCAGTTTGACGTCATCTGCGCACAATAAGACATTTGAGCATGTATTGATGTCCTTGTGGATGAATGTGGCAAGATGTCCGTGTCTGAAGGCTCTATGTGGTTTAACGTCTTGCACAATTTTCCTCAATCTCATCAGGATTGCTGGATGGTCAATAGCATTTGACGTTCCTGTGTCATCCACAAATTCTCCCGGCAAGTGTATTGTTTCTCCATAAAGTATTTCTGCTGAGGACACATCTATATCTTTTTTATATGTTGACCGTAGGCGCAGCAGCACAATTGGCAAAGCTTTGGTCCATTTACTTTCATGACACATTAGTGTGGCCCTTAAGGTGCGGTGCCATCTCTCCACCATACCATTGCTTGCAGGGTGATAAGCTGTTGTATGATGCTGTGTATAACTGCAGAACTTGGCCATTTGCTTGAATAGTTCTGACTCAAATTGACGACCCCTGTCAGTGGTGATGTGCATTGGACAACCAAACCTTGATAACCATGTTGATGTAAATGCCTTTGCTAAAGTCTCTGCCGAGATGTCTTCAACTGGTATAGCTTCTGGCCAGTGCGAAAATCTGTTGATTATAGTTAACAGATAGCAACTTCTGTCCGACGGTGGCAGAGAACCTAATACATCCAGATGGATGTGCGAGATCTTGTTTCCACATCTGGTAAGTCTCCTATCGGTGTGTGCACATGCTGATTGACTTTGCACAACTGGCAGCATATGCAATTTCTGGTCCAGTTCCTACAATCTCACTCTATACCGGGCCACACGAAATGTTTGGACACTAGTTTAATTAGGGCATGACGTCATGAGTGCTGGACTGCTGTGCACATCGCTCTTGATTTTTTATATAATTTTAGGATTAATATAATTATTTTAATTGTTATTTCGTGATAATATTCAATATAGAAGTGTTCTAATAAAGGATCGTCAATTATTTAAGTGTTTGTAGTGCCGTATTTGCTTTAAGTGGTGTTATTTGTGTTCGCGTGTGCGCCGGCATCCACGTCTTATTGCTTTGTTTACATCTGGTGGCAAGTGGTTCCAGCTGTAGCGGTCTCCGAAAGCTAAGTTCCAATAAGTGTTTGTGTTATTGTAGTTAAATTATTAAAGTGAGTTGATTCAGGAGGTGTTATCACCCTAGTTATTTATTAAATTTAGTACTTTTCAACAGGTGACTTGCTGTTTTTAACGTAGTTGAGGTTGGGAAACTTTAAGTTACAGTATTTGATAACTCTTGTACTCTCACTGTGTTTAGTTAGTTTATTAGTGACGCTTGAATTTGAACTTGTTTATACAAGCAATAGTGTAAAGTTTCAGTGGTAGTGTTATTTTCTGATACTATTAGTTGTTGTTGTTACTTGATTTTGTAGAGACTGAGGTTTGTTGATGGCTGTAGTTAAGAGGTACTTCCTAGTTCTTTTGTAGAAACGTAACTTAATAACATAGACGTCTAGTTTTTCTTAACAAATAATTGTGAAATTTTACCATGAGTGAAAAGTGTGGGCTCTGTCATAGGGTCGTGCATAGTGGGCTGCAGTGTGGGATTTGTAGTAAGTATTTTCATGGGGGGGGAGTGCAGTGGGGAAGCCAGTGGGCATTGTGGTGAGGTTCTCTCCTGGAACTGTAGAATTTGCAGCAGGAATAAGAGGATAGAGGAGCAGGAACATTTGATCTGCGCCCTTCAGGTGCAGCTGAAAAACACTGAAGAGGAATTAGGTAGGCTGAGGAGGGGAAGGGAGGCTGGGGAATGGGAACTGGCAGTTGGCAAGAAGGTAGCTAGGAGAAGGTATTCAGATAGCTTTACATTGCAAGTTGCAAATAGGTTAGACCAACTGTCAGAGTTGAGTGGAGATGAACCTCCTGTAGCTGTAGGTGTAGGAAGTATGCAGCAGACCTCAGCTGTTAGGAAGCCGAAATTTTTAGAGAGGGCTCTTAGGAAGAAGAAGGTTCTGCTGCTAGGCAGTTCTCATGGCAGAGATGTTGGCCAACAGTTGCAGGAATTACTTGGGAGTGAGTACCAGGTCACTTGTAACATAGGGGACTTATGTAGGAATTTCTCAAAAGAGGATCAGGTAGTTATTGTGGATGGGACTGGGAATAGTCTTGATAGGGACAGGGAATATGATATAGGTGGTGATCTGGAAAGGATAGTAACTCAAACTGGTGGCACGAATGAGCATTTCGTGCAGCTGTTTCAGCGTCAATGATAGGCCTTGTCTTAATACGGCTGTCAGCCGTGTTAACATGGGGCTTGAGAAGGCGCTGATGACGGAGGGCATGGATCACATTGCAGTGGTGCCAGTTGAGACTATCCAAAGGTCGGATTTTACTAGGCACGGCCTGCACCTCAATAGGCATGGGAAGGGGAGGTTGGCAAAGCTCATAGGTGACAGTGTAGTAAGGGGTGGGGGTGTAACTTATGGAAAATTCCTGTAGTAGTTGGTGTTAGGGCTGCACCTTTTTTAGACTGAAGACAGCTGATAGGTATTCCTGCTTAGAGGAAGTCCCTCTAAGAAAGGAACCACCTTTGACAAAGTCTAAGAATATAATTAATAAGGGAATTACTGTTTTTCATCAAAATATACAGGGTATCAGAGATAAAGTTAATGAACTGCTTATTGATACTGATTCTGACATTATTGGTATTTCAGAGCACTTTTTAAGTGGTGTGACAACTCAGAGACTCCCTTTGCTAGGATACAGGTTAACTGCCTTCTACTCTAGGAGTTCCTTGCAGTGTGGGGGAGTGGCCATGTATGTAAAAAACGATTTTTCATTGGAGTCAATCGATTTTTCTAAACACTGCACAGAACAGATATTTGAATGTTGTGCAGGAGTTGTTAATGTTAATGGAACTAAACTAGTAATAGTTGTTATTTATAGATCCCCTGACCCAGATTTTAAAATGTTTCTGCCCAAGCTGGAATTGGTTCTGGGTTCACTGTATAGGAAGTATAAAAATTTAATTGTGTGTGGAGATTTCAACATTAATTGTGTAGGTGATAGCTCGGGGAAAAGTCAGCTGTTAGATCTATTTAATTCCTATAACATGATGCAAACAGTATTTTTTCCAACGAGAGTGCAAGGAAATAGCAGTTCTACCATTGACAATATTTTTGTTCATTCTTCATTATTAGAGGGGCACTCTGTCAGCAGAATAGTAAATGGCCTATCAGAACACGATGCCCAACTTTTAATTCTAAAAAGTATTTGTTCTCAAACAAATGTTAAACATAAATATCAACTACTCAGAAAAGTTAATCTAGTTGCAATTGAGACCTTTTTAAGCTTAATTAAGGAACAAGAATGGCAGGATGTTTATAGTGCTGATAATGCAGATGATAAATATAATGCTTTTCTGAACACATTTATTATGCTGTTTGAAAGTTGCTTTCCGCTAGAACGCTCAAAACAGTGTACTTTCAGTAACAGACAGCCAGGGTGGATGACAAAGGGGATAAGAGTATCATGTAGAACTAAGCGGGAGTTGTATAAAAATGTTAGAAGCAGTCAGAATGAAGATGCAGTAGCTCATTACAAACAGTACTGTAAGGTTCTGAAAAATGTCATTAAGAATGCAAAAAATATGTGGTATGCAAAAAGAATAGCAAACTCTCGGGATAAAATTAACACTGTCTGGTCAGTCGTGAAGGAAGTGTCAGGTCAGCAGTAGCAGGTAGAAGATATGTCAGTGCGTAGTAGGAATGTTTCTGTTACTGACAAGTTAGATATATGCGCAATATTCAATAATCACTTTCTGAATATAGTAGGGGAACTAAACAAAACTCTAGTTTCTACAGGTAATCATATAACGTTTTTAGAAAATGCCTTTCCGAGGCTGTTATCTGAAATGGTCTTTCATGATACTTCCATAGGTGAGATTGAGTCAATAATTAAATCACTAAAGTCTAAGGACTCTTGTGGATATGATGGGGTATCTATCAGAATTCTTAAGTACTGTTCTCCATATGTTAGCCCAGTACTAAGCAATATTTATAATTTTTCCTTTCAGAATGGTCAGTTTTCTAACAGATTAAAGTACTCAGTAGTGAAACCACTTCATAAACAAGGAGAAAGGGATAATGTAGACAACTATAGACCTATTTCTATGCCATCGGTTTTTTCTAAAGTTATTGAAAACGCTGTATTTTCAAGATTAATTGATCATTTCAGTTCACATAATTTATTGTCAAATGAGCAGTTTGGCTTTAGAAGTGGTTTAACGACTGAAAATGCTATATTTTCATTTCTCTGTGAGGCACTTGATGGGTTAAATAAGAGGCTACGGACATTAGGCGTCTTCTTTGATTTAACAAAAGCGTTTGATTGTGTTGATCACAAAATATTGTTGCAGAAGTTGGAACATTATGGACTACGGGGAGTAGCCCACAACTGGTTCACCTCTTACTTTAATAATAGACAACAGAAGGTAATTCTCCGCAGTGTAGAAAATAGCTATGACGTGCAATCCCAATGGGGCACAATTAAGTATAGGGTGCCCCAGGGGTCTGTTTTGGGACCATTGCTGTTTCTTATTTATATAAATGATATGCCTTCGAGTATAACAGGTGACTGTAAAATATTTTTGTTTGCTGATGATACCAGCTTGGTAGTGAAGGATGTTGCTCGTAATATTGTCACCATATCAAATAATGCAGTTCAAGAGAAGTTCAGGCTTGTAGAAAACAAGTTGATGTTAAATCTTAGTAAAACTCAGTTTTTACAATTTCTAACACATAATTTGACGAAAGCTGACATTCTGATTACACATAATGGGCATGTGATAAGTGAGACTGAACAGTTCAAATTTCTAGGTGTTCATATATACAGTAAGCTGTCATGGAAAGCCCATGTTCAGAATCTTGTTCCAAAACTAAATTCTGCTATATTTACCATTAGAACAATATCTGAGATGAGTGATTTTTCAACACGAAAAGTAGTCTATTCCGCTTACTTTCACTCACTTACAACGTACGGCATTGTTTTTGGGGGTAACTCGCCTGATGCAAAAAAGATATTTCTGGCTCAAAAACGGGCGGTTCGAGCAATATGTGGTGTAAGTTCGTGAACGTCATGTCGACCCCTTTTCAGTAGTCTGGGAATTTTGACTCTGGCGTCACAATACGTTTTTTCTTTAATGTCGTTTGTTGTTAATAATATCAGCTTATTCCGAGTTAGTGGCTTTCACTCGGTGAATACTAGACAGAAGTCGAATCTGCATTTGCATCACACCACCTTAACACTTGTACAGAATAGGGTACAATATTCTGCGGCATCCATTTTCAATAAGCTGCCACAAGAACTAAAGAATCTTAGCACTAATCCACACGCATAAATCTAAATTGAAGAGTTACCTCATGGCTCACTCCTTTTATTCTGTCAAAGAACTCCTAGAAAAGTTAAACAATTAAGCTAATTCATTTTTTTCTTTATTGATTCCTTTCACTTTGTCTTAAGATTGTCGTGTGCAAAGGGCTGCTTAAAAATTTTCTATTACTATTCTTGTGTAACAATTAATGTATTGACTTGTTCCATGACCATGGAGTCTCACGCCTCAATTGGGTCCTATGGAACAGAAAAACCAATATAAATAAATAAATAAATAAATAAATAAATCTCTCCACCATACCATTGCTTGCAGGGTGATAAGCTGTTGTATGATGCTGTGTATAACTGCAGAACTTGGCCATTTGCTTGAATAGTTCTGACTCAAATTGACGACCCCTGTCAGTGGTGATGTGCATTGGACAACCAAACCTTGATAACCATGTTGATGTAAATGCCTTTGCTAAAGTCTCTGCCAAGATGTCTTCAACTGGTATGGCTTCTGGCCAGCGCGAAAATCTGTTGATTATAGTTAACAGATAGCAACTTCTGTCCGACGGTGGCAGAGAACCTAATACATCCAGATGGATGTGCGAGAACTTGTTTCCACATCTGGTAAGTCTCCTATCAGTGTGTGCACATGCCGATTGCCTTTGCACAAATGGCACCTTATCAATTTCTGGTCCAGTTCCTACAATCTCACTCTATACCGGGTCCACACGAAACGTTTGGACACTAGTTTAATTGTTGATCGCACGCCGGGGTGACACAAGTTGTGCAAACCGTCAAAAATCTTCTTGAGGTAGGTATGCGGAACATAGGGACGTGATTTACTGTTCCTTACTTCACAATATATCTGTGTGTTCTCGCCTGGTACATTCATCAACTGCAATGCGGCGTGATCATCATTCAATAGGGTAGTCAGTTCAGAATCTTCCTGTTGTGCTTTAAAGAGCTCAGCCATTGTGACTACTTGGGAAATGCTTGACACTCTGGACAGACTATCGGCTACAACATTAGTCAATCAAGAAAAGTCACACATCAGTGGTAAATTGGCCAATAAATTGAAGCTGCTAGTATTGCCGTGGTGAACACTTGTCGCTATTCTTCTTAGAAACATATGTCAATGCAGTTGGAAGTGTTTTATTGCTGAGTATATCACCTGTAACTCCCTGTCATAGGCACTCCATTGTTGCTGGTTGGCCGAAAATTTATGGGAATAATAAGCTAAAGGTTGCCATGAACCATTCACCCATTATTGGAGAACTGCACCTATGGCGTACTGGCTGGCATCCACAACAAGTGCTAAAGTTGCATCTAACTTAGGATGTGCTAATAATGCTGCTTGAGCCAGGCTTTGTCGGGCTACCTTGAATGCTGCTTCGGCTTCGGCGTTCCAGGTAATCCGTGTGCTATTGCAAACTTTAGGACCAGCTATCAATGCATTTAGTGGTGCCTGTTGTTCAGCTGTTCGCGACAGATGTCGTCTGTAGAAATTAAGCATGCCGAGATATCTTCTAAGTTCCTTAACAGTCGATGGTTTAGGTATCTGCAAGACTGCTCGAACTTTCACAGGTAATGGTGTTGAACCAGCAGCAGATATCTTATGTCCAAGAAATTCGACCTCCGACTGACCGAACATGCATTTAGCTGTGTTTAAGACAATGCCGTATTGTTCCAAGCACTGGAAAACCTCTTTAAGATGCTGCTTGTGCTGATCTTTGTCCGTGGAGTATACAAGAATGTCATCCAGATAGGCGAAACAGTTTGGCAGTCCCCGCAGAATTGAATCTACAAACCTTTGCCATGTTTGTGCGGCGTTTCGCAAACCAAACATCATTAATTTGCTCTCAAAAATACCAAAAGGCATTATTATTGCCGTCTTGGGTATATTTTCGGGTGCTACTGGAATTTGCATATATGCTTTTGCGCAATCTAGTACACCGTTGAGCCGTGCAGGGCATGGTTATAATCACGCAATAGCGGAATTGGATAACGGTCTGAAATCGTTCACGCATTCAGCACTCTGTAGTCACTGCATGGGCACCAGGCACCACCTTTTTTCGGTAATAAATGCAATGCAGACGCCCATGGACTACTCGATGGACGAATAATACCCTCTTTCAACATTATATCAAATTGCGCCTTCACAATTGCCAGACGGTCTGGAGCTAATCTTCTTGCTGGGCATGATACAGGCGAGCCATCCGAAGTCTTAATATAGTGTATTGTATCATTCAATACTTTCTGTGGTGCTCCCGGTGGACTGGTTAACATAGGAAAATCAGCCAACATTTTGCAATACTCTTCGTCTGCTACTTGGATCAGCTTAATGCTACCGAAGTTCATGGCACGACAGAAAGATGCTGTTGTTAGGCCAGTGAAGCTGTCTATAAGGCGGGCGTGCGCTAAGACCGGTAAGAGTTGGAAATGTGCCAAGAAATCTGCACCAATTATGGCTTCACTCACATCAGCTACCATAAAATCACATAAAAATTCTCTCCGGAGTCAAGTTTAGCCTCTCTCGCTGGGATCCGTACATCGCAATCACCGAATTGTTGGCTGCACTCAAATTGAATTTTGTGCGTGGTCAGCAATGATGTTTAGAACTCTATGGCAAAATGCTCAAGTCGGGACTGATATCTATTAAAAACTTCTGTCCTGTGACTCTATCTGTTACAAACAGACGCCTAGACTTGGCGTGGCAATCGGTGGTGTCTACTGCCAATTGCCACTCCCGTTTGGGTAATTACAAGGAGTAATACATTTCCGTGCTCTATCACTGTGAAACGACACAATATAAATTGTAGACAAATAAATAATTAATTTCATGAATCAGAGAAATTTCGAGTAGGGCAAAAATCGTTCTTCTTTCTCTCCCATTAAATTATCTGTGATCCACCTTTCCTTGTTTTACTGCGGGAGAGAAGGAACAGCGATTAACGCTTTTTTGTCTTCGTATCGTCTTTCTGGAGATAAGACATATTTGATGCAGCTCTCCCCTGGTCATACTCAATTTTGTGTAAGTATAGTGCTGCTCCTGTAAATTATGATTTTTAACTTGAAATACATTAATATAAAATTTTAAATGGCAGTCATCTTTCATTTAACTGCCTTTTTCCACTTGAGTGGCGTGAACTTGAAATGTGAAGGAATTGGACGCCATTGCGGCTAATAATGATCAGTGCAGTAATTGTTAAATCAGTTTCATTGCTTTTTTCTATTCCAATATTTCCTACATCAAAGATAGGGATGATTACAGGACCTGCAGTCGAATTTGTATAGCTATTTATTAAAACGAAGTCTGAATATTTTTTCCGTTTATGTTACATTCTTGCCAACTTCATATGCGGAGCCCACAACTAAAATTTAGCACATGGCCCACTGCACAATAACAGATTTTAATACATCCAATTCCCGATCATGACGGTGTGTACCTTGAATTATATTATATTTGATTACAGATCCCTGACATACCCTCATTGCACTTCGAGATAGTACTTACTGAAGGTAACATCATCTTCTTTTTATAATGTAGAAGCCGCCCATCTTTACCCTTACAGTCGTTTTAATTCTTTTTGTTTTAATTTAATTTTTATTCCCTTTTTATCATATCCACCATTTCCATTTATTCCCAGTTCAGTACATAATATTTCAGCTAACTCCTCCCACCAAACTACATTATAAAAAGTTGGCGACATTACCTTCAGTAAGTACCATCTCGATGTGTAATGAGGGTGCATCAGGGATCTGTAATCAAATATAATATATAGTACATCTTATCTCCAGAAAGGCAATACGAAGGCAAAAAAAAAAAGTTAATCGCTGTTCCTTCTCTCCCGCAATAAAACAACGGAAGGTGGATCACAGATAATTTAATGGGAGAGAAAGAAAAATGACCTTCGCCCTACTCGAAATTTCTCTGATTCACGAAATTATTTATTTATCTACAATTTATTTTGTGTCGTTTCAATTTTAGCGGTTGTGATACTAACAAGTATTCTGATTATTCTCTGATGTGGACTGCGAGGCAGAGTTGGTTCTATTATGGCGTCGACTGCGTCCTCGATACCAATTCGTGTTGCTTAGTGACATTAAACATGATATTTGCGCAAATAAAAAGTCCACTTTGGTAGCTAGCACATCATAATCCTCACATGTCACGTAGTTGGTGTGATCGCCTCCAGAACGCGGTCGGTGAGATCTGCCATGGCATCCAAGGACATCTCGCTCTGCAAAGCTATTACTGCTTTTACCTGCTGTGGCAGACGGCTGCTCCACAGGGTGCGTGGAAAACTTTCCAGAGTTGTACCGAAGTCCACTTTGCTCCTGAGACGGCTTAAATACTGCAATGGCTTTCTGTCACCAATGTCTTCTTGATTCGATACTTGTCTGATCCCGTCCTCTTGAGATGCAGCTAAACGTCGTATCAGTTCAGACTTTGGTCGCTCGTATGCATTTTCCGTCGGTGGGTTCGTTATAATGCCCATTACTTCAGTCGCATATTGTTGGTCGAGCTGACTCACCACCAGTTCAAATTTGGTCAATTCTGCAGTTATTCCGACGTACATAAAACTCATGAACCAGAGTGTTGGGCTACTTGGCCAAAAAGGAGGCAGGCGTACTGCTAGTCATGAGACATTCGGTGTTTCCATGTTTGCGTTTGATATTTGAAATTCTCATGTGTCACCAATGTCGGGATTCATGGTTAAACGTCACAAACCGAACACAGTCGATTAAATTAATCAGCGGAGTCCATTCTAAGATTTATTATTTGCCTCTTACAGAAAAAGCTAGTTGTCAAGTAGAAGAATCAAGAACATCATACAAATTAATATCAACGGAATAAACAAGAAGTATATAATCTAAGGCTACGCACACATCAACTGTCTTCTCTCTGGATTTAACGCTGCTGCAGCGATTAACTTCTGTGGTTGGCATGAGAAGCGCTTGCCTTGACTGCCGTTGTAACGTTTCTGCTATGTTGTGCATTCCTAAAAATCAGTTGCCAACATTGAAACACGAAATATCTGATACCTAAAGTAAAACTTCATTACCGGACATGTGATATTTACATTTTCGCCTTCTGTTTGAAATTCTATTTACACTATTAGTAAAATGCGTTTAAGAAATAGTACATTGATTTAAATATAACTTTGACTGTCCTTTTACGTAATTCTCAGTTCTTTATACTTTCGTAAATAATAGCTGCAAACACTAGAAATGCATTACACTTAGTTTTGGATATTGCTGAACCTATATAGATACTAATTTGTATAAAAACAACAATGCTACATGTTATAAACTATTGCACAACATGATTTCATATATACCTTTTGTTTAAATAAATTAGGGCAGACCATGTTTTATATATCACTAGATCCTAAATTAAATACTGATAATTGTTCATGCACTAAAATTAATAATCCGTTTGGTACTAAGAAACTATCTTCGAAATTAACAAAACTACGACAACCATATACAAATCCATATTAATAAATAATTTGACCGCAAACCGAAACACATTAAAATTCCATGTGTCAATAATAGTACGCCTACACACTATTGGCGAAACAAATATATGTGCATTTCGAAAACACACATAATGTAAATAATTTGACGGCTGTAAACACTAGTCAAAAGGATGACGTTAAATTTGTGCACTACATTTAAATACAAATTTCGTGAAACAAATACATACATTGACATAAATAGTCGTAGCTTAAATGTAATGTTTTAATTCCTGTATTTTGGCATATTTGATGTAAAAGAATATTGTTTAATTGTGAATTACAAAACTTTGTCATCATTTTTAATACGTGGTTAAGCAGAAAGATGTTGGAGAGAAACCATTGTTTGTTCAGTCGGTTATAGAGTCTGCTAGAGACTAGTTGAGTGGCCAGAAACCTGTAAGCAGCTTTGTTAGCTTGCTGCTGCATTTCTTGATTGTGCAATGTTTAAGTGGAAATAAAATCTTTTTCCATATCAACTAAGATGGATTTACTTTATGAAAATATCCTGTAAAATTAAATTCTTTAGTGAATGCCGAAGACAAATCACAACGCAATGGACTTCAGCCAGCATATAAGATAAGTTCAACTTCACCTACAGTGGAATGATTTCGTTATAGACTGAGAACTAATAAACATTTCCGTGATTCAGGAATATATTAGGGCTCAGTTTGAGTCATTCCGAAAAGAGGTGAAGGACGTTAGATGTGGTGCCGTGTGACCAGGATTTTAAAAGCGTATTCACTAATGTAAAGTGTTAAAAGTGGTGACGTGACCAAACGATTTTAATGAGTATTCGCTAATATAAGAATGTGTTTCAGGATACAAGGAAAATAATGTATATGATGGATGTGCAGTAAAACCATCTTAAAAGTGCAGAATTCGACTACAATACTATCCACACCTACGATGTCAAAAGTTAATGGAGGAAGATGGCAATAATTTGGACTACTAGATTCCTGTATCGCCGCATCCTTGTGACGAGATAAGTACTTATTCTTTTTTTTTTTTAACGTTTATAGTGACTGTTTGTGTGATAGGGGTTTTATGTGGACTGAAAACTTATTTTAAAATGGATACAGTAAGAAAGGAGGGAGATGATAGTACTCAAGTTTCGGACTTTGACAGTGGGGTAGAAGGTTCTGGTATCGCGAGTTCTACACCGATTACAAGAAAGCAGCAGGTCCCATTTTCTAGTTATTTACAAGAGACTGGACAACAGATTAGTAATATGGCAGCAAACACGGAAATAGAAAGAAAATCAATCTTGGAACTTTTATTACAAATGAACTCCAAACTTTCATTACAAATGGAAACTATGGAAACTATGAAAACCGAACATTCTTTACAAATGGAAACTATGAAAACTGAACTAACAAATTCAATTAAATTTGAAATTAGTAAAACAAATGACTCAATGACCGATTTAAAACAATACATTGGAAGTCTAGTGACAAAGTTTAGTACTAGATTCAATAGTGTAGAAAAAACTGTTGTGGTAGCCGCTACTTCAGTAGTTTCTCAGACGAGTGACAATGTTGAAGAAATAGATGACAGTTCAAGTTATGTAAATTCTCAGAGCCAGGATACTAAAACAGAGTTAACTGGAAAGATTCGCGATGTTGAACAATGTAATAGCAAACTTAATTATTCTGATTTGAAAGTAGAAACTGAATGTAACTGTGTTATAGATAACCTTGAGCTAGAAGTTGAAAGTGAATGTACAGTCACAGAATTACCACAGTGTGTAGACAAAATTCAAGAAAAGTCACATGCTGAAACTTTGTTTATTCCTAGATGTACTAGTGTAATTTGTTTACCAGTAGTGAAGTTACCTGGTAGGCCTAAAAAGAAATTTCGTCCTATTTATTTTATGCCACAGGACAATGATTGTTTTTTATCTGATTTGACTGACAGTTCAGAAATTATGTTACTTAAGCAAAGTCTAAGGTGTAAAGTATGTTCTTGGGCAAACCAGACCCAACTGTTTGCATTTAATTTTGGACCTAGTAGTAAAGTACCATTACCTATTCTACCTGATGATAGACAAAATGAGATGCATCAGGCTATGTACTGATGTAATACCTTACTCTTTAGTTATGAAACTGCTGACACCAGTTCAGGTCCCCAGTCGTGTGCTGTGTACTTCTATTAATCATATTCACAGTGCAGAATAAATTCTATGCTTTAAGTTTTCCTTCAGTGTAAATATTTATGATTATTTGAAAAAAAAAAAAAACCACATTTTAATTACCACTGACAAATGAAAACAGCTGAGACATACCTTTTGATATATACATTTTTGCTATATGCTTATTGAGAGACATACCTTTTGATATAGGCATTTTTGCTCTATGCTTATTGAAACGTGAAATATGTGAAGCCTAAACTTTATTACCAATAAGAATTTTTGAGAAAATATGAACAAATAATATGTAGGTGGATGTTAACCATTAGTTCAAAAGAACTTTATACCAAATACTAATACTGTACCTAATCTGAGATATTAGTTGGGGGTTTTCAATAAGAATTTTTTTTACTTATGCCAGTGTATAGGCCAATGGACTTAAAAGCTAAAAAATATACTGAAATACAGTTTCAACTGAATAGTGAATTCATGTTTACAATTAATACAGTTACAATGAATAATAAATGTTGAAGGATTTATGAATAAAAATACTATGTGAATTTAAGTACAGAAAAAGAAAATAGGTAGATGATGGGTGTTTATTTAATGTGTTTGTTAGGAATTTTGGAGACTTATGTTATGATGTCTATGAACCACTAGCTAATGTGGAAGTCTTTGAGTAGTCATCAAAAGAAATAACAGAATAGAAAAGAAGGGGAAGTGCTGTTCATGAGAAATTTAAGTTAGGTTAAGAATTGTCAGTGAAAGATACTGAACAAATAGTTATTAAGTTACTGAAATGGAAGTGAAAAAATGCTCCATATATTGAAAAGAAAGAATTAATAAGGGATAAAGAAAATGAATATGAAAATAATGAATATTTAAATGAAAAATGTTGATGTAGTATTTAAGATTAGTGTATTCTCTGAACAGATGCTTTACTTGAAGTCTAAGATGTTGAATTGCTTGAAACTGCTGAGGAATCTCAAAATGATAGTGTTAAGTGTACTGAAAATGTTAGCTCCAAACCCTGATATAAATGTTAAGTCATCTACCAAAATGTTAGTTAAAGAAATAAGTGAAAGTAAATATAAAAGTATACCTTCTGTTTGTCAACTTAAGTTGTAATTCTAGTAACATGAATAATTCTAATGAAGTTTAAAAAAATCTAGTAACTGAACCTGAAAACCAAGTACTATTTCACTATGTTTGTAGTCCATTTATTAAGATCTGAGTTGAAGTTTATATACAGTTATGCATTGAGTTACTTGAAGTTAACTGAAACCCTTAACTGTATGCTTATAGTTTTGTTTATCCACGATCCATAAAGTTGATCGGTCTCAGATAGATTAATGCATTTAAATCCTACCTACAGAAAAGTAAATGTCTTGTGAATAGTTTACCTTATTCTTACTCTGAAACCTATAGGGAAAATATTTGTTGATAGTATTGATAACATCTATGAATATTGGCACACAATAATTAATTTATTAACCTCATATTCATAGTCAAAGGTATGTTGAAGTGTTCATTATTTGTTTATGGCATAAATGTCATTGTATATATGAAAATTCTTACCTCAGTTATGTACTGTGATTTTTCTATTAATCACGTCCACAGTGCATTACAATTCAAATTCTTTAATTCTTTTCACTCTTGTTAGTCATTCATTAGTATTTTTGTGTTGTACTTTGATGTGTCAAGAGGGACTTGCTAACAATTAGTACAAAAGTGACTAAAAGCATGGGAGGACACATAGACCACACAAGTGTTGACCAATGTATGATTCAATTTCTATCCTTGAGCTTACAGTTTAATAGGAAAATATTTAATACTGGTTTAAGATAACCATATTATAGTATATTGTACATATGACACAGCTTTGGCTGATGCAAGGTTTAATTTTCATTTTTATTCTTAAAGTTTACAATGAAACTATTGAGGTTTTACAAGTTACATACTTGGAATGTTTATCATGCATACTTGCACATACTCATGATGTAAGGTCATATGTAGCCGTTTGCGAGTCAGTTACTTGTCCTGGCCGTGGACGTAATTTAATGGCAGCATATTTTTCCGTACTCTCTTGATTACTGCCTTGAGAGTGGGTGTAGTTTGGCAGTTTAAAAACAAAAACTTTCATTTTTCTTTAAATTCTTCTATGATATGGGAAAAATTTGACACTTTAGTGGATCAGTTGAGAACTGACACATTATTTTAATTTCCATGCTTGATTTGAGCTATGAGATTTACCATTGCCACTGCTAACTACTCGCAGGGGGGTTAGTTTTGAATTTTTATTAATGCATATGTTTTTTCAATAAGTAAAATATTATGTAATACTATGATCTAATTTGTTTATACTCTTTACTACTGCTTATTCTCAATCTCTCAAACTGTACGAGAAATATTCAATACCCATAGTTTCAAAACCACGATTACATTTTTTGTCTATATAACCATTTGAACTATACCATAATTTTGAATAATAAATGTTTGATGTGCTCACTGAGAGCTTGTTTCTGTCCACTGTTTTACTATTTTATTATGTCATTCATTCCACTTAGTAAATTGACTATAAATTGAGAAGTTATTACAATGTACAACACCCTTTCTAGAGGAATTAGGAGCTTAGTTCTCACATAATAGCATTTACATACATGTACACATAGAAAAAAAAGTTATTCTGCATAAAATACTTTTTTATATGAATTAATACCAAACATAACTGTTTACAATATGAATATAAATGCTCTTAAAAAAAAAAAAAAAGTTGTAAAAGCTTGCTATTTCATTACTCAAAGTAAAGTAAATTAGAGAGATTTCTCGTTAATTTTCAGTAACATTCAAGGGTTAATTTGAACCCATAATTTTATTTGTTTACAATACCGTATTGAGAAAATTGATTACTCTTTCCAATAGCCTGATAACAGTATGCTTATTTATGTATGTAGTTAGGGAAAAATAGTATGTGGTTCTGAGAAAGATACAACCATGTTATAGGAATGCCTGTAACTACAGTCAGCTGAAGATGTGAGCCACTACATCACCAACAGCAGTTTGCAGATAGACCAATGTCGGCGCATCATACAACATCAACAACCACCAGCATTCGCAAGACTACAATCAACATACAAATTTTTATTTTAGCCTAAACTAATACAGACTCACTATGTACACCTAAATCACAACATATTGAAACGATAGTACATAGTGAACCCTACATTACATTTCAGGTACACTATGTAGGGGGGTGTGTAACGTTTCTGCTATGTTGTGCATTCCTAAAAATCAGTTGCCAACATTGAAACACGAAATATCTGATACCTAAAGTAAAACTTCATTACCGGACATGTGATATTTACATTTTCGCCTTCTGTTTGAAATTCTATTTACACTATTAGTAAAATGCTTTTAAGAAATAGTACATTGATTTAAATATAACTTTGACTGTCCTTTTACGTAATTCTCAGTTCTTTATACTTTCGTAAATAATAGCTGCAAACACTAGAAATGCATTACACTTAGTTTTGGATATTGCTGAACCTATATAGATACTAATTTGTATAAAAACAACAATGCTACATGTTATAAACTATTGCACAACATGATTTCATATATACCTTTTGTTTAAATAAATTAGGGCAGACCATGTTTTATATATCACTAGATCCTAAATTAAATACTGATAATTGTTCATGCACTAAAATTAATAATCCGTTTGGTACTAAGAAACTATCTTCGAAATTAACAAAACTACGACAACCATATACAAATCCATATTAATAAATAATTTGACCGCAAACCGAAACACATTAAAATTCCATGTGTCAATAATAGTACGCCTACACACTATTGGCGAAACAAATATATGTGCATTTCGAAAACACACATAATGTAAATAATTTGACGGCTGTAAACACTAGTCAAAAGGATGACGTTAAATTTGTGCACTACATTTAAATACAAATTTCGTGAAACAAATACATACATTGACATAAATAGTCGTAGCTTAAATGTAATGTTTTAATTCCTGTATTTTGGCATATTTGATGTAAAAGAATATTGTTTAATTGTGAATTACAAAACTTTGTCATCATTTTTAATACGTGGTTAAGCAGAAAGATGTTGGAGAGAAACCATTGTTTGTTCAGTCGGTTATAGAGTCTGCTAGAGACTAGTTGAGTGGCCAGAAACCTGTAAGCAGCTTTGTTAGCTTGCTGCTGCATTTCTTGATTGTGCAATGTTTAAGTGGAAATAAAATCTTTTTCCATATCAACTAAGATGGATTTACTTTATGAAAATATCCTGTAAAATTAAATTCTTTAGTGAATGCCGAAGACAAATCACAACGCAATGGACTTCAGCCAGCATATAAGATAAGTTCAACTTCACCTACAGTGGAATGATTTCGTTATAGACTGAGAACTAATAAACATTTCCGTGATTCAGGAATATATTAGGGCTCAGTTTGAGTCATTCCGAAAAGAGGTGAAGGACGTTAGACCGTAAACAATTGTAGCAGTCGCTACAGTCTTATAGAATGTTTTAACAAGATGTTAGCAGATATTCTGTTGATGTTGAGCAGAAGGATTGGGATACAATACAGCCAGTCATGAAATTTGCTTATAATACAGCAAGGCTAGACACCACAGGCTTCACGACATTTTTCCTGCTCCATGGCTGCGAGGCTGAGACTACAATGGATACACTGTTTCTGTTCCAATTGAATGATACTCAGGATTGCTATCTGAAACAACTCATCACCAGGGCCAAAGAAACAAGACAGCTGGCTCGCATACAGCCACTGGACACCCAGGAGATGGACCTCCAGTGCTAAAACGACAAGCACTGACCTGTTGTGTGCAGCCCAGAAGATCTGGTATGGATTTTTACCCCTGTATGGAAAGTTGGGCTATCAGAAAAGTTACTGAAGCAATACTTTGGTCTATATCGAGTCATATGCCGCCTGTCAGACATCACATATGAAGTTGAGGATTATGACCCGTCCTCAAAATGATAAAACTTGTGCACGTCCACTGTATGAAGCCTTACAACATTCCCAGACGACAGACAGACAGAATGGACTCTTGTTCAAGGACTCAACAGGAGTATCTGGCGCCAGTCATCATCATCGCAAAGAAAGGTGTGCAGAGACAAGGAAAGGATTCCACTGGACTGCCATACAGAGTGCCCATGATAAAATCCAGGACACTGCAGCTGGCTCTAAAGAGAACTTAACAGTGGGTCGCTGTTCTTTCAGGAAGGGAGCAATGCGGCGAGACTTCTGACAACATGCGTAGTCTAGTGGTTAGCATTGCAGATCACTGTGCTTGCGGTCCCTATTTCAAATGCTGCCACAGGCAGAAGAAAATTTATTTCTTTGTATTTACTATTTCGAGAATGTTTTACCTGTTTATTATGTTTGATGTACTTTTAAGTACCAGAAAAGTGAAGCACTCCAAGCAAGAGTCAGTTTGTATTGAGTGTACGCTTGTGTTTGCAATAAACGTTTTGTAAGAGTAGTAAAGTATTGTGCTCTATTACTGACCAGCCTTCAAATTACGGACCACCTGCTGTTTTCCAGGTGACAAATGTTGAAATGTTTGTTAAGCTTAAGGGATTTCACTGCGGGGTCATTAGTCTATAAACTTACAGACTAATTACGAACTACTTTATACTAAAGACAGCACAAACATCCATGCCCAAGGGGGGATTCGAACCTCCAATGGGGAACGCCCTCGGGCATCGTATTCCGTGACAGTATAATAATCCCAAACACTTGGTTTAATCATCGTGAAAGAAAGTTATATACGTGGAAGTTAGCAGGAGACACTGTGTAACGTTTCTGCTATGTTGCGCGCTCCCTACGAATCCGTTGCCAACATCACAGACAAAAACATGAGAAACCTTAAATAAAACCTTAAAACTGGACATGTAAAATATCACATTTTCGTGTTCAGTTTAACATACTATTAACACTATTAGTAGAACATGTTTAAGAAATAGTACGTTGATTTAAACATAACTTTGACTGTCCTTTGTACATAATTTTCAATTTTGATACTTTTGTAAATAATAACTACAAACACTAAAAATGCATTACACTTAGTTACGGAATATGCTGAGCCTATAAAGATTCTTATTTGTATAAAAACTACACTACTACATGTTAGAACTATTGCACAATGTTATTACATATTTACCTTTAGTTTAAATACATTAGGGCAGGCCATGTTTTATATATCACTGGATCCTAAATTAAATACTGATCATTTTTCACACACTAAAATTAATAATCCATTTGTTACTAAGAAACTATCTTCGAAATAGACAAAACTACTAAGACCTTATACATATCCGCATTTATAAAAAATTAGACCACAAATTGAAATGCATTAAAATTATGTGTCACAGTAATAGTACACCTACACAATATTGTCAAAACAGATATGTGTGCACTTCAAAAACACAAATAATGTAAATAATTTGACAAATTTAACATGAATCAATTAATTTGCGTATACTATCAAATACAAATTTCATAAAACAAATACACACATTGAGATAAATAGTTAAAGCCTAAATGCAATGTTTTAATTTGTGTATTTTGACTTGTTTAAAGTATTATTGTATTATTTATTTAATAACTCAAAAACTTAGTCATTAGTCTTATTACACGGTTATGCAGAAAATGTTCAAGTGGAAGCCATGTTCTGTCACTCTGTTCATAGTTACAAGACTGTAAGCAGCTCTGTTACCTGCTACTGGATTTTTAGACATTGTGCAACTATGTGTCCAGTTTAATCTTCATTTAAATGGAAATAAAATAGTTTCCATATCCACTGGCATCATGTGTGTCTTATTGAGGTAACTATCCTGAAACATGTTATATTATTTAGCTGAATGCTGAGCATCAACAACACAAATGTCCGTCTTCAAGAACCAAGATAAGTAAAATATTTATGTTTGATCTTCCCCACCTAAAGTGAAATGGTTTGCTATAAATCTGACTGTTGAAGTGAAGAATGTATCCAGCCTTTAGAAAACTTCATTTCAACAGTTAAAACCACCTGACATAAGAGATGGTTGCGTTAGAAGTGGTGCCATGACAGAAGGATTGTAATGCATTCACTAATAGGAAATATGTTGCAGAACCAAGGAGGGAAATAATTTATATGATGGAGGTGCAGTGAAACAATGGAAAAAGTGCAGTACTATCCACATCTACGATGTCAAAATTTAATGGACGAAGATGGCAGAAACCAGAACATAGCTTCGCCGCATCCTTGTGACCATCTAAGTACTTTTCCACTCACTTTAGTATCATTTGAAGTGACTGTTTGTGTGTTAGGGATTTTATATGGAATTTAAAAAAATAAGATATTTTAAAATGCATATAGTTAAAAAAAGAGGGAGATGATGGTACTCATGTTTCTGACTTTGATAGTGGGGTAGAAGGTTCTGGCATTGCAAGTTCTACACCGAGTGCAAGAATGCAGCATGTTCCAGTCTCTAGTGACTTACAAGAGACTGGACAACAGATTAGTAATATGACAGTGTGCACGGAAATAGAAATTAAATAGACTATTCTAGAAATATTGCTACAAATGAAAACCAAACAGGAAAACAATAATCACTCAATATCAGACATGATTTCTCAAACAATCTCTAGTGTAGAAAGAAAAATTAAATTTGAGATTCGTAAAACAAATGACACAATATCAAACCTAGAACACAGAATGTCCCAAACAGTGACTGTATTAAAACAATGTATTGGTGATTTAGACACTAAGTTTAGTGCTAAACTCAAAAGTGTAGAAAATGAAGTTAGAAGAACTGTTTCTCAGATTACACAAACAAATGACTGAGTGAATAAAATTGAAGGTAGTGTACAAATTGTAAATTCTCAGATCCACACCACTAAATCAGAGTTAACTGGAAAGATTCGCGATGTTGAAGAAAAATGTAATAGCAATCTTAACTGTTTTTATAAAAAGAGCATACAGATAAATAGTGTGTTAAATGATAAAGTTGAAAATGTCAGCAAAATTAATTCTGAATTGAAGGTAGAAACTCAAAGTACAGTCTTAGAATTACAGCAGAGGGTAATTCAGATTCAAGAAGGGTTAGATACAAAAACTGATAAGTCCAAGCTTTGCTAGTTTAAGTAAGTGTACCTGTAAGAAGCTTCCCAGGTGACAAGAAGTTTCATCCTGGGGACTTCATACAACACTGTCAAGATAGTTTTTTTACCTAGAATGAGTGACACAGCAAAGATTAAATTTGTGAAACGATTTCTTGAGTGTGAAGCACTTTCATGGGCAAACCAGACCCAGTTGTTTGCATTTAATTTTGGACCTAATTGTAATGTACCATTACCTATACTACCTGATGATAGACAAAATGGGATGCATCAGGCTATGTACTGATGTAATACCTTAGGGACAAAATTACTCTTTAGTTATGAGACATACCTATTGATTTATACATTTTTACTCTATGCCTATTGAAAATTCAAAATGTGGATCATAAACTTATTTACTAACTTAAATTTTGAAATATGAATAAATAATGTATAGGTGGATGTAGAGTAAAACGAAGGTAATGGAATGTAATGTCAGAAAATCAAGCGATGCTGAAGGAATTAGATTAGGCAATGAGACAATAAAAGTAGTAGATGAATTTTGTTATTTGGGTAGCAAGATAACTTGTGATGGCTGAAGTAAAGAAGATATAAAATGGAGAATGGCTATGGGAAGAAAAGCTTTTATAAAGAAGTGAAACTTGTTAACATCCAATATTAATTTAAATGTTAGGAAGTGCTACAGACAAATGATGAAAATTTGATGGATAGATCACATAACTAATGAGGAGGTGCTTAACCGAATCGGGGAGAAAAGGAGTTTCTGGCATATACTGACTAAGAGAAGGGATAGATTAGTTGGACACATTCTGAGACATCAAGAAATTGTCAACTTAGCATTAGAAGAAAGCATGTGGGTAAAAATCGTAGAGGGAGACCGAGCGACAAATATAGTAAGCAGATTCAAAAGGATGTAGTTTGCCGAACATATTCTCAGATGAAGATACTTGAAGAGCGTGGAGAGCTGCATCAAACCAGTCTGCGGACTGAAGACCACAATAACAACAACAGGTGGATTTTTACCATCAGTCCAGAAGAATGTTATACCAAACAGTAATACTGTACCTAATCTGAGATACTAGTCATCTTAGTTGGATGTTTTCAATAAGAGATTTGTTACTTATGACAATGTATAGGCCAATGGACCTAAGAATTATGAAGTAAATATACTGAAATACAGTTTCAATTGAATAGTGCATTCATGTTTACAGTTAATACAGATATAATGAATAACAAACATTAAGAAGGATTTTGAATTTAAATACTATGTGAATTTAAGTACGGAATATGAATACAGGTAGATGATGGGGGTTTATGAAATGTGTTTTGTCAGGAATTTTGGAGCCTATGTTACGATGTTTATGAACCACTAGCTAATGTGGAGTTCTTCGTGTAGTCAAAGCAGATTGATATTTATAAAGAATGCAAAGTGATGTTCATGATAAATATGTTTTAGATTAAGAATTGTCAGTGAAAATACTGAACAAATAGTTATTAAGTTATTGAAATGGAAGAGAAAAATATGCTTCATATGTTGAAAAAGAATTAATATTTCATAATGAAAATGAATATTGAATAATGATGATGAGAAGTATACCTTCTTTATGTTGAGAAGATTCTCCAAACATTTAATATGTTGAAGCAAGAGCTCAAGGCACTGGGCGAGAAGAGCACTTTTCCACTTGTCACACACTGCAGAAAGCTTGCTTGTTTGGTCACTAAACAACCGTGAGTAGTATCCTGAGCAACACCAGCCATAACACATGAAATTTACAATTGTTTCTTAGGGTAGTACATGCCATTCCTCACAGTGTCAATAGATAATTGAAAATGTCTGATGAAGTCAATGCCAAGTATAGGTTTGTCGACTGGTGCAACGAGAAATGTCCACTTTAAGTCACAGTCGGAGGATAACTTCAAGATATGTTTATAATAGCCCAAACACTTCAGGTCCAAAGACAAGCAAAGGTGGCAACAAAGATACGATGGCACCAGTGTCAACTAGAAAAAGAGTGCGCGAAGCAAGGTCCTGTAGGTAAATACGGCCTGAATGTTCACTGCCCGATGACACAGACTGTAAAGTCACAATGTCCTGGTGCCTATTTTTGTGCAGGGAGCGGCACCGGTGCCTACCTACAAGATGCGTTTGGGTGCTGGCAAGGAGATCTACAGTGTCTTGCTTCAGCCCCGAAACGATAATGAAAGTAGCACCACCGATGACACAAGGGTAATCCAATAGTAGTTTCCTCAGAGAGATGTGGTGGATTGCTGCTCGATGGACTAGCGAAGGAGCCCGTTGGTGAAGGAGGTGGGCAAGGAGCAGGCAAAGCAGCAAAGCTGACGTTATTCTTCTTACCCAGTGCAGATGTGGTAGTATCTTGCTTGCAGCCATGGCTGCGGTCACACCCAGCAGGTGTTTCTTTCTTGAAGGAGCCTGGATCAAACTTTAGGAGACCTCTGATGCCACCATACGACTGCTAAGCTCCGTAAACTTTGTCTGCAGTTTCCCGTGTTTGGTCGAGCGGTGCAGAAGGGGCCTGCGACAAGGTCAAACCGATGTGGCTTGTTAATTTGTCCATCCAGATGGTCAGCAGTGCATCTTTGGGGAACAAGGATGGAGGAGCAATTTATTGTAAACGTCTCCACAGCTGCGAAGGCATCTTCTTGCCCATCAATTCTCCATGTAGGATTTTCCTGACAGCGTCAGCGTTTATGTGACCCAAGTGGTGTAGAATAGTAGCCTTAGCATGGTCGTACCGGTGTGGGTGAGAAGGCTGGCCGACAAAGTTGCAGATCAAATCATCAAATTTGAACAGATGTGACATAACGCATAGGAACTTGGTCGCATCATCGAACCCAACCAAAATATTGGCTGCAATGGACAAGAGAGGTAAACCCATTGCAACTCCGTCCATCTGTTCTTAAAATTCCCCTTTCCACCTGAAATAGGTGGTCGTTAAAGAATGTTGCACCAGATTGTTGCAGCCGATATTTTCATGGAGGCATTTGAGGAAACAGCTCTCCAGTCCGCACCACTACGCCCAGACTGTTGGCTGCAATATGTAGACGACACTATTGTCATCTGAACTCATGGAGAAGAGGAGCTGCAGAATTTCCATCAACACCTCAATCAATAGCACAACAAGATCCAGTTCACCATGGAGATTGAGAAGAACAGGGTGCCCCCTTTCCAAGATGTAGAGGTTTACTGGAAGCCAGAGGGCAAACTAGGCAATCGGGTATATAGAAAATCTACTGGCACAGGCAGGTACCTTCACACAACTTCCCACCATCATTCTATGCAAAAGAAGTCTGTGCTCCATACTCTAACTAAGAGGGCCCATAGGATTAGTGATGAACAACACCTGAACGCAGAATTACAAAACAACAAGTCCACCTTCGAAGCAAACGGTTATGGGAAGAGGATGATTGAGCAAATTATGACATCTAAAGATAGAAATATAAGGGAAGAGCCAAAGGAAGAACAAACCATAGCCCTATTGCCATATGTAAAAGGAGTCACTGTACGAGTGGGCAAAATTCTTCATCGAGAGGGCATCAAACCCATATTTCACAGTTGTTATTGTTGTGGTCTTCAGTCCGGAGACTGGTTTGATGCAGCTCTCCACAATACCCTATCCTGAGCAAGCCTCTTCAACTCAACATAAGAAAGGCAACCTACATCTATCTGAATCTGCTTACTGTATCCATCTCTTGGTCTTCCTCTGCGGTTTTTACCCCACACACTTCCCTCCAATGCTAAATTCACAATCCCTTGATGTCTAAGAATGTCCCCTACCAATCTATCCCTTCTTTTAGTCAAGGTATGCCAGAAATTTCTTTTCTCCCCAATTCTGTTCAGTACCTCCTCATTAGTTACTTGATCCACCCACCTAATCTTCAGCATTCTTCTGTAGCACCATATTTCAAAAGCCTCAATCCTCTTCCTGTCCGCACTGTTTATCGTCCATGTTTCGCTCCCATACAAGGCAACACTCGATACAAATGCCTTCAGAAAGGACTTCCTTAGGCTTAAATCAATATTCGATGTTAACAAATTTCTCTTTTTCAAGAACGCTTTTCTACCCATTGCCATTCTGCATTTTATATCCTCTGTACTGCGACCATCATTTGTTATTTTACTGCCAAAGTAACAAAACTCATCTACCTCCTTTATTCCTTTCTTTACCTAATCTAATTCCTTCAACATCACCTGATTTTCTTAGACTGCACTCCATTACCCTTGTTTTGCTCTTGTTAATGTTCATCTTATATGCACCTTTCAGCACACCGTCCATTCCATTTAACTGCTCTTCCAGATCCTTTGCTGTCTCTCCCAGAATTACTATGTCATCGGCAAAACGTAATGTTTTTAATTCTTCCCCCTGAACTTTAATTCCTTCACCAAATTTCTCCTTGCTTTCCTTTATAGCTTGCTCAATGTACAAATTGAACAACATTGGAGAAAGGCTACAACCCTGTCTTACTCCCTTCCCAACTACTGCATCCCTTTCATGCCCTTCAACTCTGACAACCGCTGTCTGGTTTTTGTACAAGTTGTAAATAACCTTCTGCTCCCAATATTTTACTCCTGCTTGCTTCAGAACTTGAAAGAGTTTATTCCAATCAACATTGTCAAAAGCCTTCTCCAAATCTACAAAAGCTAGAGATGTAGGTTTGCCTTTTCTTAATCTATCTTCTAGGATAAGTCGTAAAGTGAGTATTACCCAAACTGATCTTCCCTGAGGTCGGCTTCTACCAGCTTTTCCATCCTTCTGTAAATAATTTGTGTAAATTTTTTGCAACCGTGACTTATTAAACTGATGGTTCTGTTGTTTTCAAACCTGTCTGCACCTGCTTTCTTTGGTATGGGAATTATAACATTTTTCTTAAAGTCTGAGGGTACTTCACCTGTCTCATACATCTTACACACCAGGTGAAACAATTTTGTCATGGCTGGTTCTCCCAGAGACTTCAGTAGCTCTGAGGGAATATCATCTACTCCAGGGACCTTGTTTCGACTCAGGTCTTTCAGTGCTCTGTCAAATTCATCTCTCAGTATAGTATCTCCTACTTCATCCTCATCTACTTCTTCTCCCCTTTCTACAATATTGCCGCTAAGTTCATTTCCTTCATAGAGCCTCTCTATATACTCTTTCCACCTTTCAGCTTTCCCTTCTTTGGTGAGAACTGGTCCATCAGAGTCCTTGATATTCATAGAGCTGTTTTTCTTATCTCCAAATGTTTCTTTTATTTTCCTGTAGGCTTTATCTATTTTTCCCTATTTATACATTGTTCTACATCCTTGCATTTGCCTTCTAGCCTCTCCTGCTTAGCCATTTTGCATTTCCTGTCAATCTCATTTCTTAGTCGTCTGTACTTCATTTTGCCTGTTTCATTTACTGCATGTTTATATTTTCTCCTTTCATCAATTAAATTTAGTATCTCCTATGATATCCAAGGATTTTTTGTAGGTCTTGCCTTCCTACCTATTTTGTCCTCTGCTGCCTTCACTATTTCATCTCTCAAAGCTACCCATTCCTCCTCTACTGTTTTATTTCCCCCCGTTTCTGTAGATTGTTGCCTAAAGCTCCCTCTGAAATTCTTAAGAACGTCAGGTTCCTTCAATTTATCCAGGTCCCATCTCCTTATTTTCCTACCTTTTTGTAGTTTCTTCAGTTTCAGCCTACAGTTCATAACCAACAAGTAATGGTCAGAGTCTATATCTGCCCTAGGGTATGTCGTACACTTTAAAACCTGGTTCCGAAATCTATGTCTTACCGTTATAAAATATATCTGGTATCTCCCGGTGTCTCCTGGTCTCTTCCACGTATACAACCTTCTTTTGTGATAACTAAATCATTTTCCGTGAAAAATTCAACCACGCGGCTTCCTCTTCCATTCCTTTTGCCCAGACCATATTCACCTACTATCTTCCCTTCCCTTCCTTGTCCTACTACCGAATTCCAGTCTCCCATAACAATTAAGTTTTCCTCTCCCTTAATTGTCTGAATAATTTCCTTTAGCTCCTCATATATTTCTTCGATCTCCTCATCATCTGCAGAGCTAGTTGGCATATAAACCTGTACTACTGTGGTCGGTGTTGGCTTCGTATCTATCTTGACTACGATAATGCGATCACTGTGTTGCTCGTAGTAGTTTACCTGCATTCCTATTTTCTTATTCATTATCAGACTTACCCCTGTAATACCCCCAACTGATTTTGTATTTATAATCCTGTACTTGCCTGACCAGAAATCCTGTTCCTCTCTGCACCGAACTTCACTAATCCCCACTATATCTAACTTCAACCTATCCATTCCCCTTTTTAAATTTTCTAGCTTCCCTACCCAATTAAGGGATCTAACATTCCACGCTCCGATCCATAGAATGCCAGTGTTGTCTTTCCTGGTGATCACATCCTCCTGAGTAGTCCCCTCCTGGAGATCCGAATGGGGGACTATTTTACCTCCGGAATATTTTACCCGAGAGGATGCCATCATCATATGTTCATACAGTAGAGCTGCATGTCCTCGGGAAAAGTAACGGCTGTAGTTTCCCCTTGCTTTCAGCCGTTCGCAGTAACTGTGTGGCAAAGCCACATTAGCTGATGTTACAAGACCAGCTCAATCATCCAGACTGTTGCCCCTGTAACCACTGAAAATGCTGCTGCCCCTCCACAGATACCCCTCCACTGTGGTTGCACCTACGGTACGGCTGTCTGTATTGTTGAGGCACGCAAGCCACCCCACCTCGGCAATGTCTGTGGTTCATGGGAGTAACTATAAAATAAGAGATGTCCTCAATGAAGGACAAAACTGATAAGTTGCACACAACTGGAGTCTATAAAATCGACTGTGAGTGCGGCCAGGTGTACATTGGAGAAACTGGGTGGCTGATTAACACAAGGATAGCCGAGCACGAGAGGTACATTCGGCTGGGACAGCATACGAACTCGGCAGTAGCTGAACACCAGGAAGAGTGCGGCAAACAGATAGGTTTTCAGGAAGTCACTGTACTGGCAAAACAACCCTACACTTTGAAGAGGAAAGTCAGGCAAGCAATAGAAATAGCTAAGTGATCTGAAAATATCAAGAGAGAAGACAGTTATAAACTTCCAGCGTCTTGGCTGCCAGCAGTAGCAGTGCTTCGTGACGACACCGCGTGCAGTGCAGTCCATAGGGGCCCGCCCGGAGACAACAGCGGCCGCGCATACACAGAGCAAATAGCACGATCTAGCTGGCACTAGGCATCAATGCTATGTCATTGCTACCAGAGCTCCTCATTTGTCAGTTTCAACCAATGGCAAACATTAATGTAAACACCAATCCTGGACTTCCTTTTCCACCAATAGGAAGAAATAAAGTAAACACCAATGAAAGAGAGCTGAAACCACCAATCATAACTGGCAGCATTTAATATTTAAGACACCAGCTTTCCCTCATCCAGTAGTAAACGTAACACCCAGAAGATGGCCGCTTGCAATAGTAGCCGAAACGTCAGTGAAATATTTGATATATTGACGATGCGGTCCAACACCCAGAAGAGTTTTATCAACAACGAAAGTGAGATGTTTTGAGCACTTAAAGTGCAGGCTTGTAGAACATTTAAGCAGTTGCTGAACATATGAATTCAGTTATGACACAAACAATGAACCATTACAGATTACATATTACTTTTTATTATTGTTATCAAACTTGTATATTTTGTATTTTCATGTGGAACACCACTGTTTAGTCCATGACACACTTGTTGACTTGCTTTTGCATACAAGCTTGGTGTATCAACTTTTAGTTGATTATTGGGTGTTTATTCTGATATGGTACTGAATCTGAACATGATCAGGCAGAGCATATGCCAATTTTGAATTGTGTGTATTATATAATTATGAGGTTTTACACTGTTAACTTATACATGTACAGACTTTCAAAATCTTAAGATTGTGTCCACTTCTACTATATGTCATTCACTGTCAACCACTATAACACCACTACTAGAAATTGTTTTGTACTTTTGAGTAATTAGGGGGCTTTTGACTCCCTGCCTTTTGACAACACAGTGGCACTCTGGGCTGTATTAGGGTGATTCAAGCAGTTGGTTCAAATATGAGCCTATTTTTTGATACTTTTACTTCTGCGGAACTAAGAGGAGTCAAGTTGCCAGTTGCATCTTGAAACACTTTGTAAGGTGGTTACCATTAATACATACATTCCATTATGAAGTTGTATTTATGAAAACTAAATGGTGCATCGCAATACCTAACGAGCACAATAATTGTTAAACAAAAAAATAAGTAAACGCAACCAGAGTCTCTTTCTGCTTATGTAGCCGTTTTCGAGTCAGTTACCTGCCCTGGCCGTGGACGTAAATTAATGGCAGCATATTATTCTGCCCTCTCTTGATTACTGCCTTGAGAGTGGGTGTATTTTGCCAGTTTAAAAATTTTCTTTTTTTTTCCGATTTGAGACAAATTTGGCGCATTTTGATGGATCAGTTGAGAACTGACACATACTACTTACATTTTTATACTTGATTTGAGCTATGTTATTACTTAACCATTGTTACAGCTAACTACTTGCAGGGGGTTGGTTTTTTAGTTTATTTATTTATTTTTTGAATTTTCATTACTGCACATGTTTTGTCAATAAGTAAGAAATTGTGTAATATTGTGTTCTGATTTGTTTCTATACTTTACTACTGCTCAGTCTCACTCTATCAAACTGTATATTATAAGAAATATTCAATGTGCACAGTACTTGAAAAAGTTTCAAAACCATTATTTCACTTTCTGTCTTTATGACCATTTTAACTATACCGTAGTTTTGAATGAAAATGTTTGTAGTGCTCATTGAGAGTTTGTTTCCATCCACTATTTTACTATTTAATCATGTCAGTTATTTCACTCAGCTAAATTGAATATAAATTTTGAAGTCATTACAATGTACTCAACACTCTTTCTAGAGAAATTAGGAGCGTAATTCTTACATAATGGCATTTACTTATACATACGTATATGAGAAAAATTTATTCTGAGAAAAATATTTTTATATACAAATTCATACCATGCATAACTGTTTGTTTACAATAGTTAACAAAAATTTAAGTTGTAAAAGCTTGCTATTTCATTATTCAAACCAAAGTAAATGAGCGAAATTTCTCGTTAAATTTCCTTAACATTGAGAGTTAATTTGAATCCATAGTTTGAGTTTGCTTAAAGTACCGTATTGATGAATTTGATAACTCCTTCCAGTAGCCTGATAACAGTATGCTTATTTATGTATGTAGTTAGGGAAAAATAGTATGTGGTTCTGAGAAAGATGAAACCATGTTGCAGGAACCATCCTGAATGCCTGTAACTACAATTAGTTGAAGCTGTCGGCACGTCAAGCAAAATCAACAACCACCGGCGGGGGACTACAATCAACATAAAAATATTGTATTGTAGCCTAAACTAAGTCAGACTCACTATGAACACTTACATCACAACATATTGAAACAGTACATAGTGAACCCTACATTTACATTTCAGCTACACTATGTACGGGGTGTGTAATGTTTCTGCTATGTTGCGCGCTCCCTACGAATCCGTTGCCAACATCACAGACAAAAACATGAGAAACATTAAATAAAACTTTAACAC
Source organism: Locusta migratoria (assembly GCA_026315105.1). NCBI lineage: Eukaryota > Metazoa > Arthropoda > Insecta > Orthoptera > Acrididae > Locusta > Locusta migratoria. The sequence goes on from CM048744.1 coordinate 895,218,281, forward strand.
CGGACATGTAAGATATCACATTTTCGTGTTCAGTTTAACATACTGTTAACATTATTAGTAGAACATGTTTAAGAAATAGTATGTTGATTTAAACATAACTTTGACTGTCCTTTGTACGTAATTTTCAATTTTGATACTTTTGTAAATAATAACTACAAACACTAAAAATACATTACACTTAGTATGAAATATGCTGAGCCTATAAATATACTTATTTGTATAAAACCAACACTACTACATGTTAGAACTATTGCACAACATTATTAAATATTTAGCTTTTGTTTGAATAAATTAGGGCAGACCATGTTTTATATATCACTGGATCCTAAATTAAATACTGATCATTTTTCACACACTAAAATTGATAATCCATTTGGTACTAAGAAACTATCTTCGAAATTAATAGAAGTAAACAACTTTATACAAATCCACATTTATAAAATATTAGACCGCAAATTGAAATACATTAAAATTTCATGTCTCAATAACAGTACTCCTACACAATATTGGCAAAACAGATATGTGTGCACTTCAAAAACACAAATAATGTAAATAATTTGAGCAAATTTAACATGAGTCAAAACACTACTTTTAATTTGTGTATACTATCAAATACAAATTTCATAAAACACATACACACATTGAGATAAATAGATAAAGCCTAAATTTATCATTAGTCTTATTACACGGTTACACAGAAAATGTTTGAGAGGAAGCCATGTTTTGTCACTCTGTTCATAGTTACAAAACTGTAAGCAGCTCTGTTACCTGCTACTGGATTTTTAGACATTGTGCAACTGTGTGTCCAGTTTAATCTTCATTCAAATGGAAATAAAATAGTTTCCATATCCACTGACATCATGTGTGTCTTATTGAAGTAACTATCCTGAAACATATTATACTATTTGGCTGAATGCTGAGCATCAACAATACAAATGTCCATCTCCAAGAACCAAGATAAGTAAAATATTTATGTTTGATCTTCCCCATCTAAAGTGAAATGGTTTGCTATAAATCTGACTGTTGAAATGAAGTATGTATCCGGCCTTTAGGAAACTAAATTTCAACAGTTAAAACCATGTAACATAAGAGGTGATGGCGTTAGAAGTGGGAGATACCAGATCGACTTTATAATGGTAAGAAATAGATTTAGGAACTAGGTTTTAAACTGTAAGACATATTCAAAGGCAGATATATACTCTGACCACAACTTACTGGTTATGAACTGTAGATTAAAACAAAACTTAAGAGACTGCAAAAAGGTAGAAAATCAAGGAAATGGAATGTTGACAGATTGAAGGAACCAGAGTTGGTTGATAGTTTTTCAGGGAGCATTAGGCTAGGATTATTTGAAACAGGAAGAAGAATGGGTAGCTCTGAGAGACAGAGAGGGAATGGTACATTATTGAAGTTGTTCCAGCAGTGTCTGGTTGACAATATAGTTTTTATTTTATTATTATTATTAATTTGTATTGAAATGGAATGGTACAGAGAAAAAAATGTGCCTGTTTACCAACATATATTACTTTGTGAGGATGAGGACGTGTTGTGATGAATCTCGCTAGTTGCCGATCCCCTTTGAATAGGTGTCCAGACGAACTGTGTCCGTATTGCAGGACAAAGTTCTATTAACAGGACCCTGGGGGATGGTGTGGTACACGTCATAAAACACAAAAAAACTTAGCTTGGATTCTGATGTTCGATGAGATGGCCGGTCTGCGTTGTTGTTGAAGTCTGTTGATCCAGGTTTACTTTGGAGATACATTCACTTAAATGAAATGGTGGTAGATGTTAAATGATGAAAATGAAAAACTCACTTATTTAAACTTTTCTGAATAAATGTTTTATTGCCTTGTTGCACAATATTTAAAATTGCAGTAGCAGGTCACATAGATGTTAACAGGTTTGTATCTATGAACAGAGTGACAATAACATGGCTTCTCTCAAACATCTTTCCATGTAACTGCGTAATAAGGCTAATGACAATGTTTTAGAACTCACAAATTAACAATATTCTTTTGTTTTAAATATGCCAAAATACATAACTTAAAAGATTACATTTAGGCTTTACCTATTTATCTCAATGTACGTACGTGTTTTGTGAAATTTGCGTTTAATAGTATACACAAAATAAAAGTCGAGTTTTGTCTAGTGTTAAATTTGCTCAAGTTATTTACATTTTTGTGTTTTCGAAGTGCACACTTATCTGTTTTGCCAATATTCTGTAGGAGTACTGTTATTGAGACATGGAATTTTAATGTATTTCAATTTGCGGTCTAATTTTTTATAAATGTGGATTTGTATAAAGTTGTTTACTTCTGTTAATTTCGAAGATAGTTTCTTAGTACCAAATGGATTATCAATTGTAGTGTGTGAAAAAGGATCAGTATTTAATTTAGGATCCAGTGATATATAAAACATGGCCTGCCCTAATTTATTCAAACAAAAGGTAAATATTTAATAATGTTGTGCAATAGTTCTAACATGTAGTAGTGTTGGTTTTATACAAATAAGTATCTTTATAGGCTCAGCATATTCCGTAACTAAGTGTAATGCATTTTTAGTGTTTGTAGTTATTATTTACAAATGTATCAAAAATTGAAACTATGTAAAAGGACAGCCAAAGTTATGTTTAAATCAACATACTATTCCTTAAACGTGTTCTACTAATAGTTTTAATAGTATGTTAAAATGAATGCGCTAATTTGATATTTTACAAGTCCGGTAGCGAAGTTTCATTTGAGGTTTCTCGGGTTTTTGTCCGTAATGTTGGCAATGAAACTGTAGGGAGCTCGCAACATAGCAGAAACGTTACAATGTGTTTTTGAAAAGTGCAACAACATTAAAGAAAAACATTATTCTTTACAAAAATTGATATTCATGTTGTCATGTGCAGCAGTGATATGAAGAAGAAAATAAAATCTATTGTTTCTCAATACTGATAAGAGAAGACAATAAAAAATGGGAAGTGATTCTTAGTCTACAAATGATCCAATGTGGCTTGGATATAAAATTCTTAAGTTCCTGGTTGCTATCCAAAGAAAACTTGGGACACAAATGAAGAGGTAAACAAAGGCCTGCTTCACTACCTTCTCTACTATAGGGGCACAAGGGGCACAGGCCCAGTGCCCCCCGCCTTTTGGGGCCCCGAGATACTCGTTCCTTTCTCCTAGGCAATGACTTTTTTTAAGTGAATTTTTGTCGCACTTATAAAGACCCAGAAATGTCTCGAGTTGTGTCTTATGTCGTGTGGCAAGTGACTTAGTTTTCTGTCTGCATGCAAAATCATAGTTATTATTGCCGGCCTTATCTACGGAGCACGTGTCGACACTGTTAGTAGACCTTGTGGCAGTCTGTTTCAGATATAACTTGTATCTACTAGCGGCCTTGATGAACGGCACACGGGTGTACTGTGTCCGCCAAGCAGCGGGTAGGCAGGAGCTTACGTCTCATGACGTCGGCGCAGACAGCCCAGTAGCGGCGGAATCAAAGTTACGCACAACAATACAGCAGCATGTGGTGCCGCATGCTGGGAATGCATGTGTGCCACAGAGTGTACTGGAGGGAAGTCCAGCAATCACACAGTGCTGTACACTACAGTCAGGCAAACCCTTTCATTTTTGGAACCTAGTTCACTGATGATTGTTTCTTTTTTGGAACCGTTCCTTTTGACTCGTTCACTGTTCCTTTTTAATCCAGTTGTCAGTGTCTACAGTTTTCATAATAGTTGGAATTGCAAACAAGTAGCATTAGCTCAGTACTCACCAACTTCGTTTTACACATTTTACAAAAGTTAATTCACTACGGTCGATGGAGCACCGGTATAAATCACATTCCTTCCATAACAATGAGCACGCTGCTTCACCATGCCAAAAGAAAAAAAAAATAATATCGGAAACTCGATACTGAGTTGGAACTGCTACATTCGACCAAAAAGGGACAAAAAGGGACGGCTGCGAGGCCACCCTGGAGCTGGAACGGGAACGCCCATGCTACTGGGACCGCTGAAGTGAACTTTCCTTGTAACCATTTCCTCGGTCCTTCTGTTCATTGTTGTGAACCCCTTTGGGTCTGTTCGTTCACGAATGACCCATCTCTACAGTGTACAGAGCAGTGGCATTTGATGGTGGAGCCAGTTATTGGAACTTGGAGTCTTTTTGTAACGGGTAAACTCAATATTTTAGAATACAGTAGTTTCCAATATTCAAACAAGCGAAAATGAACAGTTCATAAAAAATTAAAGATGATTCTTCCCATGCAAGTAATTGATGAAGTGCAAAATAAATCCTAGTGAACAAAGCAAAGGGCCTCACAATCTCGTACTCTACCATCTTTGCTCTACTATCTTTGCCAATGAAACTCACATAAGATCCAATGCTTTGAAAACCGGGCCAAACGGTGAGAAAGGAAGGATTTCAGATGTGGAATAATGCCTACAGACTTCATTTCGACAAAAGCATGCAGCTAACAAACCTATTTTGAGCGCAGTACTGAAAGTGTATTTTAGCATTATCTCACTTGTACATTTATTTTAGCATCCCCTACAAAAACGTATAAACGATGTTTCACTGCGTATCATTGTGATTTCCTGGTCACATTAAAAATGATGAGCATTTGGCCAAAATCTCTCTCTCTTTTTTTTTTTTCTTTTTTTTTTTTTTGGCTTCAGGGTGATCCCATTTAATCAGATACACATCTTTAACATATGGAAGCAGCAGCACATGAACTTCGAAAACTAGAAGGATCTGAAGCAGACTGATGCGGCCTCCTCTTAGAACAAAGTAATGGACTCGCCCGGCGCTTAGGACCACAACGCACAACGGCCTTCCCTATGACGAAACCAATGGACTCACCTGGTGCTTAGGACAGCACTGTGCATCAGCCTGGTGAATTCAGCATCATTGCAGTTTCTACCTTACGAAGCGATAGTTCGTTGTCAGAGTTCTCCGAAGCGCCATTTGATTGTATGTGATTTACTCGATACACTCTAATTACTTGGCAGTAGTGTCTTTAGACAATGTCAAAAATAACATTCTTAAATGGTTCAGAAAAAAAGAAAAACTTCCAATTCAAAAAGAAACCATCAGCAGACTAAATTTACTTCATTTTTTCAATGTTGAAGAAACTAACAGGCAGAGTGATTCATCTACCTCATCATTTCAAGATATCTCTAAATCTCAAAGCTTAGAAATGGTGCCCATGTTTAACATAGAGGATAACATTTGTGTTTTGAGTACATCAGTTCCAGTTATGAAGACAGCTGCACACACATCGCAACATGCTTCTTCCATCTAAAGCCACTTGGATTAACCAGACAGACGTATGTTAGAAAATGTATCTCACGACCCTGGTACGTACTGTAATGAAATTTTAATGGAAGAAGTCCGTGATATTTGGATTCAAAAGGGCCCAGAGTTTTTCCAAAACAAAAAGAGCAACTCCTCAGGAACCACTACACATTTTGCTGATGTAAGATGTAAAACAAAAACCAGAAAATTAACAAAGACTATTTTCATTCGCAAATTGACAAATTGTAAGTGTGCAGAAAGAAAGTGGCTTCTGTATGCACCATCCATGAAATCTGTGTACTGTTGTTGTTGCCGTCTTTTCGATAACAATGTCGGCAGTAATTTGAATTCTTCCAGGGGATACAAAGATTGGAAGCATATAAACAATTTATTAAAGGAGCATGGGAACAGTTACAGTACAGGCAATCAATGATGAATTATCTTGCAAGAAGCAAAATTGTTGGACGAGTTGATACTGAATTGCTTTCCCAGTTTAATACTGAGGTCAACTATTGGAGGAGCATATTGAAAGGAATTGTTGCAGTTCTGAAATCTTTTGCTTCAAGGGGACTAGGGTTTAATGGAGAAAATGATATTTTGGGGTCTGAAAACAACGGGAATTATTTGGGATGCTTAGAATTAATAAGCGAATTTGACCCTTTTCTCACTGATCATATACAAAAGTATGGCAGTCGTGGCGAATGAAGCACACCATATTTGTCTGCAGATATTTGCAATGAATTTATTAATGTAAAGGGACAGAAAGTGTTAACAACAATTGTCAACGTATTAAAAGCAGCCAAGTACTATTAAATTCCTCGCCAATCTCTCCCATCCTGACCAGCTAAGTTTCATCATTCGGTACGTAAAACATGGCCAGCCGGTTGAGAGATTTTTGCAATTTTTGCCTTAGGAGGAGCGTAGGACTCAAAGTATAGAAAATACTGTTACGAAGTTTTTGGACAGCTTTGATATTTCAATAAAAGATTGCTATGATAAAGCAGCAAATGTGGCTGGAAAGTATTCAGGTCTTCAGGCAAGAATAAAAGACAAATGTGAATTTAATATTTTTGTACCATGTGCCACACATTCACCAAATTAGGTGCTCAGGCGGCTGCATGTGTTTCTGAAGCAGTAGCATACTTCCACTTTGTTAAAAAATTGTTAACCTTTTTTTCTGTTTTGAACAATCGATAGAATGTTTTGAAAGAATGTTTAGGAGCAAATAAAGTTCTGAAGTCCCTCTCTGAAACCAGATGGTCTGACAGTCTTATTTTTGAAGTTTAATGTCAATTAGTAGCCAGTGGAAACAACACATGAAGCTTTTAAAGAAAATGAAAGAACTCAACCATTCTTTTAACGGAGATATGGGATGACCTTTTGAGAATTATCAACAATACAAATGTAACTTTACAAAGTAGTATCATCATAATAGACGTTGCAACAAAACATTTTGCATCTATTTCCGATTTCATCAGTTCTGAACGCAGTAGATTCGATCAGTATGAATCATCAGCCAAAGAGAAAAATCCAGGTGCTAACTATAAGGGTAATTCCTAAACAACGAGAATTTGCAGCTAACATATCACTTTTTCCGAAGATTTGTCGTACACTGTCCAGCTGAGTGACAAAGAAAAATTTAGTGTGGAAGTTTTTCTATCCTATAAGGGACACATTGGATTCTAATTTGAAGCGACGTTCAGAAGCATACGAGAAAGTTAACAAACATCTTACTTTCCTTTCTCGGTTAAAATAAATCGATTCTGAACAGTTGAGAAACAGGTGCAAAGAATTTGTCATGTGTATAGAAAGTGACGTCCTTTAACAGTTGGACTCTGAAGACATAATAGAAGATTTTGCATTTCAGAAATCGCGAAAGAAACCTTTAACAGCGACATAGGCCTAAGTCCAATTTGCTAATCAGTAATCACTAGTATTTTATTTGTGTATTTCTAACCATAACAACTGATAAATTAGCTAAACAAATGTACAACATTCTGATGAGTTCATTCAAAGGAAAATTGTTTTGTTGTAGGTGCAAATGTTCAAATGTTTGTATAGCTTATGAGACTTAACTATGGAGTCATCAGTCCCTAAACTTACAAACTACTTATGAACTAGCTAAGACTAAGGACGACACAAATATCCATGCCTGAGGGGGGATTTGAACCCCTGACCATAGTGGCCGTGCGGACTTTGACTGGCATGCCGCAAAGCGCTCTGCCACCGCAGCCGGCTTTGTTGTAGGGTCCCCTAATCTGTGTGCCAGTTATTTGCATAGAAAGAGACATACTTCAAAAATTGTGGATATTGTATTTTGGAAATCTTTAAAGAAATCATTAATTTTAATGGAAGACTAATTTCTGAAACTAATCATTAGTATTTGGTTTGTAATATTTTAACCAATTAAGTCACTAAATAAATGTACATGTGTCTGATGCATTCATTTGGTTTTTTAAGGGCCCCAAAACACTGAGTGCCCAGGGGCCCCTGCATGGCTTAAGACAGCCCTGGTCTGCTTGCAAATTTTTCTATTCATTACTGTACAACAATTTTAGCTGTAATTATTGTACTACAGTACAATTTCTTGTGGATTTAGAAAGTAACTACCAAATTTGTTGTTAATTTCTTTGGAAGTATTTGAACATCTCCTTTGTATATTTGGTCTTGGAATAATTACCGAGGCATCAGCATCTCTTTCCATGACCCTGGTATCATGTCAACTATCTGATGGCAGTAAATATCCACACTTGATGTGGGCTGCAATGTCTTGTATATTCAGTATTCCTCCTTAAGTGATTGTGTTAAGATATTGCAGACAGTGATTTTTTGTGCCTTCTCTGGTTGTAACAACATTAGTTTGCAGGATACATGAAACACTGAAACCTTTCTACAAATGGTGTTCTGCACAACCATAGTGGCCTAGGCAGTCAGTAATTAAAGATACTCTCCTTTGACCCCTGGTTGTGTCTTTTGGATAGAGATAGAGCTTCATGATGTTTTCCTGTAATGGAAAGGTATCATCTGCCATGAATACATAAAATAGTGGCTTTGCACCTCCAGGTGAACATTCATATGGTGGCAAATGATTTGTATCAACAACGAAAATTTTTTGACAGTGATCTTATATCACTTTTTAACTGACAAATTGGTCAATGATTGTGTTATTTATAGTGTTTAATGGCAGTTGATGTCAAGAACCATCAAAACACACTCTGATCCTTACTGTATGCAGGATATGTATGTAAATTAATATGTAGCATTCAAGGAAATACATTATTTTATTTAAATAAGCTGTGTGGGGACAGCATGTGGAGTTACCACATACTTTTGCTTAATTTTGTTGCGGCGTTATCTGTAATTGACCATGGACAAAGTATAATATCTTTACAATTGTCTTTGGGCAAGCCGCCTCTCAGCCGCCACCAACATTCGTTTACCTAGTCTGTGTTAAGCTTGTGAACTGTCGGTTCAGTAAAGTGTTGATACACAGGAAAGTGTGTTTTCTGGGGCTCACACCCTGTGAAAAACCCATATTGGTGACCCCGTACTGAGTTTCTTGTGCTGTGGTGCATGTTTCAGTGCATTTCGCTCGCCTGCACCGAATTAAATCGTGAAATACAGCAGTACGAGATCCGTTGGTTACGACCACAATGAACATGCCGGTCCGACTTCCACTGGACTTCACTGTGATTTCTCAACCATCGTCCAACTCACTGCTACTCCACAATTAATTGAGGGTATTTGTTTTGACGTCTCAGCACACAGCTCAGCAATTTTCACTAGACTTGTTCATTTTGGCCCAGAACTACAATGCACAGTGTCACACAATGGACTCTGGATTTGTGACCCTGAACTTGCATTACTGTGCTCAAATTATGAACAATACTCATGTTTCACAAGACCATTTTGTGTGCTCTCATCTCAACCAGCATCAACTGCAGATCGTTCAGTGTACTGTACTTCAAATTTGTATTCACGGCCTGCCACGGCTCCACCATGTGCACCAGTGTATCCATCCGCGACCTACATACCTGGACATAGTTTGAACAGTGGTGCACTGTCACAGAGCTATATTTCACCACCTGTGTCTAATGAACTGGCTAGCGGTTTCATTCCTGACTCTTCTTTGAGTTCTATGTTTAATTCAGGACCTTGTCTCAATCTCAAACCTCACTTTTTTTCCATGCGCGTGGCTTCGGTTGCGGACAGTGCAGTGCATACATCTTTCAGACTACTACCTGTGCAGTGTTCACCCAGTGACTGTGTTTTTAACCCTCACAATCTGTCGACTGATTTTTCGCGTGTGAACTTGTCAGGACAGGACAGTGTGTTCGATGTGCAGCCACATTCGGCATCCTGACATGCCCCTGCCGTGGCCGCTTTGGCCTAGCCTATCCGCTCACGTGGCTGGCACATTGTGTGCTGCAGGAGGGGAAGTACCACTCTAACAACTACCAAGGGGAGCAGACAAGCTCGTGTGGCATCCAGATGAAATGAAGCAGACGGGGAGAAACATTTTAGTAGCTCATGCCTATATTGCTGGGGAGGGGGAGGGGGGGGGAAGCACTGATAGCTGTAATATGAAAATCGAGGCTTGTGCAAAAGAATTGCAATGTCAGAAGAGAGTAGGGGAGGGATAGAAACCTCAAATTCCAGAACCGGGGTCTCAGGAAGAGGTTGAATACCGAAGCTTCGGAAGGGGGAGGCGGGAGAATGATGAGAGACCTCTAATGGATAGGAGGGAGAAGGAGGAGTCGGAGAGGCAACTAAAGCAGGAGGGGAGAAGGCAGAGGCACGTTGGCAGGAGATGACGGGGTAGTCAAAGAGGCTGGAAGAGAGAAATATGCCTCGAACGTTATGAGAGGAGAAGGATTGCCCTCGACTGGAGGTGAGGAGGCAGGCTCAACATGAGCAGATTTAATGCGGTTAACCGACACAGTGGAGGGAGAGTTATTGATGAGCAAGGTGAAGGTGTTGGGGGAGCACCTGAGCACCGAATAAGAGCCCAAGTAAGGAGGGCTGAGTGGAGGATGGACCATATCATCCTGTTCCTGGGAACAATTACTTGCAGAGGATTGTGACTGGAGGGAGGTGGAGGGCAGATACTCGCGCAATACTAACACACCCAGGTGGGGTGGGGAGGTCAGACGAGTGAAGAATGGGGAAGGGAGAAACGAGTTCAACAGGTAAAAGTAGGGATTGTCCATAGACAAATTTGGCAACAGTACCACAAAAGTCCTCTTTGTAGGTCGCTCCTAACCCGAGCAAAACGAGGTGAAGTGCCTTCGTCCATAGCATGTTGTGGCACCGGAGAGAAGTTTTAAGGGTTCTGTGCCACCCCTCTACCAACCCGTTGCTTTGGGGGTGGTAGGCGGTGGTGTAGATGGGTTCGATGCCGCAGAGGTGGCAAAGGTCAGAAAAGAGAGTGGATTCGAACTGGTGATGACCAAGGGACAGCCAAACCGAGAAACCCAAGAATGAAGGAAGGCTTTAGCCACTGTCTCTGCCATGATGTTGGTGAGAGGGGTGGCCTCGGCCCAGTGGGTCGTCCAATCGTTAGCCAACAAGACATAGTGGAAACCATCAGCCAGAGGAAACCATCAGCCAGAGCAAGAGGGCCGATAAGGTCAATATGGACATGTTGAAATCTGCCTGCAGGAATGGGGAAAGAGTCCAAAGACAGAGAGGTGTGGGAGGTGATTTTGTTGTATTGGTAGGGAAGGCAGGCCTGAGCCCAATCTTGAGAGTCTCGCTTGATATTTGCCAGATGAAACATTCAGTGACAAGTTTCGGTTGAAACAAGAATGCCATGGTGGGGAAGCTTGTGCAATTTTTGGAAACCCTCGCGCTGTAAGGAGCAAGGGATAAAGGGGCAAAGCTTGCCCGTGGAATAGTCACACCAAATTTCACCCATCACCCCAGGAAAAGAGGTGCGGACGGGGTGGAGAGAGGGGGAATTATCAGAAACTAGTTGCATAAGCCTGTCATTAGCTGACTGGAGAAAGGCAAGGTTAGAGAGGTCGATCAGGGAAGACAGAGCATCAACTTGGGAGAGGAAGTCGACTACAATGTCGTCAGTACCCTGACATCAGTGGTGAACTGGGAGATGAAATCTAGGTATCGAAATTGTCTCGGAGGAGAATTGGCTGGTGGATTTTGTATTGCGGTGGCCAAAGGTTTATGGTTGGTGAGGACATGGAAATGACAGCCCTCAATCTCAAGAGTGAAAGTGCTTGATGACCTCGTAAATGGCAAGGAGTTCTCGGTGAAAGGTTGAATACTTCATCTGAGCATGATTTAATTTTTTTTGGGAAGAGCTGGAGAGGAGAGATATTTCCATCTAGAGATTGGCTAAGAATGGCACCGATGGCAGTGTTGCTGGCATTGGTCATGATAAACATTTGTCGGCCTCCAGGTTAGGACGAGCGATAGTAATAGCATTCAATAAAAGATCTTTGTGGGCAGAGAAAGCCTCAGACATTGCAGGGTTCCAAGAGACGAGACGAGTGTCTGAGGTATTCTTGCCTGCTAGCACTTCAGTAAAGGGGCCTTGAATGTCAGCAACACCGGGCAAGTGCCAATGATAATAATTAATCGTGCCTAAGAATTGCCTCAATTCTTTGAATGTGGAGGGGCGGGAAGTGTCATCAACTGAAACAGTGTACTCCAGAAACTTAATGGAAGGTAGGTGCAGTTGGTCCTTGTTATCCTTGCCTTGGCCAAAGTGTCACAGAAAATTTGTAAATGGCATTTGCTATTCTCAACGGTGGTGCTGAATAGTAAAATGTCATCTAAATAAACAAAACAAAATTTTCGGGGAAGGAGAATCTCAGTGATGAAGCGTTGCCAGGTTGGCGTGGTGTTTTTTAAGTCCAAATGGCATGAAGCAGTAGTGGCATAAACCTATTGGAGTCATTATGACAGTCTTCTCAACATGCACATTTGCAGTCAAACACAGAAAAAATTTTAGCACCAGCGAGAGCATGAGTGAAATTGGCTACATTAGGAATGGAATACCTGACCATGATCATCTTAGCATTGAGCCTACAGTAGTCCCCACACATTCTTCAAGAACCATCGCTTTTTGTTTACTGAGGAAATGGGAGAGGACCAACTGCTAGAAGAAGGTCCGATTATGCCTGCCACTAGTAATTCTGTGATCTGTGCTTCCACAGCTGTGAATTTTTCAGCATAAAGGCGGCATGGTTTACTACACACAGGTGTGTCATTGATGAGTCTGAGTCTGAGTCTGTGGACCGTGCCATTGGTTTCTACAGAAATGCACTCCTGAGGGCGGGAGGTAGTGTGGAGCATGGCGTCCGGTGCGTCGGATTTGGCGGACAATGTTGTGACAGCCGGCATGGGGATGGGAGGTGACAGCTGACTGTCCCAGCTGGCTGTGATATCCGCTGGTGCCGCTGGAGGCACCACAAGTGCAAGAGCGCAAAATGGCCACTGGACTGCTGCGGGGTGCATGTCAGCAGGCAGAGTAGTTGAAGCGGGCACTGTTGTAGCAAACGAGGGCGCCACCTGGGTGCACGTGCAAGATGGGGGCCGAGCTGCGGCGGTGTGCATATCAGCCAGCGGCAGAGTAGTTGAGGTGGCGCCCGATGTAGCAGTTGGTGGCTCCACCTGTGGCACAGCGCAACATGGCAGCTGAGCTGAAGCAGCCAGGAGATCAGCTGAGACAGATGTTACGGCGGTGGCCACCAAAGCAGACGAGTGTGCCACCGTCGCAGAAACAGAAGGCTGAGCAATGGCAGGCGTGGCAGTAGGCACACAAACATTTGAAACACTGTGCGACTGGGGACATACACTCGCGTTTGAGTCTCTAGCTAGACCAGAAGCACAATTGTTGCCAGCGGAGATTAATTTGTATTTCTGTTAGTGCATGGGCTGGCGACTGACAGGTTGTTTAGAGACAGGGTAAGTTAAAGTTTCAGTTATTAGGTCAGTAGGCTGAGAGTTATTAATACCGTGCAGAGCAGGTGCCAGAGGGCAGAGTGCATGTACAGTTTTGACAGCTGTGGTGGTTGACCTGGAAACTGAGTTTTATTTGAACACATCAGCATAGAAGTGAGGATCAAGGTTAGGCAGGTTGTTGGAAGCACAATCATGCCTATGCGCGGGAACATTAATAGCAGAGGAAACACTGGTACTAACCTTGCAATCTGCCCGCAAAGCAAAAAACGTTGTTTGGCTGCAGACAGCTGCGATTCAGCAAGACGGTGTATGAGCTCTCCCATTCATTCCTGAGGTCAAGCACTTGCTTATGTTCGTCAAACCACTTATTCAGCAGTGTGTCGAAGTCATCCAACAATTTGGTATATTCACTGACAACAGTAACACTCCTGGAAGTGGACCCAGAGCTTGACGAATCACACAAAAAATGTTTGTTTCAGGGATGGTGACAAACAGGGCGGCACACAACATCAGGTGAAAGTTTATGATGTGTTAAAAAATCTATACCCACAATAGGTTCTGGAATGTTTGCCACCAAAAAGTTCCACTCGTGTTTGCAATCAGGTGAGAGATGCACAGAGTGAGAGGTTGAACCTGCACACCGAAGGTGTGTGGTGTTGACAGATCACAGCAACGGGTGATGTAGGCAGAGAGGGCCAGTTTGCATAGTAGTGGGTAGCAGGGAAACATCTGCACCGGTATCAATGAGGAATCTGATGCCAGAAACACAATTGCGCAAGTAGAGGCCACTGCCCTGAGTGGAAGTATGGCAAACAGAATGCAGCATCGGTAGGCGCCAGTTGTCTTCCAAGTGGGGAGCGGCTTCTACATCCCCCACAAGTTGTGTCCGGGTGCGAGCACAGTTAATGGCACTTCTCGGCAGCTGCACCAAAGCGACTGTCGAAGAAACAATATCGGTAATGAGGCAGCTGTTCCAGAGGGAAGTGAGTGGACTTTGGAGGTCCATCTTTGGATTCTGCAGCGGAGGCCAGCTGCAGTGTCTCGGTTGTGAGGTGACGCACGATGTCGGCTGGCATGCGGGAGCAGCCCCGAGTGCAGGTGTGAGGAGGTGAGTTTGCGTACAATACGGGGTTCACGTAAGTAAGCAGCGTGAACCCAGTCAGCAGTGTGGAAACGCTCACTTGGAGACTCGAGGATGTTGTAGGCTAGAGCCGTCTGGACGGGTAAAGGCAGCTTGTTGGTCCAGATTACCATCAGAGTTGAGTCTGGCATTGCCTGCTCGCGTACCAGCAGCTAAAGACGTCTCACAACTGGGAAGGCTTCCTGTTGCCAAGATGTTCCTCCTGCAGAATGTAGAAGATGATTTCATTGGGAATGCACGTGACATGCTCCAGGATCATCTGCTTCACCACGAAGTAGCGATGAGTAGTTTGAGGCGACATTACCAGATCACAGATTAGGTCAATGTGCTCGTGCAGGTGTGTGTTGAGATAGAGATAGCGAGAAGCGTTATTTAGGGAATGGTGGTTGAGCATTTGTTCTACTAAGGCAGACTATGTCTTCGGAGCCTCGAACAAAAATGGAAAATGGAGGCAGCTTGGGCGGATATTCTGGTGGTGGAGGAGGAGGACAAGATGGTGCCTGAGGTCCCACATCTGGCACCGCAGCATCAGACTGATGTTGCAGTTGTTGAGGAGGCACAACACAGAAGGTTGACAGGGCAGAGGCACCGAATTGTGCCGATGAAACAGGCGTGAGACACCTATAGTTTATTGGTTACTGTCCAAGAATTTCTGACTGAATAAATTTGATTCTGATAATTTGATAGAAGAGTGTGAAGAGTGTTAGTTCTACCTACTTGGAATAAAAGCAGTTTTTACTGTTTCCTCATTGTGGCATATTCTAGCAATACACTCTGTGGGCTGTACATTGTTAGACTCCAAAGAACGAGGAGAAGTTTCCAATGGTGCATATTAAATTAATAGCAGGTAAGCAGTCCTGAACTGTGGTGATTAATGAGTGAGTATGAGAAGGCACATGACACGGTGAACTTGAAAGTATTTGTGACATTGATTATTGTCAGTAGTGTTTAACTAGTGAAATGTGACAAACATTTAGGTCCTATATGTTGCAGGTATAGGTGGCATCCCGTTATTAAATGATGTCATGATTAGCTGATCACGATGTGGAACACTAAAATTTATTAATTAATCCCACTTCAAAGACAGCTGCCCATTCATTATTAGCACACAGTGTTGGTGTGTGTTTTTTTGAAAGTTACATGACAAAGGAGAGTTTTGGACAGATTCTACATATGAAAAAAAGTTGCAACAACTCTCAGAGAATATTGAAATTAAATAAGCAAAGAACTGTTAATTTTAAAATAATGAACTACTGTCTTTTGTTTTGGTAACAATTTTTCTTGTAGGACCGCAGTAGAGCATTAAGTTTGTAATAAATGTATGTGCTTGGCAGGAGGCTTAAATACTGTTAGTTTAAATTAAGTGGCATTATGATTCACTGTAGGTAGTTAAGATATTATCTTACAATTCTTATTCATCAAGCAGCTCTTCGGAAAAAGACTGGAGACGGTGACTCTGCCCTGCAGATGTATGCTAGTCCTATTTGGTAACAGCTCAATTGCAAACAAAAAGACTGAACTATTGTAGATCTGCTGAGTGGACTCAAACCAAGCCACATGGATTTGAAGATGACCTGTTGATAGACCAAAACCTATCATCATTAGAATAAACAATTTAAGTGATTAACTGATTTACCATTTAATATGTATCAATAATAGCAAGTAACAGAATGCTAAAAGCATAATTGTAATTTTCATAGTATCTCTGTGTGCCATGTGGAGACTGGAGTTCGATTCCCCATTATGGAGCCACCACCCTCATGAACCACAGACATTGCTGAGGTGGGGTGGCTTGTGTGCCTCAACAATACAGATAGTTGTACCATAGATGCAACCACAGCGAAGCTGTGGAGAAACATACATGTGGTTCTTGAAAAGGGGCAACACATTTTCAATAGTTGCAGGGGCAACCATCTTTATAATTTACTGTGCAGGGCTTGTAACATCAGCTAACATTTCTTTGCCAAGCAGCTACACTAAGAGCTGAAAGAAAGTAGAAACTACAGTCGTTACTTTTCCCAAGGACATGCAGCTGTTAATGGTGTTTCATAAATAAATGTCATACATAACCTTATTTCTTGTTCAATAGTACATCCAGTTGTTTGGCTGTCTGTACTATAATATGAAAGCGAGAAGGGTTCTACACTATATCACCTTTAAATGTGAACAAGTTGTTGAACCAAGTTATTTATTTAATTAATAATTAACACACTCAAAGAAAATATACATCTTTAGACTGTATGAAGGCTGACAAACAAGTTTAAGACTGACTGTGCTTGACTTGTGACAAACTAAAGACAAACTGTGTGCGCCAAAATTGTGTGTATTTATAAGATCCTTGGTTCTAGAACATTCTAGAAAAAGGAAGTTCTAATATTCACCATTTAATAAGTGATATTATTAAACATAAATGAACCATTTATAAAGAAGATACATACAAAATTATTACAAATGCAATGGAAGTATTAATATTTCAAAACAAAAAGAAATTAAGATCATAAATAATTTACAATTAGAGAAGTAGACAGGTTTGTTTATAATAAGAATTATGACCAAATTAAAGAAATTATGCTGTTTTAAGGTAAGTTGAACATCACGAACAGGTCAGTATATAGTGAGAGACATCAGATAATGTTAGTCAGAAAAACGTATTATTGCATAATGTTCATGTTATGTTTGTTTTTATGAACAAACAATTTAACAAAATGATTTTAATAATGTTACTATTAATGCAATTAAACAGTTTCATATCACATTTTAACATTTTGTGAATATATTTGTGATTACACATTAGGAAAGGTTTAGTTGTGATTAGTATCCTGATGTTCAGTTGTCCAAAAAAGTTGAATTTTAAGGGTTATATACGTTATAATACCCCCCCCCCCCCACACACACACACAATGTCAGACAATACATGTGTATGTCATTGTGTGATTACAAAATTTTGTGAGTATTTATAATCAGCGATAGTTTTGATTTTAAAACCAAGTAAGTCAAAATGATAATCAGTTTTTAGAAGGGTTAAAAAAAATGTATGGAATCGTCCGAAATTTATACTGTATATCTGGTTAATCAAAATCACAAAGTCTTTATGTGTGATAAAGTGATATAAAAGTATTACCAAATTATCATTGACATAAACAATTTTGTGTGTTACAATCACAAAAATATTTAGTGCAAATATAAAGAAATGAAATGTGGGTGATTCTGCCATGTGCCCAATAAAAGTTATTTCACATAACAAGAACCAATTTACAGGGGAAATGTGTAGTATATTCTTCTCTGATGTCTTCTTGTTATGGTTACAAAGATTATATATATTGTTTACAATTATATAATATAATACCTCGAAATTAAGTAAAGAAAAACTAAGAATTGTTTTATAGAACTTGTCTGGATAAGTAGACACATTCGTTTTGCTAAAGCATCATTAGAGAAAATGGGTACAGTCTAAAGTTATAATGAATAAATATAATGATCTTACATGTTAGCAATAGGTGCACATAACATTTGTGTTAACCATACATAGATTTTACAAAATGAGTAAACATCAAATTTCAGAAATATAGTATAAAAATGATTAAAAGGACAATCTTTAAAGTGCAAGTATACATGGAATATTTTTTTAAATATCTATAACAATTTTAATCATACATAATATACATAAAGTAGAAGTAATGCAATGAATGCATGTGTAAATTGTACCAAAAGTTGTATGAATGGGGGACCCTACCAATTCGGCAACTGTACAAATTTTACATCCACATCCTGCATAGCTACAGGTTAGCATATGAACATAATAATTAATACAGGCATAAATTATGTCACTAATTTCATGAATAGAAAAATCCTACCAGTTCGGCACTTGTGCGAATCACACACAAGCACCTAGAAAAAAAGTTGAATTTTAAGGGTTATATACGTTATAATACCCCCCCCCCCACACACACACACAATGTCAGACATCACATGTGTATGTCATTGTGTGATTACAAAATTTTGTGAGTATTTATAATCAGCAATAGTTTTGATTTTAAAACCAAGTAAGTCAAAATGATAATCAGTTTTTAGAAGGGTTAAAAAAAAAAAAAGAATTTATGGAATCATCCGAAATTTATACTGTATATCTGGTTAATCAAAATCACAAAGTCTTTATGTGTGATAAAGTGATATAAAAGAATTACCAAATTATCATTGACATAAACAATTTTATGTGTTACAATCACAAAAATATTTAGTGCAAATATAAAGAAATGAAATGTGGGTGATTCTGCCATGTGCCCAATAAAAGTTATTTCACATAACAAGAACCAATTTACAGCGGAAATGTGTAGTATATTCTTCTCTGATGTCTTCTTGTTATGGTTACAAAGATTATATATATTGTTTACAATTATATAATATAATACCTCGAAATTAAGTAAAGAAAAACTAAGAATTGTTTTATAGAACTTGTCTGGATAAGTAGACACATTCGTTTTGCTAAAGCATCATTAGAGAAAATGGGTACAGTCTAAAGTTATAATGAGTAAATATAATGATCTTACATGTTAGCAATAGGTGCACATAACATTTGTGTTAACCATACATAGATTTTACAAAATGAGTAAACATCAAATTTCAGAAATATAGTATAAAAATGATTAAAAGGACAATCTTTAAAGTGCAAGTATACATGGAATATTTTTTTAAATATCTATAACAATTTTAATCATACATAATATACATAAAGTAGAAGTAATGCAATGAATGCATGTGTAAATTGTACCAAAAGTTGTATGAATGGGGGACCCTACCAATTCGGCAACTGTACAAATTTTACATCCACATCCTGCATAGCTACAGGTTAGCATATGAACATAATAATTAATACAGGCATAAATTATGTCACTAATTTCATGAATAGAAAATCCTACCAATTCGGCACTTGTGCGAATCACACACAAGCACCTAGAAAAAATTCAAAAAATATGCTACAGTAAATTTTACATCCACAGATGGGCATGTCACCACTATAAAAATATGGCTGTTGAGCTCACCATAGAAATTCAGTTATAAAAATTGTTATTTCTTGGATACAGATTATTTCATATTATTATATGAACTCACCATTTACCACAAATCTCACCCCAATAACTTTCCAGATTGCCCCCAAAAGATGCCAGCCATCAAGGTAAAAAAAATTTCATATCTCAGAATACAAGGCACACAGTCATATTCGGTATACAATATTTACTGTCAAGTTATAATGCCACTATATGTATTGCTAAACCTAATTTTACATCGAATTTTGAATAACAAGTACACCTTAGAATTTTTATTGTACAGAAATCATTCGACCATTTACACTGACATATACAGTAAAGTGTTGATACTTAAAATAAATAAATAAATAAAAAATAGTGATTACAATTATACCATATGACAATAGAAATGAAATACAGATAATACCAGTCTTGTATTAACTGAAATCATACATACAAATCATTAACTAAGGAAAATTAACAACAAAAATATGACTCATTAAGATAAATGTTGCATTTAATAAAAATATTACAAAAAATTAATAGTAAAAATTATAATGTGCGTGCAAATTCTCATCTCATGCTTGTTCTGGCAGAACACACAAGAGTAGCACCTGAAACATGTATACAGAAGTTGCTGCAGTTCAATGAGAGATTGTATAGGAAACCAGAGGTTGTGAGTAGTTGAACTGAATGGAACATGAATCTTATATGACAAACAATATTTTTGAACAGTAAGTCTTCACAAATAAGCATTATAAGTATGAATTGTGTTATAAAACAGAATTTCAGATAATTACTGACAATTGGCTTTGGTATTTCATTGACATATATGGTTAAAACAAAATATCACATTAAACATAAAAAAGACCATAATTTTACGATCAAAATTAACCATACTGTACAAACGTAACTTAGAAAGTGAATACCATTTTCTTTTTAAATGAACACAATATAAGATGTAGGGGCTTTTCAGAACTTAAATCAATATTATAAAGAGTTATTGGACAATATTTCTGACTCTAATAAAAACTAAATAAATAATTTCTTTTAAGTAAATGAATATTGGAGTTGTATATTATTTGGCAATGCAAGACAATTACAAAGTTTCATATTGCATGCAAAGGTGAAAGTTTTATCAAGTATCATAAAAATATTTATCATGATTAATATATGAAGATTATTACTGTGACAATATTGAAAGCAAAGTAATATGTTGATAATTGGTAATATGTCTTAATAGCAGTATGAAAGAGTTTATCTAGATTGTAACAGATTACATCAGAAATTGTTACCAGATTTTTCTTTAGACAGCACTTAAGAATTAGTTACCAAAACAGTGACAGGTATACAACTGTTTTGAAATAAACAAATGTGGACTGAAATAAAACATATTATTAATCATGTAATCAATTGAGAAGTTTAGGAGGTGTAAACAGATGTATCAGCAAATAGTTGAATTAACAAGTCTATTCTCAAGCTGCACTGTCATAATCAGGTAAGTGATAACTATAGTTAAAGTATGAATGTAGTGGTTTCCTTGAAGTAAAATTGACCAAGAATAAGATTGCTATTGTTATACACACAAACAATTATATTACAAGGTTGTAGGTATGTGTTCCAGTGCCAAAAAAGAATATTCTCATGTGAATTTGGATTAGAAATATGATATAAATCCTTATATCATTTGTCCACACCCTATCTCATAAATGATTTTTTAACGCAAAAATTTAATCATATATGTACATATTACTTTCATCTCATATGTGTTCAGTTTTGTAGGAATTAATTTTAAAAATACCCCAAATTAGCTTATAGTCTCAATTAATTTTGAATTTTACAAATAATATATATTTCTATTTTTATCATACAAATTACAGTCTATGTGAAAAGAAAGTATAAGAGTTCATGAATCAAATAATACAATTTTGAATAAACAAAACAAAATATTACCTAAAGATAGGATAGTAAAAGAATGTATGTTCTAGGAAAGGAAAGATTAGATCACCCAGCTAGGAGAAGGCACCACTCACCACGTGGTGTGTTCATTACAGAACAATGGACCTCCTACCTAACAACATGTGGCCAGATTAAACAAACATTGCACCATAAGTCAATTCTACAAAGTATTATTAAACCAAAGAATCAATTAATTAGCACATTTATAAGGTTTCAATTCAGTTATGTTTCTTAAACCAAACAATTTCCTGGATTTTGGGTAAATTAATCTGAAGGCATTTGGGTTTGGACTAAAAAAAAAAAAAAAAAGTTTGGAAGTTAAAAGTTTAGATTTTTTCTGCATTTTAACAAGAACCAAATTACCTGAACTAAATTTAGTAAATTTATCTATTGCATGATGTCTCTTTTTTTCGTTAAGCCCCCTGTTTCTTCATAGTTTGTGTAACTATCTCTTCCCTATCTTGTGAAGATATAGGTTTACAAACAGGCTATCTAATGTGTTCAGAAATAAAGCTGTTAGGTTTCCTATCAAACGTAATTTCAAATGGTGAAAATCCAGTTGAAGACTGTTTAAGGCTGTTTATAACTTCTTCAAAGTCTCTAACATAGTCAATCCAGCTGACATGAGTTTTACTACAGTAAGTCCTGAATAATCTCCCTAGTTCTCTCAGATACCTTTCTGCAGGATTGCTGGCTGGATGATATACAGAAATTAATATTTGTTTAAGCTTCTCATCACTGACAAATTTTTACATTATTTAGATGTGAACTGAGTACCATTATCAGATAATGTAGCCTGAGGTTGCCCCACAACATTGAAATAATTGTTTGTAAATTTTGTAATAATTTGTTTACTAGTGGCCTTTTTCAGTTGATATAATTTTATAAATTTTGAAAAAATATCTAAAATAACCAGAATGTAGCTAAATCCTCCTCATGTTTTAGGTCATCATCATCATCATCATCATCATCATCATTGGAGACTGATTATGCCTTTCAGCATTCAGTCTGGAGCATAGTACCTCTAATAAAATTCCTCCATGATCCCCTATTCAGTGCTAACATTGATGCCTTGTCTGATGTTATGCCTTTTACTGCAAAATCATTCTGCACCGAATCTAAGTACTTTCTTCTTGGTCTACCTCGACTCGTCTTACCCTCCACTGCCGAGCTCATGAGTGTCTTAGGTAACATTGCTTCTCCCATGCGTGTAACATGACACCACCATCTCCGTCTGTTTGCTCTAACTGCTTCATCTATGGTTTTCATTCCCTGTTTTTCTTTGATTTTCTCATTATAGACACCCTCCTGCCATTGCTCCCATCTACTAGTACCTGCAATCATTCTTTCTTCTTTCATATCTGTAACCTCTACCTTCTGAATAAGGTAACCTGTATCCACCCAACTTTCACTCCCATACAACAAAGTTGGTCAAAAGATAGAGCGTTGCACTGCTAACTTAGTCTTGGTACTTACTTCCTTCTTGCAGAACAGAGTAGATTTTAGCTGAGCCCTCACTGCATTAGCTTTGCTGCACCTCGATTCATGTTCTTTCACTATGTTGCCATCCTGTGAGAAAATACATCCCAGGTACTTGAAACTGTCTACCTGTTCTAACTTTGTTCCTCCTATTTGGCACTCATCTGTTTGGATCTCTTTCCCACAGACATTACTTTCGTTTTGGAGATGCTGATCTTCATATCATAATCCTTGCATCTCTGATCGAGCTCTGAAATATTAGTTTGCAACCTTTCAATCGAATCGGCCATTACAACTAAGTCATCCGCATATGCGAGAGCGCTTATTTTGTTTTCACCTATTTTAATCCCGCCCTGCCAGTCTACTGTTTTCAACATATGATCCATGAATAGTATGAACAACAGTGGTGACAGGTTACAGCCTTGTCTTACCCCTGAAACTACCTTGAACCATGAGCTTAATTTGCCATCTACTCTAACTGCTGCCTGACAGTCTACGTAAAGCCCTTTAATTGCCTGCAGAAGTTTGACTCCTATACCATAACCTTGAAGAACTAACAGTAGCTTCCTCCTAGGAACATGGTCATAAGCCTTTTCCAGATCTATGAAACATAGATACAATTCCCTGTTCCACTCATTGCACTTTTCCATTACCTGCCGTAAGCTAAAGATCTGGTCCTGATAGCCTCTAAGAGGCCTAAACCCAAACTGATTTTCATCTAACTTGTCCTCAATGAATACTCAGATTCTCTTTTCAACAATAACTGAGAATATTTTGTCTACAACGCTAATTAAAGAGATACCTCGATAGATGTTGCAATCTTTTCTGTTTCCATGTTTGAAAATTGGCGTGATTACCGCTTTCGTCCAGTCAGATGGAACCTGTCCTGATTCCCACGCCTTTTCAATTATCCTGTGTAACCATTGGACACCTGATATTCCACTGTGTTTGATGAGTTCCGGCTTAATTTCATCCACCCCAGCCGCTTTATTGCACTACTGACCATTTTCTCCACTTCCTCAAATGAGATCCTGTTTCCATCTTCGTTCCTATCACATTCTATCTGAAAAATCTGAGACATCATTGAACATTTCACCTACATTGAGCAATTCTTCAAAATATTCCCACCATCTGCTCAAGGCATCCACAGGATTGACTAGCAGCTGTCCTGACCTGTCTAAAACACTTGTTAATTACTTCTTCCCTCCCTTTCGAAGATAGCTAATTACGCTCCAAAATGGTTTTCCCACGGCTTGGCCCAGAGTTTCTAGCTTGTTACAAAGTCTTCCCATGATTTCTGCTTGGAGTCTGCAATTATCCGTTTGGCTTTGTTTCTTTCTTCAGTATAACTTTCTCTGTCTGCCTGACTTCTAGTATGGAGCCATTTTTGAAATGCTTCTGTTTCTATTTACAGGCTGCCTTGACTGTTTCATTCCACCAAGCTGTCTGCTTCTTCCTGCCTTTACACACTACTGTTCCAAGACATTCTCTAGTTGATTCCAGTAGTGTGTCCCTGTACCTTGGCCATTCCTCTTCCAGTGACTGTAAATCATTACATTCAACTAACTTGTACCTTTCCGAGATCATTGTTATGGATTTGTGCCTAATTTCCTTGTCTTGAAGCCTCTCCACTCTTATCCTTCTACACATGGACCTGTCTTTCTGCTCCTTTGGTCTCACAAAACCAATTTCACTGCAGTTTTAGGTAAAGCACCATAAATGTCAACAGCAACTAAGTCCAGTTTCTTGTTAGGAAAGATATTTTGCATTTGTTCTCTACAGGTGTGATTACTTACCGTTACCCTTTGACATCTATCATACCTGGATAAAATTTCCTTTACTTTTTTTACTATTATTGTAAAAATAAATGTTTTCTTGAATTTTCTAAATGCATTTTGTAGTTTCACAATGTTCAAAACTTTCATGAAAGTGTCAATACATTGTTCAGGCCAACATAATTTTCAATCATCAAAATCAGATCTCATGCTCCTAAACAATTCTACCTTGTGAACCTTATAGTGTTCATCAACATTTTCATGTCCCTTTTTGCATAAATAACTTTTCACTATGTTCCAATTTTGGTCATGATTCTGAAATTTCCTAATATCATTACAAATTTTAAAATTTCAAATTCTTCTTTAATTCCCTTAAGAAACATAATTTTGAATTCTCTACCATCAAGACCAGAATTTTCAGCATCACCCTCCATTGTTAATCTACTATGTGCTTCTGCAACCACTTTTTTCTCCTCTTTTATATACCTGATTTCGTAATTTAATTGTTGTAAAAACATGGCCCATCTAGCCATTCTACTGTGATAAAATTTGCACTCATGTAAATAACTCAATTCCTTGTGATCTGAATAAATAATAACTTTATGTCCCAAAAGATAATTTCTAAATTTTGTAAATGCCCACTGAATAACCAAAAGTTACTTTTCAGTTACAGTGTATATCTTTTCATGTTTCTGCAACACTCTACTGGTAAATGCAATTGATCTATGTTCAAGTTTCCCATTGGATACAACTTCTTGAAATAAGTGTGCTCCTAAACCAACTTCACTGCTATCTGTCAAGACACAAAAAGGTAAAGACATGTCTGGTGTATATAAAATTTTACTTTTGTATAGTTGATCGTTAATGTTTTGGAAAGCATTTTGACAGTCTTGGTCCCAATCCCAAATAGTATTCTTTTCTTAACAGATTATTAAGGCAAGGTGCATTAATGCTTGACTGTTTAAACATTTCCTATAAAATCCTTCAACCCCGTAGAAAGATTTTAATTGTTTCTTATTTTTCGGAACAGGAAAATTCTTCGTGGCTTTGATTTTGTCTGGTAAAATCACCTTTTCATTAATTATATGACCTAAAAACTTTAACTCAAAATTTACATTTTTCCAATTTCCCTTTTAACCTGAAAAATATTTCTTCCAAACGTTAACAATGTTCTTCCCAAGTTTTCCTATTTTCAAGAATGTCATCAACATATACAATCAATTTTGTATACAATTTATGTCCTAAAAATTTGTCCAGAGCTCTAATGAATTCAGCAACAGAAACATTAAGACCAAAGGGTACTATACAGTATTCATAAGATTTTCCATAATAGAAAAAAGCAGAATATATTTTGGATTCATATTCTAAAGGAATTTGATGAAAGCCAGTTGGTAGATCTGAACATGACATAAATTTAATATCTTCAAACCTGTACAAAAGTTCATCCATATTTTCAGGATGATCATTTTCTCTTAATAAAAAATTGTTCAGGTGTCTAGAATCTAGTACAAGTCACATAGCCAGCCATTTTTTCATAATGACAACTAATTGATTATTATATGCACTTTTACTTCTCTCAATAATTCCCCATTTCTCCATCTTTTGAATTTCCTGACTTACTGCCTTCCTTTTCCCCAAAGGTATAGTATATGGTTTGATAAAGAAAGGATCATAAAGTTTTAAGGGCAATTTACAAAAATACCCTTTTACCTGACCATGACGTTTTTCAAAACCTTATTTATATTTCCATAATAATTTCCTTTTGTGAATTATTAAGACCATCAGGTTCCCTAATTTTAAGATCAACCAAATCTTTAAATTCAAGAACTTCATCATATTCATCATCATCCTGATGTTTAATATCTATATACTCTATTTTCTTGATATTGTTGCATGCATCACTACAGGTAAGAATATAAATATTTGATATGTGATTTCTACCAACACTACGATACAATAACACTAGAAAAGCTGACAGAAAGTCACTTTATTTGCGTGCTTCAACCAACAGAGTTGTGACATTTTAACTTCTATAGCAACACTGACTGTCTTGCTGCTGAGGCAGTGATCGTGTACCTTGACCAAAGAAGTTACTGTTGGCTCCCGTGTGTAATATCGATATGCGGGATGCCACAGAGCCACCCCCTCCCCCTCCCTCATCCGGGAGTATGGAGCACGGGGCGGGGGGGTGCTGGCCTGTATTCTGGCGAGGGGTGTGGATCGCGTGTCGTGGTGAGGCCGTGCCATGTGGTGCATGGTGCAGGGGGAGCGTGGCGTGTCAGGGGCTGTCAGCGCGGGCTGTACAGTGGGGAGGGCGTGCGCTTCCGGCACATGCAATGACACTGGTGGCATAGAACGTCGTGGGTGCCAATCCGGTGGAAAGGTGAAAGGTGGGGAAGACAATATGTAGTCCTCAACCAGCGAGGGTGATGGAGGGGCCGTTGAGCATAGAAGAGGGTGGGGAAGGGGAAGGATGGAGGGGGATTGACAGATGTAGTACACCTGATGCACTTAAAGATGCTGCAATCTTTGAAGCATCGGCGGAAGAGGATGAAGTGAGGTGTTTGATGAAGGTGATGTTTACTGGAGCGTAGGGGTCATGGAACAGGGCTGGAGGTAAAGGAGAAACAAAGTTTTGTCCTGCAGCTGGATGGTCACGTGTCCTGTAGATAGGTGGAGACGTCCACGGTGTATGTGACGTAGGCGTCTACTTCAGGGGCGTGGGAATCGGCGAGATGCACTGTCATCGGTGTGGCGCAGGGCTGGGAGGCATTGAAGTCAGGGGTCGGAGAAAAACGTACGAACGTTGGCATGTTGTCCGCCACCACGTGCCTTGCACAGGGAGGTGGCTGTAGAGGGGGTGGAGTCTGCCTGATCACTGCCTAAAACTTGATCATCACCCACGCGCTCGGCACTGGGGAGGCAGTTGTCACATGCAGGAATACCGTGTGTTGGCGAAAGATCGTCACAAGCTGTAAGATCACTGCATTATCATTTCCTGCCTGTGAGGTATCACACGCAAGGGCAAGCATCCATGCAGATTTCACCTGGTTGATAGAGACCATAACCACGCGTCCGTTAAGGGAAATGTCAGATGTGTTCTTCGATCTGCGTAGGACGCGGAGTAAGGCAGCTGTAGTGGGGGGCGCACGGTGTCATCACACAGCATTACAAAGTTGCAGTCCTCCAGCACTCTGTATACAAACACACGCGGTGTGCAATGGGCACGCTGCATGGGTACCCGTGTGCGTGATATGTACATGTGCATGATATGTACATGTTCGACAAGCGTTGACAAATCGGTTTGTGAGGGGTGGTCAGTGTCTGCGACAAAATGCACGGGAAGTACGAGTGATTCGCTGTAAACTACCTTGGCCAGAGAGGCACTTAGATCTTCTGTATGTGCGGCATAGATGCTGAGAAGAACCCACGGGAGGGCGTCGCTCCAGTTACTGCTGTGGCACATGAGGGCCATTTTGAGGGTGCGATGCAATCACTTTACAAGCCTGTTGCTCTGTGGGTGGTAGGCTGTCATATGAAATCTATTGGTGCCGCACAGATCGAATAAGTTATTGAAAAGTGCCGACTCGAACTGTCGCCCCCTGATCCGTAGTAAGTGAGGATGGACAGCAGAACCACGATATCCGTGCATCAATGAAAGTATGCGTGACAGTTGGTGCGGAATTGTCTTTGAGCAGGACGGCTTTGACACATTGAGTAGTATGGTGGATCATTGATAGTATATAACAAAATCCATCCAAAATGGAAAGGGGGCCAACAAGAGCCAAATGAATATGTTTAAATCGGCCTGTGGGGATTTCGAAACTGCCTAGTGGGGATTGTGTGTGCCTGTCGACTTTACTGCTCCCGAGTCCACTACTGGCAGTCACGTCGCATATTCGGCCAAACGAATCGTTCGGAAATCAACTTTAAGGTCAGCTTAACCGCAGGGTGGCAAAGGCCGTGAAGAGAACAGAAAATGTCTGTGCGCATCGCTGTAGGAACCAGGGGGCGTGCAACGACCAAGGAAATGTCACAAAAGACTGGGATGCCCGAGCCGGGTAACAAGTGCGGTTCAATGCGCAGTGACGTGTCTGGAGAGTGGAACAGCTCTTGTATTTCGTTGTCCATCTGCTGAAGGTCCGTGATTCTGTCAAAATCTATGGGAGCCATGATAGTGCCGATGCGCAACATATAATCTGTTATGATATTGTCTGCACCGCGCACATATCTTACGTCAGTTGTGAAATAAAGTCTAATGCGCCGAGGAAGGGGATCATCTGATGTTTTACGTCTAGTGTCGGAAAGTGGCTGGTGATTTGATGGCAGCGTAAATAGCGTAGAGTTCCCTGTCAAACACGGACCATTTATGTTGAGAGTGCGTTAATTTTTTTGAGAAGGAACGTAACTGCTCGGAATGGTCGCCGACATGTTGTTGTAGCTCGGTGCCCACTGAAGAGTCGCTAGCGTCCGTGGTAATTGAAATTTTACCATCAGGGATGTGATGTGCCAAAGTGACTGTGCGAGCGAGTGCTGTCTTTAAATGTTCAAACGCGGCAGTCATAATAGTCCGTCCAAGGGACCTTGCACTCGCCTGGCATTTTGTTGCCTGCTAGTGCATCGGTTAACGGTGTTTGTAGTGAAGCCGCATGCGGAACATGGCTCCTGAAAAAATTAATCATTCCCAGGAAGCATCACAGCTCTTTATATGTCTCTGGAAGTGGGAGTTGTAAAATGAGTGAAACGCGATCTAAGGTGGGGCGCATGCCTTGCTCTGAAACCTCATGTCCAAGGAAAGTGACAGTTTCTTTGCACAGTTGGGACTTGTTGTTGTTAATACGGACACCATTCTCTTGCAGTGCCTTAAGTACGCGCGCCAGATGTTCCTTGTGCTCTTGCTGGGAGGACGAAAAAATTAAAATATCGTTGAGGTAAGCATAGCAAAAAGGGAACTGGAAGAGGACAGAATCAATGAATCACTGCCACGTCTATGCTGCATTCTTTAGGCCGAAAGGCATGAAACAGTATTCAAAAAGTCCAGGAGGACTAATGATAGCTGTTTTTATGTACGTCGTCCGGTGCCATCAGAATCTGATGGTATGCCTTGTGGCAGTCGACTACTAAGTAAACTTTAGCGCCATGAAGCTGCTGTCGCGACGGTGCTGGGAGTAGTTGTAGCATACGTGGCAGATGGCGTGCCCAGCTGTGAAGTTGTGGAGGTGGGGTTAACCGAAGAAGGCGATGGTAACGGCCTGTTGCCGACAGGTTGCTCCACTGTCTGCTGAACGGCGCGCCACTTGGGACGTCCGATCACCAGAAAGTGAGGCGGAAGAGGCATGTCCAGTTGTCGAACTCCGCACGCCGATGAATCAGAAATCAACTGGCGGTGGCGCATCACTTGGTATGCCCTATCGGTGTACGCCAGATGAACGTCCAGTGGCTGTGTCGACTGTGCTAAGAGCTGGATTTGTAGCTCAGCTGGCAGTTTGAGTAACCAGACAGCCCACAGTGCTGGGTCCGGTAGAAAGGAGTCCCGCCAAGCGACGCTGATCATGAAGACCGGGCATCTTTAGTGGTTCGTACGGCTGCACGGCAGGTGTGGTAGGAGGCATCGCAGCAGCGACATCGAGCGTCGGGTGTGGGTCGTATGTCAGTGTTGTAATGTAACAACATGAGCCATGGTCTACTGTACATGATACCTTTTTTTCCTATAGTGAAGCTCAGGATACCAGTTTTCTTCCTTCCTACCTTATAACAACCACATTGTTTCTACCTCTAAGAATCCCTTTGCTTTTATTCCCTTTATTAAATTCCAATAAAATTCGCAGTGTTTATGGCCTGACCAGATTTCAGTACATCTAGTAAATTAAGCAATTATTGACGATTGATTGTCATGCATTATTTACAAACTTTAAGTAACAATATAGTATGTTCTAGAAGTTCGATTATTTAATACAGTCCTATTGTTCGATCATTTAATACAAATTTATCAATTTCTTGTAACATAAAACTATTTTGTCTGGTTTCTATCCAGTTATAATATACATTTCACCAGAGTATTGTATTTTGAAAGATTTAATTGTATACCAATAATTACAAGTAATTTTTGTGCCAATGTTAATTGTCATTAACTCTATATAAGTGAGACGAACGGCGCACCTGATGGATGGAGTGGTTGTTGACTAGTTCTTGTGCTGTTGTACAATATGAATCTGTGATAGAAATAAAAATTCTTCAAAGTGAACTCGTGTCTAAGTTTCAAATGAAATTATTATTTATGACGGTAGCCCAGATTAAATGGGGATTGTCATAGTGTGCACGCGGTGTTGTGCGACGCGGCAGGTGGCGTCGTGATGGTGATGCCAGTTGTGGAGTGTGGGTTGTTCGGTGGTGCATGCATCGGACCAAACTGCGGAACGCACGCGGATGGCGCAGCAGACGGCGTCGTGACGAAGATGCCGGGCATCGCGTGCGGATCGGAAAATGGGCGCACGAACAACTGTGGTGGTGCCGAGACACTTGGTACAGCAAGCTCACTGAACTGTGTGTCACAGGCACAGGCAGACCAATATGGCATCACATTTGTAGGAATCAAGTACTTGCATGAAACCACTGTGTGAAACACTCGTGTCCTTGGGTGCACGGTGGTTTTCTTTCGGCATGAGGCAACGTGGCGGCAGGAGCATACGTTGCCAAAGTCCATGCCAGTTGTTGGAAAACACTGCACAGCGTGTTTGAAAGGTCAGAATTGTTCATTAAATCGTCCTCTAATTTAATGAGTAGTTCATCCTGTGCCGAAAATTACGAAGGCTCCTGGGGATCCGGTGCAATTTGTCCACTGTTGAAAGCCATTGTTTGGCTGTAACGGTAATGTCGGATGCAGTTCCACAGCAAAAAACATGAAAAAACAGTTTTTCACACGTGACGAGGTTGACGAACAATGTCGGGGGCACTACTGAGGTTTCTACCAACACTACGATAGAATAACACCAGAAAAGCTGGCATGAAGTCACTTTATTTGCGTGCTATAACCAACAGAGATGTGACACTTTAACTTCTAGAGCAACACTGACTGTCTTGCTGCTGAGGCAGCGATCGTGTACCTCGACCAGAAGTTACTTGTGGTTCCTGTGTGTTATATCGATATGCGGGACTCCATAGATACAAGCATGTAATTGTCATTGATTCCCATAATAATTAATTTCTTACCACCCCAGTTAAAAATCACATTGCTCTTAAGAATACAATCCATACCAAGTATAAGGTTCTCACTTACATCTGGAACCACTAAACACCCATGATCAAATTCTTTTCCTTCAATTTCAAAATTTAATAACACTTGACTTTTAACAGATTTACTTTGTTTACCACTTGCACTACATTTTTAATCCACTAACAGGCATTTCAACAATATTTTTGCGCCCCCCCACCCCCATATCTTTTAATTTTATTCTTAATTTTTCAGTAATAGCCGAAATAAGACTTCCGGTATCAATCAAACACTTACCTTGCCAACCAAAATTTTGACATTAACATAAGGATACCCAATGCAGTTATCTTCCTCTGTATCTTTAGCTTTCTCACAAGTCATAATAAATCTTTTTCAATTTATTTAAAGTTACAATCTTGTGGACTGACTTCTTCATTATTATGTTCACTTTCAGATTGCATAGAATTAATAACAACATCAGAACCTTCCTAAGACTGAGTTTCAACAATCAGACTACCCTGGTATTGTGTCTTTGCTTACATTTACTTCCCTTTCTGTATTTCCACCAATCTGGACTTAATTTGTCACAAACTATTTCAAGTATTTTCTAAGATTTATTAAATTTGTTATCATCATCATACTTACCCCACAAATGTTTGTGAAACATTTCCTTATTACTGATCACTTTAGTTAAATCATTCTCAGCCCTATCTTTAATACACACTAACTATTGGTCATTATATTTCCTATCCAATACCTTGATACACTCAAAGTCTTGTTCTTTGCCCAGTTTGCTGAATTCTTCAGCATTAATCTCGACAAAAACGTCAACATCAGGTTGAAATGAATTATTAAAGTTCTCATTACTTACCTCTTCTACTTTATAATCATTTTGATTTACAGAGTGAATTTTATCAGAGACTTCATTACTTATATTTACTAGAGGTGCATTGTCAAATTCGATATGTGCCAGACTGTGTTTAATTTCAGGATGACATGGGTCATTCAATGCTATTTCTCAATTTGTGTATTGACTGTCAATGTTGACAGAAGTATCTTGATTGCTGTAATCAGTTTCACATTGAAATAATGTCCCTATTCCAAAAGTTGTGTCTTTAGATATTTCTGTATTATTTGCCCATTTATAAAATTCACATACTACCTCCTCAGATAACTGATCATGATTCAAAGTATCAATTGATTTATTTTTATTGC
Organism: Locusta migratoria; assembly: GCA_026315105.1. Classification (NCBI taxonomy): domain Eukaryota; kingdom Metazoa; phylum Arthropoda; class Insecta; order Orthoptera; family Acrididae; genus Locusta; species Locusta migratoria. Next base: position 895,251,298 of record CM048744.1, read on the forward strand.
TTACAATAGTGCCCAAAGTTGAATTCCAAAATTTTGAGTCTAAAACTATATTTTCCCCTTGGGTTCCGTAATCTTCTGTTTCTGTCACATCATTCCCTTTATTTTGTTCACTACTGTTAATTTTGCTCCATCCTAAATCTTTTCTCGCCCCTAATATATGTACCCTCCTAAATTGATTAAATCCATTATTTTCACTTTGATTTCTATTTCTGTTATTAAAAGCTCTTCTCCTATACCCACTCTGATTTTCATTACTAAAATTCCCATTATCTCTTCTGACATACCTATTCTGATTTTCATTACTAAAATTCCCACTACTTCTCCTACCATACCCATTCTGATTTTTATTACTAAAATTCCCATTATCTCTCCTATGCCCTCTTCCCATAACTTTATTATCATCAAAATAATTCCTTCTCCTATACTGATTATCATAAAAATTTTGTTGCCACCTCCCTCCACACTGATCATGACTATGCCTCAGGTATTGACTTGTGCGTGAATAAAGTCCCAGTATAATCGCTCAGGTAATCTTTTTAGTGCCTCAATTTGTGTCATTATGTCAAAAGGTTGCTCCAAGTGTATTAGTTTCTGTAACTGATTTTTACAAAATTCTTTCATTTACCTTGCAAGTTGGTCCATTCAGAAATTCGCTTCTGATTCTAGATTGTTCACTCTCAGACCAAATAATAATAATAATAAACTTATTTCAAGTTATTGAAAATTCACCCAATGCTCCACATTTTGAATGGTCCATGACTGCCTCTCCAACCAAATTTTTTTAACTAATTTTATTTTAGATTCTTCAGACATTCCTTCAACAAAACTGTCTCTGCAGTGTTGAAGGAAGTATACAGGATGCAAGTCAATATTTGGAAAACTCCTAATTGGGATGTTAGACCATAAGCCAATGTTTTCTGCAGCACTATTAGTACATACCAAATTTCTGGAACAAATCATGTTGTTTAAGTGCATAATGTTTTCTACTTTGCCTAATTTTTTTTACTACAGTGTTTAAATCAGTGTTTATACTTTTAAATGAATTTTGAACCTTCTCCCTTTCTTTTTCGATTTGTTCTTCCACTAAATCCACTCTTTTTTCTACTTTCCTAATTGATAAGTTTGTTTCTTCAAATTGGGATTTTACATAACTATCTAGTTCACAAATCGCAACACTATTTTTATCAACCTCTTTTTTAACACTTTTCATTTTTACATCAATGACTTCACAGGCATTTCTGATAGTTTTACTTTTTATTTCGGATAATTCTTCTGATAGTTCTCTTTTTATTAAAATTTGTTGGTCCATAATCTTACTAATCAAGCAGTCTCCCATTTGGCTAATCAAATTCTGAAGCATGTCTAATGCTTCCATTTCGGGTTTAACATCAATTTTGTCCTTCCCACCATTTTTTCCTGATAACTATTTAAACTCTTTATTTTTTTATTTTATTTTATTTACTTGTTTGTTTATTGACAAAAGAATGTTACACAAGTCACTGAAAATGTTACACCAGTCACTAAAAACAATAAAAAAAAACTTTTTAATACAAATAAACAATCCCTGAGATGGTTTTTCGTCTCAAATATGTCAAAGACATTAAAGATAAACCTGAAGCATTGAATTAAAATTTGTGGTGTGGCTGGGAATCGAACCCGGACCTCCATGCTTACTAGGCAGACGTCTTAACCATTAGTATAATGGTTAAGACGTCTGCCTAGTAAGCACGGAGGTCCGGGTTTGATTCCCAGCTGCACCACAAATTTTAATTCAATGGTTTACGTTTATCTTTAATAAAAAATCTTTTTATAACACGTAAAATTTTCGGCATCCAGTCCTTTTCCAGATCAAATCTTTTTGTCTCTCTTCAGCGTCCTCACTAGATCACAACACTTCATTTCATTTTGAATTCCAGTCCGGCCAAGTTCGCAATAGTCTTGATTAAATAAAACATATATATGGTTTCTTCTTCCTTTTATTTCTTCTGATATTTCTGAAACATGTCACATTTGTAGGTTCCCAAAAATCAATATTGGTTCCCGACCAATGCACCATGTTTAATGGTGTTTCATAAATAAATGTCATTCTTGTTCAGTAGTAGATCCAGTAGCTCGCCTGCCTGTACTGTAATATGAAAGTGAGACAGGTTCTAAACTATATTACCATTAAATGTGAACATGTTGTTGAACCAAGTTATTTATTTAATTAATAATTAACACACACAAAGAAAATATACATCTGTTTGAAGGCTGACAAACAAGTTGAAGACTGACTGTGCTTGACTTGTGACAAACTAAAGACTGACTCAACACGCCAAAATTGCATGTATTGATAAGATCCTTGTTCTAGTTATGTTATGGTCTAACATCCCAATTAGGAGTTTTCCAAATATTGACTTGCATCCTGTAGACTTCCTTCAACAATGCAAAGACAGTTTTGTTCTATTATTCACTATTTAGTAAGTGATATTATTAAACATTAATCCTTTATAAAGAAGATACATACAAAATTATAACAAATGCAATGGAAGTATTATTATTTCAAAACAAAACAGAAATAAAGATCGTAAATAATTTATGATTAGAGCAGTAGGCAGGTTTGTTTATAATAATAATTGTGACCAAATTAAAGTAATTATGCAGTTTTGAGGTAAGTTGAACATCACAAACAGGTCAGTACATAGTGAGAGACATCAGATAATTAGTTAGAAATATAATTATCAAAAACATTATTGCATAATGTTCATGTTACGTTTTTTTTTACAAACAAAAAATTTAACAAAATGATTTTAATAATGTTACTATTAATGCAATTAAACAGTCTCATGTCATATTTTAAGATTTTATGGATATATTTGTGATTATGTATAAGGATAGCCTTAGTTGTGATGGGTCTCTCGATGTTCAGTTTTCCAAACAAGTTAAATTTTAAGGGTTATATACATTATAAGCTCTACTGTATGAATTTATAATGATGCAATCTTCTTGGGTACAATATTCTGGAGGTAAAATATTCTCTCCCCTCCCATTCAGACCTCCAGGCAAGGACTACTCAGGAGGATGTTGTCATCAAGAGAATGACACAGGTATTCTACAGATCGAAGTGTGGAATGTTAAAAAAACTGAAAATAAGTGGATAGATCAATGTTAGATATGGTGAGCATTAGTGAAGTTCAGTGGCAGTATGAAAAGGATTTCTGGTCCGATGAGTACAGTATTATACATACAAAATCAGTTAGTGATAAGATTAGATTAGCCCTTAATTCACTAGGTGAAAGTAACTAGCGTATAACACTACCATGAGTCCTGTGGACTCACATATATGTATTTTTTAAAAAAATTTTAAACAAAATGCGTTATTTTTTATCTCAATATTTAATTTATGTTCATGAACATGTTAACAACAATATAAAACCCATAAAAACATTTTGAAAAATCCAATATCTTAATTAAAATTACATTTTTGAAAAAGAGATCAGTTTACCGAAAGCAAGATCATAGAATTTTTTTTATAATACAGGCACTAGTTCTGTAATGTAAATAAATCTACTAACAAAATCAAAAGTCTTCACAAGAAAGTAATATATATGTCAGCGTTTATTCACTTTTCTGTACTATTTAGTCACTTCTCTGTAACACAATGTTGACATATTTTCATCGAGCACGACGAACACACTGGTTTCTTGCATGTGCAGCAGATGTAAGCTGTTTTGGTTCTTTTCTTGTAGTGGCACAAGTAACAGTACTTCCTGCCGTTTCTGAGCAGTTTATGTTCCACATCCAACTGACCAAAATCGTCAGGAATGTCACATTTCACAATTGTTGATACAATGGAACGAATCTGACGTGGCAAATGGTTGTTGTGCAAATGAGTCGTCAAATTATTTTCATTGAGTTTTTCTGTCATGGATTTCTGAAAATTCATCCTGGTGAAATGTTTAGGCACCTTCCTTTGGCTTTCATAAATCACTTGGGCATCCAGGGCTGACATATCTAGAATTCTGAAGAACACAGTCAAAGGCCATCTTGCTGTTTGGCGACTGCATGAATAAACCGAGCACTTCTGATCTACCGAATCAACGCCACTTTTGGTATTATTGTAATACTCAATAATTTCAGGTTTGTTAGGTGTGGGGTTGATGTCATTGTAGTGGTGCATTGAAGAATACAGTATAACTGCTCTGTTTTTCTTCAGTACATAACTAACCAAAGTACAATCTTAGCTGAAGCCAAACAGAGTCGACCCAACAGAGCTGTTTTTATTGGGAAGGAACTCTTTTGGTATCTCCTTCTTATTTTTCTTCAAGGTGCCTACTGCTGTCAAGCCTTTCTTTTTTTTGTTCTTCCAATAGCTCAATCGAAGAGTACCAATTGTCTGTTGGTATTGAAAATAGGTCTGCACAATCTGAGGACAGCTTGCGTTGGCATTGACTTCTCTCTCTCCTCTTCACCTAAACCAAACCCATCAGAACCTTTTCCAGTGTACAAATATACATTATATGTATAACCGGTTCTAGTATCCACCAGGCACTGCAATTTCAACCCATATTTACCAGGTTTGTTTGGCATATACATCTTAAAATTTGATCGTCCTGTGAACGGGATAAGCATTTCATCGACAGTTGCGTTGGCTCCTAATGAGTAATGCTTCTGACTGTTGACCACAAATATTTTTAAGATCTCTAAAATAGGACAGGCTGGATCAGATTCTTTCCGTGCACTGCGATCACTAAAGTTGTCAAAGCGGAGTGCCAATAATAAAGCTATAAATCGATTTTTGGACACTGATGCTCTGAATATTTCTTGTCCAATAGTACGCTTTCCCGATTCGATTTAAAGATGGGAGTGTATATTAGTAGTGACAGAAAACCTTTCAGTTCAACTTGATGTGTTTTTCTAAAAGCTGCATCGTTTGGATATTTACCATGCAATTCCTCAAGTTTGTTGTTAGTCCAGGTTAAAATCATATTCAACATGAAATCACTAAAAATTATTTGAAATGAATCCATGGGAGTAAGAGACTCTTGTGTGGTACCTGGTGGTTTTAATCTAGGCAAGCGTAGAAAGTTGTGTGCTGGTGTACGAACATTATGAACTGGAGGTTTAATTGCCCGCTTGTATTCATTTTTTTCCATAATACTAATTCTGATCCTTCACAGATGTCGCAGCGTCACATTCATCAGATGATATCTCAGAGCATTCGGAGTTAGTGTCATGATCACTGGGAATATAGTCACTGTCATCATCATCAGAGCAAAATTCAGGTATGTTCTTACGAATTTGTTTCAACAACCGAAAAGACACTTTCATTTTTGGCATCAGCGCCGTCTTCTTCAAGCCATAAATTCACAATTGATGCTGTGTCAGGATCATCAACATGTACCGAACTAGGAACTAGTCGTCTGTGAGCCATATTGTGTCCTGAAACCAAAATTAGAAACGAAATAAACTCGTAAGGAAAACCAATGATTGTAGCATAAACACATACCATGAGTCCTATGGACTCAATAAACTAGTAGCATTAACAACAGCCATGAGTCCCTGGGACTCACTTGAATAAAATTCTAACCTTGTGGTTGTTGCATGCACACGTCCTCACAATAGCGCGTCCACCACGACACTGCAGGGAGGTCACGGGCTGCGCGCAAGAATTGCCGCGAAAACGTAACGTCTACATTGTTTAAAATCTTGGGTATGAGTCCCACGGACTCAAGTAGTGAATTAAGGGTTAGATTAGATTAATACTTGTTCCACAGGTCATATATACGACATTTCATAATAATGTGAAATGTGTCAGTTTAGTAAATGTTGTCTATACATGACAATCAATACTTAAAGGATATTTAATACATTTTTAATTTGTTATTATTTTTTTCTTATTTTTAAGTTTTATCTAATAATTCATCTAATATATAAAAATGAATGTTTGTTTGTATTTTATGTGCTACTGTACCGTTAATTAGATTCCAAAGGAACTTTGTATTGCTTGCACTTTTGCGAAGGCTGTATGCGTAATTGTATGAATGTACAACACATAGTTCAGGAGATATGACGACATGAACAGTGAGATGCATGAAAAATTGCACATTGTGAATGACATTTAAGTGTATTATTTCTTTATTACTAAATGTATTCGCAACATATTTTGCAAACAGTATCCATTTGTGCCAATGAATGTACGAACAAAAGTATTTCAATTGTACGACTTATCGTTTAGGAGATATGACGTCATAAACACCGAGACACGAGGGAAACTGCCGGATAATGTTTCTCTGTCCTTCATGCGCTGCTGTACCGTTCATCAGATTGCGATCACACTTTGCACACTTGATCTTCAAAATAAGGGGAAAGTCATTGTCTACGTAAAATTTTGTATAGTGCATGGCAGAGGGTACTTTACCTACTAACTTCGACACTCAATTGACAAAAATATTTAAGTCGTCATGAAACATTTGAGATTTACCCCTAAAACGAAGTATAACAACAAAATAAAGATGAATAAGACACATTTGCATATAAACAGTGCAATCGTCGACTGCAACATGTAATTCGCGTGACGAAAATAGGTTAACTTTCGATCTGCACGGCCACTACGGTCGGGGGTTCGAATCCCCCCTCGGGCATGGATATTTGTGCCGTCCTTAGTCTTAGTTAGTTCATAAGTAGTTTGTAAGTTTAGGGACTGATGACCCCGTAGTTAAGTCCCGTAGACTATACAAACATTTGAATTTAACTTTCGATGTTAGCAGACAGCCGTTCCGTCAAAACATTCCTCTGGAGAAAGCTTGAGGTGATGTTGACTTGACGTGACGGTCCAGTGACGGACAGTGTGAATGCCGCTATTAGAAATAAATTGCGAAATGTTCTGGCGGTCGGTGATGTGACGTGACGTGATGTGACGTAAAGTGTGAATTGGCCTTATATATGTAAGTAACAGATGAAGTAAGAAGTGTAAAAATTATTAACAATGATTTTTGCTTTTGTCATCAATAAAATATTATAATTGCTTGCTCATACAGCCTGTTACAATCTTTCTCTTTTGTTACTGAAAGAATACTGGTCCCTCTTTAAAATCACTTTAACTGTTCCGTTCCGAGTGCACGGAAGACAACTCTCACAATAAACGTAGTTTTGGATCTGAGGCGTAAACACAGTCGATCTCTCGTAACTGGTGAGAGTTCAGCAATAAGACGTTGAGGGCTCTGCAGTAGAGCTAGTAGCACGGACTAGTCGCAGACAAAAAAGTATATGGCGCAAAATCGGCTTTAAAGCAAATTATTTGATCGACATGTACTGTCTACGTATATTGTTGCCTTTCATTAGTTTTTTGAGAGTTGATATCTTCAGCATGATAAGGATAACAAAATGTTTTGAAGGCAAAATACGAAGTAAAAGGGGTGGTGCATTCCCGCGAAACGGCGATACTATGGAGACGATTACAGGCCGATTCACACTATCCGCCACGTCACGGAACCGTCACGTCGGTTGTATTCACACTGACCGTCACTATCCGTCACGTCAATTCGCTTTTTCCAGTACCCGATGTTGAAGGTCAGGTAATGAGTGGCGACGTGTAATCTAGAAAGTCATATTATAATACTGTAATTGAAGAAACAACGCTAAATGTTATTGATTGCCAAAATCAATCTTGAAATGTATGTTTTGGGCTAACTTAATGTGGTAAAGTGCTGGGAACTGAAACAAGTCAAAACATCGACATCTATTTCCAAGCGAAAAAAAATAAACATACGAATCACGAACATATCAAAAAATAGTTATGGGAGCATAAATAGAGCATGTTTACTTTATCCGTTATGATTTGCCCGCTGAAATCGTTAATACCGTCGTACATAATTGAATTTTTCTCTTTCATTAGAACTGACTTTTTCATTTAAAGTGTTATTTAATGAAAAATGCGTCATCAAATTACAATCTTGTTCAAATAAACAGTTGGCTTTGGTTTTTTCTGTTACAATGTTACGTAACATAAACCTTTTTTTGGTTTCAGATATCCGACCTCGATTTTAGGGGGACACTCAATTCACAATAATATTGAAGTCGTCATGAAACATTTGAGATTTACCCCTAAAACGAGGTATAACAACAAAATAAATATGAATAAGACACATTTGCATATGAACGGTGCAATCGTCGACTGCAACATGTAATTCGCGTTAACTTCCGATGTTAGCAGACGGCCGTTCCGTCAAAACATTCTTCTCGAGAAAGCTTGACGTGACGGTCCGGTGACGGACAGTGTGAATGTCACCATTAAAAATAAATTGCGGAATGTTCTGGCGGACGGTGTGACGTGACGTGACGGACAGTGTGATTTGGCCTTACGGGCGGCGAAGAAATCAAGTTACAATCGGCGAATAAAAGCGGAGATAAAACGGTGCAAACTGGTCGGTTATTACAGAATGAACAATGCTGAGAGTGGCCTTGGTGATACTGTGTTCTTCTCGGAATGTGGTTGACCAAGTTGCTACGATAGGGCTTGCAGATGCGGCAAACCGTCCGGTGGCGTTTGCAGTGGTGGGGGCCACTGCTATTGACCCGGTAGTGAGCGGGGCCGCCGCCGCAGCGCCACCGTCTGTCCGGGCTCCGCTGCCCGCGGCGATATATCATGCTGAAATATTCAGCGCCCTGCCCGACATCTGGCGGCACGCGCCGGAGCCAGCCGCTGCTGATGTGCCCGCGCCAACGGCCAACCCTTTACATACAGTTGACTGCTGTGTTAAACTGGCGACGAGAGCGCCCGTGCAGAGGTATTAACCGTAGAGCGCCTACTCCACTCACAGACAGCATGTTGCTGAGCATTTACTGCGTGATTTGCGTTGAACAGAATTGTTTTTACTGTCAAAACGCTTCATGCTATGGTATAGTGTAAATCAGGAGCGTCGTGAACTGAAACTTAGTCTGGATGCTCTATGTCAAATTTCACAAATTTTGGAAACCGCTGAAAGTCATTTTCACGCCTGTGAAACTTACGTTTTCCCGGCGTACTGAATTTTCAAACAACTTACTGGTATGGTCTCATACGTTGAGCTTCACTACTTACTGAATGAGCAGGACTTGATATCAGTAAACAAACTATTGTGTGCACTTTTAATAATAGGAAGAACGAAGGAAGAGGAAGGAAAAGAATGACTCTTCCTGCATTAGGGTATTGAAATAATTCAATGGAAACAAATGAAAATTTCTGCCTGGCCGGAATTCGAGCCCGAGTCTCCCGCATAGGGCCAACGGTCGCATTTAACCGGTTGGCTACCAGAATGTCCCGGCCTCCTTGATTTCTCACGTGTCGTACACTACGTAAGTATCGTCCCTATTGTCCACGTCCTCTTACGTACGAGTTCAAATGTTTGTAGAACTTATGGGACTTAACTACGGGGTCATCAGTCCCTAAGCTTACAAACTACTTATGAACTACCTAAGACTAAGGACGGAACAAATATCCATGCCCGAGAGGGGGATTCGAGCCCCCGACCGCAGTGGCCGTGCAGACCGTGACTGGAGCGCCTCAGTCCCCTCGGCCACCGCGGCCGGCACGTACGAGTTCGAATGGTAGTTTTCTTGGGACTATCAATAAGTGAAGTAGAATAGTTGCGTCAAATATAGAGCTTTTTTTATTTTTTTTTAATTAAAGATTTTGGGGTAACCAGTATGCCCTATAAGCCGTAAATAAGTCATATAAGACGTAAATAAGTCACATGAAATAACAGTCATATACAGCAAAACATGCAGCGTATTGCGAAACCGGTCGTGTAGTCTAAGAGACTTCATTAAATAGCTCCAATGGACCATGGTCTGTCATTCAGTAAATTAGCATATTTGTTTCAGATATTCTGATTAACTGGTTGAAAGTTCCAACAAAACTGTATCAAATTCAGTTCTTGTTGTCCTGTATTCAAAATTATCTTTCCAACGGTAATTTCTATGCATGTTGAGGCAATTAGCCATACGTTATCGTCGCGTAGAAATACAGGTACATAATGGTGTGATGTCTGTCCTTTCGCACGTAGCGTATTGCTTATTAAGTTCTTTTACACACTAATCTATACATCTTATTAAATTAGGCTGTATGTTTTCAAAATGTTCAAATGTTTGTAAATCTTTCGGACTCAGCTGCTTGGTTATTAGTCCGTAGCTTACAAACTACTTAAACTAAGGTAAACTAACGTAAGGACAAACACCCATGCCCGAGGGTGGACTTGAATCTCCGAAGGCGAACGGCCGCGCGCACCGCAGAACGGCGCACCAGTGGGCATGGCTAATCAGTCGCGGCTGTATGTATATACGTGGCTATGTGGATATGTGTGTATGTATGTATGTTCCACATCTCTTCCTAAACTACTAAACCGATTTCAACCACACTTGGTACACATGTTCCTTACTATCAAGCAACAATCACTTTGGGGTAAGAACCACCTACAACACATAGGTAAGGTAATATGAGGTCATAAACAATGACAGTCGTGAAAAACGGCCGCATCATTTGATAATATTCTACATCTGCTCCTGATCGATTTCAACCAATTTTGGTACAAATATCCTTTGAAGTTCAGGAATCATTTGCTATGGTTGCAAAAACCACCTACAATACATAGCTCATACGATATCATGTCATAAGCCATGAAAACTAACCCATCTTGCGGCGCATGATAGCGTGATTTTATCCGTCAACTATTTAATAATGAGAGCACTTAGCAACCTGCAATAAAATCTGAACATAACTTCAAATCTTTACGAAACTTTTTCCTGCTGCCAGTCCCAAAAAATGATGAAAGGAAAAAAGCTTATCGCTTAGTACTGTTCCGATGTTCATGATGTATATCTACAGTATTTGGCATGACGTTACAAGTTATTACTTCTTCACTGTAAGTTGTGTTCGCGAGACAATTCACAGACGGTACACATACATACCAATGAATGTTTTTTCGATACTATATCACAGTTCGACATATAGTTCATAAGTTATGAAGCTATAAAGAACTGGGTTAATGAAAAACCGAATAATACCGCATGAGGTTTCGTTTTTTTTTTACGTTTTAATTGCTAACACCATTCACGATATATTTTGCGGAAATTAGGCACAAATACCACTGATCGTACCTTCGAATTTACATCATAGCACGACACATATTTCAGGAAATATGATGTCGTATACAATGAGTCATATAAACTTTCCCATCACAAGTATAATTAAATATTGTTTATCGTCAAGCTTTGAATTAAATTAATCATACCGCGCACGGCAGTATGCGGTGTTTGCCGGCCGCGGTGGCCGAGGGGACTGCGGCGCGCGTCACGGTCTGCACGGCCACTACGGTCGGGGGTTCGAATCCCCCCCCTCGGGCATGGATATTTGTGCCGTCCTAGTTCGTAAGTAGTTTGTAAGTTTAGGGACTGATGACCCCGTAGTTAAGTCCCATAGACTATACAAACATTTCTATGCGGTGTTAATATGTTCGTAAACGGGTGTGCGAATTTGCGATTCTTTAGGGGCCAATATCTCAGGTTCTATTCATCTCAGAGTGAAGGGGTAAGGTGTTCTGGATAGATCTTGACCTAGTGATCATTTGTGTACATATTAGAATATATACCATGCAGTTCATCATCAAAATTTTCATAGTTACACACTTCCTGGAGCCCATCCAAATGGGGCAAATCAGTTGGCTTTTGTATATGACGTGTAATCTATGGTGCGCTTTAAACGGCTGACAAAAGCACCATTCATTCAATTCATTCATGGGCGGTTCCTGAGAAAATCTAAAAAAAAAAAAAAAAAAAAAAAAAAAAAAAAAAAAAAAAAAAAAACATGATTTCTGGGTAAAAAAAGAAATGTGGGGTTGGTCGTTTTTAAATTTTTTCAATATCGTTATCCGTTTCCGAGATCCAAAAGTTGAAACTTATAGTTTTGCACAAAATCACAAAACCCGATTTTTAGCCGTTTTAGCACCGTTAATCGCAAATATCTAAAAAAACTAACCATAGAAAATCGCTCAAATATTTACATTATTTACATCCTGTAGACATTTATCTATAAACGGTATTTTTCAGTTTTCGTAAATCTTAGTCCGCTAGCAAGATACAGCTGAAAAACCGCAATATTTTGCTAGAAAAAGTGTGTATTGTGCTGAAAGACGGCGTTCGGACAGCTCTGAAACTTACCATGCGATTTGAAAAAAAGTACTTGGCGAACAAATTTTCTTTTTGTACATCTTAAACATTGAAATGTTCGGTCGATGAAGGGGTTATTTTTACTTTACAGTTAATATGCAGCATACGGTTTAGTGAACTATTGCAACATATTTTAAAGAGTTTGCACATTGCGTAGACTTCTCGTATGGTTCATTTTAGGTTACACATAGCTGCGTATGAAATGTAAATAACATATCGAAATTTTATTTAAAGTTTAGAGCAGAATGATATGTGGTTCTTGAGATATCAGTCCGTGAATGATAGCACGTGACAGTAATAGTTTCGGAAACGCTATTTCTGATTGTGAATTAACGTACCCTGAGAAACAGGAAATGACTAAAATGTTATGTGTATTAAATATAATTTGTGCTGTGACCGGGATTCGAACCCGGGACCTCCTACGAAGGTAGGCGCTTTAGACCACTCAGCTAACACATATTTTAATTAACTGCCTCTTCTTATATTTAATACCTTTGGTATAATGAGACAATGTTGTCTCAAGGATATGTATTATTTGTTGTTGTGTGTCTATTGTTTAGGTGTTTATCTGGAAAATCCGTTTACCGTTTTTGGAAATGTGTATTCGTTATCGCGATGCACCACAAAAATCATAATTTTTGGTATCAAAAGATCCAACTGCGTGCATTGACAAATCTATATTTCTATTCATGGCAAATCGTCGAAATTTTCACGATGCGGTCTAATATTATGATTCCGGAAAGCTTTGGAATATAAAATACTAAAATTCTTGAATGTCCGTCTCCAAATCGCTTATATTTTCTAAAACATTACTAGTTTCGGGACAGCTGCCCATCTTCAGATCTGTTAAATAAATGTTATAACTGAATATAAGCTACTATTTATAAAGTATGATATCAAAAAAATTTAAAGGCAAAACATTAAAAAACATTAAAAACATACCAAAATTTAGAAGTTACAGAGTAACCTGTCCTGTAATGAACGAATGTTCACAGTCGTTACTAAAACATAATAGTTGCCTGAGGGTTTATATAAAGTACTTGAAATCATCTGATTGGTTGGGATCCTTTTGTTAAAGTTATTGTCAATAAGTAATTATTGACTTACATATAAAAGCAATTCTGAGGTCAAGGTATAAGATAATAGTCAAGGTATAAAAAACAGTTACAAATGAGACACATAGCTGTCAAACTATAAAAGGATGTAGAAATAAGATAAAATTGGGTTCTGGATAAATATAATAACATTTTAAGTGAAACTGTTATCGAGTTAAAAAATAAAATATATATATGTATATAAAAGTATAAAAATAAAAATTAAAAATATTGTTAAATATTAAAATCTCTTAAAAAGGATTAAAAAGAAATATTGTGGACAATTCTTCTTTCCCGTCTGCGGATGAGGCTTCCGTGTGTCAGGTAGCAGTAGCGTCGCCGAGGTTTCCTCCGTCGTGTCCCATTCACCGCCGCCAGTGTGCTGAGGGCCGCCGTAGCTGGTGTTTGGCAGCGCGTTCCATTCCAGGCAAGGCTACAAAATGTCTTTAAATATTTCAAAAAAGTTTTTATGCATGAAGTCTGTCTGCTCATTTAGAAGTTTGTCCGGGTCTTTCTCCTTGTGCGCATATACTTCAAGTTCTTCAAGTACGTTTAAATGAAAGCTTTTCGGTGCCCTGTGCAACACTTCCATTTGTTCGCTTATAGTGCTGACTTGGTGTTTATTGTCTTTAGCATGCGCTCCAAATGCTGTGCGATTGCTGTTATTGCAATGCTCTTTGTATCGGACTTCAAAGTTGCGTCCAGTTTGCCCTATGTAATATTGAAGTATATGCGCACAAGGAGAAAGGAGAAAGACCCGGACAAACTTCTAAATGAGCAGACAGACTTCATGCATAAAAACTTTTTTGAAATATTTAAAGACATTTTGTAGCCTTGCCTGGAATGGAACGCGCTGCCAAACACCAGCTACGGCGGCCCTCAGCACACTGGCGGCGGTGAATGGGACACGACGGAGGAAACCTCGGCGACGCTACTGCTACCTGACACACGGAAGCCTCATCCGCAGACGGGAAAGAAGAATTGTCCACAATATTTCTTTTTAATCCTTTTTAAGAGATTTTAATATTTAACAATATTTTTAATTTTTATTTTTATACTTTTATATACATATATATATTTTATTTTTTAACTCGATAACAGTTTCACTTAAAATGTTATTATATTTATCCAGAACCCAATTTTATCTTATTTCTACGTCCTTTTATAGTTTGACAGCTATGTGTCTCATTTGTAACTGTTTTTTATACCTTGACTATTATCTTATACCTTGACCTCAGAATTGCTTTTATATGTAAGTCAATAATTACTTATTGACAATAACTTTAACAAAAGGATCCCAACCAATCAGATGATTTCAAGTACTTTATATAAACCCTCAGGCAACTATTATGTTTTAGTAACGACTGTGAACATTCGTTCATTACAGGACAGGTTACTCTGTAACTTCTAAATTTTGGTATGTTTTTAATGTTTTTTAATGTTTTGCCTTTAAATTTTTTTGATATCATACTTTATAAATAGTAGCTTATATTCAGTTATAACATTTATTTAACAGATCTGAAGATGGGCAGCTGTCCCGAAACTAGTAATGTTTTAGAAAATATAAGCGATTTGGAGACGGACATTCAAGAATTTTATTCATATAACGATCGCAATATCTCCCTGAAGACTAATAAGTCTTGCTTTGATAAAATATAAAATACTATCAAAATTTTAGTCACCATTGATTTCATGTAACAGAAGCTGTACACTCTGACGTAACAGGAAATAGACGGGAATCAGCTGAAAAATTCTCCTGTCGGAGCACAGAAAAGGCGAATATGTTCTCTGACACATAAGTGTGGAACCAGTTGCCTCAATCCTCATTCCGACGTCCTCACCAAAAATTTTGGCATGCGAACATATGGATTAGCATCTGTTGTTAATGTGTAGTAACAACTGCTTTGATAAAGTCTAGTATACATTTTTGTGTTTACTAAAACTGTTACGTCTACAAACTTGTAAAATTGCTGTTAAAGGGTTCAGTTGTTAACTTTGGTGGACGAAATTTACGTACACAGACGAAAGTGACAACAAAATACTGCAGTTAAAATGCGCCTAGGTCATCTGCCACAAAAGCATTCCACGTCGAAATAAGATGCCGTTAATACGTTTCCATGTTGCCAAGCTGAAACAAGTAACGTTTGGTACGTGAAATTTGAGTACAACTACAAAGATAAAAGTGACAGTACAATATTGCAATATAAATGCGCCTGGGTGAGCTGCCACAAAAGCATTCCGAACCGAAATAACGAAACATTAACAACTTTCGTTGTTGCCACGCTGAAATAAGTACATATATGTTGCAAAGAACACAGGCATATACAAATGAAAAAAATCCGGCTGTCACTACTGCTTCCACACTTTGCACTGGTTACATGTCAACTATGCTCGATCAAATATTGTCAACAACAAATTAAAATACTATTAAGTAGGCGTGGTTTCGTCAACCACAGGAGCGACAGAAGAAGAAATATCTCAAACCACACTACACCCATCCATCGTTGCGGAAGTGTTGTCGGACAGGATTTTCCGAATGAACTGACGTCTCGATTATGCCTCATAAATGTTCGATGGGATTCATGTCGGGCGATCGCACTGGTCAAATAATACGCTGGCATTATCCAGCATTTTCCTCAAACGAACCGCGAAGAAACGTGACCCGCTGACAGCCATAAAAATTCCATCCTGCTGTGGCGACATTAAGCCAGTGAATCCTGCAAAAGGTCGACAAGTATCCGAACATAGCCACTTCCAGTCAGTTCAAAATGTTCAAATGTTTGTTAAGCTTATGGGACTTAACTACGGGGTCATCAGTCCCTAAACTTACAAACTACTTATGAACTACTTACAAACTAGGACGGCACAAATATCCATGCCCGAGGGGGGATTCGAACCCCCGACCGTAGTGGCCGTGCTGACCGTGACTGGAGCGCCTCAGTCACCTCGGCCACCGCGGCCGGCCTTCCAGTCAGTGATCGGTGCAGTTGCACCAGAGGAGCCAGTCAATTCCATGTAAAAACGGTTCACACCATTACGGAGCCACTACCAGCTTTTACAGTACCTCGTTGACAAATTGGGCCAACGGCTTCGTTGGGTGTCTGCCACTCTCCAACCGTACCACCAGTTCTTGCCCACTGAAAGCGAGGCTCATCTGACCATGCCGCTATTTTCAGTAGTCTAGGTCCCAACGGATATGGTCACGAACATTGGTGAGACTGGAGCAAGATGACGCTTTGGTAATAACTTGGACTCGCATTCGGACGGCAGTTCAAACTCGCTTCGGGCCATCCTGATTTAGATTTTCAGTGGTTTTTCCTAAATCTCCAATAGTAGGAAGCTAGACTGTGGTAGAACGTCCCGTCGCCATATATAATATTGACCACGATGGCGACGGGACGTTCTACCATAATCTAGCTTCCTGCTGTAATCTAATGGATAGAGCTGGTAATTCATCCTCTATTCCGATACCACATCTTTAGACATTCATCCGATACCGATTATCTCTTTTACTGTTCATTTTCTTACAGCAATATATTTATAGCATGACCTACTATGTTTGTTTTGATTATTTTTCGTACATGAGACGATAATACATAATTTAACATAACTGTCGGAACCTTTGTACTGCAGAAAAACCGTGTCAATTATGCAGAAATAGAATTTATCATGCTGAAACATTCTAGAAATGTATTTGTTGAAGCATTGTTGTAATTTGCATAATTATCTGTAAATAACATATATCAATGAATCTAATTAATTTCCAGTTGGCTGGCAATGTGAATTTTATCCGGTCTATTATATTTCTATAAAAATACAATAATTACGAAGTTCATCATTCATGTATCTATAATTTCCGATGTATGTAATTAAATTTCTAATGAGATATTAACATCTGTAATGTCGAAACTTATATTGTACGAGACATATTCTAATTGTATCAAATTAATGACTGTGTGTCAATGAGATATAAACAGGGGCGGATCGAGGGTTCGATTCTGAAGTGGACCACAGTTAACTGTGATTTCGCCTGCCGTCATCACCCTAGCACTATAGCCCCCAACAATACCTCAAAAATATACCATGCCGTCACCTTCACTTGCAATGTATTACGTGTGTACGATTTTAATTTTGTGAAGTGTTTAATGTTTTAAATGTAAGTTGATTTTTCCCATAAAATTGGCCTTTAATGTACTATCGTTTCTATATGTCAGTACATAGCACAATTCTTGAGCGTAGTTGACTAATCAGTAAATTTAAATTCTGTAAAATACAGTTTTTGAAAAATATATATCCAAAAATTTGCGACTTACATGGTCACACATTTAATTTAAGAACTATAATAG
This sequence comes from Locusta migratoria, assembly GCA_026315105.1. NCBI lineage: Eukaryota > Metazoa > Arthropoda > Insecta > Orthoptera > Acrididae > Locusta > Locusta migratoria. Next base: position 895,268,921 of record CM048744.1, read on the forward strand.
GATCTTCGATAACCTCATAAGTTGCCCAGTGCGAATGTTAAGTGTGCACTCGGTGTTACACGAGCCACTACGACTGTAATTTGGATGAAAACAGTAGCTGTAAGGGTGTGTTAAGGAGACCAATGATGATTGTTTCAGTTCCCAGTGGAGGGAGGGGTTTAAAGAAAGGCGTTGGAATAAGTGAATAATATCTAATTAGTATAATAATGGAAAGTTCAGGTTCGAATTAATAATATAGTAAGGAGAATTTACAACTCACTGCAAAGACGTGGCGACGAGCTGCGACAGGCACATACAAAAGGCACACACATACAACACTTTCAGCTATCGGCCATGGCCTTCTTCAGAAATTAGAACATTCACGCAATCACACAGGCACACAACACAGTCATACAACCATCACCTCCGGCTGCCGCACTTCGAATCACATTAAACCTCCGGCTGCCGCACTTCGAATCACATTATTAATATCTAATTAGGATATTTGCATTGGTTAATGTGATGCAAGAATAAACAAAATTAATTTTTATACACATTTCCTATCTAAAAATAAAAATGTTTCAAACAAACAGACTTTTTTTTGGGAACGGGGGGAGGGGGACTCAGGACCCACATGAGCATCCCGTAGAATAGAAATGGAGGCGCATCGCGTGGATTGAGTAAGTCTTAGTCTTGCTTCTGTCAGTCTCGGATTATGAGTCTTAAATTGTGTATCAGTCAGTTCAGCAAATAAAAGAAGTATAACTGCATTTGAGTGTTATTTGTTACACTCGCCAAACATAAAATCTGCAAAGTTACGTAAATATTTTATTTTGATGAAACACTTTTTATTGCCAGAAAGTATCAGCAATTGAAGTGTCTCTCAAATCAAAAATAGTGAGACGTTTCATTGCTTTCCTTTGAACATTAGGAAAGAATCTCGAATCCGTAGTCTGCTGTCGTAACCGTAGCGTCAAACTACGCCGTGCTGTCGTTTGCCTTACGTTCCACATTGATTTACGCTTGTCTGTTAGCACTCCGTGGCTCTCAAACATCAAATGAAGGCCGTCGGTCACTGGATTGTACGCAATGAAAGGTGATGCCAGAAATTTGGTATCATCGGCACACTCTTGGCGCTGTGGAACTCTGAAAATTGAATTCCATAACGATTTCCGAAATGGAATGTCCCTGGCGTCTACGCCCAAATAACGTTCCGCGTTCAAATTCCCGTCGTGTAGCCATAACCACGCCGGCAGCTTCTCCACAGTGAACACTGAGGAATAAATGACAGCCCTGCCAACGCACCGTCTTTTTTTATACACTGCGTAGGCGACACTATCGTCATCTGCACCTGTGGCACATCGCATTTACATGAATTTTGACTCAGTGTGGATACGTCTGAGGCCGCTTAACCACAGAACATCAATATATAAGAAGTGTAGGCCTACGTCCCGTGTAAAGATACGGAAACAGAACAATTGCGCTCCAAGTGAAGGAAAATGAATACGAAAACAATGTAGCGCGAAAATCCGTATTTTTAATTCGAAATAGGCGATTTAGATGCCGATATTTTTCATTTGTACTTTATGGGCTTGACTGTGGTCCAGTAGTAGCGTGTATCTTGGAATCTGAATTTTTTTGTGATCTTGCAAAGTAATATACAGGGTGGTCCACTGATAGTGACCGGGCCAAATATCTCACGAAATAAGCATCAAAGGAAAGAACTACAAAGAACAAAATTTTTCTAGCTTGAAGGGGAAAAGCAGATGGCGCTATGGCTGGCCCGCTAGATGGCGCTGCCATAGGTCAAACGGATATCAACTGCATTTTTTAAAAATAGGTACCCCGTACCCCCATTTTTAATTACATATTAGTCTAGTACGTACATAAATATGAACGTTTTATTTGAAACTCTTTTTCGCTTTGTGATAGATGGCACTGTAATATTAAGTGATACAAAGATACAATGACTGCTAAAGGTAGAAAAGTTTTGTTCTTTGTATTTTTTTTTTTTTTTTTTCGTTTGATGTTTATTTCGTGAGATATTTGGCCCGGTCACTATCAATGGACTATCCTGTATTCGGGAAAGCTCAATTGTCTTCTAACTTTGGACTGTTCTGAGAGCAAATTTTTCAATTCGACAGTGAATATGTGAATATACTGGCCCTAGAACATGTTAAAACCTCAATTCACCTGGCATGGTTTCATAGCATTGTGATTCAAGTGTATTGCACCTTTGAATTGCATTCTGGATATTGAAATTCAGAGGTGCAATACACTTGAATCATAATGATATGAAACCGTGCCAGGTGATTTGAGGTTTTGACATGTTCTAGGGCGCAAGTGTATTCACGTAAGAAAGGCTTCACTGTCGAAATTGCAATATTTGCTCTCAAAACAATCCAAAGTTAGAAGACTTTTTAATTGAGATTTTTCGAATATATTACTTTGCTAGATCACAGAAAACTTTCAGATTCCAGATACACGCTGTTACTGGAACATAGTTAAAGATGCAGAATATTATATCGCTCATACCGTGCCTTCTTTCTGCATGAAATCATAATTGTGTGTGGAGTAAATGGTTTAATTTTTTCCATGTAAAACATAAATTGGTTTCGATATATAATGTTTTGTACTGTATAGGAATCCGTGTAAGCTGCTGCATTAAAATGCGTTGTAAGTATATTGTTCGTGTTCTACTCTATTTTAATTATCAACCGTTTTTCGTACTTTCTCATATTGAATGGAGAAGTCCATGTTAACCCTTTCATTCCCAGTGTTGCTCCTGGACTACAACGTATTAAAATCTGATTTATACCGTATTTTGTGTATCAGTCCTTAAAGTCGCATTCTTGTTGATGAATAATATGCTTGTAGTACGACATTTTACCGCTTGGTACGGCGTGTAGCCACTTCTGAGGCATTAATATATCCGTCTAGGAGGTTGTCGTTGCCGTCTGTACGTGGCTGTGAGTGTGAGCGTGATTGTAGTTTATGTTATTTTATTTCAGCAGTGAATTTCGACAGTGGCGAAGATTATGCTAGCATTATTGATCTGACAGTGTTAACATACAAGAAAATAATGTCCCAAGTAATAAAATACCTCGTTACAAACGTCTCTGTTGTGCATGAAATACATGACATAAAAACAATATTCATAGAATATATGACATCAACTGCGATTGGGCAAAGCTGAAAATGTGTACCCAGCCGGGATTCGAAACCGGGTCTCCTCCTTTTTTTTTTTTTTTTCCACATCACATTACTATGATTTTATTTCATTATTTTCATTTATTTATTTTTATTTAATAGATCTTGATGTTCGTTGTATAGTTCAGAAGATCTCGGTTCCCTGCGGCTAGTAAGTTCAGTCACGGCTTCTCGTAGAATGTGCATTCCGTTGAACAGTTCAAGGAGGGCAGCAGTTCAAACATTTAAAATTCTTCTCTATTGACTGAACACATTCCAGCTGCGGGGAGGGTCGTTGAAAGTACTCCCAAGGAAGTTGGAAAAGTATTGTCTGTATTTAGGATGTCGTACAACTCTGTAATGGCGATCCGTGAGATAAGTCCAAAAATCAAGTTTCGGTTTTGCGTTGTGTCCAAAAAGATAATGTATGGCATGCCCGCGAATCCAATTCACCGCATTGGTCTTAGCCTTTGGAAAATACACTCGGTCCGGAAATAAGAACGAAGGAGGAGTAACACTCTCTGGAATAGTTCTCGTGAGGAAAGCTATAATACGGCGAATCAGTTGCCAAACGTCAGCAGCAGTACCGCAAACAAAACGATGTTCGTCAGTGTCAGCCACCCCACACCTGGGACAGAGAGGTGACTCGGCGAGGTGGATGCGATGAAGGCGAAATCTGCAAACATGCTTACGATTGACAGTAAGGTACCAGACCGACTGTACATCAGAATCAAGAAAAGAAGCAGATATAGAACGCCAGATGGAGCGCCAGTCAAAATGGGGAAATTTTTGTTCAATTGGGTTTGATGGTAGACTTCTTTGTAGAACATCGTAGACAGCTTTAGTTTTGCGTAAGTACGGGTTGGACAAGTTGAGGTGGAGATAGCTAAGCTCGAGAATAAAATATCTGATATAATGGAAAGGAACTGGAATAATCGACAGCATGACCGGAGCTGACAGTGAGGCCGGCGTATAAATCGACAATAGAAGACCAGTAAGGCTCGTCGGGCAACGTGTCCATATCGTCATCTGGGAGCTAATAAAGAGGGCACGAGCTCTATCCGGTATGTGATACAGACCGAGCCCACCACGGTCGCGGGCAAGGGTGAGCGTTTCATAATTAACTTTGAACAACAAGCCATTGCTGACGAATGAGGCCATCGCTGCTAACATTCAATGGGCAATGGTAAGTGGAAAGGGGAAAACCTGTGCGACATGGGGAACGCGGGATGCGATATAGACATTGACATATCGGGCTCGCTGAAGAATATCCAGGGATCTTAGCCGATGATCAATAAGACCAGCCCTCATTTGCTGAAGTAGACGTCGGCAGTTGGAAGCAGCCGAACGCCGGAGATCAGCCGAAAAGTCAATGCCTAAACAGCGGATGGTATCTTGGGTGACGAGGGGCGCAGTGCACCCAGCAGCGAAACCTGTGCCGATAAACATAGCGTGCGACTTACGGACATTGAGAAAGCTACCCGAAGCCTCGCCATATGTCGCGACCCACGTCAAGGCTGCCCGGACTTCATCAACATCACGTATATAGATGACTAAATCGTCAGCATAGGCTGTACAACAGAATCGGTAGCCATCAATGGGTAACCCCATCAAACGTTGCCGAAGGCCACAAAGCAAGGGTTCCAAGGCGAAGGCATACAGGAGCGCCGCAAGCGGGCAACCCTGTCGTATAGAGCGACCAATTACGATCGGTGGGGTTAGTCTGCCATTGTAAAGGACTCTGGATGAAGCACCCCTCAGTAGGCACATCACCACCGTAATTATCACGTCTGGGAATCCCATATGACGTAGGACAGTCGTAAGAAAGGAATGATCTATTCGATCAAAAGCCTGGCTGAAATCCAACGACGCAAGTGCACCAGAGAGGCGTTGTGCCCGTGCCACGGCGATCATATCCCTGTATCGACATAAAGCGGTACGGATATTATTGTCTCCTCCCAAGGATGCTTGGTCTGACGACACGACATATCGAGCAGCGCGTTTGAGGCGCGCGGCCAAAAGGCGAGTGAAGATCTTCATATCACTGTTAAGGAGCGTGATGGGGCGATAATCGCTGATGCCGATCCCGCCATGGGGCTTGTGGACAGGAACAATGATCCCTTCCGTAAAGGCATCTGGAATGCTCACCTCCGGAGACATCAGCTCTTGACAAATGGAAGTGAAGGTGGGTATAAGAAGATTGCAGAACGTACGATAAAATTCAAGCGGAAGACCGTCAGGTCCTGGGGAGCGATTAACGGATCCTGCCCGTATCGAATTGAGGACTTCATCAGAAGTTATGTCCGCAACCAGTTCCATTGCCTCATCTCCTGGAACAGCACCGAAGGTGAGATGTGATACTTCCTCAATCAGCTCTGACGAAATGGAACTTCTGCATAGAGCTGTTGGTAGTGAGTATAAAGCGCATGTCCGATGGTAGACTGTGTATCGTATCGTCTCCCTTTCTCGTCCGTTAGGGCATAAATCAACTTCCTCCGTCGATATCGTCGGTCCTTGAGTATATGGTACATCGATGGGTGTTCGTGAGGCATAGTATCAGTACTACGAGATCGTACTACCACTCCGTCCAAATGCCTTCGCATGAGAATAGATATCTGGGCTTTAGCACGTTTCATCATTATCTGGCGCTCTGGGGAGATAGGCATCAATGAACAGTCCCGTAGGATCCTGTAGTAAAAGTCCATCGTGCTTTTTCTCCAATTTGCAACATCTTTACCATATCGCATCAGAGTTTTGCGGATAGCGGGTTTTGCACACTGGACCCACCAAGATATGGTTGACGGATACATTTGTAGGCGACGTTGACATGTGGTCCATGTGTCTTCTATTATCCGACGACATTCTGGCGAAGCAAGAAGTGCTACGTTCAATTTCCATAATCCTCTTCCGTGCCACACAGCCTGCCGACTGAGAACTACATCACAAAAATAAGCCTCATGATCGGAAAAAGCAACAGGCCATATTTCTGCCTGTCGAGTTCCCCCTATTAGGGGTCGCGAGATGTAAATGCGATCCAGTCGGCTCGAGGAATGTGCGGTGTAATAGGTAAAACCCAGACGATCACATGGCGCCATGTGTCGATAAGTGATAGGCGATTGAGGATAGGTTCAAGAGCCGCGCACGGTGAGTGGTGTGGTAATTGGTCCTGAGGTCGCTGCGTAGAGTTGAAGTCACCACCTAGTACCATATCAGCATGTGGCCCTAAAAACAGTGGCGTAACCTCTTCTGCGAAGAAAGTATTTCGTTCCTGGCGGTGGCTGGAACCTGATGGTGCATATACATTCACAATGCGTACACCAAAGAGTGTGAGAGCCATACCTCTGGCGTTGGGGAGGTACATAACATCTTCAGCTGGGAGACCGTCGCGAAGTATGATAGCCACACCACTACCGTTGTCCGAGGCACGTGAGATGTAAGTCGTGAACCCATATGGCGCGGAAAAATCGGCGACGTGCACTTCCTGAAGTAGTGCGATGTCAATATCTGCACCATAAATCATATCGCGGAGTAGCTCCAGTTTGTGTTGGGCACGAATGGTGGCGACGTTAATCGTGGCAATACGATAATGCTGACAAGGTGTTCTGGATGGTACAGGACGGGCTTCGCCTTCTGCAGACACGCGTCGCTGACCATCTGGGATTGCTGAAGCAGTGGCCATTACAGGGAATGTTCAGTGGCAGGCGCAGCTGACGGGGATGCCCCATCAGCAGCACCATCCACTCCCATCGTCTCTATCTCTGTATCTTCTGCCCAGGATGCAGAGGCGGTGGAAAGACAGCTGCCATATGCATCGGCCGGTTGATGACAGGGGTCTCTCATCGCCTCGGAGTGATGTACGTCATCAGCCACCTGTGCTGGAGTCAGCGGCTGTACGGACGAGGGAGCGTACATGGAAAGCGCCTGGGGCGCGCCATCTGCATCAGACACTTTTCCATCGGTCAGCTGCTCGATGTCTTCCTCATCAGCATTTCTGGTATCCATTCTAAAAGGAGAGTCATCAGAAGAAATACGGCTGCGTTTCTTCCTCCTCCTTGGCGATCGTTGTTTACGAACGTGTTGTTCAGAATCCGACGATGGGCGGCTGTCATCAGTCACCGGACCAGTCTCTAGGAAGGCAGAGGTAGGCACAACTCCCGGATCAACTTGCATCGGAGCCACAGGAGCGTCCACTGTACTCGGAAGAGTCGACTGTGCAAGATCTGACATTGGCGGCGTTGATGAAGTTTTCTCTTCGGTATCTGCCGTATCCCGTGTGGATGTCGTTGACAGATCAGAAATTACTTGAGAAGTAGCACCCGCATCATGGACGACTTTGGCATAGGTGACAGGGAGTGGTGTGGTCACAGCTGGGGATACTTCTTCTCCGATCGGCGTCTGTACAATGCGCCGTTGCATGCATTCTGATCTGACGTGGCCTTCCTGGCCGCAGCCTGAACAAGTTCGGGGTTGACCATCGTACATAATTATGGCTCGCACTCCACCAACTGTTAAGTACGACGGCACGTGTTTCTTTAATTCAATTTTTACCTGTCGCACACCATTGAGAACACGGTATGTGCTGAAGGTTTGCCATTTTTCTTCTAGGTAACCGACAACTTTACCGTATGGTTCGAAAGCCGAGACGACGACTTCCTGTGGGAGTTCAAATACTCGAATCGTACGAAGACCGTACTCTGCAAGTTCGAGTGACACCTCTCCTACGTGTCCATCAGAATATTTGAACTTAAGACCATTGGCATGTCTGCGAATAACGTCCTGACACACCTCGGCATTCGTCATTTTAATATAAACGACACTGCTCGTGATCGAAAAGTGGATACCAACAACATCACGAGGATCTAAACGAATATCTTCACGTATGAACGTTTCAACTTCATGAGCACGGGGTCGCACGTGATCGGCAAGAAAGGAAACTTTAAGGGTCGCTCGGCGATATGTATGAGCCATGTTGTTCGCGGAAGACGGACACAAGACTTAATACGCTACGGCTCGACGCGACGCGGAAGTAAACAAACACGCGCTAGCGGAGCAACTCGGCAAGCCGAGCCGACCCGCTCACGACCACGGCTAAATGCCGACTGCTTTCTAGGCAGTTGCGCTAACCCCTACACCACTGAGGACACAGTGATCACCGCACCTACAAGGACTACCTAAGCACGCCTCCCGTCAAATACACATTTTCAGCTTTGCCCAATCGCAGTAGATGTCATATATTCTATGAATATTAAATAATAACAACTGCAGGATCAGAAGTAACGTTTGTTCTTTCGGAACAGACACCATTATAATATGCCGGTGACGGGCAATGATCCTATCGTTAGTGGGGAGGGGTGGGCAACTTTGAAGCCCTTACTCTTACGGGAATTAGTTTCATGACTACGAGTTTGAGTACTGTGGGTAGGGCGAAGCTGGGAATCGCTATCTGACGGGAGGCGTGCTTAGGTAATCCTTGCAGGTGCGGTGATCACTGTGTCCTCAGTGGTGTAGGGGTCAGCGCAACTGCCTAGAAAGCAGGAGACCCGGGATCGAATCCCAGCTGGGTACACATTTTCAGCTTTGCCCAATCGCAGTTGATGTCATTAAATAATAACAACTGCAGGATCAGAAGTGACGTCTGTTCTTTTGTAACAGACGCCACATGTATATATATATAAAAACAATAGTTCGATCAAAAATTTTAAAACTCATATTTCGATGTTTAGTGCACTGTATTAATACAGAAAACAACGAATTTCAATTTTTCCAAAGCTGAATTCATAATGTGGGACCAAGGAGGTTAGAATACAGGGAGACGCCCATACGCTGCAAAAGTGAAGCCTGCCTCCGCCATATTGCTAAGTTATGGTGAAGTGTTCGTATTGTAGAGCTAATGTTTTATGTCACTTAAAACAGGAATGAGTCCGACGGTTTTGCTGTGATATACAACGTGTTACATGAGTGCAAATTAGCCGTTGAAACGTAAGTTTTCAAATATACAATGAATATTTATTATTATTTATTCGAGAAAGTATATTGTTTGAAAGTACAAACTTTGCAATGACTGTCAGTTCAATGCATTAACAGTAAGACGATCGACTTAACACATAGTTTCAACGGAGAAATATCATTCCAAAACTGACTAAGATGGCGGACAGGCTTCAACTGACGTATGTGCTCGGCATAGATAATGCCATTTCCCTTTATTCTAACCTCCTTGTGTGGGACTAATGGAATTGGTATTATATGCCGCGAAATATACATAAGCCAAGATCGCTGTTCAATATTTTATACCAGACTACAGGTTTCGACAAAACTTTGTTGTCATTTTCAGATCTGCAGATGACAAGAAAGTTTTATCGAAGCTGGTAATCTGGAGTACAGTATTGAACAGCGATCTTGGCATATATATTTCACAACATATAACAATTTAGATTGCCTCCTTGTCTTGAATAATGCCAAGTATATACAAATTTGACATTCTACTTCATTAAATCTTGTCACAGAATGGGCATATAATTATACTTTGAATGCCGTCGCCTCTTGTCATGAATATGTTGTGTACCCTTAGTAACAAAGGCATTTTAACTGGCAAATTCGAAAAATAAATAAAAATAAAATAAAATGCAACAGTATTTACGCAAAAATGTTCACAGGATTTTTAAGAGGAAGGTACTACAAACAGTACATATTAGCTGAAATAAATGTACCTTCTAGATTCATCCTTCCACTCTAATAAAAATTTACACACCACTGAAAGCATTAATAGTAATTCCGCGACAAGATTAAATAATACCGTTGAACAATGATTTTGTAGACAGCTGCTAACATGAAGGTTTCCATTAAATAACGAAAAACGGATGCGAATGCATGTAAATCGAGTGGTTCAGACACGAATTCAAAGGCAACAACAAATATGCAAAGAATATAAGACGAAAGAACCTTCTGTTTTATATTGCCGCGAGTCTTCCGACGGAACGCGTAGTGCAGTGGTTAGCATCGCGGTTTGCTCTGCTTGCGGTCCGCAGTTCATATCCGGCCACGGACTGCTGAAATTTATATCTTTGTATTTATTATTTCTAGAATGTTCTACATGTTTCTTATGCTTCGTGTACTTTTAAGTTCCAGAAAATTCTTTCTATCTATGAATAGTGGAGCACTCCAAGCAGGAGTCAGTCTGTACTGAGTGTACTAAATGTTGTGCTGTATTAACGACCGGCCTTCGTATTACAGACCACCTGCAGTTGTCAACGTGAAACTTTCTGGTGGAGCGCCGAGTATCCTGCAATACATCTGCATCATCGTAGCTTCGATTAGGCAGCTTAAGAGCTGTCGCCTACACGGTCAAGAACCAGAATACAAAGGGTATACTACCTCCGTCCGAAGGTCCGTGTCATCAAAAGAACCATGGATACGAAAACAGCGGTTAGCCAGCTGAACATCAGACACCCATCAGAGTTCTCTGAAGACGCTGGACAGGACCCAACAAATGACTGAAAGGATTCGACCGAGTCGCCAAGAATAATAGGTGGGACCACATTATGTACTTGGAAAACTTATATTTGTACCTGGATGGGACGGCCTAGCAGTGGTTTGAAAATAACGAGGACAAGTTCGATAGCGGGAAAAACTTCAGATAGAACTTAAGAAGACTTTAGAGACCACCAGCAAAAAGTCGGTTTATCGGAAGAGCAATGGAAGAACAGGGCCCACCGACACGTTGAGTCAACGCAGTCGTATATACAGAGTATTGTGGCCCTATGTTACGTAATTAACCCCGATAAAATTTCACACCTGGGTGAAGGTCATTGCAGCAGACATTATCGAGCTCTTCTGTTAAAAGACGTTTCCACGACACAAGAGTTTATCCATTGATGTCAGAAAATTGAAGAGATGCAACAGAACACAGATGGACGAAATAAGTATGACAGACTCCCAAAAAAAGTCCCTATGGCCGTTGTAGAAGACGAGCATGATTTTGCTTCTCTCATACGACAAATTGTGAGAGAAGATTTACAACAGTTTATGGCTGCCGCGACTGCTGGACCAAGTGAGCACCAGATTATGGCCACGGATGTCGGTCCTGTACGCCATGAGGGAGCTGATGCTGCTGAGGCAGAAGTCTTACAAAGTACGCCTGTAGCCCCGCCGTGAAGAATGGCCTCGCCCATGACTCACGCCGCAGTCGCCAAACGGCCCCCCTCGGGATTGTGTGTGTATGTGTGTTGTCCTTAGGTTAGTTTACCTTAGTTTAAGTAGTTTGAAAAGTATGGCCTAATAATCACGCAGTTGAGTCAGAGATTTACAAACATTTGAACATTTTTGGCGATATTCACACAGGGTTCAAGTGAGAAATCTTCGTTTAGGGCACAAAAGCGTGGTACCTCTGGCTTCAACCAATCCTGTTCTCGCCATAGATAACGCCACCTCCCTTTATTCTCACCTCATTGGTATGTGCTATGTTTCTGCCACCGTAGCAAATGATTGCTGCCCTTAAAGAATATTTGTACCACATTTGGTTGCAATCGGTCCATTAGTTTAGGAGCAGATGTAGAATATTATCGCATAATGTGGCTGTTTTCCACGAATGCCATTGTTTATGACGTCATATCTCCTGACGTTTGTGTTTGTAAGTGGTTATTACCCTGACAACAATTGTTATCTGATAGTAAGGAACATGTGTACCAAGTTTGGTTGAAATCGTTCTAGATGTTTAGGAGGAGATGTTGAACATTCATATACACAAAAACACAGAGCCAATTTTATAAAATGTTTAGATACAAGCAAATTTGGAATCTTTTACTACACACAATATTACAGCTGCGAGAATAAAACGAACAGACAGTGAGCAACATATTACTACGCAATCCAGAGTACGATGCACAAACAAAATAATTGATCAAGTACACGGTTTTATGAATCTCTCTTCTATTAAACGAAATCAAAACAAATATGTAAGACTACATCCGAGATGATAGACTTAATAAGCTTGCAGCACTCCAAATATTAGGGGCAGGCGAAACAATGTCGTGATCTACATCTACATCTGCATCCGTACTCCACAAGCCACATAACGGAGTGTGGCGGACGGTACTAAGAGTACGTTGACACTTCCTCTTTCTGTTCCAGTCGCGTATTGTTCATGGGAAAAACGCCTCCATCGTCCTCTAATTGTTTTGATCAGTGTAATTTTTAATAAAGCATTTTTATTTCTATGTAAACGCAGCACTTTTCACTTGTTTATGTTGAGGCTCAATTACCATTCCATGCACCATGCTTCGATACGATGCAGATCGTGCTGCATTTCGCTTTCCTTTTCCATTCTTGCAAGTTCTCGATAAACTACAGCATCTTAGGCAAAAAGCCTCATTGAAATTTCGATGTTATCTACAAGGTCATTTTTATACCTTGTGTAAAATAACGGTCCTGTAACATTCCCCTGGGCACGCCTGAATCACTTCAACGTGTGACGACTTGTCTCCGTCGACGATGATATTCTGTGTTCTGTTAGCTAGAAACTCTTCATTCCAGTCTCACAGTTGGAGTGATATTCCTTATGCTCCAGTGACGGCTGGTGCTTCAGATGACTGGGGGGCCAGTTACTTGATTGCCGGATCTTGACAGTGGCACCGTCCCCGGTTGACGTCCAAAGAGACAATCTGGTGCATCTCTGTCAGTGGCGCCGGGATAAAGCCCCCCCCCCCCCCCCCTTAGATATACAGGGTGAATCACCTAACACTTACACTGAAAATATTGCGGAAACGGAAAGTGCGATTGATGTGCGGTTTTCACAGAATGGATTGGTAGTCAGGGGTTCAAATTTTTAGACAACAAACAGATCGTAATATTACTTAGAAAGTGTATTTTTATGCAAACATACAGTTTTTAAATGGTACAATGGTTGTTTCTATCATGTACTGGAATTTTTGACACCAGCTGTGTACAAAGAATTTTCAATGACATTTTTATCACGTTTAGTTTGGCAGCTACAACCCTTCAAAGTTTCGGGGGCGGAGGCTGCGATAGCGTAGCTGACTGGCCGAGTGGCTAGCCCCTGGGGCACAGGCTTCTGTGTCATGACCACCAGCCGCCGCGGTGGAGTAGCCGAGCGGTCTAAGGCGCCTCGCTGCGGAGCGCGCGGTTGCTCGCCGTCGGAGGTTCGAGTCCTCCCTGGGGCATGGGTGTGTATGTTGTCCTTACGTTAGTTTACCTAGGTTTAAGTAGTTTGTAAGCTACGGACTGATGACCACGCAGTTTGGTCCGATAGAATTACAGAATGTTCAAATGTTTGTATAACTTATGGGACTTAACTACGGGGTCATCAGTCCCTAAGCTTACAAACTACTTATGAACTAGCTAATACTAAGGACGGCACAAATATCCATGCCCGAGGTGGGATTCGAACCCCCGACCGTAGTAGCCGTGCAGACCGTGACTGAAGCGCCTCAGTCCCCTCGGCCACCGCGGCCGGCATAGAATTACAAACATTTGAACATTTGAACCAACAGCCAGTCAGTTACGCTGTCTTAGCCTCCGCCCCCAAAACTTTGAATGGTTGGAGCTGCCAAACTAAACGTGATAAAAATGTCATTTAAAAATCTTTGTACACAAATGACGTCAAAAATTCCATTGCATGATAGAAACAACCATTGTTCCATTTGAAAAAATGTATGTTTGCATAAAAATAACTTTCTAGGTAATTTTACAATCTGTTTATTGGCTAACAATACGAGTCCTTGACTACCAAACCATTCTGTGAAAACAGCACATCAATCGCACTTTCCGTTTCCGCAATATTTGCGGTGCAAGTTTTCGGTGATTCACCCTGTATTTTCTTTAAAAGACCTCCAGAAAGTATTATCTCGGGTTGTTTGCGCTTGCTTCAACTCGAGCTGAGGCGTCAGCCCACCAACCTTCTTTATTTCACACTTCTGCTCTAAGCTTAAAGCTCAGTAATAGTAATTTGTTTCTAAAAGATAATAAACACCAAGAACATAATATGAATATGTATATTAGCACTAAAATGCAGTAAGTAAATTATTACACTGGTAAGTGACTGTAACAAAATGACTCTGTTACGATCAAGAGACAGGCTGCCTTCGTGTCACGTGACACTGTAAGCAGCACTCTCCCCTAACTTTACGCATGTGGAAATGCTATTAAGTATTTGTTACAACGAACAGTAGAAATGTAATTTACTCTTAAAATCGCGACACATTTGCTAAAACGCCCAAATATATGTGGCAAGTAAAAATACAAATGCCATTGTTGTTACCATATCAGTTAAAAATGAAATGTTGTGATACTACTTGTAGCCACGGCAGAATGGCCGTGCGTATTGAGGCGCAGTGCTGCGGTGCGCGCTGCTGTTAGCCATGGGGGGCTCGATTCGCCCCTCGGGCGTGGGTGTTTGTGTTGTACTTAGCGAAAGTTACTTTAATTAGGGACTGATGAGCCCGTAGTTTAGTCTCTTAAGATACACAAACATTTGATTTTACTACTTGTAACCTCCTATGGTACCCCTTAATAGTTGAATTTCTAAAAATACCCCAACAAGTGTCTTTTAAATTCCAACCAAGTATGCAAATATCATTTTTTGTAATTGTGGGTTCTAAATTGGCTTAGTAGGAACGTGCTAGTGGCCGAGGGGACTGGGCGCTCCAATCACGGTCTGCACGGCCAGTACGGTCGGGAGTTCGAATCCCCCCTCGGGCATGGATATTTGTGCCGTCCTTAGTGTTAAGTAGTTCGTAAGTAGTTTGTAAGTTTAGGGACTGATGACCCCGTAGTTAAGTCCCATAAGCTATACAAACATTTGAACATTTTGAAAAAAATGTTTCACCCACTATTTCACCACATAAATGATTAATTTTCTGAAAATACCGAAACATGCATCTTTTTAATTCTGACCAAGAAAACATACACCAATTTACGTAGTTGTAGCTTCAAAATCGCCTTAATAGCAAAAGATTTTCGAAAAACATCCCGTCTTCAATTAAACCCCCTTTATGGTAGAATTTCCAAAAATACCGAAACACGTATTTGTTAAATTCTAACAAACAATACGAATAACAATTTTTGCAGCTCGAGCTTCAAAACTGCGTTTTCGTAAAGAATGTTTGAATAAAAATAACAATTTTTGCAGCTCGAGCTTCAAAACTGTCTTGCCAACAATGCGTTTTCGAAAAAAAATTTTGATCTCCTATTTTACCCCCTTAGTTGTTGAATTTCCAAAAATACCGAAACTCCTGTCTTTTTAATCCTGATCAAGAGTCCATATCCTAAGTTTCGTAGTTATAGCTTAAAATGTGAGTTATCAGCAACATATTTATGAAAATCAATTTTCTGCGTCCCCTATTTTACCCCCTTATTGGCTGAATTAAAAAAATGCGGAAACACGTGTCTTTTAAATTCGAACGCTGAATTAAAATCCGAAATTTTGTAGTTCTAACTTCAAAATTGCCTAAATAGCAACGCATTTTCAAAAAAAAAAAAAAAAAAAAAAAAAAAAAAAAAAAGTTTCATCTCCTATTTCACCCTATTACGGATAGAATATCGAAAACTCTCTTCTTCAATGACGCCTACGGAGTAAGATCAACACCCACTACAAATTTCAAGTTTCTGTCTTCAGTGGTTTGGGCTGGGCGATGATGAGTCGGTCAGTCTGTCAGTCAGTCGGGACATTGCCTTTTATGTATAGAGACTACCTTAACGCCCGCTGCTTGGCATGCGTAGCCTGGTTGGTCTGCACCAGTTGTTTCTACCTCTTAATATAAATTATCATAGATATAGCTTAAGTACTATCACAATGAAATGTTGTGTTACGACTAGTAGCCGCGGAAGAATGGCCGTGCATGTTGAGGCACCATGCTGCGGTGCACGCTGCTGTTCTCCGTCGTGGGTTCGATTCGCTCCTCGGACGTGGGTGTTTATGTTGTCCTTAGTATAAGTTATTTTAATTAGTTTGTAAGCCTTAGGGACTGATGACCCCATAAATAAGTCTCTTAAGATTTTCAAACATTTGAACATTTGATTTTACTACTTGCAACACCCTATGGGACCGATTAAGAGTTGAATTTCGAAAAATACCCCAACATGTATCTTAAATTCCAACCAAGTATGCATATATATATATATATATATATATATATATATATATATATATATATATATATATATATATATATATATAATTGTGGGTTCTAAATTGGCTTAGTAGGAACGTGTTTTCAAAAAATGTTTCACCCACTATTTCACCCCCTATATGATTAATTTTCTGAAAATACCGAAACACGTATCTTTTTATTTCAGACCAAGAAAACATATACCAAATTATGTGGTTGTAGCTTCAAAATTGCCTTAATAGCAAAAGATTTTCGAAAAACATCCCCTGTCCAATTTAACCCCCTTAAGGGTAGAATTTCCAAAAATACCGAAACACGTATTTGTTAAATTCTAACGAACAATACAAATACCAATTTTTGCAACTCTAGCTTCAAAAATGTCTTGCCAACAATATGTTTTCGTAAAGAATTTTTGATCTATTTTACCCCCTTAGTTGTTCAATTTCCAAAAATACCGAAACACGCGTTTTTAAAAATTCTAACCAACAATACAAATATCAATTTTTGCAGCTTTAGCTTCAAAATTGTCTGAATAGCAACGTGTTTTCAAAGAGAATTTTTGATCCACTATTTTACCCTCTACTTGTTGAATGTCCAAATATAACAAAACTCGTGTTTTTTAAATCTTGACTAATATTCCATATGCGAAGTTTCGTAGATGTAGCTTAAAATGTGAGTTATCAGCAACATATTTATGAAACCACTCCCATGAACCACAGACACTGCCGAGGTGGGGTGGCTTGCGTGCCTCAACGATACGGATAGCCGTACTGTAGGTGCAACCACAGCGGAGGGGTATCTGTGGAGAGGCCAGACAAACGTGTGGTTCCTGAAGAGGGGCAACAGCCTTTTCAGTAGTTACAGGGGCAACAGTTTGGATGATTGACTGAGCTGGCCTTGTAACATCAGCTAATGTGGCTTTGCCACACAGTTACGGCGAACGGCTCAAAGCAAGGGGAAACTACAGCCGTTACTTTTCCCGAGGACATGCAGCTCTACTGTATGAAACTATGATGATGGCATCCTCTCGGGTAAAATATTCCGGAGGTAAAATAGTCCCCCATTCGGATCTCCGGGCGGGGACTACTCAGGAGGATGTGATCATCAGGAAAGACAATACTGGTATTCTACGGGTCGGAGCGTGGAATGTTAGATCCCTTAATCGAGTAGGAAAATTAGAAAATTTAAAAAGGGAAATGGATAGGTTGAAGTTCGGTGGAAAGAGGAACAGGATTTCTGGTCAGGCGAGTACAGGTTTATAAATACAAAATCACTTGGGGGTATTACAGGAGTACGTCTGATAATGAATAAGAAAATAGGAATGCGGGTAAACTGCTATGAGCAACACAGTGATCGCATTATCGTAGTCAAGATAGATACGAAGCCAACACCGACCACAGTAGTACAGGTTTATATGCCAACTAGCTCTGCCGACGATAAGGAGGTCGAAGAAATATATGAGGAGCTAAAGGAAATTATTCAGACAATTAAGGGACAGGAAAGCTTAATTGTTATGGGAGACTGGAATTCGGTAGTAGGACAAGGAAGGGAAGGGAAGATAGTAGGTGAATATGGTCTGGGCAAAAGGAATGAAAGAGGAAGCCGCCTGGTAGAATTTTGCACAGAACATAATTTAGTTATAACAAACACCTGGTTCAAGAATCACAAAAGAAGGTTGTAAAAGGGAAGAGACCAGGAGATACCGGGAGATACCAGATAGATTTTATAATGGTAAGACATAGATTTCGGAACCAGGTTTTAAACTGTAAAACATACCCAGGGGCAGATATAGACTCTGACCATTACTTGTTGGTTATGAACTGCAGGCTGAAACTGAAGAAACTACAAAAAAGTAGGAAAATAAGGAGATGGGACCTGGATAAATTGAAGGAACCTGAGGTTCTTAAGAATTTCAGAGGGAGCTTTAGGCAACAATTGACAGAAACAGGGGAAAATAAAACAGTAGAGGAGGAATGGGTAAAATTGAGAGATGAAATAGTGAAGGCAGCAGAGGACAAAATAAGTAGGAAGGCAAGACCTACAAAAAATCCTTGGATATCACAGGAGATACTAAATTTAATCGATGAAAGGAGAAAATATAAAAATGCAGTAAATGAAACAGGCAAAATGGAGTACAGACGACTAAGAAATGAGATTGACAGGAGGTGCAAAATGGCTAAGCAGGAGTGGCTGGAAGGCAAATGCAAGGATGTAGAAGAATGTATAAATAGGGGAAAAATAGATACAGCCTACAGGAAAATAAAAGAAACATTTAGAGATAAGAAAAACAGCTCTATGAATATCAAGGACACTGATGGAAAACCAGTTCTCAGCAAAGAAGGGAAAGCTGAAAGGTGGAAAGAGTATATACAGAGGCTATACAAAGGAAATGAACTTCGAGACAATATTTTAGGAAGGGAAGAGGATGTAGATGAAGATGAAATAGGAGATACTGTACTGAGAGAAGAATTTGACAGAGCCCTGAAAGACCTAAGTCAAAACAAGGCCCCTGGAGTAGATGATATTCCCTCAGAGCTACTGAAGTCTCTGGGAGAACCAGCCATGACATTGTTTCACCTCGTGTGTAAGATGTATGAGACAGGCGACGTACCCCTCAGACTTTAAGAAAAATGTTATAATCCCCATTACAAAGAAAGCAGGTGCAGACAGGTGTGAAAACTACAGAACCATCAGTTTAATAAGTCATGGTTGCAAAATATTAACAAGTATGATATACAGAAGGATGGAAAGGCTGGTAGAAGCCGACTTTGGGGAAGATCAGTTTGGGTTCAGGAGAAGTGTAGGAACACGGGAGGCAATACTCACTTTACGGCTTATCCTGGAAGATAGATTAAGAAAAGGCATACCTACATTTCTAGCTTTTGTAGATTTGGAGAAGGCTTTTGACAATGTTGATTGGAATAAACTCTTTCAAGTTCTGAAGCAAGCAGGAGTAAAATTTAGGGAGCGTAAGGTTATTTACAACTTGTACAAAAACCAGATAGCGGTTGTCAGAGTTGAAGGGCATGAAAGGGATGCAGTGGTTGGAAAGGGAGTAAGACAGGGTTGTAGTCTTTCTCCATTGTTATTCAATTTGTACATTGAGCAAGCTATAAAGGAAAGCAAGGAGAAATTTGGAGAAGGAATTAAAGTTCAGGGTGAAGAATTAAAAACATCGCGTTTTGCCGACGACATAGTAATTCTGTCAGATACAGCAAAGGACCTGGAAGAGCAATTGAACGGAATGGACAGTGTGCTGAAAGGTGCATATAAGATGAACATTAACAAGAGCAAAACTAGGGTGATGGAGTGCAGTGTAAGAAAATCAGGTGATGCTGAAGGAATTAGATTGGGAAACGAAGAAATAAAGGAGGTAGATGAGTTTTGTTACTTGGGCAGTAAAATAACAAATGATGGTCGCAGTACAGAGGATATAAAATGCAGAATGGCAATGGGTAGAAAAGCGTTCTTGAAAAAGAGAGATTTGTTAACATCGAATATTGATTTAAGCCTAAGGAAGTCCTTTCTGAAGGCATTTGTATGGAGTGTTGCCTTGTATGGGAGTGAGACATGGACGATAAACAGTGCGGATAGGAAGAGGATTGAGGCTTTTGAAATATGGTGCTACAGAAGAATGCTGAAGATTAGGTGGGTGGATCGCGTAACTAATGAGGAGGTACTGAACAGAATTGGGGAGAAAAGAAATTTCTGGCATACCTTGACTAAAAGAAGGGATAGATTGGTAGGACACATTCTTAGACATCAAGGTATTGTGAATTTAGCGTTGGAGGGAAGTGTGTGGGGTAAAAATCGCAGAGGAAGACCAAGAGATGGATACAGTAAGCAGATTCAGACAGATGTAGGTTGTCGTTCTTATGTGGAGATGAAGAGGCTTGCTCAGGATAGGGTATTGTGGGGAGCTGCATCAAACCAGTCTCCGGACTGAAGAGCACAACAACAACATTTATGAAAATCAATTTTATGCGTCCCCTGTTTTACCCCCTTATTGGTTGAATTAAAAAAAAAAAAAAAAAAAAAAAAAAAAAAAAAAAAAAAAAAAAAAAAAAAAAAGAAACGCTGAATTAAGATCCGAAATTTTGTAGATCTAGCTTTAAAACTGCCTAAATAGCAACGTATTTTCAAGAAAACGTTTCATCCCCTATTTCATACCCTTACAGGCGGAATATCGAAAACTCGCTTCTTAAATGACGCCTACAGAGTAAGATCAACAGCCTCTACAAATTTCAAGTTTATTTCTGAAGTGGTTTGGGCTGGGCGTTGGTGAGTCAATCAGTCAGTCTGTCAGTCAATCGGGACATTGCCTTTTATATATAGAGATGACTCGTTTTTGATGAATCTTGGATGCGCCAAAAAATATATGAAGGGTGGATGTTGCCTTAATGGAGGATTTGCCGATGCGCAAGTGGGAGTGCGCAGTAGCTCGATTGTCTTTGGGTCGGGACCTTCATGCTTAACCGTCAGAGCTCGAGCGGAGCTGGCGTCAGCCGCAGCGGACCGGCCGAGCGCATTGACGCTCTTTTCTACGATGCGCGAGGCCGTTCCTCGTCGGGGATTCGAATCCCCCTTCGGGCTTGGATGTGTGCGCCGTCTTTAGTATAAGGTAGTTCATAAGTAGTTAATAAGTAGTTTGTCAGTTTGGGGCCGGCCGCGGTTGCCGAGGGGGCAGCGGCGCGCCAGTCGCGGTCTTCACGGCCACTACGGTCGGGGGTTCGAATCCCCCCTCGGGCATGGATATTTGTGCCGTCCTTAATGTTAGCTAGTTCATAAGTAGTTTGTAAGTTTAGGGACTGATTACCCCGTAGTTAAGTCCCATAAGCTATACAAACATTTGAACATTTTTATGTAAGTTTGGGGACTGATGACCTAGCAGTTAAGTCTCATAAGCTTTACACGCATTTGAACATTTTGAGCTGGCGTCTCTACCAGCTCGAACGCCAAATGTTAAAAGCGGTGTTTCCCTTAGGCCCTCGCTCCCGCGAGAGCGCCCATATGGTGTCTCCAGGGGGTTGAAAAGAGAATTTGCACCTCAGCCGCGCAAGCGCATTGCAACGCTGCGGCCACCGCCACCTATATTAAGCGGCCGCGCTGCGAATCGTGTAAGTGCTGTCTCCGCGACGTAAAACGTTTCTCATGCGACACAATTATTTTGAATCTGCATATCAAGGTATGTGATAGAAGAACGAATCGAAGGGTGAGAGTTTAAAAAACACGTTTTATTTAATTTATTTACTTTTTTTTCACGACGAGCTTTTTTCCGGGAGTTCACTGAACCAGTGAACACATAGGACGCACCGCCACTGGTATGCTCTTATTTTCTTCATCAGGCTGAGGTGCGGGACGGTAATGAACGCTTTGTAGAAGTCAAGAAAAACGGCATCTCCTTGGGATCCTCCATCTACGGCCTTCTCTATCTCGTGGATGAATAGCGTGATCTAGGTTCCACACGGTCGGTGCTAGCGGAAACCGTGTTGATTTCTACATATGAGATTTCTGGTCTCCGAACCTTCTTTATAACGGAAATTTGCTGCGCTTTCCCCAATCCTTAGGAACGGTTGGCTCCTCCAGAGACCTTCGGTACACTGCTGCTAGGAGGAGGTCAAGTTCCTTCGCGTATTCCGTATAAAATCGGTATCCCATCAGATCCAGCAGCATGTCCTCTGTTACCGGAAACCGTTGTACGAGTTTCACCCCCGGCGGTAACTTCGTCGGTTTACATCAGTAATACACATCTACATGGGATACTCTGCCATTTAAGTGCCTGGCAGAGGGTTCATCGAACCACCATTATACTATTTATCACCCATTACATTCTTGCATAGCGCGCGGGAAAAATAACACCTGAATCTCTCCGTTCGAGCTCTGATTTCTCGTACTTCATTCTGATGATCATTTCCACCTTTATAAGTGGGAGTCAACAATATATTTTCTCATTCGGAGGAGAATGTTGGCGATTGGAGTTTCGCAAGTAGCCGACGCCGCAGCGATAAGCGGCATTGTTGTAATGACTTCCATCCCAGATCCTGTATCATTTCCGTAACGCTGTGTCCCCTGTATCGCGACAACACGAAACGAGCTGCCCTTCTTTGGACACTTTCGATGTCCTCCGTTAAACCCACCTGATAAGGATCCCACACTGGGCTGCAATACTCGAAAAATGGACGGACAAGCGTAGTGTATGCATTTTCTTTTGTAGTTCTGTTGCATGTTTAAGGGTTCTGCCAGTAAATCGCAGTCTCTGGTTCGCCTTTCCCACGATATTATCTACGTGTTCTTTCCAATTTAGGTCTGAAGTAATAATAATTCCGAGGTATTTTGTGGAGTCTACGGCCTTCACTTTTGATTGATTTATCTTGTAAACGAAGTTTAACGGATTTCTTTTCCCACTCATGTGGACGACTTCACACTTCTCATTATTTAGAGTCATTTGCCAATTTTTACAACATACTGATATCTTATTCAAATCGTTCTGCAGTTGGTTTTGATCTTCAGGTGATTTTACTAGACGGTAAATGACGACGTCATCTGCAAACAACCTAAGAGAGCTACTTAGATTTTTCCCTAAATAGTTTATGTAAATAAGGAACAGCAGAGGACCAATAACACTACCCTGTGGAACGCCCGATATAACCTCTGCTTTAGTCGATACCTTACCATCGATTACTACAAACTGTGTCCTCTCAGACAAGAAATCCCCTATCCAATTGCAAATTTGGGGCGATATACCATAATCACGCAATTTGATTAAAAGCCGTTTGTGAGGTACGGTGTCAAAAGCTTTCTGGAAATCAAGAAATGCGGAATCGATTTGTGAACCCTTGTCGATAGAACCCATCACTTCGTGTGAATAAAGAGCTAGTTGTGTTTCGCATAGTAGCAATACATTAATATTTTTTTATTGAAAATTATATCTGCGACGCTTGTCGCTAGCATCCGTTCTCTCTGCCAATAAATCTCTGATTATCGTTGTTTCAAGTAATAGATTCAACTATTTCAAACGACTTGGGGAGAAAACGGAATCGCTTGTCTTTTTTCGTTTTTCTACTTTTATACTGAGCGGACGTATTTTACTCGACCTCCAGAATTATGTAAGTGTGAGCCCTGGTTATCATCCTTTAACGTAATAAATTTTAAATTTCATTTGGAATTCCTATTTTATTTAAATAATGACTATTTCCCCCCATCTTTCATTTAATTTATGACTTGATTTTCAGCAATATTAGTAAATTGATGCTTGGTCATTGTTGCCTATTGTCTCATGATGACAAAAGAACATTCTCGATGCAAAATTTATTTACTCTCATTTTATATTAAAAATTGAATTCAGCGCCTGCAGGAAATCTTCATTCTATTAAAAGCGAAATCCGATAATTTCTTTAACTTTCGGTAACCATAGTGATCAAAATTGCACACGGTCTTAAAACTTTAATAATTAATAGTCATAAAACCAAGCATCAGTTTACGAGAACGAAGATATTAATCAATTCATACAGGTTCAATTGCAGTGTCACGGCTTCCACCAATGAATGCATACCAGATAACTGATCCCGCTATTTTCTTATGTAATGGTGCTTTCTGGTGTTGTCGTAATTTTTAACTTACATTGCTACTGAGAACTGGCAGCGGAATCTTTTGTGGTCTTTTCAGTGTATTAACCATTTAAAAAATTAATATTCATTGCTGATCTTACGATTAGTTAAATTTCAATTTCGATTTTCAACTTTGTTCTTGTGGCAACACCAGCGATAAACTCCAGAAAAAAGTCATTACAGCATGAACGATATTTTCTAAATCCGTGTTGACCTTGGGTCAGTAGATCGTTCTGTTCGAGATAATTCATAATATTTGAATTCAGGATATGATCCAAAATCCTGCTGCAAATTGACGTCAGTGAAATAGGCCTGTAGTTCGGCGGGTTACTCCTACTGCCTTTCTTGAATATAGGTGTGACCTGTGCAACCTTCCAATCTTCCGGTACACATCCTTCTTTGAGAGAGCGGTTGTATATGGCTATTAAGCAAGGGGCTATCGCTTCAGCATAATCAGACACAAATCCAATGGGTGCAGTGCGCATCGGTTGCACAGTGGTAGAGTGCCAGACTACGAATCCAGCCGGGCGCCGTGGCTCAGCGCGCCCGGTCAGAGGGCTCAACGCTCTCTGTAATGAAAAAGCTGAGCCAACAATACATCTAACAAAAACGATCAGCGTCCGCAACAAAGAGAACGACCCATAGGAAATAAATAAATAAATAAAAATCGAAAGGTCGCGAGTTCGATCCCCGCCAGGTCCTACGATTTTTATTTGTCACTTTCCACTTCTTTCACCTCTGACAGTGTTGCTCATGGGAAAAATACCGAGTAGCACCGTGGTTTAGAACCCACGTTAAACTGTAGGTCCCCCTATAACTGGCTGGGTAAGTCAGTTCGAAGGAAGGCAACGGCATACCACCTCCAAACAGGACCATGCCTAGTAAAGCACTGTGGTGTGCAAACCAATCTTCGGATTGTTGACTGCTTTTTTTTTTTTTTTTTTTTTTTTTTTTTTACTTTACACAATCCGGACCAGAAGACTTGTTCTTCTTGTTAAGTTTGGTGTACAGTACCGCGACGCTTAAAACTTCGAAACGTTCCCCGCAGAATACGGTAATGCTGAATCCACAGTAGCGACATGACGTCCACTGTTTCGGGAGCACGTCGCGTTACGTGGTACCCGCGGACGCGTTACCTGTGACGCGAGGCTGCGGGTATCTGTCACGCGGCCCTGTCAAGTGTCGCCGCCGAGGTTCACGTCTGCAGCTGGCGTGACGTATTTGGCGCAGTATTTCAGCCCCGAAATATTGTGACGAACGCCGCGATATGGCACTGTCAACACTGCGCGCAAACACACCGGAACGCATCCATCACCGGCTTGAGAAATATGGCGGCCGAGGCGTGGCGACTAGCCGGCGCCGAGCTGCAGGTTCAGTTTCGCCGCCTCTACGTGACGTCCGCGAGACCGCCGATTCCGTTGCTGTTCCTCGACGAATAAAAACTCCACGTCCCGAGCCACTTTCTGTACCACGCCCCTGTAGACCGTCGACAACATGGCGGACTGTGGTTCCACAGACATATATTAATAGACTGGCAAACTAGCCTCTATGACTGAAGCCTGATGCCGCCATCTTGCCTCACCTCACGTCATAAAGTTTCTGTACGGTATTAGCCAACACCCCCTATAGAAGAAAGCCTGCGCACGACGTCACAACATGGCGGCGGTGAGAGGCATAGAGTCCTCTGAAAGACGGTAAACATTAGCAGTGCACGTTGTTTATAGTGCATTCTTTCATACAGGAGTGTATTTATTACGTAAATTGGTGTTGTGTACTGTGTGATCGTTACGCTGAACGATTTGTGTGTGTGAGAACAACGTGTGATCTCTTTTTTACTGACAAAATGCCGTTTCATTGTTCTGTGCCGAAATGTAGAGGAAATTACGACTGTGGCCCAAAAGTTACCGTGTTTAAACGTCCGAAGAATAATAAGCTAATGGGGGTGAATCGCAATATCCAACGGTAAACAGTCATGACTTAAAACACTTTTATAAGGTTAAACAAAAACGAAAACTTATTCATTAACTTGAAGAAGGAGCCAAGTTATCCCGGGAATTCTTGATATCCATTTCTTCTTCTCCGGACTAAACACGGTAACTTTTGGGCCACAGTCGTAATTTCCTCTACATTTCGGCACAGAACAGAGAAACAGCATTTTGTCAGTAAAAAAGAGATCACACGTTGTTCTCACACACACAAATCGTCCAGCGTAGCGATCACGCCGTACACAACACACATTTACGTAAAAATACACTCCTGAACGAAAGAATGCACTATAAACAACATGCACTGCTAATGTTTACAATCTTTCCGAGGACGTCGTGCGCAGGCTTTCTTCTATAGGGGGTGCTGTATTAGCACAGTCTATCCACAGTCTAACATATACAGTCACGACACTACCACAGATTTTTGTTATACGCTGCGACAGCAGTGCTCCAAGCGGTCGGAAAGCTACATTTCTGAAGACGATATTGGATAGTTTTTCGGGTATGTTGATTTTAACATACTTTTTACATTAATAATTTAAAAATAACTCCACATTTCTCTTCCTTAGGTTTCCTAAGATCTCTGACAAGGTACGAAACGGTACTTTACAGGACAGTTTCTTTACAATTATCTTGCGACATGCAAGCTTTAACTGAATAATTTAATTTTCTATTAAAAATTAAAAAAAAAAATGGCTCGGAAGCACCAGAAGACCTGACCTTTAGGAGAGACACTTCGCTTTTCTACACAGGAACGTTAAGATTTCTTTCCCGTAAAATCGGTGGAACGTAGGAGATGTACATAGAATGCAATAACTACAGAATTTAACGTACCAAACCAGTTACCACAGTTGTAGCTGAAGGAAAAATGTCAGAGACATGGCAACAAACCGACAAAAGCAATCAAACTGTTTTCCAACAAAGAACACCCCAGTTCCATAATTGTTGCTACATATGAACCACAAACGGCAAGAATCATCAGAACATTGACTTTTTAAGCTAAACTAATAACACTCAGAAGATTAAGCACGTAAGAAAGACAAGTGAGGTGTAAAAACGTCTGGATCATTAGACACCACACCGAATTGATACAAGTCAAAAAACTGCATGTCGTACTAAGAAAAGACCACAACAGAAATTTTCTCTTCACTTATGTTATATTCTGCTTACTTTCAGCGAAATAAGCCGCAAATACACACATATTAGTAAGTATTTGTTCATGACGAAGTTGTTCTTTATACCACTGAATCAGTTAAATTTCGGCTGTTGTTACTTTAATTTCCGTAATATGTATGCCTCTTGATATTATACTAACTATTTAGTTAATTACGTACAAAAACAATTATAAACAAACATCACTAGAGCGGCTTGCCCACCGCTTGGAGCGCTAGTGTTGCTGCAACTGTCAGCTGGTAACAACTTCAACAGCAGTGAGTGTCGTGACTGTATATGTTAGACTGGTCTAACACAGAGAGTCGCGAAACTCTCTAGGAAAAAAATTGCATCTGAAACGATACTAGCGCTCCAAGTGGCCAGTAGGGAGTAACAGAGAAATGGTGTGATACAAACTGAGAAGTTTCTGTTTTTAATGCTGTTACTTTCATGTTTCCTAGTGAGTGAACGTTGCTGTGAACTTTCGAATACAAATATGAAAACACCATTAAAGTAATATCACTGCTTCTGTTAATGGCAGTCTATAATAACGAATTGTCAGTGTACTGTAATTCATATAGTTCACAATACCTGAGTCGTAATCATATCGTCCAAAAACTTTTTGAAAGCAG
Source organism: Locusta migratoria (assembly GCA_026315105.1). NCBI lineage: Eukaryota > Metazoa > Arthropoda > Insecta > Orthoptera > Acrididae > Locusta > Locusta migratoria. The sequence goes on from CM048744.1 coordinate 895,296,586, forward strand.
AAATAAATCGCAACCTGATGGGCTCAAGTATAAAAGAAACTGATTATGATTATGTTCGCGTGCTCGGTACGTAGCTACTGACATGTTGCATGAGTTTTGAGTTAGCGGTTTTCGAACATTTTAATATTTTCAAAAGTACAAACGACTTTTACATTGTAGCGGACTAGATTCTACATCGTCGAATAAACCATATTTTCACCTTGTCCTTGCTTCTGTGCCTTTCGTGTAGCTATCATAATTTTTTTATCTACTTGGTAGGTATCAAACTGAATGTCTTCAAGAATGTGACTTGCAAATATTAACAGTTTATATATGCACATATTATTTATTTGTAGGTACACATCCACTTTATCAAACTAGTAGGCAACCACCGAAATATGTTGGTATACAGGCCTGCAATTTTTGTGAAACTGAGGTACAAAACTAAGCAGCATCTGCTGAAATAGTCGATTACCTGTTATTGGAAGCATTCAGTATGCAGCAGTAATATTATGAAATGATGGTCTAGTATTTCAGATTCTGATTACGTGCAAGCTGTCTGGACGTGAGTGAATTGTTAAATATTTACTTATATGCCTAAAAGTACAACAAACCACCGTAAATGGACACTTGTTATTTGTAACATTATTCTCTTACATCTGAGTATCCTTTGCTAATGAGAGATTCCCGAATTACATTTTGCTACAATTTATAGCGTCGCAAAAGCTCCTAAATACCAAGTATCTTGATTGTGCCGCTTCACTCCCAATACACATTAATTATTCAATCGTTTAGCGGTATGTTGTTACGACTCAGCCATTTGGCAGCGCTGCAGTCGCGAGATTTTAAAAAATCACTAGGAGTTTCGTGACTCTTATGTTAGACTCTAGTATAAACTTCTGACACGATATGACACTGTAAGCCATATTAGTTGGTTTGAACAGGATTTGCATTTGAGCCAATACTTCCGCAATGAATTAACACATACATTGTCGAAACGTGTTATGAGAAGAAAGTGTTACGTACGGTTAAATTTTACTTAACGCCCCGGTGCAACTGGCGTGGTTACGTTGTCAGTTATGCTAAGTTGGCATTATCATGTCGCGTGACAACGCAAATGTTTGTCATGAAATCTTCGTTTTCAAATGTTCAAATGTTTGTAGAGCTTATGGGACTTAACTACGGGGTCATCAGTCCCTAAACTCACAAACTACTTATAAACTAGCTAATACTAAGGACGGCACAAATATCCATGCCCGAGGGGGGATTCGAACCCCCCGACCGTAGTGGCCGTGCAGACCGTGACTGAAGCGCCTCAGTCCCCTCGGCCACCGCGGCCGGCAATCTTCGTTTTACCAGAGCAGTTTCTTTTACTGAGTGAACAAGGGTACATACAAGAACCCGTCAACCATAGAGCAGGAACATCATTATTTATATACTTCATCGTCTGTACGAAACACTAATCAAGCCACTCAGTGCAGACTTCTGAGAATATTAACATCTCGGCAAAATCTTTCTTCCGTTTCGTTGATGGTGCCAACATAAACATGCGAGACCACTTGAGATGGTAGGTAAAATTTTACCGTTACATACAGTGAAAGCAGAAGTAGTTATCTGATTAACACCAAGAAGAATAAAGATATACGTTATCCACGACACAAAGCACATTTATTACGGTCATACTGTTGAAAGAAAAGCCGAAGTTGACCGAAACTGACAACCGATTAATAGAAACAGGAAACGCGACTCAGTGTATATGTCAAAGCAGAGTTCCTGAGAACTCACGATAAACAATTACCATACTCCTGAAGGCAAATCCGAAATGGACTGAAATGAGCAAGAGATTAATAATAACAGCAAATCGATGCAACTAGTTACTGTATGTGTGATTTTTACTCCAGCTGAAAAAATTACAGCCATATACAACACACCAATTTGCCATATGTCAAAAATCCAAAGAGAGCGTAGTTACGTCAGTTCATCCGTATTTTACGACTTTTTTCTCTAATAACACATGCGACTGCTCTCGCGTTTATAGTATAGAAATATGGCAGCGAGACTTCACTAACACCAATGATACAGTATACGGCATTGCCAGTCTAGTAATATATGTCTGTGGGTGGTTCAATTTGCTTCACTCTGATTGCGGTGTTGCCTCTCTATGGTAGTCTATCTCTCTGGATGTTACATACTGACAACACGATCGATCACGTAGTCCCACACATTTTACTGCTAGATGGCTGTGGTTGACTAGACCTGCACTTTTCGCGTCTTATCGTCATATAAAACCCCTCCAGATAAGAAGACATCTTTTCAACCACTCTTAACATCTCCGTAGACACAAGACTTTTGTTTTGTGCACATGTATGGCAAATCCCCTTTCGAATGATGAAAGTTTCGTTGGCCTCATTTTGTAATTAAAAAATCGCACTGACGTGTTTTACGGCCCACTTTAGATTTGCAGTTTTATAAGTTTTTGCAAACATTTGGAGCAAAATAACAATCTAAATAATAAAAAATTAATTGATAAGAGTGTCTGAAACCCTTTTATGGAAAAAAATAAATAAACAAATAAAATTTAGGTAGTGGCGGGTTCCGAATCACCGACCTTCAGCGTCACAGTCAAACAATTTGCCCAGTACGCTACGGCTATCAATCGAAAGATGAGTCCTGTCATCTAATACTATTAATGGCCGTTGTTAACCGATGCTAATATGGCATTTGTAGATAATTGATTATCATTTATCGAACGAAGAACGATGTGTTTTTGTTAATTGTTCAGTGCGCCATTGCTTTGAAATGACAACGTGTAAGCTACAATAAGAAAATCATCAAATACGCAACGCAAGATGGCGTATGCCAGAGAGAGTTCTGGGCGAGGAATGTCACGTGACATCTCCGAACGGCTGGTTTTCGTTAATTCAATGGAGGGTGTCAAATCTCCGTTATTTTTGCAAATTTGTCTCAAACGATACGAGATATGAAAACAAACAAACAAACAAACAAACATAAGGAAGATAAGTTGTAGAGTAACCAATTAGGTTATTCAATTTTCGTGCCAGATGTACGGTTCGTTTGGAATTACAATTATGTTACAAACGGCTTTTTTGGTATTGCTACCGTACTTTTTGTCCGAAAAATTTAAAAAAGGAAGGTTCTGGTCTCTGGCGGCCTACAATCATGTCTGATCTGTTGAACGGTGAGTCTTAAAACAGGGAACACGTTACGGACAGACAGAGAGACAGACATCCCAAAATCGCCGTTATTTTTGAAATGCTACGAGATATGAAAAATACATAAGAGAGCAAAGTTGTAGAGAATTTTCTCCTCTGCAAATTCGGTTATTCAATTTTCGTGCCAGATGAATAGTTAAGCCGTTACTTTCATTTAAATTTCGAGCTGTCAAAAGACGATCGCAAAGGCCCACTTTTAGTGTTACTACCGTAACCTAAAGTGGGCCAAAATCAGTAATTCAGTTTTCGTGTTCGCGTTTTTATTCGCAGTAATGATCGCGATCTTGAGTAAAAAGAATTAAAAGACCTTCCTGTTTAAAAGTTAATAGTAATTTACTCTCTCAAAAGTAAGTAGCGGATTGAACACACGACGCTGCGTTCCTCGTCTTATAAAAGCTCCCGGCGCGCGAAGCTATTTTCGCACAAACGGTTATTGGCTGGGAGATGTTAATATGCAGAAGTCGAAGGGCAGGCGGCGCTCCCGCGGGGACGCGGAAATTTATAAGAGCGTTATGCTCTCCTGGAGGGCCGGTTTATTGCGCTCCGGTTACGTGACCCCAGCCCGCCGCGGCTAGCGGACACGGCGGGGGCCGTCGATGGCGGGGTCTGCCCAGGGAAGTCAAGGCTGCATTAGAGTACACAAAAGAGTGTTCACCTCCAAGGTTGCGAAAGTTACTTCCCTAAAGTTACAATTATACTTCCCAGGAAATGTAACTTACAATTAGTTGCCGTTATTTATATCTATAAATGTGAATGTCTGTTCGGTGTACGTTTATCACTTCTGAACCACAAGACATAAAGAGCTAAATATTTGTACAGTTATTAATGTCTACTCGGGGAAGGCTTTAGGCACGGTTTTATGGCGATATATATATATATATATAGTGCTCTTTTTCAGGGGGAACGCGGGGGGACGCGTCCCCCTAAACTTTTTATTTCCGAAAAGTAAGTGTTTTTATTTTTTTTTTTTTATTTATTTTTTTTTTTTCGTCCAATGTTGGAGAATATAAAAGTCTGCCAACGACTTATTTCACGAACGTAAATCGGATTATTTTTTCATGTTGCTAATTGCGAAATAAACAATGCTAGCACAATCGGTGGAATGGGATACAAACAGTTTTGAAGGGTATCCAGTTCATAAGACTTCGTACAGACGTAACGTCACATGCAGTTATCGATGACCACAGGAAATGCTATCGACTTTCGTTTACGTTCGATACGGGATGTTTGGGAGACACCTTGCATCAAGCAATCGTCTGCGATAATTGAATCGACATTAACCATTTTCGATAATTGAATCGACACAGACCCTTTTCGATAACTGAATTGACACCAAACGTTTTCGATTATTGAATCGGTACACGGGGCAACGTGAGCGTACTTTCTACTTTGTTCCGTTCTTTGTTGTATATGTGATTGTGCTGTGAGTCCTGCTTTGTTTTCAAGTTAGCGTACAGGTTAAGATGAGCAGAAAGATAACAAACTATTTTGCCGGTGCTGCTTCATCGAAGAAGCAAAAATTTGTTAATTCATGTGCGAGTGAAAAGTCAGGAATTTCGTCGTTGTCGGTGGATGGTAAGAGTGAAAGTGAAAATGAAAACGTGAACAATGAATCCACGTGTGATAATACAGTGAACGACAGCAAGTCAGATGATCGTCCAAAATGTTGGTCTTTTGATCAAGAAACTGCATTTCGAGAGAAATATGACTGGTTAATCGTGTAAAATAAAAAACGTGGTTGCAAAGTTTCCAAAGAAGTAGGAAATTTGGGCGTTGAAAGAAACAAACAAGGCATGAATATCACACAACCTCGGGCCACCGTATCTGTGTCCCATTCAGGCGAGTCAAGAAAAGAAGGGATGGATTCTTTACGGGAAAAAATATTTAAACATAAAGACAGTTCCGCTCATCAAGTTGCTGCACAATTAGTGCTTTCTGCTAAAGAGAAGACTTTAGAAATTGCTTGCACTAGGACATTTCAAAATGAACAGGAGGTGACAGCAAAAATATTTCGCACTGCTTTTAAAGTCGCGAAAAAGAATCAACCTTTCAATGATTTTGAAACCGAAATTGACCTGCAACAGCTTAATGGAGTTGACATGGGCCGCATTTTACATTCTGGAAATGCGTGTACGAACATTGTCAATCACATCACCCATGAAATGAAAAACCCAGTGATTAAAACAATTATTGAGACCAAATCAAAAATATCATTAATTATTGATGAGTGCACAACAATTAGCCAGTTGTCATCTTTAATAATTTATTTAAGAACCAAGCTGCCTGACATGAGATTGATGTAGTCGAGCTGCCAAAGGTATTTGCAATACATTGCTCTGTTGTTTGGAATCCATGGGATTTTCTAACGAGTTCCTCAAAAAACATTTTATTTCAATTGCAACAGATGGAGCAGCAGTGATGATGGGAAGAACAAAAGGAGTTGTTACATTAATGAAACAGCATTTCCTACAAATTTTGATTTGACATTGTGCTAACCATAGACTTGAATTGTCAGTTGCTGATGTAATAAAAAGAGACTTCCCATCACATATGAATCAGTTCAAGTCTTTCCTGGACAAGCTATATTCAGTGTACCACCAGTCACCAAAGAACGCTCGAGAGTTAAAGTAGCATGCAGAGATACTTGAAATGGAAATTTTGAAAATAGGTAGAATCTTGGGCACCAAATGGGTAACATAGAGCTTTAGAAGTGTATCAGCAGTATGGAAAAACTTTAAAGCTTTGGTTGCTCACTTTACAGCTGCAAAACACGATCAAAGCAGGGAGTCAACTGACAGAAGTATGTACGAAGGTTTACTAAAGCGCATCACCAAAGTTGATTTCATTCTCGACTTAGCTCTAATGTGTGATGCCCCTCAAGAATTAGCAGAACTAAGTCTTAAACTACAGTTACGAGACATCACACTGTATTCTGCCCAACGGAAGATCAGAAATCAGATATTGGTGTTCGAAGAAAGGAAACTGAGCATTGTTCCTCATTATTGTGAAGCTCTCAAGGCAGTAGAAGAGCTGAACTTCGGAGGAATTACACTTGAAAGGAGAGCAAAAACCAGACATCTTGAGTCCAGCAGATTTTATGATTGCCTGAAACAGCGAATGGAGAATCGTCTTCTGCAGACAGAGGATGTTGTTATTTCTGAATGTGCAGAAGTGTTGGACTCATCGACTTGGCCTGAAAACCCTGCAATAACATATGGTGAATCAAGTGTAAAAACCTTATGTTGTCGTTTTGGTCTTCCAGAGAGAGTGACACTTAGAGGATTTCGAGATTATTTAATGGAGAAGAAAATGCCAGCATCGCTCCTTCCTCTTCTCAATGCAGTGAAATGTGTTCCCATTTCTACTAGTGAGTGTGAACGTGGGTTTTCGCAAATGAACCTCATTATCACACCTACAAGAGCTTCACTCCATCTCTCTACTGTTAGCAATCTGATGTTTGTTAAATTGGTTGGTCCTCCACTGCAGGTGTTTCAACCCATGGGATATGTACGCTCGTGGTATATGAAAGGCAGGCATCTGGCTACTGATACCAAGAGTAAAGGAAGAAGGCCTGCTGACTACAGCAGCCATGAACTGATGTCCATTTGGAAACTATTGTAATGCTAGGTGATGTTAATTACAATGTTCCACTGGTTTTATAGGTAAGGTACCAAAATCACTCCACAGGTGGCATGTGCCCCTTTTCCACTGTGCCCCTAATTTTTCAACAGTCAAAGGGTAATAAAAATAAAAGTATAAAGAGAAACAAATTAAAATTGATTGGTGATCATATGAACAGTAGTTTTTACCTTCTATTTAAATCTGAATATCAGTAGTTTACAAAGTGAGCCATTAATAGTCTGATTTGTCATTGGTGGGACAGCAAATGGACATAGCATTGAATGTCTACCAACATTTTACAAGAATTTTGTAATTTTTGCATTTTTTTGTTTGTTTTGAAAACATTGAGTTCCTACTAATAAAACAATTTTCTACATGATGAAACACCAATAAACGTTACATCATTCAAACTTACATATAAAAATTGCAATCATGGTGTGTCATGGGTGAGACAAGGAATTGGCACAGGTGGGACACATGTAAAGTACAATCTGTTTTTTTAAGTTAAAATTTATTTCAGTTTATCGATTTTAGATAAATAAGTAATTAACATATTTAGACCTTACTTTCTATTTAAACACCTTTGTAGGAAAGTTTTGTTACCAATAAAAAATCAATACAGTATTACTTTAAAGTCCTGAGTACCTAATTATTTCACTTTAAAAAATTCACCACTATTAAATAAGGTGCACTGTAGTTTATTAGTTAAATTTTCAGCTGTATTAAAAATTGATTGAGTTGAATCACGGGACACCACCCATCTTCTTTACCATTTCGAGAGCCAAACAAGGTTAAAAAAGATTATTATAGTGTAGTTTTTACTGCTTTTGATAGGTGTGGATGGTTTTTGTTGTTTGTGTCTTTTAGTGGTGTTTTATAGGTCAAAATATGTGTTGGGTAATATTTCCTTGTATTGTTTTGTATGTCAGGGGATTGATTTCAATCACCTGTTTCCTTTGAGATATATTGTAGTTCAACTGAGCTGTACGGTACCATTTTATTTTATTAGTCAGGGGCTTCATTTGAGACGATAAACTAATGTGTCCGATACCACATTATCTTGTATTTTTGGGTGTTTCTTGGTATCACCTGCTTCATTTGAGCTGTAGTAAATTCATTTGAAGAGTCCGATACCTTTTTTTAAATATTAGTTCGACATATTGATGACATCATGGGTAAAGGTCGACGGGTGCTATCGCATGATTCAGTTATGAGTAATTTTCGCTGCATTATATCTAATATCTGAGTACCCCCAAACTTTTTTTTTAGAAAAAAGAGCACTATATATATATATATATATATATATATATATATATATATATATATATAATGTGTATGTCTGTTCGGTGTACTCATATGACGTCCAAACGACAAGTCGCGGAGACTTAAATATTTGTACAGTTACTCATTTATAGCCGCGGTGGAGTATCCGAGCGGTCTAAAGCGCCTCGCTGGGAAGCGCGCGGTTGCTCGCCGTGGAGGTTCGAGTCCTCCCTGGGGCAGGGGTGTGTGTGTGCTGTCCTTAGGTTAGTTTACCTAGGTTTAAGTGGTTTGTAAGCTACGGACTGATGACCACGCAGTTTGGTCCGATAGATTTACAAACATTTGAACATTTTTGAAGATTTGAACTAATTTATAAAGAAATAAAAACATTGCGTTTTGCTGATGACATTGTAATTCTGTCAGAGAGAGCAAGGGACCTGTAAGAGCAGTTGAATGGAATGGACAGTGTGTTGAAGAGAGCGTATAAAATGAACATTAACAAGAGCAAAACAAAAATAATGGATTGCGGTCTTAGAAAATCGGACGATACTGAAGGAATTAGATTAGGTAACGAAACAATGAAGATGGTAGATGAATTTCGTTACTTGGGTAGTAAAATAACATGCGATGGTCGCAGTACAGAGGATATAAAATGCAGAATGGCAATGGGAAGAAAAGCATTTTTGAAAAAGAGAAATTTGCTAACATCGAATATTAATTTAAGTCAAAGGAAGTCTTTTCTGAAGGATTTTGTGTGGATTGTTGCCTTGTACGAGAGTGAAACATGGACGATAAGCAGTGCGGACAGGAATAGAATAGAGGCTTTTGAAATGTGGTGTTACGGAAGAATGCTGAAGATTAGGTGGGGAGATCGCATAACTAATGAAGAGGTACTGAACAGAATTGGTGAGAGAAGGAATTTTTGGCATACCCTGACTAAAAGAAGGGATCGCTTGGTAGGACACATTCTTAGACATCGAGGAATCGTAAATTTAGCATTGGAGGGAACTGTGTGGGGTAAAAATCGCAGAGGGAGACCAAGAGACGCGTATAGTAAGCAGATTCAAGTGGATGTGAGTTGCCGTTCTTATGAGGAGATGAAAAGGCTTGCTCAGGACAGAGTAGGGTGGAGAGCTGCATCAAACCAGTCTCCGGACTGAAGACCATAACAACTAATTTATACCTGAGGATGGTTTTAGGCACGGGTTTATAGCAATCTGATAGATATTTAGTAATTTGAACAATATAACGCGAAATACGGAATAATAATTACTCTTTGAAAATTATATTTACTCTTTGAAAATGGTTTTATTGGTTGCATTGTTGCTTGAGGGTTGATAATGATAAAAGGGTGGAGTATATTGAGATGGGAAGTTATCGATGTGTATATAAAACTCTATGTCTGAGTATGTTAATATTGCGCTCTGTAGCAAAAAATACAGATCTCAAACGAATGGTCTGTGTGTAATTGTTGTCCAAAGTCTCCCGTTGTACACCATAGCAGTTCCATTCCGATAGCTATAAGGGGGTGGAAGTTATGGTGGTTGAAAGGACTGAAGGCCAGCGATGACGTTTGCGACTATATAGCAAGGAGGTTACATATAGCGAAACGTGATGCCACAGACCATATCTTTGGTCTATGTTATTTAAACTTTGTTTTTTATATATTCTCTCATAATGTTTTCAGAAAGTAGTAAATGGAGAGAGAGAGAGAGAGAGAGAGAGAGAGAGAGAGAGAGAGAGAGAGAGAGAGAAGGCATAGGAGAAGTACTAAATCAAGGCAGGAACAAATAAATAAATACCCGGGCAAAGCCGGGTTTTCAGCTAGTATTTAATAAACACCCAAAGCAACTGTGTCAGCTATCATTACACTTTTACAGTTCCTTTACAGTTACTTTTACACGTAATAATGTGTTGTTGTGGTTTTCAGTCCGGGGACTAGTCTGATGCAGCTCTCCATCCTACTCCATTCTGAGCAAGCCTCTTCATGTCCTCGTAAGAAGTCACCCACATCCATTTGAATCTGCTTACTGCATTCGTCTCTCGGTCTCCCTCTGCGATTTTTACCTCACACAATTTCCTTCAATGCTAAATTGAGGCCGAGCACTCTAAGGTGCCTTGCTGCGTGAAAGTTGTTAATAATAAAATTGTAAGGATTGTTGTTGCTCAAAATAAGTCTATAAAGATTGCTGTTGTAATTAAAAGTAGTACTGTTTTATATTTTACTCGCAGGTTGTCAATAAAAATTGCTTGACTGTACTTAAGTGACAATTGTGTCATGTGTAGTTGTGTGTGTATGAGTAGCTGTAAAAAATGAATCTGTACTATAAGTAAAACTTGATAATCTGACTAAACACTTTATCCAATTAGTTAAGCATGATTTTGAACAATAACCAAACATGTAATATGAACCTTTTCTGACCCTGTGACTTTATTCATAGAATGAGCAATTTGACATCCAGTAAAAAATAATCTGTTTCATTCAACAGTAGGAAATCAGCTTGCTGCGGAAGTGACTGATTGGCAAATAGATCTGAGTTTGCCTACCTGTTCGCAAGGAAACATATGCAACTGCTCTCTGAATTACTGCCAAAAATGCTGCTGCTGCTAGGTTAAAAACTAACATCAGAATTCACAGTAGTGCAATGCGAACCCACTTGCTACACAAATACTAATTTTGCCCATCTCTGTAGTATTTATAACAAATAATTAATTGGGTTTCGGGATGAATGACTAACACGAAATACACGAGGTTGAAGTTTACACTTAGACACTTTATATATATATATATATATATATATATATATATATATATATATATATATATATATATATATATATATATATATTTTCATAAAAGCAGAACATGAAATTAAACAATATTGCACAAAAATGTTGATTAAGAATTGGGAATATTTTACTCAAATCTTTTCAGGAACTCATTTATTTCTATTGTCATTTTCAACAAAGGAAAGACCAGGCAGTACTTTAAACAATGTAAATAAAAAAATGGAAATTTTCTATATCACACTTCGTCCGTTTATTGTACAGTAAAACATACTAAATTCCTGCACTATACTTTTAATTATTTCGAAGAATGGACATAAAAGATGAAAATTAAACCCTTCATGTTTTAATGTCTGTTAGAGATGGACTACAAGCATAGTTATAGAAAGATCTGCTAATGATATTTTCATGAACATTAATAAATGGTTTAAAGCCAACTCATTGTCATTAAACTTTAAAAAGACTCACTACATGCAGTTCAGAACATGTAAGAGATTTCCCGTCAGCATATGCATTAAGTATGAAGAAGAGCAGATAGTAGAGGTTGACAATATTAAATTCCCGGGATTACCGCTTGATAGTACATTTAGTTGGGAGGAGCACACCACATAACTGCAGAAACAACTCAACAAATCGTGTAATACGTATTATTTGTGGAGTAAATTCACGGACGTCCTGTAGAAGCCTCTTCAAAGAACTGGGTATATTAACTACTGCCTCTCAATATATTTATTCCTTAATGAAATTTGTCATAAATACTATATCCCATATCCCAACAAACATCTCAGTTCATACATAAAATACTAGGAATGAAAATGATCGACACAAGGACTTAAAAGCACTTAATTTAGTTCAAAAAGGGGTCCACTACTCAGGAACACACATTTTCAATAATTTACCACCAAGTATAAAAAATTTAGCTACAAATAAAGATCAATTTAAGAGGAACCTAAAAGACTTTCTAGTGGCCAACTCCTTCTACTCCATTAGTGATTTTCTAAATTGTACCAAATGATGCATGTACTCATACTATATTAGTATTATTATATTATCAGCTAAAAAAAAACCAAAAAAATGTATGTATCTGTATTTATATTATTAGTATTATCTATTATTCAACTTGTAAATTTTGTTTCTTGACATGTTCTACATCCACGAGGATCTCCTCAACATGGATCTACGGAACGAAAATCTAATCTAATCTAATCTCTAATTTACAATTACGCGAAGCGCCTAATAATGAAAAAATTACTCCACGTTTCATGTGGAGCGCGTGATTGCTCCCTGTCAAAGGTTCAGTAACCCCCTCAGGCATGATTGTTGTCCTTAGGTCAGTTGAATTAGTTAGTAAGGCTAGGCACTGATAACCTAAGTCCCATAAATTTACAAACATTTGAACATTTATTTTCCAAAGTCAAGATTCCGTGATGTCTAAGAATGTGTCCTCCCAATCCGTAACTTCTTTTAGTAAAGGTATGCTAGAAACTTCTGATGTTACAACAACGTGTAATAGCGCCTGGAGCGCAAAGCGCGCTGGTTTGACAGAGGAGAGCGTGGAAAGTTGCTATGAGTGAACGGGCAATGGGACGCCATGCTCCACTTATGACGGGCCGCGTGCAAATGGAAAGCACGCTGGCAGACGTGACGTCACGTCCAACTGCCTATTTTTCGCGACTTATAAAGGCATTGTGTATATTTTTTATTTTTTTTATGCCACGCTTACACTATTAGAGTTACAAATTAGCATGTAGCAGCAAATGAAAGATGTGTTGACATCATTTATATTAATTTTATATCAAAAGTTAGTTACTATAACTAATGAGGAGGTGTTTAAGCGAATTGGGGAGAAAAGGAGTTTCTGGCATATCCTGACCAAGAGAAAGGATAGATTGGTGGGACACATTCTAAAACATCAAGGCATTGTCAACTTAGCATTAGAAGGAAATGTGTGGGGTAAAAATCGCAGAGAGAGACCGAGGGACGATTACAGTAAGCAGATTCAAAAGGATGTAGGTTGCCGAACGTATTCCCAGATGAAGAGACTTGCACAGGACAGGGTAGCGTGGAGAGCTGCATCAAACCAGTCCGCGGACTGAAGACCACAATAACAACAACAGCAAAAGTTATTCAGAAAACTAGTATTTATTCACTTGGAAAAATCCAGGGGCTAAATTAATTGAAGTACAGTAACGAGCTATGGCTCAAATGAAAGGTCTCATAGAGACGCAAAGTGTGGTATAACCATATTATCTGCAACATTTATATTGCGCATAATAATGCACTTTTAAGGAGGAACAATAGTGATTTGTTAATAACAATTAATACAAAACAGATACACGAATAGCGGTGCAGTTATAAGTTGCAGGTGTCGTAAACACACATTATGACCTGTTTAAAATATATTATTTTCGTTTTTTAATATGTTGTCTTTGTGTAAACTAATTTTTTTGTTTATCGACCGTGATTTGTTTAAATTTATGGACACAGTAATTCTGCACAGTACATTGAAAAGAGGATTGGAAAATCTACCGGAAAATTACTTTACCTAAGCGATTACTTAAATATTCATTGTGCGACGACTGGAAGACTTATTTATCGGGCATTCTGAAAATGTTAATTTGTTTAAACTTAAGATTTTGGGGAGTATTATTAGCGTTAGAAATTAAATTAAAGTACGATTTTGGATTAGAATCTTAGCGCACATCTAACGGTGCCGACAAATCAACATTTCAATCATTATTTAAAAAGTTTTGTACACTACTGGGAGAGCCACTGAACCTCGTTAGGGGGACATATTACTGGAATGACCCTACATATCCTATATAAGTGGGTGCCGGAAGCGGCCCAGGATCAGTCTACGGCAGTTCAGTCTCGATGGCAGATGTGTGTTGCGAGTGCAGTGGAATCGAGTGAGTCGATAGGTGTTGAACACAGCCGCAGAATCCGCCGCACTGGACTCTGAAATATTTTTGAACTTGTGTGGACTTTGATTTTGAACCATAGTAGGAAATCAAAAATTATCCATCGCTTTCTAACTTGGGTTTTTGGATAGAACAATGAACTTTAATGGAAATTATCTTAGGAAAATTATCCAAATGATTAAATATTCATATAGCTATTTTGTTAGCTATATTGGGGGCTCGTGTTAATCATACCAGGCGTAATCATGCAATGGGCAATAAACAATTTTAGTAAAAAAGGAAACCTCATGTTGTAGTCAGTTATTTATTAGATGCCGCCCTAATTAAACATTACCTGACTTTGAAACTGAAAGTTTAATTTTACAAATAAATGTATACTTGTACGGACAGCAACGAGCCAAAGTGTAGTAGGAAGAAGTCATCCCCTAAGACAAATTTAGTTTAAGCGTCCGTGCCGTTACTAACTCCTTTCCTCCCAATTTCGGTTCAGTACCGCCTAATTTCAGCATTCTTCTTTAGCGCCACATTTCAAAAGCTTTTATACTCTTCCTGTCTGAATTATTATTACTCGTTTATGTTTCACTACCGAACAAAGCTACACTCCACACTAATGCTTTCAGAAAAGACTCCACAACATTTAAATTAATACTGAAAGTTAGCAAGTTTCTCTTTTTCAGAAACGCTTTTCTTCCTACTGTTGTTCTGGTCATTAGTCCGGAGACTGGTTTCATGCAGCTCTCCACAATACTCTATCCTGAGCAAGCCTCTTCAACTCCACATAAGAACGGCAACCTACATCTATCTGAATCTGCTTACTTTATCCATCTCTTTGTCTTCCTCTGCGGTGTTTACCCCAAACACTTCCCTCCAATGCTAAAATCACGATTCCTTGATGTCTAAGAATGTGTCCTACCAATCGATCCCTTCTTTTAGTCGAGGTATGCCAGAAATTCCTTTTCTCCCCAATTCTGTTCAGTACCTCCTCATTACTTATGCGATCCACCCACCTAATCTTCAATTTCAAAAGCCTCTATCCTCTTCCTGTCCGCACTGTTTATCGCCCATGTTTCACTCCCATACAAGGCAACACTCCACACAAATGCCTTCAGAAAGGACTTCCTGAGGGTTAAATCAATATTCGCTGTTAACAAATTTCTCTTTTTCAAGAACGCTTTTCTACCCATTGCCATTCTGCATTTTATACCCTCTGTACTGCGACCATCATTTTTATTTTACTGCCCAAGTAACAAAACTCATCTACCTCCTTTATTGTTTCGTTACCTAATCTAATTCCTTCAGCATCACCTGATTTTCTTAGACTGCACACCATTATATGCATCTTTCAGCACACTGTTCATACCGTTCAGCTGCTCTTCCAGGTCCTTTGCTGCCTCTAACAGAATTACTATGTCATGAGCAAAACGCAATGTTTTTAATTCTTCACCCTGAACTTTAATTCCTTCTCCAAATTTCTCCTTGCTTTCCTTTATAGCTTGCTCAATTTACAAATTGAATAACATTGGAGAAAGGCTACAACCCTGTCTTACTCCCTTCCCAACCACTGCATCCCTTTCATGCTCTTCAACTCTGACAACTGCTGTCTGGTTTATGTACAAGTTGAAAATAAGCTAGTGTCTCTTATATTTTACCCCTGCTGATTTCAGTATTTGAAAGAGTGTATTCCAGTTAACATTGTCAAAAGCTTCCTCCAAATCTACAAAAGCTAGAAGTGGAGTAAGTTCGCCTACTTCGTGTCGACTCTGGGAATTGGCCTCTCAGTACATATTTTCTTAATTTTTTTTTAAATATTTTGACAGAGAACAGTCTTCGTTGCAAAAAAAGTGATGCTTCATTTATTTTCACATGACGCGTTTCTCGTCTTCTGGGCATCATCAGCCGTTGAATGGGAAATTTACAAAGTTTTTTAAAAGACAGGTGTTAACTAAAAAGTATGTAAAATCTTACCCTGGCAAAAAATACTAGAAATAGGGAAGGTGCAGCAAGCTAATAAAACTGCAGGCCACATGACCACTTTAAAAAAGGTGTGGCCTCTGTTGCTTGAGAGGGGGGAGCAGCAAAGTCAATGGTCAACTTAACCGCGCGAAGTTTATTTACCTACGTTAGAGCCGCTTCCTGTCGCAACTGCGGCCTGCTTATGCGCTCGCTACCATGCTAGTAACTGTTCAACCGTATCTTTAATGTCGGTTACTGTTAATAACAGACCTATTTGGTTATTCTCAAGAGTTATCAGATTTCACTCAGTTAATATTAGAGAGAAATCCAATCTGCATTTGGATCACATTTCCTTGGCCCTTGTGAAGAAAGATGTTTAGTATTCTGCCGAATCCACTTTTAATAAACTCCGGCAGTAATTCAAAATGCTTAATAGTAATCCTCGGAATTTCAAGGCTAATCTGAAAAATATCCTCATGGCTCACTCTTTCTATGCAGGTGAGGAATTCCTGGATAAATTAAACAGTTAAGGTAACTGCTGTGTTACGTTATAGGCTCATTTCAATTATGCGGAGGCATGTCATGTGCATAGGATTGCTACACGACACAGTCAAGATCGCGTGTATAAATTACTCATTTCTAGTTTCGGCCAGCTATGTTGCAATTATCAAATGATCAAACGTTATTTTGTCAAACTAATGAAATACTTATTGCAAAATGCAAGACATATGAATTAAAAACTGATAAATCACTGTACATATCACATTTTGTCTAGTACAAAATGGACATATAACTTTGACATCCGATGCTTGCACATTTAAAGTTAGATGCACTGTACATGTCACACGTTGTTCGGTACACCATTGTCAAATGCGTTGGTCATCTGATGCTTGCATACCTGAAGTTGAAATTAGACAAGATATTGCGTCCATGATGAAGCATTTGTACTCCTGATTTCAGCGTCTTGTTCCATACCAATTAACAATTACAAGAATTACTAACTGACTGATATTTGTAGCTACTAAGCTCCGTCTGCAAAAGAAACCACATCACCTGGAACTATGTCCCACTAGCACATTATTTCGTGACCACTTCAATTACCTGTCTAAGTCGAGTGTGTGATTGTTAAGGAATAAATATACACGTGGAACACAGTGTAGTAATATACCGTATATTCAAGTATTATGAATGATCACGAACGGAATGATCTATTGGCCCAAAGTCAACACGGATTTAGAAAATATCGTTCATGTGAAACACAAGCACTCACACGAAGTGATGGGTGCTATCGACAAGGGACTTCAAATTTGGAAAGTAGGAGGCTAGGTCGAAAATAATCAAATGTTTGTAAATCTATGGGACTTAACTACTCTGCTTATCAGTCCCTAGGATTACAAAGTACTTAAACTAAGTTAAACTAACCTAAGGACAACACACACACACACACACACACACACACACACACACACACACACACACACACACACACCCATATATATATATGGCCGAGGGATGACTCGAACCTCCGACAGTGAGCAACCGTGCGCTCCGCAGCTAAGCGCCTTAGAGCGCTCGGCGACTCTACCGCGGCCCGGCAAGGTACTGGCGGAAGTAAAATTGTGAAGACAGACTGTGGGGCATGCTGCGATAGCTCAGTCGGTAGAGCGCTTGTCCGCGAAAGGGAAAGGTCCCAGGTTTGAATCCCAGTTCCGGCACACACGTTTAAACAGCCAGGAAAGTTTGAAATCAGCGCACACTCCGCTGCAGAGTGCAAATATCATCCTGGAACACTCTTTAGGCTGTGGATAAGACATGTCTCCTTTATATCCTTTCTCCCTGAAGTGCTAGTCTTGCAAGTTTTGCAGGAGGAATTCTGTGAAATTTGGAAAGTAGAGGAGAGGTACTGGCAAAAATAAAGCTGTGAAGACGGATCGTGAAGCGTGCCGCAATAGTTCGGTTGGTAGAACGCTTGCTCGAAAAGACAAAGGTCCCAGGTTCGAATCCCGGTTCCGTCACGCAGTTTTAAACTGCTAGGAAGTTTTGAAAATGTTCTATTTCTAGTTTGACATGAATCATCCCACACTAAACCAGCTGTAATCACACAGTGGACTAGTTCGAAATTTTGATTTTGGAGAAGACAACTTCTTAGCCAATATTGTAATATTGTTAATGCTTATGACGACAGAGTTTTGAAATTAAGATTATTACTTTTGATATCATTGAAATTATTTGACTTTTTGCTTCGAACTGTAATAATATTCCAGAACGTATTTGTACTGTAGCTGGGGCTTAACAGCAATAAAAAATATCTTTACAGAAAGAACCATGGTGGCACTCGCCCCAAATTAATAGTACATTCTACAGTCGAGAACGCAGCAGACACGACCTAAACCGGTCCTCATATATTAATAAAAATATTGCGATCATTGCTAAGTAGTTGTTTTCTCTAACTTGAAATTATAAGAATCGCCATTCGCCCTTAGTATAAGGAAAGTAACTTTTTTTGTTTTTTTTTTGTTTTTTGTTTTTTTGCCGCAAGTATTTTTACGTACTTGGGACTCTTATAAATCTTTTTGCTTAACCATCGATACCGTCTGCGCCTCGGTGTGGATAGACAAGGCACGTAAAATTACATATTAACCCTTCCTAAAAAATAATTTATACCAAAGGAACCTCTTTCCTATAATATTTAGATGCTTCAGGAACTGTATACTTGCTTGACTACAAAATTACAAATAACACTAGCAGAGTTATTTGCTTAAATGAACGGAACGACACCAGAAACTAGAACTTTCAACAAAAACTACCTCGTTGTAATTCCTGCTTTCAAATGACTTCGTTCTGGGCAACAGCAATATGTAATTAAGACAAATTCCGTCTGGTTTTAGAATTCAAGAACGAATTTATGACTTGTTAGGTCCGGAATTGACTTTACTAAATAAGGCATCAAAATTTCTTCAAGTACATTTCATTGGTAATGAAGAACTTGAAATAGATCAACGTTGCACTAACGTTTAGGGACCGAAGAGAAAAATTATTCAAAAGCTACAGCGTCTACTTCACAACCACGATCGATTGCTTAATATGTTCAGGACTTGTCTGGTAGCAGACCTCAGCCAAGTGCTGCTGGTCTTTTATAATAATCGTAACATACACGAATGTGCGTTACCGGTTATTTTCGTTAAAACTGTAAGTTACATGAATATGCAGATTTCCTCTATAGAAGATGGTGACATGGCGCACTGAAACTGGTAGCCTATAAAATAAATAAGTAATGACATCACAGCCGACAGATTCTTCCTGCTTCAGACAAATGAAGTTGCTTCAGTTATTGTTGATAATGAATATAGTCGTCGTTATATTATTATTCAACGCCGAAGTAATCAATTGTTAGGTATCACTTAAACACATCACTAAACTGGAGACGGAAAGATTAGAATTTATTCACCATAATCAAATAAAATTGCGTTCAGATGAATATATTCACCTGAGAAACACAATGACGAATGACGAAAATATCAATAATGTAAGAAAATTGGTCATCTTACCATCTATGTTTACTGAAAAGTCATATTTATATATGAATATTGTAATGTTTTACTTGATTGTTAAGTAATTATATTTCATTCATTCTACCACTTCCAACCGATACTCATCTTTTCAACATTACGATGTATGGGGGTTCTGCTCGCTCAACATTATTCTCCTGGGGCGTCGTGGTAGAAATAAATACTCGCATGTACAATTTTTCACTTCTTCTTTAATTTGCAATCAAACTGCTTCTCCACCAAAACAATACAACTTCGTTTCATAACGTACACAATGTAACAGAACTTAGATGATAGTACTTCCATTTTAAAACATCAGACTGACATAGCTTCCAGAGCACTTGACAAACGACTAAAACTCGAACCCTCCCACGCAAGGCGGTGAGGCAAATATATAACATCGACAATAATGACATTACATTATGCATTGTTCATAACAATTGAATATACTAATTTACAATTACCAAACATACAAGTAAAACGTTTCATGTACACAAAAATAATCGCAATATAAAATGAAAACTATACATACAATAATTTTAGATGGCACATATCTTTTTAAATCTTAATCGCCGTCCTTTTTGTTCGATAACAAACAGCAATGTTGAATGTCAAATAATTAGCTAATGAGTACATTATACATGTTCCTAACATATATTTAACTATCAAATATCTTCGCAATTCTCAAAATAGGTTCACAATCTCACGTCAGTCAATATAAACAAAGAATTCAATATTGATATTTCGACTATTACATTAATTAACACAATTAGCTGGTCAGCACAACTTGTTTATGAGCCTAACATATATACAATGCTATTTATTTTCATGACTTTATGCTTTGAAAAAGTTTTTTCTCTCTATTTCTTGAAATAATGTACAATGACAAAACTATTGTTTATAGAACTGTCTGGAAAACATCTAAACGAATCTCTTAATGAAATCTATCGCTTGTCAACTAATCACAGTATCACTGAGACACTGTCCTACACTGATCCTTGGCTGGCTATTTCGTATGTTACTAACTTCACACGCAACATATATCACGATTGAACCACACGATTCCGGGTCCGACGCAGATGGTATCGTACAATAACATTGAGATGAGAGGGCCGGCAGTATCGTCACAATATGCTCAAGACGCGCAAACCTGTCACAGAAAACACGGTCGACTTCACATGTAATTTTTCTCTTTTGAAAATCAAAGAAAAATTACAGTACGGGCAGACCGACAGCGATCACCAGAACAAGGTGGATTCGCAACAAAAATTTATATACACAGAAATGAACAAATGAAAATAAATTAGATGCTTAAAGTGAATGTGTAAGAGAAACCAGATGTTGTTCATCATATCTATTCATTTATAAAATAGACAACGCTAGAGAAAATACAGCACAAGTTGCGACAGAACCAACAGTGCGAGCAACTTTGACAGCGTTTTTTGAGCTATGCCAAGTGGCCGTCCTCCAGAGCGCTTACAGCCGTTTACAGTCCTAAGTGTAACCGGATTCTCACTAAAAGCAGCATATTTTTAATTTCTGTGCGCTTTCCCTTCAGTTCATTAATTTTACCGCGTGCTCGCATTTATATTTGATTCATATTTGCATTAAATATCTGATTAGTGTATTATGCCGCTGTGTGAACCGCGCCGCGAGAGTCGTTTGTTAAAACCGAGTTACCATTTATTTTACTACCGTCAGTTCACACTGTGATATTACAGATACTGGGGAAGCTGATTGTTTCCATGTGAAAGGCGGGTTTTGCCTTGGGTTCCCCAGCCGGCCAGTTAACAGTTTGAACCTAGTGAATGGACAGGTAGTCAGGGTACCCTAATGTAGCCGGAAATCGGAAACGCTTGGCTGAGCGATGGCGGCTACATCTACATCTACATCTACATACATACTCCGCAATTCACCGTAAGGTGCGTGGCGAAGGGTACACTCTACCACTACTAGGCATTTCCTTTTCTATTCCACTCCCAAATTGAAAGAGGAAAAAAAGAATGCCTATATGCCTCCGTACGAGCCCTAATTTCTCTTATCTTGTCTTTGTGATCTTTACGCGAAATGTAAGTAGGCGGCAGCAAGATCGTACTACACTCAGCTTCAAATTCCGGCCCTCTAAATTTACTTAACAGAAATTCACGAAAAGAACGTCGTCTTTCTTACAGCGATCACCAATTGAGTTGCCGGAGCATTTCCGTGACACTCGCGCATTGCTCGAACCTACCGGTAACAAATCTAGCTTCTCGCCTCTGAACCGCCTCTATCTCTTCTTTCAAACCGATCTGCTGCGGGTCCCAAATACTTGAACAATACCCAAGACGTGGTCGTACAAGCGTTTTATACGCTGTCTCCTTTACAGGTGAAGTACATCTTCCCAAAATTCTCCCAATAAACCGAAGTCGGCTGTCTGCCTTACTCACAACTGTCCTTACATGCTCGTTCCATTTCATATCGCTCTGCAATGTTACGCCTAGATATTTGAACGACGCGACAGCATCAAGAAGCTCACTACTAATGCTGTATTCGAACATTATAGGATTGTTTTTTCTACTCATGCGCATCACCTTACATTTTTCTACATTGAGAGCTAGCTGTCATTCTTCGCACCAATTAGAAATTTTGTCTAAGTCAGCCTGTATGCTATTACAGTCAGTTACAGACGACACCCTCCCATACACCACAGCATCATCAGCAAACAGCCGCAAATTACAACTTACTCTGTCCATCAGATCATTTATATAGATAGAAAATAATAGCGGTCCTATCACACTCCCCTGGGGCACGCCTGACGATACACTCGCCTCTGATGAACACTCGCCGTCGAGAACAACGTACTGCGTTCTATTACTTAGGAAGTCTTCCAGCCAGTCACAAATCTGTGAACCTATTCCATAAGCTCGTATCTTCGTTAGCAGTCTGCAGTGTGGCACCGCGTCGAACGCCTTTTTGAAGTCGAGAAAAACACAATCCGCCTGTTGCCCTTCGTCCATGGCTCGCAAGATGTCATGTGAGAAAAGGGCAAGCTGAGTTTCACATGAACGATGTTTCCTAAACCCGTGCTGATTCATGGAAAGAAGCTTTTCCGTTTCAAGGAAATTTACTATATTCAAACTGAGAATATGCTCCAAAATTCTACATGAAACCGATGTCAACGATATTGGCCTGTAATTGTATGGGTCAGTTCTCTTTCCTTTCTTATACACGGGAGTCACCTGCGCTTTTTTCCAATCACTAGGAACTTTGCGCTGAATTAAAGATTCGCTATAAATGCAAGCTAAGTAGGGGGCCAACGCCGCAGAATAGTCTTTGTAAAACCGAACTGGTATTCCATCCGGACCAGCAGACTTTTTCGTATTTAGCTCTCTCAGCTGCTTCTCTACACCGGAAATACCTATTGCTATGTCCCCCATTTCGGAATTAGTACGTTGATCAAATGATGGTATATTTGTGCGGTCCTCCTGCGTGAAAGATTTCTTAAAGTTAAATTTAGAACTTCAGCTTTCCGTTTATTTCTTCTACTACTGCCCCGGAATGATCAACTAGTTACTGGACAGTGGGCTTTGACCCGCTTATCGACTTTACATAGGACCAGAATTTTTTCGGGTTCTCGGAAAGATCTTTTGCTAAGGTATGGCTGTGATAATTATTGTTTGCTTCACGCATCGATCTTTTTATAGACGCACAAATCTCTACTAACTTTTGCCTGTCATCATTTGCGTGTTCTTTTTTGAATCGAGAGTGCAACAGCCTTTGCTTTCTCAGCAGCTTTCTAACATTATTATTATACCATGGTGGATCTTTTCCATCCATAATCGTCTTTACTGGCACATATTTCTCTAACCCTTTATTAACAATACACTTAAATTTAGCCCACAATTCCTCTACATCCATAGTCCTGGAATTAAACGATGCCCATTCATTTTCTGAGTGCGATCGTAATATTTGTTTGTCGGCTCTTCCCAACAAAAACACGCTCCTAGCCTTCTTGACTGGTTTATGAACTTTGGTCACCATCGACGCTATGACGACATCATGATTACTAATTCCTGTCTCTACACAGACATCGTTAATAAGGTCAGGCCTGTTTGTGGCTATTCCAGATTGCAACTGAAATACTATATAACCAGAAACATTATTCTAAAAATCCATATAAAATCAGGGAATGATCATACAGCAAATATAATTATATGATTAGATTAAGGAGACTTGAGAGAATTAAACACCGTAATTACAATTTAAATATCCCTCACAGATAAAAAGCCGATAAATTTCAGTACTATAATAATAATATTATAAGACTTATATTTACAATTATTGATACGTAGTGTTTATCAGTAACAGATTAAGAAGCAAATGGGTAGCATTGTACCACGCTACCTATCTTAAAAGACGTGCCACATTATTTCCGTATTCTTTCAATAAACTTTTTTTTAGTCTCTTGTTCTGCTTTTCGTTGAGGTAGTAATATTCTTGTGTCAGAACACAGATATCACCACATAAACACAAAACATGAACCCAGTAAAGCGAATTACAATTATATATGTATTTTATTATAATTAATATTATTCTTAGTAACGTTCATTTTTATAATGCAGACTGCCACTCAAATATATCATGGCCGACTAAAAATAGTAGATATGCAGCAGATAATTTATATATAAATAATTATATGTATTTGTGGACAAGAACTGAATATATTTGCTTAAAAAGACATGATAAATTAAATATTAATTGTGTTATTAAATTTCGATGGCAGCAGTATAGTTGAACAGTGAGACGCCACACGTAATAGCAAAGAGCTTCAGTCTCAACCGTTTTTAGTATTGTTAAATTGTGGTGTCGCACAAGTCTAAAGTGCGCGCCACCTACTTTCGCCGCATGCACGGCACGGCACTCTTACGATATCAACCACGAGTGCCCTCTGCTACGATCCCACTTGTGGCCACCACTGAACGACAACGTTCACTTGGGACTGAGATAGGAACCAGTTAACACTTCGGAATCAGATAGGTACCAGTGAAGACTTGGCTATCAGATAGGCACTAGGCAGGCCTCTAGCTCAACTATGTATCAGCATTCTGCAGTACTGAGCTATGTAAAAGTTAAGTATTACTAAGTCTCTAAGAAATATATATCTCGTTCTAATTTACTCTAGTGTTTCTAGTTTCTGCTGTCCCATTGGCTGGTCACCTCCTACCTGCACAAGCGGGCATCCTTTATTCCTGTGTTGGTCTTTCTACTCGGCCACCGACATCTAAGACGGAAACGAGACACAAAAGCGGCGACGAGGCTGGGACACAAAAGTGGCGACGAGGAGTGATAGAAGAACTGTGGACCAGCCCACTTGCAGCAGCCAGACAGCAGCAGTCGGAGCACGCAGAAATTGCTCCCGCCCACCCACCCTTATTATAAGATTTTTGGGGGACGATATTCTGTTAGGTGTTTTGTGGACTTTTTTTGTTGCAATGCGTCCTCATTTACTTTGCATTTGTATTTTGTTATAATTTACTTGTATGCGCGGTGCCTAATCGGTCAGCATGGCCACTACCCCGAACCCAAACTTAATGGAAATTATTCAGTTACAGATGGCACAAATCATGCAACTACTTCAAGCAGTGGCGCAGTTGATGGCAACTCAACGACAGATGTCGCATCAGCAGCCTACACCTGCAGCCGCACCGCTTCCTATGTTTCGCCAGTACAACGAACGTGAGGAAGAATGGAGCAACTATTTGGCCCAATTTCAAGAACTCGTCGCGGCTCATCAAATTACAGGTCAGACGGTTAAGCATTTGTTATTAACAGTGGTGGGAACTAAAACCTTCGTATTACTGCAGAAACTTTTCCCCTGTGCATCTCCTCGCGATCTAGAATTTGATGCAATAGTAGATGCACTGAATGCTCATTATGAGCGAAAAGTTCTTGTAGCCGCTGCATGGTACCGATTTTTCAGACTGAAAAAATCACCGGAATAGACCCACACGCAATGGATTACGGAATTAAAGGGCTTAACCCGCAAATGTAAATTTACTTGCTCTTGTAGACTTTCTTATAGTGATGTGATGTTAAGAGATGCGATTACGCAGAACATTCAGGACCCCAGAATTAGGGCAGCAATTCTAAAACAGTCTGTCCCTTCATTGCATAGTGTACTGCAGCTTATAGAAGCGCATGATACCTTTGACTTAGCAGATGTAGAAATGCAAAGCCACAGTGTAAATTCAGTGCGCCGTAACGGACGCTTTCCTAGCCGTAGTTCTCAGTCTAGCCCTAGTGATTCTTATTTTTCTACCGGCCGTGCTGAACAGACAGTGAACAGTAGCCAGTGTAAAAGTGCGACACAAAGGTCACCCGTCGTGTTAGAAACAGTAATTTGAATAACGGGTGCCAACGTTCATTTCAGAAAAATGTACGTAAATCTTGTCCCCAGTGTGTATCACGCCACAAGCGTGCGCATTGCCCTAGTCGCAATGCAACCTGTTGTCAATGTGGCAAATCCGGACATGTACAGTCCGTGTGTATGTAAAATAAAAATTCAAAGAACAGTAACGTTAAAACAGTGCTTCGCAAAGTGCAAGAACAGTGCATGCAGTAAATGTCATACACGCTGGACTTGAACAGTGCTTTGCTTCGTTCTCAAATGCAAGACAGTTATTCTGCGCCTACGGCACAACTATGTAGTGAGCCACGTCGCAAGCGCCGACGAGCGCGTAAAACAGTGCAACGGAAAAGGGTTCGGGACAAGCAAAATGACAATGTACAGTGCAGTGCAGTAGTGAACCTAGTACCTTCGGCAACTTTTCATTCCAAATTTCGTAAAGCTAGACCAGTGCCTATCGCAATTCGTGATAAGGTTGCTCACGAACTTAAACGTCGGCAAGATAGTGGGGTGATTTCTCCTGTTTCTGCGAGTCAGTGGGCCTCGCCTTTAGTAATTATACCCAAGCCGACAGGAAAACTTCGTCTCTGTGCGGACTTCAAATCAACAGTGAACAGTCAAACAATTGCAGACACATACCCTCTGCCCAGACCTGAGGAACTGATGGACAGATTAGGACAGTCTCGCTTCTTTTCTAAGACTGATTTAGCAGAGGCATACTTAAAGATTCCACTTGATGACGAGTCAAAAAAGTTTTTCGTCATTAATACTCACATGGGCATTTTTCAATTTCAACGCCTACCCTTTGGCAGTTCTTCTGCCCCCGCTATTTTTCAGCGTTTTTTGGAACAGCTGACAGTTTCTGTACCGTGTTGCTCGAACTATTTAGATGATATTGTGGTATCCGGACGTACAGTTGAAGAACATTTAGCAAACCTGTAGTGTCTTTTCAAAGTGTTGACTGCAGCAGGTCTACGTTGTAATAAAGCAAAGTGTTCGTTTTTCCAAACTGAAATAGAGTACCTAGGCCATGTGATTCATGCCCAAGGAATTCATCCCTTACAGTCATATCTTAGAGCAATCAAAGACTTGCCTCCTCCTAAGAATGTGCAGGAATTGCAAGCAGTAATGGGAAAGCTTAACTATTACTTCAGATTTGTTCCCAATGCCTCTCAGATTGCAGCTCCACTGCATCACTTACGTAGGAAGAATGTTCCTTTTGTATGGTCTAATGATTGCCAAGTTGCCTTTGACAAATTGAAGTCTGCACTACTCAGTGATGAATGTTTGATTCCCTTTGACCCACAGAAGCCTGTAGTGTTAGCAGTGGATGCCGCGTCGTACGGTCTGGGTGCAATATTGGCACATTGCATTGGATCTCACGATCGACCTATTGCCTTTGCGTCCAAGCTACTGACGCCAACGCAACAGCATTACTGTCAGATAGAAAAGGAGGCCTTAGCAATCGTTTACGGCGTCACAAAGTTTCATCATTATCTCTATGGCAGAAAATTCTATTTGTTGACAGACCACAAGCCTCTCACGACAGTGTTCTCACCCACAAAGCCAATTCCGCACAAAAGCTTCAGAGATGGTCCTTAATACTGTCTAATTATCAGTATGAGATTTTGTACCGACCTATTACTAAACATGCCAATGCGGACACACTTTCCCGACTTCCGGTTGGCCAGGATGTGATTCTTCAGAAATGGCATGTTGTCAGATAGAATCCAGAGATGCTTCCGCTATCGCAGACTTCCCTTTGAACTCTCGTCGGGTTGCACAGGAAACAGCTGCGGATGCAGACCTAAGTGTGGTAGCACGTTTTGTTCGCTTTGGTTGGCCTGCCAGAGCCAAAGACATTGATCGGCCTCTGGTTCGTCGTTATTTTGCACAACGTCATGCATTGTCTTTAAGTCAGGGTGTTCTGTTGTTACATACCGACAACGACCAAACAAGAGTGATTGTTCCTCGTTCCCTGCAACGAGAAGCGTTACGCCTTCTGCATCAAGGACATTGGGGTATTGTTAGGACAAAGCAACTGGCCAGACGTCATTGTACCTGGGTTGGTATGGACGCGCAGATAGAGAGCATGACGTCACAGTGTACAGTTTGTGCGGAGCATCAGACGGCTCCTCCGCAACGTTTCTCAGACTGGCCACGCCCCAAGGGACCATGGCAACCTTTACATATTGACTTTGCTGGACCTTTCTGGAATACGCGCTGGTTAATCGTTGTAGACGCTTTCAGCAAGTTTCCTTTTGTGATTGCCATGAACTCAACGACAGCGTCTAGTACAATTAGTGCCCTTACATCAGTGTTCTGTATCGAAGGTTTGCCTGAAACTATCGTCAGTGACAATGGACCTCAGTTTGATAGTGCGGAATTTCAACAGTTTTGTCGTGTGAATGGCATCCAGCATATCACCACTGCACCGTTTCACCCTCAGTCCAATGGTGAAGCAGAACGTTTCGTTCAAACATTCAAGTCACACATGGAAAAGATGAAAGGTCAGCACTCCAGGCAGCAAGCTCTTCAAATTTTCTTGTCTACGTATCGGTGCATGGCGCGTGACGGCCCGTCTTCTGCCGAGCTGCTACACGGCCGCCGTCACTGCACTCTCCTTCACCTGCTGCAGCCTCCCACGCACCGAGTCAGTTCGTATGGCGCTACGCGTTTTCAGGTTTCTACGCCGGTGCTGTAAAAGTTAGGTATTACTAAGTCTCTAAGAAATATATATCTCGTTCTAATTTACTCTAGTGTTTCTAGTTTCTGCTGTCCCACTCGTTGGTCACCTCCTACCTGCACAAGCGGGCATCCTTTATTCCTGTGTCGGTCTTTCTACTCGGCCACCGACACCTACGACGGAAACGAGGCACAAAAGCGGCGACGAGGCTGGCACACAAAATAAATATATATATTTGTTTGTTAAATGTAAATAACATTTGTAGGGAGGTGGCCAAAGCATTTAATTCTGTGATATTCAAATGTATATTTTGGAAGGGAAATTGTACTTTAAAGATGAGGCGTTAGGATGCGCGGAAGGATACAATTTTTGGAGCAGGTAGAGCACGCTTTCAAACGCTTGGGAAGGGACTCGTAACTTGGACGTGGTGGTGAAAGGTTGTGACGCTGGACGGTCTGAAGGCGCGTTACGAACTTGTGATTTGAAGAGATAGGCATGTGTGGACTTTACGGGAAAATTTATGGGACTGTGACTGAAGAACTTAGTCTCTGGTGAAAATTGATAAGTTATGCACGATAGTAAGGCTATGGAACTGTGATAATTCAGCAATCATGTACTCGTGTGATGACAAACTGTGTTTTATAACAAATACTTTAATCGCGGATTCATTTGGAACTGCGAAGTCGATGGACTACTCTAACTTACGAGTGATAATTTGGAACATTTGCTCTCGAGTGCGTGTGATACTTATTGTGCCTCTCATGAACAATAGTTGGGGAAATATTTAGTTATTTAGGACCACCTCCGCGTTTCATGTCTAATAAGAGTAATAAACTCCATTTGTAAAGCATTACTTCGTGATTGAATCACTTCTTTATCTTAGAATCCATTTTGTTGGTTATTCAGAAGTTTAATTAATGTTTGTTTAAATATATTTTCACGTCATCCTATGCAGATTAATAGACTGGCTAAACTACAGATTAAGTATTGATCTTGTTTAAACAGATTGGGTAGCTGTTTAGGGCATAGAAGCTGACGTACGTAACTCACCCCTGTGTACAGAGACAACGAGCCATGAACTTTTACTACCCGAGTTATGTCTTGCCCAAGTCTTATTGGTGGGAATCGATAGGAAGGTCGCAACACGTCAGCAGCTCCTTCAGCTTTGTCCAGTTGTGAGTTAAACCGGCTTCTCACTAGAAGCGAATTATTTTGATTTTTCCTTGCTTTTTTCTTAAATTTTTGTTTGCTAGCGACTTTATTTAGTTTCAGATTCGCGTTAATAAACAGTTTAGTGTACCCTCCTGCTCGTTTATTATTGTTTTGAAAGTACTTACAGTTTGTAGTCCTACACTTCAATTGCTCTTTTGGCTTAGTATGGCTCGGGATTGTGGTTGCTGTCTGCCGATTATGACGATCCCTCTTTTCATAAGGTGATCGCCACATTTAATAATTAATTTGTTATAAAATTTGAACTTGACGATAAATATTAATTGTGAAGGGGTGTTTTTCAAAAAGAACAAATACTTCTTCGAAATCCACTTCGATTTATTGCTACAGGCGAGATACAACTGGCTTGAACTGAACTCTAATTCTGAAGTACAACAACTGACTGACTGACTACTAATTCCCGCGCATTACATGTATTTATTACATTATTAACAATGTTAAGTGATGCATAATTATCACAATGATAATTTATGAATCGGTTCTTTTATAAACAACAAATTCATGTAATTTGTATTTGTTATACAATGTCAATGTATTAGTATAGCAAATAACTGATTAAATAGTTTTAATATTGTATAAATGAAGTGAATCCTATTGTTTGGTTGAAGTTAAATAATCTGCTTTACAATGAACTACAATGTCTGACAATTAGCCATAATGACAATTAGATGTAAGAACAACTTTAAATTAGAATGTGTACTGGAATTTGGTCAAGCCAAAAATATTATGAAAATTAATCTAATCTTAATAAAGGAAATGAAAGGAAATAAATACTACGAAATTATTGGGGTTTAATAATGGGAATAATGGTAATAGAGCATTAATGAGGTTTGATAATGGGAAAATATGGTAATAGTAATTACGAAGTTATAGAAATTTAGTAATGCGCATAAAAGCTGTAATTACTATGAAATTAATGGATTTTATTAATGGGAATAAAATGAGGTAAATAATTAGTGACATAAACAATGTGTCTGCACGGCCACTACGGTC
The DNA here is from genome assembly GCA_026315105.1 of Locusta migratoria. Taxonomy (NCBI): domain Eukaryota; kingdom Metazoa; phylum Arthropoda; class Insecta; order Orthoptera; family Acrididae; genus Locusta; species Locusta migratoria. The sequence continues at coordinate 895,327,185 of CM048744.1, forward strand.
GGGGGCTCGAATCCCCCCTCGGGCATGGATATTTGTGCCGTCCTTAGTATTAGCTAGTTTATAAGTAGTTTGTAAGTTTAGGGACTGATGACCCCATAGTTAAGTCCCATAAGCTCTACAAACATTTGAACATTTTGATAAACAATGTAGTTGTTATAATGTAGAAATGAATACGGGTGGTATCACAAACCTTACTACAGGATAGAAAGATTTAAAGGTGGTATCATAAACTTTACTACAGGAAAGAAGGCCTCCGGAGCTTCAGTATATAGGAAATGGTATGCTAAACTACACTATAAGGAAAGAAGGGTATCCTGGGTTTCAGTAAAGAGAGGTGTCGTATACTACATTACATGGAGGCTCATGTTGTTACATTACACGATGCAGACTGAGTTGCTGACTTCGATCCCAGCTTCAGGCGGCGTTGGCTGCGGTTGCGAAGCTAGAGGCTGCAGAGGATGGGCGCTCCTTTCGTCGGTCGGTCGATCGCGGGTGTCCAACAGTCGCACTGTGCGTCTCATGTGCCTACCGAACGGCCCGCGGCTTTGGCTAGTCCGGTCACTGCTCGCGTGGATGTCGCCGCCCCATCTGGAGTTGACTGGGAGGTCTCCCCGGCGCGTGACGGACGGCGTAAGACATTCCGGGAGACCGATCGTGAGGTCTTCCTGGTGCGTCCTACTAACAGGTTGAGGCGCTGACGGAGATCGACAGTGTTCCTGAGCCGGATGGCGCCACAAGTCTTGTGGCACAAAGTAACATATACAGAGAAGCAGCCGACCCTAAACCACTGTCCTACGCTCCCCTCGTAGTTCCGAAAGATGTCAGGCGGTTCGCTGGCTTAGGGTGCCTCGCACGTCAGAGGGTAGCGTGGAGGGGAGGCTGAGGGGAGAGCTCGTGGGGCCTGCCACGAGGCTACGGCTGTGTCCGGCGTGCCGGCGTTTGAGGGGAGGTGGTGGTGGGGGTAGCCGCTACCTGCCGCCTGCTCTGGCCAGTTTAAAGAGCTGCTTCTGACCGCAGCGCCATCATGGGACATCTTACGGAACTGCTGGAAACCCTCCCTCCCCACACCCCAGAGTGTAGGACCGGGCTCTTACGGAGGTTTCCCGTCTATATATATTTGTCTGTGCTTGTGGTCGCCTCTCAGTCAGCAAGATCCGAGTAATCTCAGAGGGTGGGATCGCTTGGAGTAGGGAGGTCCAATGTTAGGCGGATACAGGGGCCCCTTAGAGATTTGGCCAGTAAGGAGGGGAAGAAAGCCAATGTGCACCCCGTGTGCATACCGGGGGGGAGTTGTTGCAGATGTGGAATGGGTCCTTCTGGATGCTATGAAAGGGACGGTGCAGCCAAATAAGGGTGGTTCCTCATGTCGATACCAACGATGTGTGTCGCTTTGGGTCGGAAGAGATTTTCTCCGGATTTGAGCTGCTATATGAGGTGAATATGAAGGCAGAGCTGACCATCTGCAGCATCGTCGAAGGGACCGACTGCGGTCCTTTGGTACAGAGCCGAATGGAGGGTCTCACTCAGAGGCTCAGGCGGTTCCGTGACCGTGTAGGCTGCAGTTTCCTTGACTTGCGCCGAAGATTGGTGATTTTTCGGGTTCCGCTAAACAGATCAGGAGTCCACTATACGCAGGAAGCGGTTGCACGGGTAGAGGGGGATGTGGGGCGTGGACTGTGCGGTTTAGAGGGCTTCGGGGAAAAACAAAATGGGCAGTCTCAAAGGGTGCAGGTGGATCACAGGAGGTATTTATATCTAGGAGCTATCGTTGTACAGTTGTAAATTGACGTAGCTGTATCGGAAAGTACCAGAACTCCAAGCGTTAATAGAAGGCAGTGAAAGTTGGCTGAAGCTTGAACTAAGTTCAGCCAAAGTTTTTGTAAAAGATCCGTGTGACTAAACGAGATAGATGGAGGCGTGTTTGTCGCCATCAAAAGTAGTTTTCGTGTAGCGAAGTTGAAGTTTATATTTCAAAAATCTTCAAATGTTTGTAAATATATCGGACCAAACTGCGTGGTCATCAGTCCCTAATTTACAAACTACTTAAACCTAGGTAAACTAACCTAAGGACAAACACACACACACCCATGCCCCAGGGAGGACTCGAACCTCTACGACGAGCAACCGCGAGCTCCGCAGCGAGACGCTTTAGACCGCTCGGCTACGCCACCGCGGCTTATATTTCATGTGAGCTATTATGGGTAGAGGTTGTACCTGAATATCGTAAGAATAATTGGTTCCTTTTACCGGCCTGCCGACTCTGACGATATAATAGCAGAAAGGTTCAAAGAAAACCTGTGTCAAATTGTAAATACATACCAGACTCATGCAATAATAGTAGGCGGTGATTTCAATTTACCCTCAATCTACTGGCGAATTTATATGTTCAAATCAGGAGGTACGCAAAAAACATCGGGCGAAATTATACGCAACGCATTCTCTGAGAATTACTTCGAACGATTAGTTCATGAGCCAACTAGAATTGTAAATGGATGTCAAAACGCACTTGATCTCTTTGCAACAAATAATCCCGAGCTCATAACCAGCATTAAAACGGATACAGCTATTAGTGAACACAGGGCTGTCGTAGCGAGATTGAATATCAAAAGTCCCAAAGTTAAAAAAAAAGGACGAAAAGTATATTTGTTTCGAAAGGCAGATAGAAATGTTGTAAATTGCTTCTTGAAAGACAGTTTCGACCCTAAACGAGAGTGTGGGCAAGATGTGGCTCCAGTTCAAAGAAGTAGTATCGACAGCAGTTGACAGTTTTATACCAAATAAATTAATAAAAGAAGGTGGTGATCCCCCTTGATACACAAAACAAATCAGGACACTGTTGCAAAAACAACGACAAAGTCATGCAAAATTCAAACGAACAGAAAATTCCCAGGATTGGCGAGCCTACATAGAAGCTCGAAATTTAGCGAGGAATTCAATGCGAGATGCTTACAATACATTTCACAACGAAACTATCTCTCGATATTTGACTGAGAACCGAAAGAGATTTTGGTCATGTGTCAAATATACTAGAGGCAAAACACAAACAATGAACTCAATAAGCGATAGAAATGGCGATCCAGAAATTTGATAGCGCTACTAAAGCGGAGTCACTAAACACAGCTTTTCGAAATTCATTCCCCAAAGAAGAAGAAACCAATATTCCAGATTTCGAATTACGAACAGAGGCCAGAATGTGTAACGTAAAAGTAGATATGATCGGGGCAGTGAAACAACTGAAATTGCTTAACAAGAACAAGTCTTCTGGTCCAGACTGCATATTCTCTAATAACACATGAGACTCTCTCACGTTTATAATATAGAAATATGGCAGCGAGACTTCACTAACACCAATGATACAGTATACGGCATTGCCAGTCTAGTAATATATGTCTGTGGGTGGTTCACTTTGCTTCACTCTGATTGCGGTGTTGCCTCTCTATGGTAGTCTATCTCTCTGGATGTTACATACTGACAACACGGTCGATCACGTAGTCAAACACATTCTACCGCTAGATGGCTGTGGTTTGCTAAATCTGCTGTTTTCCCGTCTTGCTATCCTGAGCAAGCCTCTTCATCTCCACATAAGAACGGCAACCTACATCTGTCTGAATCTGCTTACTGTATCCATCTCGTGGACTTCCTCTGCGGTTTTTACCCCACACACTTCCCTCCAACGCTATATTCACAATTCCTTGATGTCTAAGAATGTGCCCTACCAATCTATCCCTTCTTTTAGTCAAGATATGCCAGAATTTTCTTTTCTCCCCAAATCTGTTCAGTACCTCCTCATTAGTTACGCGATCCACCCACCTAATCTTCAGCATTCTTCTGTAGCACCATATTTCAAAAGTCTCAATCCTCTTCCTGTCCTCACTGTTTATCGTCCATGTCTCACTCCCATACAAGGCAACACTCCATACAAATGCCTTCAGAAAGGACATCCTTAGGCTTAAATCAATATTCGATGTTAATAAATTTCTATTTCTAAAGAACGCTTTTCTACCCATTGCCATTCTGCATTTTATATCCTCTGTACTGCGACCATCATTTGTTATTTTACTGCCCAAGTAACAAAACTCATCTACCTCATTTATAGCTTCGTTTCCCAATTTAATTCCTTTAGCATCACCTGATTTTCTTCCACTGCACTCCATCACCCTAGTTTTGCTCTTGTTAATGTTCATCTTATATGCACCTTTCAGCACACTGTCCATTCCGTTAGATTGCTCTTCCAGGTCCTTTGCTGTATCTGACAGAATTACTACGTCGTCGGCAAAACGCAATGTTTTTAATTCTTCCCCCTGAACTTTAATTCCTTCTCCAAATTTCTCCTTGCTTTCCTTTATAGCTTGCTCAATGTACAAATTGAATAACAATGGAGAAAGACTACAACCCTGTCTTACTCCCTTTCCAACCACTGTATCCTTTTCATGCCCTTCAACTCTGACAACTGCTGTCTGGTTTTGGTAGAAGTTATCCACCAAAACATTACAACTTAATAACAAAAACAAAACATCAGAACGGTTGAACTTCCATTTCAAAAGAAAAGAGAGACATGGATTCGAGACCACTTGACAAACGACTGAAACTCGAACTCCCCTCACGCAAGGCGGTGAGGCAAATATGTAACATCACCAATAATGACCTTACATTATCCATTGTTCATAGCAATTGAATATAGTAATTTACAATTAACGAACACAACAGTAAAACATTTCATGTATACAAAAATAATCACAATATAAAATGAAAACTATACATACAATAATTTTAGATGGCACATGTATTTTTAAGACGAAATTTCCGACCTTTCTGTTGACAACAAAGTGCGATGTTAAATGTTAATTAATTTGTTAATGAGTACATCATACATGTTCCTAACATATACTGAACTATCAAATATTCTGGCCATTCACAAACTATACTCAAAATCTCTTTTCAGTCAATATATACCAAGAATTCAATATTGATAATTAAGGTAATAGTCGAAATAACACAATTAGCTGGTCAACACAACTTGTTTATGAGCCTAACATACATACAATGCTATTTATTTTCATTTATTTTTCACAAAAGTTTTTACAATTCGACTGTTTATGTCTTTAAATAACATACAATGACACAACTATTGTTTATAGAATTGTCTGGAAAGAAAATATATGAATCTCTTAATTAATGAAATCACTTGTTTTAATCACAGTATCACCGAGACACTGTCCTACACAGATTCCTAGGCTGGCTATTACGTTTTTACCTTCACACGCAACATTTATCACTACTGAACCACACGATTCCGGATCCGACGCAGACGGTATCGTTGGATGACATTATAGTATAATGTCAGCTACATATTATACTTTAGTAAGATATACTAGTGTCTAATTAATAAGATAAAACATATCTCTGTCACAGAGCCAAGTCCAACTTCTTTAACCACTGGACAGCTTCCTGACTGACTATATGGAGTTCGGTCATCCCTCCTGAGAATGATCGTAATGGGCAATTAGTAATTATGTGGGTCATCGTTTGTATGTCTGCTCCACAGTCACATGACTGGTCGTCTGTCTGTCTCCATTTGAATTTCCAATAGTTACAGCGACCAAAACCAGTTCGGAAGCGGTTGATCAAAGACCATTCTCTCCTGGGAAGGTTCATTCCTTGGAGTTGCTTAGAGGGATCGTCTATCCAGATGCTGTCTTTTCCATTAAACGAATCCCAAGTTCTCGCCCAGTTTGATTTAGGCGAGAAGCCACTCTCATGTAGTTGCACAGCTGTTTTAAGAGGTGGTTTACGTGATTTCAGCCGGCTTACCGGTGGTGGAAAGTCTTGCAGGATAGGAAGCTCAGGAGTGGACAAGATCTTATAGTACTCTCTCATTAAGGCTTCCTTCCGTCTTAGATCAGGAGGAACGATGTTGCATAATATTGGGAGCCATTGAAGTGGTGTAGCCATCAGAGTGCCACTGATCAATCTCATTGCTCTATTTAATTGTACATCAATGTCTCTCACATGAGCACTGTTGAGCCAGACAGGAGAACAGTATTCAGCTGCAGAGTAAACTAGGGATAAAGCTGTTGTACGCAAAACCTTAGCACTGGCTCCCCAAGATGATCCTGCTAAGTGCTGCAATATGTTATTCCTAGTTTTAACTTTGTCTGCTGTTTTATGAAGGTGGTACTTACAAGTAAGAGATCCATCCAAGATGACTCCCAGGTATTTTGGATGTTCATTATGTTCAAGTTGAACACCATCAAACGAGATATTAAGTTTATAGTCGGCCATCCTATTATTGAGATGGAAACAAGCTACTTCCGTTTTATTTGGGTTTGGCTTTAGTTTCCACATTGCAAAGTAATTTCTGAGTAGAGTTAGGTCAGATGTTAAAGTAGTTTCCGTCACATGGATGTCTCTGTGTTGTGACGCTATGGCAATATCATCGGCATAAATGAATTTTCTAGATTGCGTAGCCGGAATATCAGCGGTGTAAACATTAAAAAGAATGGGAGCAAGAACCGAACCCTGGGGGAGGCCATCGTGAAGCTGTCTAAACCCACTTTCCGTGTTGCCGAGATAGATCTTGATCAGACGGCCACTTAGCATTGAGTTCACAAGTCGCAATAAAATAGGACAAGGAATGAGATTGTAAAGCTTCACTAGGAGGCCCTTCTTCCAGACGGTATCATAAGCTGCCGAGAGATCTAGAAAAGCAACGGAAGTGGTACACTTCTTTTCAAAACCAGTCTCAATGAAAGATGTCAGTGCTAGGACCTGGTCACAGCAATTACGGCCTTGTTTGAAACCAGCTTGTTCAACAGGGATACTAGCAGTGAGAATGGGAACAATACGATTGTAGATGAGACTCTCGAGCAGTTTGTAACATACACTGAGAAGTGCAATTGGGCGATAGCTATCTGCACGTTCAGCTGGTTTACCAGGCTTCAAAGCAGCTATTACTTTAGATCTCTTAAAAGCTTTTGGTAGAGAGCTGTCTTTAAGAATGTTATTGAATAAATTTAGAAGCCACAATCGGGTATTGAGTCCAGCATGTTTAATAAATCCTGGGAAAATATCATCTATACCGGCAGCTTTCCCAGTCTTCACATCAGAGATAGCCACATGCAGTTCGTCTAAGCAAAAATGTTTTGATACTTCTAGGGGAGCCTGCTGGCATTTCTTAACTTCATTTAGTTTATAGGATATTAATCTGTCAGACTGTTGCCGTTTTGACTTGGATAGTGCTACGATTCATTTGGCTATGTCGGAAGGATCAGGGTGTGTGGGAGGCAGTTTTTTCTCGGATACGCTGGTAGACAATTTCCTCAGAAGTGACCAAGCCTTTCTGCTGCTGTGAGTGAAATCTAAACTCTGAACTTTTTTCACCCATTTCTCTCTTCTGGCATTATCAAGGGAGTTCAGTAGGATGTCGGCAGTGTTTGAATCTTCAGTGCTGATAAATTCGTTATACAGGTCTTCACTCTCTTGGCTCCATCCCATAATATATGTCTTCCTATAACCTCGAGGTATACAGGCTTTAGCTGTAGCTTTAAGGAGTCCAGCGAATCTGTCATAATTTTCTATTGTAGGAGGAATGAATCTAATGTTGTTCTCTAATTTGGAAGTAAATGCCTCCCAGTCTGCTTTATTAAAATTCCACCTGGGTCTCGGAAAAGATCTTATTAGGGGAATCTTAATCCCAACTGATATCAGCACTGGCCTGTGCTGCGACCGTGGGAATGTGCCAAGTACCTTTCTCGTAACTGATAGAGATCTTAATGTCTGATCACAGGAACAAAAACACAGATCAGGTGAATATCCACGCTTCCAGCGGGCTGAGAAAAATGTGCTGGAGTCTTTTGCGTCAAAAACCAAGGAAAGGTTATTATTTTCAGCCCATTCAGCTAAGGCTATTCCATTTTCATTATCAGACGAGTACCCCCAATGGCTACTGTGGCTGTTGAAATCGCCGACGTATAGGGAAGGGTGTTCGAAAACTGGGAGAACCGTATCTTGCCACTGGATGTTGGGAGGCTTGTAGACATTAACTATGGTAGTTCCAGACACTTTCACTGCCAAAACAAATGTGTCATCGTCATAGCTTTCATGAATTATAGATACATCATCCAAGTCCTGTCTAGCATATGTAGCCACGCCATATGTTCTATCTACCTATCTCTCCCACAAGTCTGTAGCCATGGATATTGCCTCTTGAACAACTTTTAAGATCTTCTGCATGGGTTTCTTGTAGAGCAAGGACGTCAATATTGTTACTCAGAAGATTTTTACTGAGGAAGTCACATTTTGACCTACTTATCCCCTCAATATTCAAATGGCACGCGTTTAGGATTGGACCTATTGCTCTGTTCAAATCGTTTTGTTGACAATTTTTTTGGCCCTGACAAGAGCCATTCTGGTTTGTCTTGGTAGCTGACATAGCTGGGAGATCACCGTAGTGACAGGACCAGCTACCAAAGATTTTTGTCCGTTTAGAACCACCCAGGGGGCACGTGGAGCTTTGAGGATTGCTTCCGGACGCGAACAACATTGAGATGAAAGGACCAGGCAGACGGTATCGTACGATAACATTGAGATGAGGGGGTCAGCAGTATCGTTACACTGTCAATCTCATTTCTTAGTCGTCTGTACTCCGTTTTGCCTGTTTCATTTACTGCATTTTTATATTTTCTCCTTTCATCGATTAAATTTAGTATCTCCTGTGATGTCCAAGGATTTTTTGTAGGTCTTCCTACCTATTTTGTCCTCTGCTACCTTCACTATTTCATCTCTCAATTTTACCCATTCCTCCTCTACTGTTTTATTTTCTCCTGTTTCTGTCAATTGTTGCCTAAAGCTCCCTCTGAAATTCTTAAGAACCTCAGGTTCCTTCAATTTATCCAGGTGCCATCTCCTTATTTTCCTACCTTTTTGTAGTTTCTTCAGTTTCAGCCTACAGTTCATAACCAACAAGTTATGGTCAGAGTCTATATCTGTCCCTGGGTATGTTTTACAGTTTAAAACCTAGTTCCGAAATCTATGTCTTACCATTATAAAATCTATCTGGTATCTCCCGGTGTCTCCTGGTCTCTTCCACGTATACAACCTTCTTTTGTGAGTCTTGAACCAGGTGTCTGTTATAACTAAATTATGTTCTGTGCAAAATTCTACCAGGCGGCTTCCTCTTTCATTCCTTTTGCCCAGACCATATTCACCTACTATCTTCCCTTCCCTTCCTTGTCCTACTACCGAATTCCAGTCTCCAATAACAATTAAGTTTTCCTCTCCCTTAATTGTCTGAATAATTCCCTTTAGCTCCTCATATATTTCTTCGATTTCCTCATCATCGGCAGAGCTAGTCGGCATATAAACCTTTACTACTGTTGTCGGTGTTGGCTTCGTATCTATCTTGACAATGATAATGCGATCACTGTGCTGGTCATAGTAGTTTACCCGCATTCCTATTTTCTTATTCATTATCAATCCTACTCCTGTGATACCCCCAATTGATTTTGTATTTATAATCCTGTGCTCACCTCACCAGAAATCCTGTTCATCCTGCCACCGAATTTCACTAATCCCCACTATATCTAACTTCAACCTATCCATTTCCCTTTTTAAATTTTCTAATTTTCCTACTCCATTAAGGGATCTAACATTCCACGCTCCGACCCGTAGAATGCCAGTATTGTTTTTTCTGATGATCACATCCTCCTGAGTAGTCCCCGCCCGGAGATCCGAATGGGGGACTATTTTTACCTCCGGAATATTTTACTCGAGAGGATGCCATCATCATACGTTCATACAGTAGAGCTGCATGTCCTCGGGAAAGGTAACGGCTGTAGTTTCCCCTTGCTTTCAGCCGTTCGCAGTAGCTGTGTGGCAAAGCCACATTAGCTGATGTTACAAGGCCAGCTCAGTCAATCATCCAAACTGTTGCCCCTGTAACTACTGAAAAGGCTGTTGCCCCTCTTCAGGAACCACACGTTTGTCTGGCCTCTCCACAGATACCCCTCCCCTGTGGTTGCACCTACGGTACGGCTATCTGTATCGTTGAGGCACACAAGCCACCCCACCTCGGCAATGTCTGTGGTTCATGGGAGTGGCCAGACTGCATACCCATTAGATTTCTATTTGATTATGCTCAAGCGATAGCTCGTTAAGAGTCGTATACAACCGCTCGCTCAACGAAGGGTCTGTACCAAAAACTGGAAATTTGCACAGGTCACATCAGTGTTCAACAAAGGCAGTAGGAGTAACCCACTAAACTACAGGCCTATTTCATCGACGTCAATTTGCAGCAGCGTTTTGGAACATATCCTGCATTCAAATGTTATGAATTATCTCTAAGAGAATGATCTATTGATCCAAGGTCAACATGGATTTAGAACACATCGTTCATGTGAAACACAACTAGTTCTTTACTCACACGAAGTGATGAGTGCTATTGATAAGGGTGCTCAAATTGATTCCGTATTTCTAGATTTCCAAAAGGCTTTTAGCACCGTACCTCACAAATCGCTTTTAATCAAATTGCGTGGTTACAGAATATCACCCCAGATTTGTGAGAGGATAGGGGATTTCCTGTCAGAGAGGACACAGTTTGTAGTAATCGACTAAAACAGAGGTGATATCGGGCGTTCCACAGGGTAGCGTTATTGGTCCTCTGCTGTTCCTTATTTTCATAAATGACTTGGGAGAAAATCTGAGCAGCTCTCTTAAGTTGTTTGCATATGAGGCCGTCTTTTATCGTCTAGTTAAGTCATCTGAAGATCAAAACCAACTAAAGAACGTGCTAAATACGATATTAGTATGGTGTAAAAATTGGCAGTTGACTATAAATAATGAGAAGTGTGAAGTCATCCACATGAGTACGAAAAGAAATGTGTTAAGCTTTTTTTACAAGGTTAATCAATCAAATGTGAAGGCCACAAACGCCACTTAACACCTAGGAATTATTATTACAGCAGACTTAAACTAGAAAAAACACGTAGATAATGTCGTAGGAAAGACGAACCAGAGACTGCGTTTTATTGGCAGAACACTTACAAGATGCAACAGAACTACTAAAGAGATTGCATATACCATAATTGTCCATCCTCATTTGGAGTATTGCTGCCCAGTGTGGGATCCTTATCCAGTGGATTTGACGGAAACCATCGAAAGAGTTCAAAGAAGGGCAGCCCGTTTTGTATTGTCACGTTGCAGGGGAGACAGCGTCACGTAAACGATCTGGGATGGGAATCATTACAACGGCGTTTATCACTACGGCGTGTGACAGTACCACCCAACGAGTAGCACTGAATCATTGTATTTGGATAGATTAAATGCACCGCAAACACTGACCTTGTCAATGCACAAAATTGTTACACTCTTTTCTTTTATTAATTTTGGTAGCATTATATCCATGTAGACTGGTGATATTTATGGGAATGTATTATCTGTAATTTGGAAAAATCGTGTTAAACAGCCGTGAAGCTCGGGCTCATAGTGGGCTGGGCAGCAGAGAGCAGGTGTTTGTGTAAGGCGGAAACGGCCGGCCAGGGGGGTGAGCTTAGCGCTCGCCTGGAAAGGCCGTGACGTCAGAGGAAGTCCACCGTGCAGCGAGCGAGGCGACAGTGTATTTGTACATGATACAGTTAAATAAAAAATAAAAAAAAGCACAATTAAGACAGAGATGTGCGACACAGTTTACGAACGGGTTTCATATGACACATCTAGTAACGCACAGATGTCCCTCCTATCAAGTACATATAAAAAGTTTTAGTAGAATGAAAATAAGACAACTTAGTGTTTAGTTAAAAATTCATAACTTGTAAACCATTTACGATACAGAGGTGAGCGAGGGCTCACATAAAAGGTCTCAACATGGTGCATCACAGTCGACGTAAGATAATATTGATCACAGAAAACCTAATTTATTAATACCATTGTATAAATTTGTTAATAACATTAGGCACAAGACAGATACACGACCAGCATGGCAGTGTTTGTTCACAGGTTCCGTATTAGAAAATAACTATACCATAAAATCACGTTGATCAAATCTACTTACGCATGTTTTATTTCTTCAAATAATTAATTTGTATTTAATCGCTCCATAGGAGAAATGAAATGTAATGGAATGAAATATTAATTACGAAAATCAATTCCATGTTTATTTGTGTTTAGTGTAAGTGTTTAAAGATGTATTTGTATTAAATGTACGGTATACTTGGTAAAAGCATTGTGCGTTGGAGAAGGTTGGCAATGGGGAAGTTCGTGACGTGTGCGTTTCTCTGGTGGACAGGTATAAAGGCTGGGCGGTAAGCCCACGTTGGGTAGTCTGTGTTTGGCTAGCGTTTGCGATGGCGAAGCTACGCCTGTCTGTGCCGCGACCTTCGGAAGAGTGAGACTATAAAAGTTTTCAGAGTGTTAAAGTGCGGTCGAACTTAGAAAGATTTATCTAGTGTGGCGAGTGCTGTTAAACTTGCAAGATTTCTTCTCGAATTGCCGTGTGCTACGTAAAATTTTAAGATTGCAGCGAGTGAAATTTCGGCAATGTGACTTCGATACACTTCCGTTGTAAAAGTGCATCTTATCAGGAAGTGTTAAACGAGTTATCATAAACATTCAGCCGCGGTGGAGTAGCCGAGCGGTCTAAAGCGTCAGGCTGCGAAGCGCGCGGTTGCTCGCCGTGGAGGTTCCAGTCCTCCCTGGGGCATGGGTGTGTGTGTTGTTCTTAGGTTAGCTTACCTAGGTTTAAGTAGTTTGTAAGCTACGGACTGATGACCACGCAGTTTGGTCCGATAGATTTACAACATTCATTCATTCGTTATCTGTTGTTGAACATTATTTTGTTTCAGATAAACTGTGAATGTAAAGACAAAGTATTCGCGGCCAGGCACAGACTAATGGAATGTTTTATTAGTTTAGTTTTTTTTACAATTATTAGTAATTGAAATATTTTCGACAAAGTAAATTTTCTCTGGGGGCTCACGCGCTATATTAGCTTTTACCGGTGACAGTGTTTTTGATCCGATAAATAAACAGATTACTTAATAATTTTAAACAAAGTGTTGTGACAGTTATTTGTATGAAATGCACCTTTCTCAATTTTACTTGTGTTTTAAATTAATCATATGCTGGTGAGGACTGTGGACGAGTTTTTATCATCCCCTAGACAGAGCTGAATTTTGTACAGTGAATTTGTTAGTGTAAAACTAAGATTCTCCACAGACAACCCTAAAAAATAACCTCGCAGATGTGGTCTACTTACGAAACTCCAATCGCCAACATTCTCCTCCGAATGCGAGAATGTATTGTTGACTGCCACCTACATAGATAGAAATGATCATCAGAATAAAATACGAGAAATCAGAGCTCGGTCGGAGAGATTCAGATGTTCCTTCTCTATTCGAGAATGGAATGGTATATGAATAGCATAGACGTGGTTCGATGAACCCTCTGCCAGGCACTTCAATGTGATTTGCAGAGTATCACATGTAGATGTAGATAAAACTTTATTTTACTCGGAAGTGCAAATTTACAATAGGTGGGATATAAAAATCCTTGTCCACTAGAACGTGTAGTGCCAGTACAACGACATGATGCAGTGTTTAAGAGTGATGTGATAGGGTGGATGCGAGAAATCATTGTTTCTGTCTACCCTTACTGCTTCGTGGACAGGCACATGTTTTGAAGTATGAAAATTATCAACGGTTACATTTGTGAAACATATCGAGAAGCATTTGAAAGATATAGTCTATTAGAAAATAACAATCACTGTGAATTGATATGAACGAAGCCGTACAAATGGGAACAGCAAAACAGATTTGTGATTTGTTTGTGATTATAGTAACTGTATGTAATCCATCGCATCCTAACGACTATGTTTGAAATATAGAGAGAACGTATGAGCGACGATATCCTTATTGGTGTTAACGAAGAGATTTTCATCAACAATGATACCGCTGGAGGATAAATGTTTAGGGTTTCCAATCAAACACTAATACAACTGAAAGTTTAGGCACCTAAACGAAGTGAATTAGATGCAATGAATAATGAATCATACCAACTATAATTTAGACGATATACGAAGCTCGATCTAAGACAACCAACCTGTATTAAATCAAAACCGATAACACGTTTATGAAAAAAACAACAAGGTGGCATTATATTTTTGGCTGCCCCTAGTGGTAGCGAAAGGACATTTTTATTAATTTAATTCTGACTGCAATTCGTACTAACCAAGTAATTGAAATAGCCCCGACATCATGGGGAATAGTTGCTACACTTATGAATGGTGGATGAAGAGCATATTCTGCATTAAAATTACTGCTAAATGTTGCTAACTATAAATTAACGGCATTTGAACTTACAACATTATCACTACGAAAACAAATACTAAAAAAGTGCAAATGTGTCATTTGGGATGAAAGCACAATGGCTCACAAAACGTCGTTGGAAGCGATAAATAGAAACTCCAAGATCTACAAAAAACACTAGATTTATTGGAGTTGTGCTGCCAAAATTGGCAGGTATTGCTGCATCCAATGAAGTTGCCAATGTTCATCGGCCAAACTCGTTCGATGTAAGATCAACATGAAGACGGATGGAAGACAAGGAAAATCGACGGAGCAAACGGCATACGGCTGAAATGGATTGGAATGGGCGAGTCTGTTCTGTGGTCTGCGAGGTCACCTGACCTAACTTCCCTTGATTATTTCCTATGAGGATGTTTAAAGTCACTTTTGTATGCAGCCTCTGTGGATACGGAGATGGAATTAGTTGCCAGAACTGTAGTTGCTTGTGGTGTGATTCGAAACACACTAGGAATAACAACTTCCAAATGGAAATGTAGCCAAGATAGCTTTTTACATTCCTTTATTTTCTGATAATCGGTTTCGCTGAACTAAGTCATCATATTCAGATTAGCATTTTTTACAAATGTTGGTCACTCGCTTGTGCATATATCAAGTATCGTTAAAATGTTCGTGGGCAAACATCGCACGAAGTGAATTAAAATTTCCACGTTACAGCACCGGCTGACTTAGTTCACCGAAGCTGGTTGTCATAAAATAAAGGGCAGCAAAAAAGGAATGTTGAATACGTTTTCTTTTGGGAGAGATCGCCTCCTTCCTGCAGTGACAAGTCATGGTGAGACCAGGAATACTTGACAGGGTGCGTCAATTGATGTTACACTTGTATTGAGAATGATGGCCGTCTGTGGAAGCATATTGTGAGACATAAATGAAAATGGTAAGTTCATTGTGCCAATGATGGTATTTGAAATTAACTGCAACTAAATAAATAAAAAATGTCGACGATGAACAGCAATCAGTCACAAATATTTCTTCTGTCGCAAATCTGGATTTCGGTCACTGTGTGACCATTATCAAACTTTAAACGTAGTTTAAAATATACAGAATTTTTCCTCTTCATGTTAAAGAATTTAGAGTATTTTAAATTACTTTTTAAGCCTTGGTAATAGTCAGACAATGAACGAAAACTAGATTAGCGATAGTAAAGAAATATTTGCGACTGATCGCTGTTCGTAATCCACATACCTTATCACAATAGTCGATGAACACGGCGATTCAACGTAGAATCAAAATTGGCGGAAGAACGTGCACAGTAACGTAATTGTGTTCCTATCATCTCCTTAAGCTGACTTCATCGATCCCCGGTTCTCTACATCAAATTATACAGTATAGCAGTGTCTCTGTCCTGTTAAATTTTCGAACGGTCTAACGGAAACACTCTGTATAAGATATATTAATGCGTGAGAAGCAGATCTTGTGTAGATTACAGTCTAACATATACAGTCACGGCACTTACTGCTGTGAAATTTGTTAGCAACTTACATTTCTAACGACACTAACTCTCCTAGCGGTAGGCAAGGCGCCTTGAGAGTTGTGTGCGTTTAAAATTATTGTTCTACGTAAGTAACGAAATATTTACAACAATATTTGCGTTCCAAACATTAGCAAAATATCAAGACACATGAATAATCGTTAAATAAATGGAAAATCAGCCGTATTTATTTGATTCAGTAATATAAGCGACAACTTATTCACGAGGAAATACTTAGGAATAAGTGTATATTTGCAGCTGACTCCGCTGAAAGTAAAAGGATATACCGTTTCTTACCTTGCCAGGGATTTAGGAAACCTAAGGAAGACAAACGAAGAGTTATTTTGTAGGTATTGCCTGTTTTAGGGCACTTACATACGTCCCCTACCGTGAAAAGAAGATTAAAAGTAATACAAACGATACTATTTACACCCATCGGATATCGTATTCAGAAGTGTAGCTTGCCGGCCGCATGGAGCGCTACAAAAATCAGTGTGAATGTTGTCACTGTGCATGTTAGACTATGGTGTAGATGAGTCCCTTTAAATTCAAACAGTCTCTTTAACGAGGTGAGTCCTGCTTTGAGTGGCTGTCCTTCAGCTGACGTCGCGGCGCGGTCGTGCCTCTAGAGGCGGCGGCGGCCCAGTGACCAACTTATCGACCTGCGCCGTGGTCAGCGAGAATCCTTTCACCGGCGCGCCAAATACCTCGCGGCAGAAACAGTGGCGGCCGTCACGTGGCGCCGCCGGTGGCGGAGCCGCGAAGCTCTGGCGGCTCAGCTCGCAGCGTTAAGTGGCAATCGAACACTGACAGCGCGGGCGGCTGGGAGGGGAGGGGGGGGGGGGAGGTGCCGCAACAGGCGGCCAGCAACACGAGCCTTCTTCGCGCTGATTGCTGGCGCCAGCTAGCCTGTGTACTGGCGCCTGCCTCTGCGCTGCTTCCTGCGCTCTGTTCAGACCCAGCGTTGTGACACACGTTTCTACAAGTCAGTTACATTACAGAAGCTGGAAACAATCAATGTCAATAATTACTATCCCACCTGTCCACTGTCAAAACAATCACCTTTCTGCAGAGGGAGGGTTCGATTTCTTAGTGATATGTACAAATAACTGTGCAAAAGAGGGTAATGTGGAGATGTCAGACAAAGATACGGTTGCTGAAGAGGGGCAGGGGCCGTTTCAGTAGTTACAGGGACAACAATAGGACTAAAAATTGATTTGACCCTGCAACATAAACGACATAGTATTGAGAGAAATTCTAACATATCGTTTACCTTACAGTCCCAGTTATTCATGTTTTTAAATATCAGACTGGATGAGATCTCCCTGGATTCTTGTCCAGGTTATAGGTCCTAATACATAAAGTTGAAGATGATCCTGGGAGACCTATGTCAGCAATTTACTTATTTGACCCTGCAACATAAACAACATAGTATTGAGAGAAATTCTAACTTACAGTCCCAGTTATTTATGTCACACTGGTTGAAACTTCAAGATGATCCTGGGAGACCCATATGAGCAATTTATTTAAAAAATGCAACTTGATAAGAAACAATAATCAATATGCACTATCTTGCGAAAAATACACAGGAGGAGTGGTTGGAACTGAATGAAACTCTATATGTTGATCTTCATGTGATTTGATTGAACGCATTACATTGTGGGATGAAAGAGGCAAGGCCGTTGCCAGTTATAGGTAGAAAGTTGGCACCACGTCAGTAAGGAGATTCCCCGCCTCTGGCCACAATGCATACCCTTATGTGGTTTGGAATAGTGGCAAACACCCTTTGTATCCTCTCCTAAGGGAAATTTTTCTACAGTTGTTAAAGCGGTCCTTCCAGATTCCACAGGTTGGTACAGAGACGTCTCTACTACTGATACCACACATGCTCAATGATGAAGAGGTCCACTGATACTGCTATGAGAAAAGCTCAACTTGCTGTATGTAGGCAGTCGATAGACACTTTCTGCATGTGTGGAGTGGGGGATTAACTGGTTCGAAACTGTACCAGGGTTCTGTGCCATCAGGAGTAGGACGAGTCTGCAACATAGTTCTGTCAGTGTCTGCTGAGGCATCTCTTGAGGTGACCTGGATGTGTATCCTATGGCTTATTGCCACATGATGTCAGGATTACAACTATGTCTCTCTCCACACTATTGGCAGGCTGTCCCTTCTGACCTTGATGCCACCGAACGCGACGCTCATCAGAATTTGTCACTGATCACATTGAAGCGCCACCACTCCAAAAACTGGTGTTTTTATCCTGGTATCAAAAGCAAGTGACGAATGAAGTAGTACAACCCTAGTCCGGTAGATGTGAGTTGAGACATTGTGCGGGAATTCGTAGGATGTTGTAGAGTCTCCAGAACATGTTTGCAGACTATGGATGCTGCGAACATATTTCCTGCATTGATTGACAAGGCATATGATGGCCTTCCGTCGTGGTGGTGTTTCTTGTTCGAGTCTAACCTTCAACGTCGTGACCTTGTGCCCTCATGTATAGATGATCATAAAGTATTTTGTAGAAGATGACTTTAAGGAGTAATGGGAGTAGCGCACAACTGGTCACTTTTTATTTTAATAAGAGACAGTAAAGTGTAATTCTCTGCAGTGTTGAAAATGGCTATGATGTGCACTCACAATGGGGCGGTTAAGGCGGAGGATGCCCCAGGGGTCTGTTCTGGAGCCGTTGTTCTTTCTTATATATATATATATATATATATATATATATATATATATATAATGCCACGTAGCGGTAATTCTAAAATGATTCTGTTTGCTGATGACACCCGACTGGTAGCGAAGGCTGTCGTTTACAATATTGACACAGTATCTAATAATGCAATTAAAGGAATACGTTCATAGCTTGTAGAAAATAAATCTAAATAAATAAAAGGAAGTTGAGTTAGTTACACTATAACTAAAGAACAGCTGGACGGATTTTAATGATCCCACATTTATTGGATTCGTACCCGCTCGGTTATACGTGCGATCTAACACACCGCTTTCCGAGATGGGGAGGCGTACTGACCACGTTTCGAATCCGCACGGCGAATTAACGAGGGGGTCCGAGTGCCGGCCAGCCTGGATGTGGCTTGTAGGCTGTTTCCCACATTCCCTAGGACAGCGGTTCCCTACCTTTTCTTCTCTACGCCCACCCATTGAATAAAAACATCTGCGAGGCCCAGTTACTAAATGAAAAGTAAAAGTCAACACAAAAAATATTCACTTAATTGTAAAAGAATACGAAAACTCAAAATCGAGTAGGCAATGTTAAAAAAGCTCAGTGGGATATTTGACACTGTCACTTACAAGACAGTCAATATTTGTGCTAAAACTGGTTTCTTTAGCCTCAAATCACTCTACATTCAGTCTATTCCTATTTTTGCTGAAAGAGTTAAATTGAAAAGGCTCGTTTACATAAATGGAATGTCGAAAAGGCCTTTGAGGTGTTTCAGAGCAATTTTGGCAATTGCTGGTTAGTCTTGCCGAACCCAATAGCGTTTTTTTCAAAAACCATTTAAGGCCTGGTCACATGATAGTTCAGTTAACAAGTCTTCTTCACCTGATGAATTTTTTTTAAATTAATCCACTTCAAAGGAATTTTTAATCCAATGGATTTAACCCTTTGGCGGATCACTAGAGCTTATTCAAATCAAATGTTCAAATGTTTGTGAAGCTTAAGGGACTTAACTGCGGGGTCATCAGTCCCTAAACTTGCAAACTACTTATTAACTACCTCACACTAAAGACAGCACAAACATCCATTCCCGAGGGGGGGATTCGAAACCCCGACGGGGAACGAGAACTTATTAAATTTTTGACAAACCCTGAGGTTGCAAAGGGAGGGTACGATACGGAAGTTTGACTGATAAGTGGTGCAGGAGACAGATAATAAGTGGAATAACCTAACCGCGTATCCAAGGTTTCTTTGGTCACACTGTGTAATTGGGAACTTGGACGTTTTCCAGCACAACATTCATCCATAATGAAAATCTTTAGTTCGTCACAGAGTTCAAACAATCTTAACAATATGATTCTTGAGTTTCTCCCCACGTATTTGATAATCAAAATATCCACGGGTGTACTGCCGGTCTACAGTGTCCAAGGGGCGTAATCTTTCGGCGATCATACATGTCGCCATCATCAGGTGAACTGACGGACTGAGCTCCTGGAAACGCGCCGGCACGGAGATTCGCACGCTACGGCGGCTCGGCGGCGCAGTGGCACCGATTGCGACGGCGTCTGAAAGGACGTCGATGTGAGGGCTCTGTCCGCCATGGTCGTCACTACGTTACGTTTGCTAGGTTTACTCTTAATTAACCCAATCGCTGGTTCCCAAGCTTTGCTAAGATTATAGCCACAGTCACGGTTTATGAGGTCGTCACTACTGCGAATTTCAATGGCCTCTCTAACGACGCAGTCCCAGTATCTCGACGTATGTGCCAGAATCCTAAGTGCGTTCATACTCCATCGCGTGATTCTCCGACAAACAATGTTCAGCGACCGCCGACTTGCTCGGATACATCAGTCGTGTGTGCCTCTGGTGTTCAAGGCATCCATCCTCGACGGTACGCATCGTCTGTCCAATATATGACATGCCACACTGACACGGAATTTGGTACACGCTGGCCTTCTCAAACCGAGATCATGTTTGACGCTGCCGACCAGTGCACGAATTTTATTCGGCGGACAGAAGACAGTTCCAACCTGGTGTTTCTTCAAAATGCGGGCGACCTTTCCCGAGAGTGCGCCGGTATATGGAATAAACGCATTGTCTACCTCCTCCCACGTGTTTTCATCCGTTTACACAGGTTGTGCTGTAGTGGTTGGGTACTCAGAGTGGCAGATCAGCGGGCTTTGCTGGTCATCAGTCCGTAGCTTACAAACTACTTAAACTAAGGTAAACTAACATAAGGAAAACACACACCCCCATGCCCCAGGGAGGACTTTTTTTATTTTTTATTTATTTATTGGTTTTTCTGTTCCATAGGACCCAATTGAGGAGTGAGACTCCATGGTCATGGAACAAGTCAATACATTGTTACACAAGAATGTTAATAGAAAATTTTTAAGTAGTCCTTTGCACACAACAATCTTAAGACAAAGTGAAAAGAATCAATAAAGAAAAAATGAATTAGCTTAATTGTTTAACTTTTCTAGGAGTTCCTCGACAGAATAAAAGGAGTGAGCCATGAGGTAACTCTTCAATTTAGATTTGAAAGCGTGTGGATTAGTGCTAAGATTCTTAAGTTCTTGTGGCAGCTGATTGAAAATGGATGCCGCAGAATATTGTACCCCATTCTGCACAAGTGTTAAGGTGGTGTGATGCAAATGCAGATTCGACTTCTGTCTAGTATTCACCTGCACGGCCACTACGGTCGGGGGTTCGAATCCCCCCTCGGGCATGGATATTTGTGCCGCCCTTAGTTGTAGCTAGTTCATAAGTAGTTTGTAAGTTTAGGGACTGATGACCCCGTAGTTAAGTCCCATAGACTCTACAAACATTTGACATTTAGTATTCACCGAGTGAAAGCCACTAACTCGTGGGAATAAGCTGATATTATTAACAACAAACGACATTAAAGAAAAAAAACGTATTGTGACGCCAGAGTCAAAATTCCCAGACTACTGAAAAGGGGTCGACATGACGTTCGCGAACTTACACCACATATTGCTCGAACCGCCCGTTTTTGAGCCAGAAATATCCTTTTTGCATCAGGCGAGTTACCCCAAAAAACAATGCCGTACGTCATAAGTGAGTGACAGTAAGCGTAATAGACTACTTTTCGTGTTGAAAAATCACTTATCTCAGATATTGTTCTAATGGTAAATATAGCAGAATTTAGTTTTGGAACAAGATTCTGAACATGGGCTTTCCATGACAGCTTACTGTCTATATGAACACCTAGAAATTTGAACTGTTCAGTCTCACTTATCACATGCCCATTATGTGTAATCAGAATGTCAGCTTTCGTCAAATTATGTGTTAGAAATTGTAAAAACTGAGTTTTACTGTGATTTAACATCAACTTGTTTTCTACAAGCCATGAACTTATCTCTTGAACTGCATTATTTGTTATTGTGTCAATATTACGAGCAACATCCTTCACTACCAAGCTGGTATCATCAGCAAACAAAAATTTTTTACAGTCACCTGTTATACTCGAAGGCATATCATTTATGTAAATAAGAAACAGCAATGGTCCCAAAATAGACCCCTGGGGCACCCCATACTTAATTGTGCCCCATTGGGATTGCACGTCATAGCTCGAACCTCCGACGGCGGGTCACTCCCTCCCGGCGTACTTTCGTTGACTTCTTATTTTATCTCGTATATATTTCCAAATGAATTATACAACTTAATTCATTTTGTTTTGTTAATAAAATTCTTATTAGGTTTAATTGAAAGTTACCACGATAGTTTAACTGGCGGACGAAGTTCGCCGGGCCAGTTAGTTGATGTTAAATCATAGGAAGACTCAGTTCTTACATTTCTAACTGACAATTCAACAAAAACTGACATTTTGATTACACAGACTATGAGTCTGATAAGTGAGTCTGAACAGTTCAAAATTCTAGGCGTTCAGATATATAGTAAGATGTTGTGAAAAGCTCATTTTGAGGACCTTGTTGAAAAACTATGCTGAGTTTCCGTTAAATCAGTATCTGAAATAAGTAAAAAATAAAAAGTAGTTTACTTCTCTTATTTTCATTCGTTTTCGACGTATGGTGATATATTTTGGGGTAACTCCTTTGTTTCAAAACGGGTATAACTTCGCATAAATGGGGGATTCTAACAATATGTGGTATAAGCTCGTGAACCTCTTCTCGACCGCTGGTAATTCTGACATTGGCCCTTCAATACGTATTTGCTTTAATTTCGTTTGTTGTTAACAATATCTGTTTTTCCCAACAATTAGCATCTTTCAGTCGGTTAAATCTAGACAGATATCAAATATGCATTTGAATCACTCCTCCTTGACTGCTTTACAGAACGGTGTGCAGTATTCTGTCGCATCCGTTATGGATAAGCAGCCACAAGAATTCAACTTGCGTAGTAATAATCCACGCACTTTCAAATCTTCAAAGAGTTACCTCATGGGTGATTTTTTCTATTCTGTTGAGGCATTCCTGGAAACAATAAAAAATTAAACAAAGTATGTTATGTTGTTGATTATTTTTAGTTATGCTGAGGTCTATCGTGTCATAGGATTCTTACATGTTTCCTTTTACGGTATAGCTAGACCAGTTGAGGTAGAAAGTAGTATATTATTAAGTTTCTTATTTCAAAGAGTGAGCACAGAGACCTTCTTCGAGCACAGGAATGGTAGGTTTAGGCTCACACCCACAAATCCTGCTAAAGTTGGCCTGACTTAAAGGCACCACGGCACCCGAGATGCAGGATGTCCAGTCTTCGCAGAAGATAGCACTCGCTCTGAACATTAAAAAATCCTTCTTTCCTTTCTTGGCCTTCGACTCTTGTTGTCTGGTTTCTGTGAAGGTTGTAAATAAAATAATTCTCTGTTGTTTATACCTGGTACTTTTAACAATTTGTAGCCCAGTAAAAACTGACAGAAGGAGTGTACCACAAAATAACAGGTCCATATCATTGGCGTCGGTTTGCACCAGGATTTTGGCACATATACTTTTATGAAAATTATGATCTACCTAAAGAAAACGACCTACTGACTCGTAGTGAACACGTATTCAGAAAGTATATTTCTTGCGTAACGGAGCTATCTCTTTACTCATGATGAGTGCTATGAACAAGGGATCGCGATTCCATATTACTAGATTTCCGGAAGGCTTTTGACTCTGTACCTCACAAGCACTTTTATGATATTTCGTGCTTATAAAATATCATTCCAGTTGTGCGGTTCGATTCGTGATTTCCTGTCGAAAAGGTCACAGTACGTAGTAAGTGACGGAAAGTCATCAAACGAAACATAATTAACTAGCTGTAAACCCAACGTTGTGCGGGTGTTTATTTATCCTACACTCTTATCGTCTACATCCCCTTCCCCCCTCTTCTGTAGTCACCTCTTCCTCTCCCATCTCTCTGTTCCTTTCCACCTTTCCCTCTCTCGGCAAAGTTTTCTGCAAGGTATCCTCTGTCATATTGTCACGTTGCAATGTAAGTAGGCTTGACTTCGAAGGCAACTAAACACAGCACTTATACTGAAAGCACGTTTATTACGAACTCAACATACACTGACTGCCTCTCAGGCAGAGTGCTCTGCTATTTATACACAGACAGAATTAACCAGAAATTAGAAGAACAGTTAACATAAGAAACAAGTAGAATTTACAAGTGAACATAAGAAAGATGTAGAACCTTCTGGAATTGCAAATTACAAAGAAATACATTTTTGCCGGTGGGCGGGATTGAACCGGCGACGTTCTGCTCCGCAGTCCGTGACGCTATCCCCTGCGCCACGCCGGCAATTGGTGTTCGTGGTCTCTCGCGGCATTGCTTCCTCTCCTGGAGAAACAGCGACCCGCTGTTATGATCCCTGTGGAGCCAGCTGCAATGTCCTGGATCTTGATCGTGTCATGGGTCCTCTGTATGACAGTTCAAGAGAATCCTTCCCTTCTCCGCGATTATCGACGACAGACGTTCCTGTCGTGGCTTCATCAGGAACATTACCGTCCTTAAAGTCCTTGAACAAGAAGCCATTGTCGTCTACCTGCTCTTCAGGATCGTAGTAAGGCTTCATGCACAGGACGTGAACAATGTCTCTTCGTTTTTGACGTTTCGACGACGGCTCATAATCCTCAACTTCGTATGTGACGTCTGACGGGCGGCGTATGACACGATACGGACCAAAGTATCGCTTCAATAACTTTTCTGACAGTCCAACCTGGGCTGTACACAACAGGTCGGTGCTTGTCGTTATACCGCTGACGGTCCTTCTCCTGGGCGTCAAGTGTCCGTATGCGTGCCAGCTGTCTTGCTTCTTCGACCTTGGTGATGAGCTGTTTAACATAGTCATCCTGAGTGTCGTCTGGTTGGACCGGGAACAGTGTATCCATTGCCGTCTCAGCTTCACGGCCATGGAGCAGGAAAAACGGAGTGAAGCCTGTGGTGTCTTGTCTTGCGGTATTGTAAGCAAATGTCACGACTGGCAGAATTGTATCCCAATCCTTCTGCTCAACATCGACGTACATCGACAGCATGTCGGCTAACGTTTTGTTAAAACGTTCCGTAAGACCATTTGTCTGAGGATGGTATGCAGTTGTCATTCTGTGGACAATGTTGCACCTTGACATTACTTCTGATACTAGTTTTGACTGGAATACTTTTCCACGATCAGATATCATGACACGTGGTGCTCCATGCTTCAAAATAATGTCTTCTACAAGGAATTTTGCGATCTCTGGAGCTTCTGCAGTTGGCACAGGTTTTGTGACAGCGTAGCATGTGAGGTAGTCACTGCAGACTATTATCCAACGGTTACCGGTTGTCGACTTCGGGAACCTCCCTAAAAGATCGATCCCAACTCGGTGGAATGGAGTTGCTGCCGGCGGAATCGGTACGAGATGTCCTGGAGGTAATTGCGGAACATGCTTCCGTCGCTGGCACTCTTTACAGTGACTCACATAGTGCTTGACAGATAGGTAGAGACCTTTCCAGTAATACCTGCGTCTGATTCTGTCTAGGGTCTTCACGAAACCCAGATGACCAGATATTGGAGCGTCATGGAAATATTTGAGAATAGCTGGCTGGAGATGAGCTGGAACAACAAGTAGCCATTTGGGGCCGAATGGATCGTAGTTGCTCTTGTACAATGTTCCATTTATAAGTTGGAACTCTCCATTGGTCGGTTCTCCTTTCTCCAAGGTCTCTATCATTTTTAATAGTGTTGGATCTTCCCTCTGTACAGCTGTAACGTCATCTAATTCAGTGAGAGCTGAAATTTCATTAATGCTGTTGTGTTCCACTAATGGATTCCTCGAAAGGCAGTCGGCATCCTTGTGTTTGCGCCCGTTCTTGAATACCACTGTGACATCGTACTCTTGGAGTCTTAGTGCCCATCTTGCTAGTCGACCTGATGGATCCTTCAAGCTAGTCAGCCAACACAAAGAATGGTGGTCTGTCACGACGGGAATGGTTTGCCGAATAAATACGGTCGGAACTTGTTGACAGTCCAGATAACTGCCCGACATTCTTTCTCAGTTGTAGAGTAGTTTATCTCGGACTTTGAGAGTACTCTTGACGCATAGGCTATCACTTTTTCGGCACCTTCCTGAACTTTTACAAGCACTGCACCAATCCCATAGCCACTGGCATCTGTGTGAAGTTCCGTTTCTGCATTCTCGTCGTACAAGGCTAGCACTGGTGCGGAAGTTAGAGCCTCCTTAAGTGCTCGGAAAGCTCTTTCTTTTGTCTCATCCCAGTAAAATTTGGCCTCTCCCTGCAGAAGTTCTTGTAATGGACGTAATGAAACGTCGGTAGTATGAGCACAGCCCGAGAAAACTTCTTACATCACGAATGTGCTGAGGAGTTGGAAATTCTGTGACTGCCCTTACTTTATCTGGATCAGGACGGACACCATCTCCGTTGACTAGGTGCCCCAGGATTTTTATCTCTTTGGCGACGAAGAGGCACTTCTTTGGATTGAGGCGGAGACCTGCAGCCTGAACACACTTCAACACAGTTGACAGGCGACTCAGATGTTTTTCAAATGTTTTCGAGAAAACGACAATGTCATCTAAATAGCAGAGACACGTCGTCCACTTAAGGTGTCGAAGCAAGTTGTCCATCATCCGTTCGAATGTGGCCGGAGCATTACATAATCCAAATGGCATTACTTTAAATTCATAGAGACCGTCAGGTGTAATAAAAGCCGTCTTCTCCCTGTCAGCTTCGTCAACCTCGATTTGCCAGTAACCTGTCTGCATGTCCATAGTTGAGAAGTATGTAGCTCCTTTCAAGCAGTCTAAGGTGTCATCAATACGCGGCAATGGGTAGACATCTTTCTTTGTGATACTGTTCAGCCGCCGATAGTCGACACAGAATCGCCACGTACCATCCTTCTTCTTTACGAGGACCACCGGAGACGACCAAGGACTCTCCGAAGGTTGAGTAATGTCATCTCGCAACATCTTATCCACTTCGTCCCGAATTATCCGTCTTTCAGCTGGCGACACTCTATACGAACGCTGGCTAATTGGCGGATGGTCCCCAGTATTGATACGGTACTTTATCGTGGGCCGTTTCGTCTGACTTTTCCCCTGCTGAGGTGTGAATGCACCCGAAAATTGGCGTAGTATACCTAACACCCGCTGGCGTTGTTCCTTGGTCAGTCCAGGCCCTATTGGCAGTTCCACGTTTGCTTCCTCCAGCGTGTTATCTGTACTAATAGCAGGGCATGGGACTTCATTGATGACGTTGAGCTCACCATCCTGGATTGGTTCAGCTGTCCCGATACACATTCCCTTGGGGATAAGTTGTGACTGCTCGTGACAATTTGTGATCCAAATCTCTCCTTGACCACCGGTAATGCTTATGATAGCCGCTGGTATGTAAATTTCTTTTGTGAGCCTGATAAACTTTTTACTATCAACAAGAACTTCACAGTTTAACCAGTCATCTGTGTTTGTGACTGAAACTCTTCTCATTGTCAACGGCGGTATCGTCACATTGTCAACGACGAATAACTTCCCAGAAAATTCTGTATTACGTGTATCCGGCGGAACAACTTCTTCAATTTGCAGCTCAGATCGTCCACAATCAATGATAGCTTGGGATGCCTGAAGGAAGTCCCATCCGAGGATGACATTGTGACTACATGCTGTCAACACGACAGAAGCAAACGGCGGCGTCCTGTTGTTGATGGTTATTTATGCGACACAAGTTCCTGCTGGATGGACGTACTTTCCATTCGCGACCTTCAGCACAGTTGCTCCCGTATCACAGAACATTGTCTTCTTTAGTGTGCGGCGGTAATTATCCGATAATACAGAAAAAGAGGCTCCTGAATCAACAAGTGACCGGACAGGGTGGCCGTCGATTATGACGTCGATGAGATTTCCCGACATCTTGGCGACTGTCGTCCATGGAGGATTTTCATCTGCGGCGGCCTCACCTCCGTAGATGGTCGCCTCGCTTAGTTTTCCTGGGCGCGGCGGCTAGGGGAGCGGCTGGTACCTCTGTACGGCGACGGTGAACGGCTGCGGCGCGTCGGGGAGCGACCTCGTCTAGGGTACGGCGATGGGTTTCTTCCCATAGGTCGACTGAACTCATCAGCAGGTGACTGCCTTGGATAGAACTTCTCCGACGGCTGACGTCTTGCGGCAAAATAATCATCGAATACTCGCCTCCTCTCTCTGCTGTAGCGTAAGATATGTCCAGGGCGTCTACAGTGGAAACACAGTGGTGTGTTGTCTTCTGTCCTCCAGACGTCTGTTCTTCTGCGGGGCGTCATGGTTACCGGGGGAGTTGGCTGTGGTCGCGTCGGTCGGTTCATAGGCTGCCGTTTGGCGGCTGCAGCGTAAGTCATAGCAGGGCGACGCCATTCTTCACGTCGGGTGCGATTGACGGGGCAGACAGGAGCTAATGTTTGAAATACCTCGTCCTCAACGGCGTCGGTTACCTCATGACTTACAGGGCTCACATCAATGGCCATAATCTGATGCTCGCCATGCACTGTTGTAATTCTTCTCTCACGATTTGTCGTATGAGAGAAACCAAGTCCTGCTGGTCTTCCACAACGGCCATAGGGACTACATTTGGGAGTCTGTCATACTTCTTACGTCCAACCCTCCTTTGTTGCATCTCTTCAATACGCTGGCAACACTTGATGAACTCTTCTGTCGTAGCGACGTCTTTTATCAGAAGATCTTGGTACATATCTTCTGCAATTCCCTTCATCAGTTGCGTGATTTTGTCCGCTTCAGTCATGTTCGGATTGACTACGTTACACAGGGCCAAAACACTCTGTATGTACGATTGTGTCGGCTCACCATGTCGTTGGGCCCGGTTCTTCCGCCGAGCGGATTTGTCGCTGGCGGTCTCCAAACGTCTTCTTAAGTTCCTCCTGGAACGTCTCCCAGTCATTCAACTTGTCTTCATTGTTTTCGAACCATCGCTGGGCTGTTCCATCCAGGTAGAAATAAACGTTGGCCAAGCACATCGTATGATCCCACCTGTTGTACTTGGCGACTCGGTCGAACCCTTTTAGCCATTTGTTGGGGTCCTGTCCAGCATCTCCAGAGAACACGGACGGGTGTCTGATGAGCAGCTGGCTTATTGCTGGTTTCGTCTCCATCGTTCTTCTGATAATACGGACTTTTGGAAGGATGTACTCGGTGTATCCCTTGTATTCCGGTTCCAGTCTGTGTAAGCAACGGCTTTTACGTTGCCTAATCGGAGCCACGGTGATGCAGCTGTTGCACAGTGTACCCGGCGCCTCCACCAAACAATGTCACGTTGCAATGGAAGTAGGCTTGACTTCGAAGGCAACTAAACACAGCACTTATACTGAAAGCACGTTTATTACGAACTCAACATACACTGACTGCCTCTCAGGCAGAGTGCTCTGCTATTTATACACAGACAGAATTAACCAGAAATTAGAAGAACAGTTAACATAAGAAACAAGTAGAATTTACAAGTGAACATAAGAAAGATGTAGAACCTTCTGGAATTGCAAATTACAAAGAAATACATTTTTGCCGGTGGGCGGGATTGAACCGGCGACCTTCTGCTCCGCAGTCCGTGACGGCATCCCCTGCGCCACGCCGGAAATTGGTGTTCGTGGTCTCTCGCGACAATATACCATACAAACATTTATGTAGCCAGTGATCTTCCTCTTGGTTTAAAGGTCATGTGTACAAAAATTCATAAAGATTGGAGCAAAACTATGCATTTTGTAAAATTCCGTAAGCTAAGTACCCTCCACCATGCACCGAACGAAATTTTATACAGGCAGTTACATTCCTCTTGTTTTTAAGGTAGAGTGTGCAAAATTTCATCAATATCTGATCAAAACTACATATTTCTATGCAATAGAAACGCAGGGTCTCATTAAAAAACACAATTTGTTAGTTCTCAAATATTCCAATTTAATTCCATGCAACACTTGTTCTGAGATATCGAAAAAAAAAAAAAAAAATTCTGTGAAATCGGTCGAGGTTGCAAAGTACTCTCCCCATGCTCGGTATGAAACTTAAGGTAGACGGTGACCTTCCTCTTGTTTTGAAGGTCAAGCGTGCGAAATTTCGTGAAGATCGGAATGAAACTATAGATTTCGTGAGTACCTATCACAAAATACTTTTCTTTGTTGACGTTTTCTACCTATAAACTACATTCCAGCCAAATTTCAGCTTCATAGGTAAAGTAGTTTTCGAGATTTCGTGTTTAGTCAGTGAGTGTCCTTTCGCTTTTATATAGACAGAGATTAAGATTACAGATTACTTAATTTCGGATGCAAGGGAGACTTGCAGACAAAAATAAATAGTAACATGCAAATCTGGAATGCTAACTTTATTTGCTACAACGTCATGCCTGATACGACAGTTTTACGGCATCTACAGCGAAATTGTTGTTAGCTGTAGACTTCTTTTCGTTGCATCATTTTGTGGGGGAGGGTGGTTCAGTTACAAAACGCTTCATAAACATCCGAAATTACATGCAAACTTGGTTGCAGGTCAGTACCTATTCCCATTTTCGAATAATTGACGTATAAATCTGGGTAGTCTCACGCGGTGGCCTCTTATTTTTATGACGTCATATCTCCTGAGCTATGTGTCTTGCTCTTTTGTTTCTGGTCAGGACGTTTCGTGGGCGTACGGTGAACAGTTCATCAAAGTTTCAGAGCAATCGAATAAATGGTTTATGAACACATAGAGGGCATACAGACAAACATTCATTCATTCATTCATTCATTCATATATATTAGAAGATATCTGGCGGTTCTCAGGGAAGTGTTATATGGCTCCTCGTGGTCCTTGTTTTTATAAATGATTTAGGGAAAAATCTGAACACCTCAGTTAGACTGTTTGCGGATGATTTTGTCATTTATCGATTAATGAAATCATCAAAATATCAAAAGCAGCTGCGAAACGATTTAGATAAGATAAATGCTTGGTGCAAAAATTGGCAGTTGATCCTAAATAATGCAAATGAGAAGCCATTCATAGGAGCTCTAAAATATGTCCGTCAAACTACGTTTTGCATGATGCAGCCAAATATAAAGGCCGTAAATTCGACTAAATACCTAGGAATTGGAGGAAGGCAACGGCATACCACCTCCAAACAGGACCATGCCTAGTAAAGCACTGTGGTGTTCAAACCAATCTTCGGATTTACCTAGGAATTATAATTATGAACAACTTTAATTGGAGAGAACACATAGAAAGTCTCGTGAGAAAGGTGAACGAAAGGCTGCGTTTCATTGGCAGAACGCTTGGAACATGCATTAGTTCCACTAAAGAAACACTACTCTCGTCCGTCCTATTTTAGAATATTACTCCGCATAATGGGATCCTCACCAACTGAGACTGACGGAGGACATAGAAAAGGTTCAGAGAAGGGCAGCTAGTGTTGTATTATCGCGATACTGGGGAGGTGTCACAGAAATGTTGCACTGTTTGGGATAGAAATCTTTAAAAGAAAGGCATTATTCGTCTCGGCGACATCTATATGCAGAACTCTCCAGCCAACTTTCTCTCCCGGATTGTTTACCTAGGAATTACAATTATGAACAACTTTAATTGGAGAGAACACATAGAAAGTCTCGTGAGAAAGGTGAACGAAAGGCTGCGTTTCATTGGCAGAACGCTTGGAACATGCATTAGTTCCACTAAAGAAACACTACTCTCGTCCGTCCTATTTTAGAATATTACTCCGCATAATGGGATCCTCACCAACTGAGACTGACGGAGGACATAGAAAAGGTTCAGAGAAGGGCAGCTAGTGTTGTATTATCGCGATACTGGGGAGGTGTCACAGAAATGTTGCACTGTTTGGGATAGAAATCTTTAAAAGAAAGGCATTATTCGTCTCGGCGACATCTATATGCAGAATCTCTCCAGCCAACTTTCTCTCCCGAATGCGATCATATATTGTCAGTAGCCACCTATATAAGGAGACAGGTTCTTAATATTAAAATAAGAAATCAGATCTGAAACGGAAAGATTGAGTTGTTCCAGTTTCCCTCGCACTATTAGAGAATCGAATGGTAGAGAAACCCTCTGCCAGTCACTTAAAACTGATTTGCGGAGTATATTTGCAGATGTAGAAGCTTTCTACAAATCTACAAATATTTGTTTGCGTTTCCTTAACATGTCATATATCATGAGTCACTGGGACAGAATTGCCTCGCGTGAGCCAGGCACCGAAACAGATTTTCTTCGAGGTTGGCTTCTACCAGTATACAATTTGTGTCAATATTTTGTAAGTAGGATGATGCACAAAGGGTCGCTTTTTCGCTTTGGCTCACTGCACGTTATCCACTGAACTGCTGGCGAAAAAAGGTACAGGCTATATACTCCCAGAGAACAGCGATGTTCCATCAGCGGAGCTGAAGCGTAAATGAATTACTAGATTATAATGTGGCCGGAATATCATAATAATTAGCGTGGACAGTATTCATTAACATCGATCTATTAAAAGGTCGTTGTATTGCACTAAAAGCTGCTGTAAAAAGTACACAATAGATAGTTTTTGGCGGAATATGGAGTCATTTTTTAAGCTGTGGTATCATGTTTTCGCTCGCCAAATATGAAAGTACACGGTATCGTCATTTTAGAGTCTGTACCTGAAGAAACATTTCAAGCCAAACCTTAAGCCTGCTTTTCGAAAACTGCGGATGTGTCTGTACATTATAGGCACTGTACCTGAACATCAAATGTATGTTGTGGAGAATAAAAACCACGAAACTACTTGTTGATTAAGAAATCAACCAAGCGAAAGAAATTTCGTAGAAATTAGGACCATTCTCTCTTTGTATAAATGGAATAAACTAAGTACCCAGAGTGCGCGGCTGCTCCCCGTCGGAGGTTCGACTCCTCCCTCGGACATGTTCTGTCCTTAACATAGCTTAATTTAAGCAGTTTGCAAATCTAGGAACTGATGACCACTGCAGTTTGGTCCCATAGATTTACAAACATTTGGACACATTTTTTAGCATCCGCATTTTCCTGGTTTGTTTTTATTCCAATCTTATGTTAGTACATCTCCTCCTTACACATCTATTCATCGACGTCTACTCACCCTGTGGCCATTTTAAATGTATCTGTTGTGAATTTAGGCTTGTTGTTTCGTTTTCAGGCAACTTAATTTTTATGACGTTATACCTTCTGAACAATGTCCTACAATGATATAATCTTCCATGTGTGTTTAGAGGAATATTAGGAAATAGCCTGAGGAATGTGTTTCGAATAAAGTTAGTAATAAAGACATAATAAATTATCTGCACCTTATTCTTTATGATATAATATCTCCTCAACTATGTGGCGTATTATGATTTTGAAGCTACATTCGGTGGTGTATGTTAATACTTTCTACAAATAGTTTCGAAGTGTAGAAGTAATAAAACTATAACGCAATGCCGTATGCTGTGGTTTCACAGCATGAACAGCGGAACAGGTAGTAAGCGATTAACATTTCTCCTTTGAACACTTTATTCCGGAGAGGTTTGAAATGTCGTGTAAAGTTATTCACAAGTTGCTAAGTGCACTACTTATCAAATAGTGGATGAATAAAGTGTAGTTACACACGGATAACGGGATACCCGTCCTTTGCCACCCCCACCCGTTTGGATGGTGGGTGGTTATTACACCCACAACGATTGTTATCTGGCAGTAAGTTATGTGAAGGTCGCGATTTTGAAGTGGGAATTTTTTCTTACTTCACGGTTTTGGTTTCTG
Organism: Locusta migratoria; assembly: GCA_026315105.1. Lineage (NCBI taxonomy): Eukaryota > Metazoa > Arthropoda > Insecta > Orthoptera > Acrididae > Locusta > Locusta migratoria. The sequence goes on from CM048744.1 coordinate 895,360,887, forward strand.
AAACGTAATGCTACACAATATGTTTCAACATGGCTACGGCTATGTGTAGCAATATGATTGAAATCTACATCTACATGGCATACTATGCAAATAACATTTAATTGCCTGGCAGAGGGTTCATCGAACCACCTTTATACATTTCATCTACATTCCATTCTCGAATAGCGCGAGGGAAGAAAGGACATCTGAATCACTGAGTTCGAGCTCTGATTTCTCGTATTTTATTCTGTTGACCATTTCTACCTATGTAGGTGGGAGTTAATAATATATTCTCGCATTAGGAGGAAAATGCTGGCGATTGGAGTTTCGAAGTAGATAAAAGCCGTCGTTCTAATGATTCCCATTCCAGATCTTGTATCAATTTCATGACGCTGTCTCCCCTGTATCATGACAATACAAAACTGGCGGTCCTTCTTTGGACTCTTTCGATGGATTCCGTCAAACCCACTTGATAAGGATCCCACACTGGGCAGCAATACTCCAAATAAGGACGGACAAGCGTGGTGTATACAGTCTCTTTAGTAGTTCTGTAGTATCTTTTAAGTATTTTGCCAATAAAACGCAGTCTCTGCTTCGCATTTCCTATTACATTACCTACGTGTTCTTTCCAGTATCAGTATCACACGCACTTGAGAGTAAAAGTTCCAAATTATCACTTGTAAATTAATAAAATCCATCGAACATTGCAGTTCCAAATTAATCCGCGATGAAATACAGTATTTGTGATAAAATACAGTTTGTCATCACACGAGTACACGATAGCTGAATTATCACAGTTCCATAGCCCTACTACCGTCCATAGTTTACCACTTTCTAACGAGAGACTAAGTCTACACATACCTATCTTTCAAATTACAAGTTCGTAACGCGGCTTCAGACCGCCCAGTCACAATCTTTCTCCACCACGTCCGAGTTACAAGTCGCTTCCCAAGCGCTCGAAAGCGTGCTCTACCTGCTTCCAAAATTGTATCCTTCCGCGCATCCTAACGCCTCATCTTTAAAATACAATTTCTCTTTCAAAATATTATATATTTGAATATCACAGAATTAAATGCTTTGATCATCTCCCTACAAATGATTTTTTACATTTAACAAACAAATACATATTTAACAATGCTAAAATCGGTTGACAATGAAGCTCTTTGCTCAGATAGCTGTTAAGTGTAGCGTCTCTGTTCAAATATACTGCCGCTGTCGAAATATAGTTACACAATTAATATGTAATTTATCATGGCCATTCAGTTCTTGTCCACAACTACATATAATTGTTTATGTATAAATTATCTGCTCCATATTTACTATTTTTAGTCGGCCATGACATATTTAAGTGGCAGTTGATGTGAACAGCTATGACATATTTAATTGGCCGTCTAGAACATAAAACGAACGTTACTAAGAATAATATTAATAATATAGTGAGGACAGTTTACTACTCACCGCAAAGACGTGGCGACGAGCTGCGACAGGCACATACAAAAGACACACACATACATGTATGTGTGTGTCTTTTGTATGTGCCTGTCGCAGCTCGTCGCCACGTCTTTGCGGTGAGTAGTAAACTGTCCTCACTATATTATTTATTCCAACCTGGACTTTCCATTATTATAAGAATAATATTAAATATAATAAAATACATATATAAATGTAATGCGCTTTGATGGGTTCATGTTTTGTGTTTCTGTAGTGGCGTCTATGTTCTGACACAAGAGTATTACTACCTCAACGAAAGGCAGAACAAGAGAGTGAAGCAAGGTTTATTGAAAGAATACGGAAATAATGTGAACGTCTTTTAAGATAGGTAGCGTGGTGCAATGCTGCCCATTTGCTTCTTAAACTGTTACTGTTAAACACTACGGATCAATAATTGTAAATATTAGTCTTATTATTATCATTATAGTACTAGCTTATATGCCCGTGCTTCGCAACGGTTGTATATCATGGTGTATATCATGGTTTTTTAGGGTTCCAGACCTAGGTCAGCTAAAACAGAATTCTTGTTGGTTTTCTCTGCCAAACTCAGTTCTTCTAGCTAAGAGGTCAAATTTAAGTAGAAGTCATTGTCGTAAACAGTGAATGTTTATAAAGTGTTTCATACAAAAAGTGAAATTAATTTAAGTCTATACTCCGGAACGATGTAAGTTCAATGTTAGGTTGTGTTCATAAAGTTAAGACTGCGCGCAGCTGAGGTGTGTAACTATCTGGCGTAAACTTCTGAAAACACTTCCATTGTTGAGATGAGAAATAGCAATAATAATAATAATAATAATAATAATAATAATAATAATAATAATAACAGCTACATGTATTGGTTCTATGGTGTAGTACTAAACTCTTTATCTCTCACAGTAACTGTATGCTGAAGTTTTAGAATGTTGTAGTGTTTCACCGGGAACAATGTAGTTATTCTGTATGCAGTGCTCCATATTATCGAAAAGTCGACGAATACTGAAAGAGTTCACGTCTGTTTAAATAAGACGCCATGGTTGTGTCAATGTGCGATAAAGTAAGTCTGGGTAATCGTTGAAGGAATGGCGTCAGCTGATCGTCTGTATAGAACTTTCCATTAATTATGGTATTTCCAATTAATTGTCTTGACTGTGTTAGCAGAATCGGCCACTCTTTCAGCTAATAAATGTCCCCTCGTCCTGCAGTGATTACTTCGTAAAGCATGAAGTTGAAATCGATCTTGTGTAAAAGAACAGCTATATATTGAGAAGTCGGATTATAACTCAAAGTACAATTGTCTCTGCAAAAGAAGACGTCTTTATCTACCTTAATGTAGTCCGCACCAAAAGTAAGTAATTACCAATTTTAATCGCAATATTGTACCGAAAAACTATGAAAGCAGGAAGGTTTCTGATGAGCTTGTCGCTCGCGTCTGTATGTTATCTCTAGTGGCAGGCACAGAGCAGAAATATCTCTGGAGTGAACATTCAGATGCGCAGAACAGATTTTCTGTCCTCAACATTAAGGTCGAGATATCATTTGATATTGGGGAAAATCTACTAATCGATGACTTTACCTTGGTCCTTTTTTGTTCATAAAACCTTTGTAGACGGACATCCACAGCTGAGATGATGCATCATTGATAAAAGGGTCCGCTGCAGCTGTTTTATCAATGATGCTTTTTTGTTCAGTTAAGATGGATGGCTACGTGTAATTGGCCCTTTTAGCGACGCTAACTCGACTTTTCTTGTTGCTTCTGCGACACATTTATTAAATATTATTTCATGTTATGTGGTTGCTCTGCTAAAAGGAGGTGGGGCTTCTTTGCAGCCAATGCGGTACAAACCAATCGTAGGAGCAAATAAATGTGTGGAAAGAGTGGATTTGTTTCAATATCACTTGGTAATTCCAGCTTACTGTTGAGGAGATGCACAGAATCCAATGCTCACTCCACACATTTCTACTCTATGTATAATTTAGTGGTTATACCCGTCGAAAGATGCCCTTCTTTTCTTTCCATGACATTGGAAAGCATATGGGATACAGCGAGGAAGAAAAAAAATGGTGTCCTACCTGTGCTAAACTTTACTTGCAGTGGCAGCGGTTTAGTTTTCTAGTGTTGGTAACGAACTATTCGCTTTAGGAGGATGATTAATTTACTGACCAGAACAGCATAAATTATTTATTTCAACTTGAACATCAAGAATTATTCCTCTTATTCTAACGTGACTGATATTTGAAACAGCATTCAACGGCCGTTTCAACATCAGCGCACAACGCCACCGCCGTAAGTAAAATTGTACCCCGTCTTGTATTACATCGTAGCTTTGAGAATGAAAAAGAAAAAGCTGCAACGCCATAATTAGTTATTTTGTGTATTATGTAACTAATGTCGCCTCACTTTGTCCTTTCTTGTACTATGGCGGTTTCAAGGCATTCCTAAACAGAACGAACTCAAAATGTAATGAGGATACACCGAAATTAGAAAAGGAACTACATAAAATCCATTTTCCTTGCAAAGAATTCTTATATAAATTAGAGTATCGACAGACGCGAAGGAATGTCGTTATGTTTTAAATTCAAATGTCCCCTGTCAAAAGAATCAAAGATGGCGTTAAGCTGTGAATATACAAAGTGTAATCAGCAACTCGCTGTACAATCTTTGTTTGTATTTGCAGAGATAAGACTGCGGCTCTTAATTCAAAATACTTCTGTTACTGAGGGAATAAGCACAACACGATCATCTACTGTTTCTATGCAACACTACAAAACCAACAACACCTTTAGTGGTTCGTTGCTGTTGTGTGGCATAACCATCGAAAAGAAATAAAAAATTTTAAAAATAAAAAATGCAGCAGCGCCGACTATTATTTCTTTGGTGCACTATGTAACTAACAGGGCCTCTATTTACTTGCAGCGGCAGCAGTTTAGTATGTTAACGTTGGCAACGAAATATTCGCTTTATGGAGATCATTAATTTGCGGATCGGAACAACAGGTATTATTTATGTCACACTAGCTGCTCCCCGCGGTGTTACCCGCGGTTCAATAGTCAGACATTAATGTGCCAAGAAAGGGCATAAATAACTACATGACTGCGACATTGTTAGCACGAAATATATAATTGTCTTGGAACGGATGGAGAGCCAAAAATCTATCGCAATACGTTCCTGTAAACGACGTTTCAAGACTTCTTGTTCTCCGAGTATACATAGAGATTTCTAGGACTCGATACACGGGAGCAGCCTACGTAGAGCTGTCCGTGCGAGAAACATGGAGTGGCCAGATGAATACCTGCCACTTTTAATGTTTGTCCTTGACTCTTGTTGACAGTAATCGAGAAGGCCACTTTCAATGGGAACTGTAACCGTTTAAACTGGAATGGCAAGTTTGTTGGGATGATGGGAATTCGTGGTGTTAATACAGTCTCTCCCTTGGCTCCACCAGTGATGATGGTGGCCTGCACGATATGCCTTCTCAGGTCCGTAATGCGTAACCTGGTGCCATTGCACAATCGTGGTGCATCCAAGTTACGCATCAATAAAACAGGCACACCCACCTTCAGCTCTAACTTGTGGGATGGCACCCCTGACAGCTCTAATGAGTTTAGGAACTCTACAGGGTATGAAGTTGCGTCATCTGTTGTCATCACTGTATCGATTGACATGTAAGTAGTCACCTCACCAGGTACTTGAGCAATAATTTTGTTATTGATGTTTCTCACCGATTCATTCTTAGGTGCCAAGATAACTCTTTCACATAACCATTCCTCATTGCTCAAGTTGTCATGTAAACTTGGAAAAACCTCATTAATTAGGTTATGTTCCGAGCTTACAACAGTGCAGAAGTGGTTTTCAAATTTTATTAGGCTTTCCGCGTCCGTTGCGATGCGGCCCTCACCGATGTCGAGGAGGTATTGAGCAAAGAGCCGAGATTCTTGATCGTTGTAGAGTTGGACCCTCATATTAGTTTTCAGCTGTAATCTTTCTACGTGTGCCCACAGAGGCGAGGATTTGAGGCACGCATTGATCTCGTCTGCCGCAGTGCCTCGCTCTATGACCGGCAGCGTCTGTCGGAAGTCGCCTGCGAGCAAGACAACGACTCCACCCATCAACATTCCGTTACCACGGATGACTTGCAAGCTTCGGTTGAGCGCCTCCATCGCACGCTTGTGTGACATCGAGCATTCATCCCACACAATTAATTTGCACTGCTGCAACAGAGCGGCGCGACCACTGGTTTTGCTTATATTGCAAGTGGGCGTTTCCTCACTCACAAGGTTCAAAGGAAACGTGAATACCGAGTGGGCAGTTCTTCCTCCACTGAGCAAGGTCGCGGCTATACCAGAGGACGCAACAGCTAGCGCGACATTCCTGTCCTTGCGCAACTGGGCCAGCAGCAAATTCAACAGGAATGTCTTGCCAGTGCCCCCAGGTGCGTCCAAGGAAAGGAGACCACCTTTTCCGTTCTCCACGCGTCTCAAAATTGTATTGAAAACATGCCTTTGCTCTGGTAATAGCAGGGGCTCAGTTTGGGCAACTTGGGCCTCCAAGTCTGTCACGTCGTAACTGAGTTCCCTGAGCAAATCAGTGGACAACTCTCCTGATCGTTGTGGGGTGGGCATGTTGAAATCAGACAGCCTTTTCCCCACCATCGAGAAAACTTTATCCTCAATAAGCTTAAGAGATTTGTTAAAATATATTTCATCGCTGGCCTGTGCTGTCCCTTGGTACTGATGCTCGATGTCTTCAGAAAACGCTCTTTTATATTTATTCCAAAGTGCCATAGGGTTCGAGAGTCCACAGGTGCTCAACATTATAGAAACTTCGCTGATGACCGGCACAATACAGCGTCCTCTATTGTAGCGTCCCAATGGCCATCATCTTCCAAAAGTCCCATCGCCTCACATGCTTCCTGGAACGTGGCTTTTACTTGTCCGTCGACTGTTTTCAGGGCCTGAAAACTGATGGGGCCACGGACACGGGTCAGAAGCAAACGTACGCAATAACACTCAAAATGTGTTACATGCACTGTGTAAATTCTGCCCAGAGCATCTGACGCCTTCACATTTGGCCATCCTTCGACCGGGGTGCCCTGCACTCGTCGTTTCCATTCCTTATGTGACGTGTTCCATGTGTAATATTTTGGCACATCGGTGTACAGCAATGTTCTGGCAAAATCGTCGGTCTGGCACAGACGGAAAAATGCGGTGAGGGTGGTAGTGGGCGGAGTCGCTATTCGATCGCGCAAATTGGACTCCGTAAAGTACACACGCTCGCCATTGGGAAGGTGCACCGCCAGGTGTGTCACTGTCGGATGCCTCGCGTGAAGCGGCAAGCCCAATATCCGCCATGCAGCTTCGTTGCTGCTGATATATCGACCGGCTCTAAACATCTGCACCTCGTCTCTTGGATCAATATTAGCATAGCCCTGCTGTTGCACAATAAATATCGCTTGGTCACTGCCTTTGTTTATGTATTTGCAAATGTATTTAACTGCCTTAACCGAGTTACAGTACTCCACATTAATGTGAGCATTAAATATTTTGCAAAGGAGCGGTGAGTATGGAACGATCCAGCTGTTGTCCAGTACGACTTCTTGTGCCATACCTCTCAGTTTCATTGTGAGTGTATGTCCCCCATCCTCGGGCGCTCTACGTCTGTAAAATGGATATCCGTTTTCGCTCGTTTGGGTCTCTTTTAACAGTGGTAGAGGATACTTTTTGCTGCATTTTCTGTCCTTCATGCATGGAGACATTAGGGTTCAGCATTCCGCAAGGACCGTGGAGTAGGCTTCTTGTGACCGTGTCATATAGCTGCTTGTCCACATTGGGGTCAGGTAGCTCTGCTGATATCAGTGCATCGATTTGGTTCGGACGCAATTTCTGTTTTAACCATAGCAGCAAGTGCACATGCGGCAAGCCGCGCTTTTGCCACTCAGTGGAATACATGGAGCACTGCACTTCCCCAAAAACTTGCCCTTTCGTAAGGAGGGCAACCAACTTTTGTACTTTAATCTTAAAAAGGCGCGCTACAATATCATGGCGATCTGTCGGTTTCTGCCCGACCATCAGTTCTTCCCTTCTTCGGCCCAGGCAGGGTTGCACGTAAAGGTGATAAATAAGTCCGGCCGACCATAGTTCCGGACATAGGAGAACGCGTCCTGAGTGTATTCGTGAAGATACCTCTGACTATTGACAAATGATGACGGGAGAATCACCATCTGACCTAAGTCACTCGGATTTACATTGGCATCGTTCGCAATTGCGTCTTGAAGATGGACGTAATTATCTGCACGCAGCTTTCTTTGGTTTAGCGCTATGAACCTTAGACGCTCACTTTCCATCTTCACGTACATGTCTACCAAAAATTGCGACAAAAGTGCCTTGCAACGTAACGGCAAGTTGAAGTCGTATTCGCGGACCATGAGGTGAAATGCATAGAAATCCTTACACGTAACTTTTTTGTTTGGTTTCGGTTGCCCAGTCGCAGGATTCATTTGAGGAAATGCCGAAGTGATATCCTTCTTGCCCTTTCCAAAACATAATGGGATACTGTAGAGCATCATAGTAGCGGTGCGTGTCCGCAATCCTAGTGACAGAGTCGTCTTGGTTGCACAGGACAATGTCCCTGGGGGCAGTATGGTCAGAACCTGTGACCACAGCCGCGACCTCGGCCACGGTCGGTGCGTTGTAGCGCCGTGCGTGCTGCCCGCTTGGCACACGATCTGCATGAATCACCAGCTTGCAGCTATCGTCGGGCATGTTCTCCAGAGCTGTTTTAAACTCGTGCACCAATACGTTGTGATCATGCAGAACTTTTTGAATTTTCTGTACAGTCGCGCGTTCAACTCCATGAATAATTTGACACCGTCTGTCAGTCTCTCTCTCGTCGTCCCCTATAAAGTAAATTTGCAAAAATTTAGCTTCACCATTGGACGGAGGTATAAGGGACCCGATTTTATGGTGCACTTGACCCTGCACCGTGAAGGTCGGTGAAAACTCAGGCATAGCTAGAATTCTATCTGCCCCAAAGGATGTCATGTGAAAACATGCATTATATTTTCTTATACGATTTAGGAACTGCTGTGACTCGTCGGTGTCTCCAGAAAATAATTGATTTAAAGGATCCGCCGGCTCTTCTAAAGTAGGTACGGATACCTTGCCTCCAGAGCAACACATTCCCGCCGTTTCCTCCTTCCATTTAAGTGCCCCACAAAAAGTGCACGCCTTGTTCATACGGCCAATTTTGATGAGTGTGTGGTTACTGTAATCCAAAGTTGGATCATACTTGAAAGCACAATTTTTTAAGACACCCCAGGTATTCATCCGACGTTGAACTTGTCGTTGTGCAGCAGCATGTCGGCGTGCGTCTGCTGCTTCGGCTGTCTCAGAAACACGCAGAGATGCACTGCGTTCAGCGTTCTGCTGACGCCGATCATCAGCTTGCGCAGCGGTTTCAGCCGCTCCAACTACTGCCTGCCGCTCCGCCTACCTAATTTTCCGCTTTTCAGCATCTGTAGGCGATTGTTGCTGTCTAGTTACCTTCATAGCTCGAGCGCGTTTAGAGCTTCGAGATAGATTTGACTTGCGTTTGCTAGGCATTAGAAACTTAAATAGTAATACCTGAAGTGAGGAACTGGTGTCGTAAAATATCCGATCAAACAACAAAATCAAGTAAGTAACTACAACAACAACAATACAATAACAACAAACAAATGCCAAGTAAAGAAACAAAATAATCAGCAAACCTAACGGAGAAAAGTAACGAAATAAACAACAAACCTAACGGAGAAAAGTAACGAAATAAAACAGAAATCTAACGGAGAAACGAACTGTTGAGACCCTACAAATGCAAAGCGAACCAACAAAAGAAACAACAAATGTAACGAATAAAGAAACTATCCTGATCCTATAAATACGAACTAAACGAATGAAAGAAACAATAAATATAACAGGGAAACAAACCAACGAAATCACCAGAGAAAGATTGAATCAGTGAAATTGAACCAGCAAAGTCACGTCAATGCACTAAAAGCAAACGTTCGAATGCTATGAATAATCGAAATCACCAAAGAAACTATTATTTATTGAAATCCAAAGAGAACACAATTTTAAAGAATTACGATAACATCACAATGTTCGAACATCTAAAGTTGAAGATAACAGCCCAATACACGTCATCGAAAACCAAGGAGAAAACAATATTTAAGAACCTGGATAATATCACAATTGAATGCACATTATACGTCGTGATAAATATTTTCTTGAGTGTTATACTGCGTGCCATCTGCTGAGTGCATTTGCTACTACTTTCGTTGTAGTTGGCCGTAACACACAACGTTTCATATGTTAACTGCAGCGTACCGCCTGCCATCTGTTGAGTGCATTTACTACTACTTTCGTTGCAGTTTACGTACGCTATTTATACGTGGCAGTTCGCGCTTTGTATACAAAATTGGGTTTGGTATCTAGATCCCACTGTACACAAAACGTCAATGTTTTTTCTTGCCATGGTACTTAGAGCATATTTTAATTAAAGTCTTCAATTTATATACATACTTCCTTCATTTGTTACAACAAATGAAAATGAATGCGGCATAAACGCCAACATTCAGATTTCTTGTGTATGTAATTATATGTCATTTAAGCCGTTTTGGCAGTATCCCAGAATCTTTTTGTATAATCGAAAGTAAAAAAGATAAGAATAACAAAGAAAAAAAATTTCAGGACACGAACCATTGCCCATAATATCGGAAGTTTATAACATGACGCGTTAACGCTCATGGTTAAATATGACATACATGACGTAACACCTCTGTTGTAGTATTAGACCTTCTTACAACCGTTACGTATTTCTATGGATATATTTTAAATTAATAACTTGTAATAAATATTTTGAAAAGTAGCCTATGTCCTAAACCAAGACATAAGAAATCTCTATATGAAATTTCATCTAAATCAGTGCTGTAGTTTTAGCGTGATGCGGTAACAAACATAGACACTTTCGCATTTATAATATGTATAGGATTATCAACACTAAGAATTATTCCTCCCATCGTAAGTGAATGATTTTTCAAAATGGATTCAACGGTCGTTACCAACATCAATACACTACCCCGCTGCCGTAAGGAAAATCATAGTCGTTGTTTCAGTATTACACTTTAGTTATGAGAATAAAAAACGCAGCATCGTCGTCTATTAGTTATTTGGTCTACTATATCAGTAGCAGCGCCTCTATCGGGTCTTTGCTATACTACGCTGCATTTCATACATAGCACACACCAGAAACTACGAATTGCGGTATCTTTTCCTCCCCTTATCCGATTTTGTTGAAATCAAGCTTATATGTTGCCCCAAGGTACTCTCACTTGGCCTATGAAACCCCACGAAAGTTCGTATACTACTCTTGGAGATTTGCTGTTTCACACCACAGCAAACACATAAGATATCAAATTACGATATCTTTCCTTCCTTTGATCCGATTTTGATGAAACTAAGCCTATGTTACTCTCCAAACTATTCTTAATTTACCTGTGAAAACCCATGAATATTCGTGTAGTACTTTTGGAGATTACCTTAAACAAATAGACACACACGATGGCTTTTAAGCAACTGATTAAATTGTGATATCTTTTTTTCCTCTGATCTGATTTTAATTATGGAAGCCTTTATGTAACCGCACGATATGCTCACGTTAGGTGTGAAAACCCCACGAAAATTCGTCATGTAGTTTAGGAGATAGACGTGTTCAAAGAGACAGACAGACATGACGGTAGTTGATAAAATATTTCAAATTACGATATTCATTTTTCCGTGATCCGATATTTATAAAACGAAGTCTACATGGCGTCCAGATTTAAGCTCCAGTTACCTGTGAAAACTCCATGCATATTCGTGAAATAGTTTTGGAGATAAGAGGTTTTCAATGGTTGAAAAAACAGACATGACGGTTACTGAAAACATTTAAAATTACCATATCTCTTTTTTCCGCGATCCTATATTGATAAAATTATGCCTATATGTTGACCCAAACGTTTTTCATGTTTCCTGTGAAAACCGCATGAAGATTCGTCCAGTAGTTTTGAAGATTGAAGGGAACAGCGACAGGCCTACATTTACAGATTTATTATTAGTATAGATTGAAATTTATCGGCTTTTTATCTGTCAGGGATATTGAAATTGTAATTATGGCGTTCGATTTTCCCAAATTTCCTGAATCCATTCATATAATTATATTTGCCGTATGACCATTCCTTGCTTTTATATGGATTTTTAGAATAATGTGTGTAGCTATATTGTATTTCAGTTGCAATGTGGAATAGCCGCCCTCGCTTATCCAAGAGTGCCGTTTCTTGTTTCCCAAGCAGATTAGGGTAGGGTTTACCGAACGAGCTGTGTTCCATTCACTAGGTTCTAACTATTAGACGGTCGGATGGGGAACCCGTCTTTCACATGGAAACAATCAGCTTCCCCCTGTATCTATAATGTCACAACATGATTTTACTAGACGGTAAATGACGGCGTCATATGCAAACAACCTAAGAGAGCTGTTTAGATTTTCTCCAAAATCGTTTATGTAAATAAGGCACAGCAGAGGACCAATAACACTACCCTGTGGAACGTCCTATATCACCTCTGTTTTAGTCGATGCCTTGCCATAGATTACTATGAACTGAGTCCTCTCTGATAGGAAATCCCCTATCCAGTCACAAATCTGGGGCGATATCCCATAACCACGCAAAATGCTTAAAAGCCGTTTGTGAGGTATGGTGTCAAAAGTCTTCTGGAAATCAAGAAATACGGAATCATTTTGAGATCCCTTAACGATAGCACTCATCACTCCGTATGAGTAAAGAGCTAGATGTATTTCAAATGAATGATATTTTCCAAACCCCTGTTGACCTTGGGTCAATAGACCATTCTATTGCAGATTATTCATAACATTTGAATATATGATATGTTCCAAACCCCTGCTGCAAATTGACTTGTATGAAATAGGCCTGTAGTTTAGTTACTCCTACTGCCTTTATTGAATATAGGTGTGATCTGTGCTACTTTCCAATCTTTTGATACAGATTCTTCTTTGAGAGAGCGGTTGTATATGGCTGTTAAGTAAGGAGCTATCGCATCAGCATAATCAAATAGAAATATAATGGGTATACAGTCCGGACCAGAAGACTTGTTCTTGTTAAGTGATTTCAGTTGCTTCACTACTCCGAGGATATCTACTTTAACGTTACTCATTCTGGCCTCTCTTTGTAATTCGAAATCTGGAATATTAGTTTCGCCATTTTTGGTGATTGAGTCTCTAAAAGCTGTTTAGTAACTCTGTTTTAGTAGCGCTGTCATTCTGAACACACTGTGCAACGTGCACGTATTTCTATACTAATCACGACGCTACATAATACAAATAGATTTCTTGTGTTATGACTACTCTTGGTAGGCAGCGCACATGCCTTGTATCTAGGTGGCGTTGCTTCTGCCCGCGCGCTATTAGAGAATGGAACGGTTAAGAAAAATTATGAAAGCGGTTCGGTAAACTCTCTTCCAGGCACTTAAATACAATTTGCAGAATAAAAATGTGGATGTAGGTGTAGTACAACGGTCCACGCCCCCCCCCCCCTTAACCCATCCAGATTTAGGGTTCCCGTGACTTCCCTAAATTGTTGTAGGCAAATGGCAAGATGGTCCCTTTCGAAACGCAAGGCGATTTCCTTCTCCATCCTTAACCGAGAAACAATCGGAGCTTGTGTTTTGTCAATAGGACGTTAAACCCTAATCTTCTTTTCTTAATGGTGTGTAATCGCAACGAAGAAGGCGCCACTGGCCGTCTGCATCGTAAAATATGTGTGTGTGTGTTCAAATCAAATGTTTGTATATCTATCGGACTCAACTGCTGGGTTATTAGTTCGTAGCTTACAGACTACTTAAACTAAGGGAAACTAACCTAAGGACAACACAAACACCCATGACCGAGGGGGACTCGAACCCCCGACAGCGAACAGCCGCGCGATCCGCAACACGGCGCTCCAGTACAGACGGCTAATCCGTCGCGGTTCTGCGTGTGCGTGCGTGTGTGTGTGTGTGTGTGTGTGTGTGTGTGTGTGTGAAATCGGCGAATCCTGGGAGTTATGAACAAAATGGTCAGGGACACTTCGTCAGTAGCGTGTAAGTTGAAAGATTTCGTCTGGCGAGAGGGCTACTAGGCTTGTCCGCACAGTCGCTGTGTCCAGTATGGCACAGTGGTCAGCGTGACTACCTGAGGAGCTAAGAGACCCTGATCTTAATTCCGCTCTGGTACATATTGTCATCTTTCCCCATTGATATTCAGTGCCATTGACAGACAACGTATTCAATCTCATTCAGTGAGTTAGACATGGAAATCTTTTTGAGGTTTGATTCCATTTCCAGGATGGTGCTCAACGACCACACAATGATGAACACACCAGATGTATTGAGCAGCATTGGCCGTTAATGTTTTATTTATAAACAACAGATCGATTTCAATCACATAGTGACCATCTTCAGTGTCCAAACAAGCATTGTGAAGGGCATTCACAATGCTTATTTGAAGGTCACTGGAGATGGTCACTATGTGATTGAAATCGATCTGTTGTTTATAAATAACGGCCAATACAGCTCAGTACATTGAAATCTGCGTCACTCACATACTGTCATTGCTGGGGGCTCGCTGTTGTCGAGGTCATTGGGAATCCCCGTGAACTGCGGCAGTCGGGCAGCGACGGAAAGTGCGTTGTGTACGGGTCATGCTGAATCATCGATCATGACAGCGCGGCAAGGCGCGTTTCGCCGGCACGCTGCGTGCTGCAGAACCGGCGCTGAATCATTCATGGCTGATCGATGGGCCGGCGATGAGCTCTCTGGCGCGCGTCTCCAGCACTGTTGTTCAAGCGGAGGTGTTGCTCCGGTGACACAATACAAAAACTGTTCCTAGCCGGGAAGTGGAGTTTCCTACATTATTTTCAAATGTTTGTAAACCTAAGGGAGCAAACTGCTGAGGCCATCGGTCCCTAGACTTACAAACTGCTTAAACCAATTAATGTGATAATACAGAGAGTCGAGACCGCATGAAATATTTTATTTTTGTCTATGATGGCCGCTTTCGATCATCTAAGATCACCTTCAGATCATAATCTGTGAAGAGGAAAGAAGATGTGAAAATATAATGTGATAAGCAATTATAAAGCTCGGAGGACCTGGAAGAACAGTTGAATGGAATGGGTAGTGTGTTGAAGAGGGCGTATAAAATGAACATTAACAAGAGCAAAACAAAGATAATGAAATGCAGTCTTAGAAAATCGGGCGATGCAGAAGGAATTAGATAAGGTAACGAAACAATGAAGGTGGTATATGAGTTTTGTTATTTGGGTAGTAAAGTAACAAATGACGGTCGCAGTACAGAGGATGTAAAATGCAGAATGGCAATGGGAAGAAAAGCATTTTTGAAAAAGAGAAATTTGCTAACATCGAATATTAATTTAAGTGTAAGGAAATCTTTTCTGAAGGCACATTTGTGTGGAGTGTTGCTTGTACGGGAGTGAAACATGGACGATAAACAGTGCGGACAGGAACAGAATAGAGGCTTTTGAAATGTGGTGCTACAGAAGAATGCTGAAGATTAGGTAAGTAGATCGCATAACTAATGAAGAGGTACTGAAAAGAACTTGTGAGAAAATAAATTTATGGCATACCTTGCCTAAAAGAATGGATCGCTTGGTAGGACACATTCTTAGACATCGAGTAATCGTAAATTTAGCATTGGAGGGAAGTGTGTGGCGTAAAAATCGTAGAGGGAGACCAAGAGACGCATATAGTAAGCAGATTCAAATGGATGTGGGTTGCCATTCTTATGAGGAGATGAAAAGGCTTGCTCAGGATAGAGTAGGGTGGAGAGCTGCATCAAACCAGTCTC
Source organism: Locusta migratoria (assembly GCA_026315105.1). Taxonomy (NCBI): domain Eukaryota; kingdom Metazoa; phylum Arthropoda; class Insecta; order Orthoptera; family Acrididae; genus Locusta; species Locusta migratoria. Next base: position 895,376,266 of record CM048744.1, read on the forward strand.
CGGACTGAAGACCATAACAAAAACAACAATAAAATAAACTACAATAATAAAATTACAGCTGGTATACCCTCAGCGTCCTGGAAATGGCGTGGAGCCGTTCCATCTCTCTTGTGGAGCAACTATGCTGACAACAGCATTGTTGCTTGAGGTTTTATAGTGGAACCTCCGCCATTGATAACCAATGGGCACGAATTTGGGTTATATAGGTTGAAAAACGTGTGTTATACGTTTACACATTAAGAACATTAAAATAAAAAACGAAGATAGGAACTACCTTGTACTACGTTGTAAAATAGTAACGTAAATAATTTTCATTACCCAATGACTAAGCTCATTTAAATCGTGAACAGCCCTCTATGGGGCTTTCTTGCAAATGTAGTGATGCAAAGGTAGTTTGCAGTACGCCAATTCAGTATCCATGGTGACGGTGCAAAGATGGTCGATAAGACGCCAGCCTTGATAGCCACGTAACAAAGTATGTTCTATCATCGATGAAAGGTGTTATGTAGAGCCGGACAAACGATACTCGCGTTCGAACATGCTCGACATTTCCCGATACAGAGCAGAACTCGATGCAATATCGAACTGTTCGAACACTCAACTGAGAAATGACGCGCACGGTGTAGTGCAAACGATACAAGGGAAATTTTAAAGTAACCAGTCTATCAATTTGCTCAGCACTGATTTCATAGGAAGCAGAAGTATATGTAAGAAAAATATCGATACCACTACGAAAAACAATTTTGTTTAAAAGTGAGCATACACGCCCTGACTAATATTACTACAAGAGTCATTCAAATGTTCAAATGTTATTAAGCTTAAGGGACTTAACTGCAGGGTCATCAGTCCCTAAACTTACAAACTACTTACGAACTAGCTAATACTAAAGACGACACAAACGTCCATGCCCGAGGGGGGATTCGAACCCCCGACCGTAGTGGCCGTGCAGACTGTGACTGGCGCGCCGCAGACCGCTCGGCCACTGCGGCCGGTCTAAGATTCATTCATAAAATATCAGCTACTAATAAGAGAACTACTGCATCAGATTACTGCAAAGCTGACACTCAAAGGTAAAAATATTGTTTCTCTAAATATGTTACATGATCCTGAATCCTTCATAAGTCGAAATTAAGTTTAATGTGATTATAAGCGATAGGTTACAAATGAGCAATTCATTCCCTGCTCCTATCGCACTATAACAAAAATGTTACCACTTTTTAATAGCCTTGAAAACAAAATTAAATGTGACATAGTAAGGCAGAAATTAGAAATTATATAGTCAGTACCACTCCCATGAACCACAGACATTGCCGAGGTGGGGTGGCTTGCGTGCCTCAACGATACAGATAGCCGTACCGTAGGTGCAACCACAACGGAGGGGTATCTGTGGAGAAGCCAGACAAACGTGTGGTTCTTGAAGAGGGGCAGCAGCCTTTTCAGTAGTTACAGGGGCAACAGTCTGGATGATTGAGCTGGCCTTGTAACATCAGCTAATATGGCTTTGCCACACAGTTACTGCGAACGGCTGAAAGCAAGGGGAAACTACAGCCGTTACTTTTCCCGAGGACATGCAGCTCTACTGTATGAACATATGATGGCATCCTCTCGGGTAAAATATTCCGGAGGTAAAATAGTCCCCCATTCGAATCTCCGGGCGGGGACTACTCAGGAGGATGTGATCATCAGGAAAGACAACAATGGCATTCTACGGATCGGAGCGTGGAATGTTAGATCCCTTAATCGGGCAGGGAAGCTAGAAAATTTAAAAAGAGAAATGGATAGGTTGAAGTTAGATATAGTGGGGATTAGTGAAGTTCGGTGGAAAGAGGAACAGGATTTCTGGTCAGGCGAGTACAGGATTATAAATACAAAATCAGTTGGGAGTATTACAGGAGTAGGTCTGATAATGAATAAGAAAATAGGAATGCGGGTAAACTACTATGAGCAACACAGTGATCGCATTATCGTAGTCAAGATAGATACGAAGCCAACATCGACCACAGAAGTACAGGTTTATATGCCAACTAGCTCTGCCGATGATGAGGAGAGCGAAGAAACATATGAGGAGCTAAAGGTAATTATTCAGACAATTAAGGGAGAGGAAAACTTAATTATTATGGGAGACTGGAATTCGGTAGTAGGACAAGAAAGGGAAGGGAAGGTAGTAGGTGAATATGGTCTCTGCAAAAGGAATGAAAAAGGAAGCCGCGTGATAGAATTTTGCAAGGAACATAATTTAGTTATACAAACACCTGGTTTAAGAATCACAAGAAGGTTGTATACGAGGAAGAGACCAGGAGACACCGGGAGATACCAGATAGATTTTATAATGGTAAGACATAGATTTCGGATCCAGGTTTTAAACTGTAAGACATACCCAGGGGCAGATATAGACTGACCATAACTTGTTGGTTATGAACTGTAGGCTAAAACTGAAGAAACTACATAAAGGTAGGAAAATAAAGAGATGGGACCTGGATAAATTGAGGGAACCTGAAGGTTATAAGAATTTCAGTGGGAGCTTTAGGCAACAATTGACAGAAACGGGGGAAAATAAAACAGTAGAGGAGGAATGGGTAGCATTGAAAGATGAAATAGTGAAGGCAGCAGAGGACAAAATAGGTAGGATGGCAAGACCTACAAAAAATCCTTGGATATCACAGAAAATACTAAATTTAATCGATGAAAGGAGAAAATATAAAAATGCAGTAAATGAAACAGACAAAATGGAGTACAGACGACTAAGAAATGAGATTGACAGGAAGTGCAAAATGGCTAAGCAGGAGTGGCTAGAAGGCAAATGCAAATCTGTAGAAAATGTATAAATAGGGGAAAATAGATACAGCCTACAGGAAAATAAAAGAAACATTTGGAGATAAGAAAAACAGCTCTATGAATATCAAGGACTCTGGTGGAAAACCAGTTCTCAGCAAAGAAGGGAAAGCTGAAAGGTGGAAAGAGTATATAGAGAGCCTCTACGAAGGATATGAACTTAGTGGCAATACTGTAGAAAGGCGAGAAGAAGTAGATGAGGATGAAATAGGAGATACTATACTGAGAGATGAATTTGACAGAACACTGAAAGACCTAAGTCAAAACAAGGCCCCTGGAGTAGATGATATTCCCTCAGAGTTACTGAAGTCTCTGGGAGAACCAGCCATGACAAAATTGTTTCACCTGGTGTGTAAGATGTATGAGACAGGTAAAGTACGCTCAGACTTTAAGAAAAATGTTATAATCCCCATTCCAAAGAAAGCAGGTGCAGTCAGGTGTGAAAACTACAGAACCATCAGTTTAATAAATCATGGTTGCAAAATATTAACACGAATTATTTACAAAAGGATGGAAAAGCTGGTAGAAGCCGACCTCGGGGAAGATCAGTTTGGGTTCAGGAGAAATGTAGGGACACGGGAGGCAATACTCACTTTACGGCTAGAAGATAGATTAAGAAAAGGCAAACCTACATTTCTAGGTTTTGTAGATTTGGAGAAGGCTTTTGACAATGTTAATTGGAATAAACTCTTTCAAGTTCTGAAGCAAGCAGGAGTAAAATATAGGGAGCGTAAGGTTATTTACAACTTGTACAAAAACCAGACAGCGGTTGTCAGAGTTGAAGGGCATGAAAGGGATGCAGTGGTTGGGAAGGGAGTGAGACAGGGTTGTAGCCTTTCTCCAATGTTATACAATTTGTACATTGAGCAAGCTATAAAGGAAAACAAGGAGAAATTTGGAGAAGGAATTAAAGTTCAGGGTGAAGAATTAAAAACATTGCGTTTCGCTGACTACATAGTAATTCTGTCAGATACAGCAAAGCACCTGGAAGAGCAATTGAACGGAATGGACAGTGTGCTTAAAGGTGCATATAAGATGAACATTAACAAGAGCAAAACTAGGGTAATGGAGTGCAGTGTAAGAAAATCAGGTGATGCTGAAGGAAGATTAGGTAACGAAGCAATAAAGGAGATAGATGAGTTTTGTTACTTGGGCAGTTAAATAACAAATGATGGTCGCAGTACAGAGGATATAAAATGCAGAATGGTAATGGGTAGAAAAGCATTCTTGAAAAAGAGAAATTTGTTAACATCGAATATTGATTTAAGCCTAAGGAAGTCCTTTCTGAAGGCATTTGTATGGAGTGTTGCGTTGTATGGGAATGAAACATGGACGATATACAGTGCGGACAGGAAGAGGATTGAGGTTTTTGAAATGCGGTGCTACAGAAGAGTGCTGAAGATTAGGTGGGTGGATCGCGTAACTAATGAGGAGGTACTGAACAGAATTGGGAAGAAAAGAAATTTCTGGCATACCTTGACTAAAAGAAGGGATAGATTGATAGGACACATTCTTAGACATCAAGGAATTATGAATTTAGCGTTGGAGGGAAGTGGGTGGGGGTAAAAACCGCAGAGGAAGACCAAGAGATGGATACAGTAAGCAGATTCAGACAGATGTAGGTTGCCGTTCTTATGAGGAGATGAAGAGGCTTGCTCAGGATAGGGTATTGTGGAGAGCTGCATCAAACCAGTCTCTGGACTGAAGACCACAACAACATACTCAATGAAGGCAATATGTAATATTAAACTGTACATGAGATGGTGTGTAGACAGTACCATCAGTCGTCCCAAGATCGCAGTACTAGAATTATAAATCGCGATTGCTGTATTGTACTTATATAGGCCTATCCGCTACTGATTTTATTTCTGCACCGTAGAAGCTACTGCAGTCTGCATTCCACATTATAATTATAATTATATTATTATTATTATTCCCCATTGTAAATTAATGAGATTGTTTGTACTTTCCTATATAAATAGTTCTCTTCACAGCGGCGAAAAGATTTGTGAACGCGTGAATATAGCGCTGTAGATCGTAGAAATAGTACTTTCTGACACAGATAGCGTCGTGATCGAGTGTTCGAACATATCCCGAGATTTCCCGAACTGTGCCGTAAATTGTCCGATCAGTTTGAATTGTGTTCAAACTCAGCCTTAATGTTGTGATATAATGTCCCCTTGGCTATATAGACGCTACCCAGTAACCATGTTGATAGTTTGTCATCGATTAAAACTTCGCTGACAAACAAATGATCGTAACTACTGTAGCTACTAACGCGTATTTTTCATACTGTATCATGTTATTGTGTTGCTACGTTTGTTTAGATACGTTTAAATTGCCGAGTCACTTTTCTCAGAGCAAATACATATTAAAACAGGTAAAGTAAAAATGCTGCAAATGTCAAAGAAGGCATTGATATACAGTCGCACAAAAAGAAAAACTATAATTATGTTATACTGTTTTTATTATAACTTTTGTAATTGTATATCACATTATATTTCACATCTTCGTTCCTTTCACAGATTATGATATGAAGATGATCTTAGATGATCGAAACCGGTCATCATATATAAAAATAAAATCATGTTAATCATTTGTTTTCTCTACCGTGTGTCCGTTACCGCGCTGGATTATTTTCGTTTGTGGCGATGGAGATAGGTCAGTGGTTCCCATCTTTACTCCAGAGTGCTAAGAGATACAGGGTGTTTAAAAAAATACTTTGAGATATGGTAGTACTCATATGTTCAAGAATAGAAACTCCAATGAACATGGATCCGGAAACGAATAAAAATATGTTTATATGAGATTCCACGTGATGAGCTCTCTGCCCTTTAGCGTGAGTGATGCACCCTTGAAGGCATACACGGTTGTTGTAGTACTCCCTGGTACGCATTCAAGACGCGTAGAGTCCACACTGGTGATTGGAGTTGCGTAGAGGACTTCCTTCAAGTGTATCCCATAAGGTCTAGGTGTCTGAGATCTGGGGAGCCAGCAGGCCAAAGTGTGAGGCCTCCCCGACCTAACCAGCGGTCCTGAAATGTCTGCGTCAGTTAACACACATTATGAGGAAAGTGTGCCTGTGCGCCATCCGTAATAGTTGCTAGCAAAGCACATCTGTCAGCAAGGTAGACGCCAAGAACGCCTGTTCTTACGCAAGGTTGACAGGAGAGTAGAAAAAGATACACAAAGATGGCCGAAACTACGGAACCTACAACAAGACTCGCATCACACAACTGACTTCAGACTACGTAATGGTAGATACAGAACTGTGAGTATAACGTTATCTTACCCTTTATGACACATTCGACAGAGAGCCAAGGGAACGACTGTGTTGATATCTGCAACCAAGCGACGCTCAAACCTTCCCATAAAAAATATGTTTATCTCAGAAAGCAAGCACGTTTTGTTTTGATGGTTACTACAAACTCCCAAAGTATAGGACACTTTTTTTGAATCACTTATGTATTAGAACTCCCACCATCAACAATATTAGCGAATAAGTTAACTTCAGAATGAAAGAAATGCCTGAAAACATTTATTTTTACATACCAAGTTTATGTATGTGTTTTATTAAACCACGAGGTAATGAGAAAATTGCTATTGTTTATTTCTAAGAATGTTCATTCACACAAAGACAAAGCAATTGTCAGATAGTCGCCACATATAACAGTAGCCTCAGAAACGAAAACTGACTGCCGACATTGAGGGCATACACTTGTTACAAAATATGCTTTGTCTTCACCGCTCCTCCACTCTAGTGACACTTGCGTTATTCACACCCTGCATCCACATTTGGGCCCGGCGCACACTTCACGCAGCACAGGCAGAGGAGGCCAGCGTGTGGCGCTATCGTAATACACCACGAGCTGCATGTCCACTACAAACCTCTCGATGCAGTTACACTTAATTCCTGAGTCTCCATAAAATCAGTTAAATCAGTTTAATTTGTGTGTGTCTGTCTTCCGCTTAAGTGCATCATATATGAGCAGTGAACGGTCTCTGTTGAGCAGCAGGCGAAAGTGACGAATATAATCCCACCTTGTCTAGTCTATGGAAATGTTTTATCAGCTATTAAGGGAACGCTTCTGACTAAACAGACGACTGTTCAAAGAGATTAACATGCTGATAGAGGATTACTTAAAAGTGAAGTAAAGTAGCTTGTATGACGCCATAACTATTATAGAAAAATTAGGGATATGTTTCATATATCTGTTTAAAAATCACATTTAGGTTTCTCTAATTTCTTTTATAATTAAAATAAGTGTCACTGTAAATTCAATAATTGAAAGCACGTTATACACTCTATGCCGCGTATAATATGCAGCTACTATATTCTAAGGAAGGACTGGGACATGTACTCGGATTGCACATGATTCACTGTCTGCAATAACGCTTTATTAACAACAAGTATAATTATAAACAATCTTGCGTGAAGCACATTTGAGGACAGGCTCAATGCCTGGAACAGAAATTATCCTAAGATTTAATGATTTGTAATAAACACTAAAAACAATGATTACAGATTAAATACCAATAAGAATGAATCAGGAGTCTCTCCTCAAACGCTAAGTCTAGCACCTTCAATTAGAGATTAATGAAAACAATTAGGGTATTAAATCAACAGTAGGTTGAGTTTTTATGTAACCTAAGCAACTGAACGACTGAATGAATGAACAAGCTAATGACACAAATCTTCTGCATTATACATTGATGCAGTCTACAACAAACGCTCAACGGCATTGAGTACCTTAAGTTAAAATCTTTAACTTAAGTGAAATATTTATTTCTCTACTGAGAATAAGTCTCTCCCTAAAGACACAATGTCATTTGTTTATTTTTCCCTTTTAAAATAAACTTTTTGCCGCGGCTGAGCCAGCAGGGCTGATGACTACAGGTAAATTCTGTTCGCGAGAGAATGACGTACCACATTGAAACAACGACCGAGAAGAACTTGACACATAAATGTCAATCACAAATACCGGGTTGTCAAACCGATATGAAACAAACTGTGCTCACCCACAACCACTCTCTGTTACGCGTTGCCACGTCGTCTCCATTGTTCTGAAGAATCAACAAGTTACATCCGATGTGCTTCCGCTCAGGCTACAGAAGGAAAAATGCTTGTTAGCCCCGAGCAAAAGGCCGACACTCACGGCGGCACACATACTCCTCCGGGTACCGCGCAGATTTCACTCAATACAGCAATTGCAATTCAACAACTGCCCGCACTCGGAGCAGAAGTTACACCAGTTACGACTCCGTATTGACAACTCCTGCCCTTCCACACGACCACCCGCCTGCCGAGGGAAGCCGTCACTTCTCAACAGCCCGAGCTACGTTCTCAGCCCGCTTTCTTCCGTGCAACTGCCATCAAAGTAACGTGCCCACTCCAGCGTACAAAGATCCATACAGAGTGCGAGCAAAGATAAACAGCCGATCGCTGACAGTCGACCAGCGATCCGGCTCACACTGTAATTTTAACACTTTTAGTTATACTGACTACTCTTTGTCTCAGCTAGATGTATTTTATCTGATGCATTTTACCATTCAGTTTTAACACCTTTTTATCCATGAAGATGGTCTATTGACCGAAACTGGTAGATGTATGAGGTTTTGAATAAACAGCTGAGGGTTTTAAAAAATGCTTTTTATGTAAGAATATTTACATTTTAAAGTACATAAACATTATATATACCTGTAGCGTCTATTACGAAAGAACAGACGTCATTTCTGATCCTGCAGTTGTTATTATTATTTCTTATTCACAGAATATATGACATCAACTGCGAAAGGGCAGTACTGAAAATGTGTACCCAGCCGGGATTCGAACCCGGGTCTCCCGCTTTCTAGGCAGCTGCGCTGACCGCTACACCACTGTGGGCACAGCGATCACCAATCACACAGTTTCAGTTCTGCCCTTTCGCAGTTGACGTCATATATTCTGTGAATATGAAATAATAATAACAACTGTAGGATCAATAGTGACGTCTGTTCTTTCGGAACTGACGTCACATGTATATATATAATATGCCGGTGACGGGCAATGATCCTTTCGTTAGTGGGCAGGGGTGGGCAAGTTTGGAACAATTACTCTTATGGGAATTAGTACCAAGTGACTACGAGTTTGAGTACTGTGGGCAGGGTAAAGCTGGAAATTTGTGTCTGGCGGGAGGCGTGCTTACTTAGGTGCGGTGATCGCTGCGTACCCAGTGGTGTAACGGTCAGAGCAACTGCCTAGGAAGCGGAAGACACGGTTCAAAATGTTTGTATAGCATATGGGACTTAACTACGGGGTCATCAGTCTCTAAACTTACGAAGTACTTATGAACTAACTAATGCTAAGGACGTCACAAATATCCATGCCCGAGGGAGAATTCGAACCCCCGACCGTAGTGTTCGCGCAGACCGTGAGTGGAGCGCCTCAGTCCCCTCGGCCACCGCGGCTGGCGGGAGACCCGGATTCGAATCCCGGCTGGGTACACATTTTCAGTTCTGACCTTTCGCAGTTGATGTCATATATTCTGTGAATATGAAACAACGACTATTGCCACATCCTAATTATTGAATATACTGAGTGCGTATTATAATTCTTAGGTTTTCTTAAACAATACTTATTTACAATGATCACATTATGGCACAAAATTAGTACTGAAGTCAGATTCAACACAATAATACATTTCTGAATATTATCTAGAATAACATGAATGTGGTGCAGCTTGTACGATCTGAAACATTCTTTTCAGTGACACTTGTTAGGCTTATAACAGGTCTTTAGCTGAAAGATAAATCGGTACGAAACATTGATGCAAATCATAGTTTCCTTGTTTAACTGCATTTTCACCCGAAGTATCTCATTCCTTGGCTCTTTATTCATAGCTCTTCATGACCCTGAGCACTATAGTATTGGAATCTTCTTTTTTTCTTCTCCTTTGGCAACAGCTGTTCTTGTACGACCAGTATTTTATTGCAGTGCGTTCCTGTTCTGTCTCTGTCATGATTTCTGATGATAATCATGATCAGCAACTCAGGCATGGTTCTCCTTCCACCGTTAAAGACAATTCCGTCTTGTTAACTGTATTTCGTGCGCAGTAATGGATGGTGTAAAATGCACTAAACACAAAGTGGCCAGCGACTACAGTTTTCACTGCAAACTCTTCAAAATATGCGCAGGGTTGTAGTTTAGTTCTTATTACAACAATAACTATGGGCAATAACTAAAAGAAAACCAGTCCAGTATAATGCAGTGACGTTTGGCTGGAAAACACGAAAAAATAATTTTTTCCGCTGAATAATTTCTGCAAAATCTATTGAGGAAGCTACGTTAGCGCAGAACACGCACAATCACTGCTTGTAAATCACTCGATAGCTGGACTCCTTTCTCTCAAATTGCAAGAACTGAAAGAGTTTGGGCTGTCAATTATTCGTGTATATTGCCACAAATAATAATAATAATAATAACTAGTTGAAACTCAGGTGTTGCTGGGAATTTATTTGTTCCAATGTTCTGTTAATATATTTCCTAATCACTCTGTGTCCATTTATTTTCCCCTCCTGTACCCATCTCGTCATGTCCCCCTTCCTGTGTCTATTGTATCCTCTACATATGTTTATGCTTCCTCGTCCTCTGCCTCCTCCTTCTCCCTTTATCTGTCCTCACTGCCTCTGTAAACTTCTCCCCTTCACCAGATATTATAAATGGTGCGCGCAATTCACAGTAAAATTTCTTACGTTTTATTCTGATCTTCCATTAGACTATCTCCACATTCCTCCTCTCTCTGCTCTGTCCGCATCCTCCTTACACCTTGTCCACTATCCCCCCCTCTAATCAATGTCCTCCTCTCCTCCCTCTCTATTCATTACCCCCTCCTCTCTCTTGACTTCCTTATTCGCCTATCTCCTACTTTCCTGCCGGCCGCGGTGGCCGAGCGTTCTGCGGCGCGCCAGTCACAGTCTGCACGGCCACTCCGGTCGGGGGTTCGAATCCCTCCTCGGGCATGGATATTTGTGCCGTCATTAGTATTAGCTAGTTCATGTTGGTAAGTTTAGGGACTGATGACCCCATAGTTAGTCCCATAAGTTCCACAAACATTTTTTCTCCTTCCCTCTCAAATGTTCAAATCTCCTTGCTCCCTCTTTTAGTCCATCTCCTCTTATTCAGTGTGTATAAACATTTACATGTACCTATGAACTTTCATGGTGAAATGGTGTACATTTCTACAGTAAAGTACGGTGTTTGCGCAGTATAAAAAACGTCATAATGAAACAAATCGTTCTGTGCCAAATATGAAGGTAATTGACTAAACTAAATATGTCGTTCCAGCCGTCAGTTATGATGAAGAGTACATAAAATATGATAACTGCCGTTCGTCCTAATTGTCCGCTTTTCCTTTGTATCTGTGCTGAAACGTATTTCTTTAAAACTTTTTCAGTACCGTAACAAACAAAATGGAAAAAAGGAACTGAGAATATCCTTTGTGTGAATCATGATTTATGTTTGAGTTCATACGAAAACTTGCTCATCCTATTACGAATATTCAAGAACGGTTCTATTTAGCCATTCTCAACTTACCCGGTTACGAACAGCACTTCATTATCATTTATCTAGTTAATAACAACAACAATCATATGGTTTTAATATGATCGAAAACGATGCGTTCGAAGCTGGCATTCCTCAGGAGCCCATACTCATCTTCCATTTATTACAGAGATAAAGGTGAACTGTCTTGATACCACTTTGGCCTAGTTATCATTTGTATACGGCACATATTCGAAGTATTGGAAATCTGTAGCTATCGTACAGTGCCACAATTTAGATATTACTTATTTCCTTTAGCCAAGACAAATGAGCAAATCGGTTCGTTTTCCACTGTTGCTTGAGGTCTATCGTGGTTTTCATACGGATTATAAAAGTATCATTTCTTCACGGGTCGTTCCTAAGAAAACTACGAAAATACAAGATTTTTGACTACAAAAACGACAAATTGTAGCGATGGCTACTTCTATACTTTTCGTTAGTTTAAATTCGTCGTAATATTTTGTCATATGTTCTTCATATTATCGAACTACTTTTTCATTGTATCTAATATCTGAAGTTCAAAGTTTTTCGTATTTAGCGCAAATCAGTTTTTTGCGCTTTTGTACTGTAGAACGCAAATAACTAAAAAATAACTTCAGCAAATGGCTCAAGTTTTGACAGTATATTCTGTAGACATTTACCTAGAAACGAAATTTTCCCGTTTTCGAAAATCTTTATCCTTTATAAATGATCACCCGAGAAATCGTTGTATTTGGGTACCAAAAGTGCCAATTGCACTGAGAGATGGGGTTTTGGCCTCTTTGAAACTTACCATCCGATGTTCAGAAATCTACTAATAAAGTTCACTTTTAGCACATCTTACAGTTTATATGTTCGCACATAAAGAGTTGCTTTTCTTTTCGTTATTTTTCACAGTTACAGTGTAGCATTAAAATACGTAAAGCACTGCAACATAATTTAAAGAGTATGCAGAGGTAAAAACACAGTGCGTAAACTTTGTGTGTAGTTAGTTTTTGGTCTCAGATATCAGGGTATGAAATGCAGTTGAGATATCGACATTCTATTAAAAACTGAGAGCACAGCAATACATCTCTGTCCTCGAGGTATTGGTTTTTATCCTGCTGGTGAATCGCAATACATGACAGAGGTTGAAATTTAAGATAAACGACTTTTGTTATAATAGGTCCACAAAGTTTTAAAAAAAGCTGTACGTATTACCTTGAAGTTGTTCATTTAATGAAGCGTCGTTTTTAGCGTTATGTATTATAATCTCCAGCTGTTCTAGCAGATCTAACTTTCTTCCCTTACCCAGTTTCGCGGCTATGCGTAGCTACAGTGGACTTGTCAAAATTATTAAGTCGGAAGGCCTCCATATGTTCCGTGTACCTAGCTCTAAACGATCTACCGGTCTGACCAATGTAGTTGGCATTGCAACTATTACACCGTATCTTATGAACCCCTGCTTTGTCATATTTATCACCCTTTAAAGTGGATTGAAGAAGACCTTAAGATTTTGCATAGACATGATAAGGGAAGAAAGTTAGATCTGCTAAAACAATAAACTTTGTTTTACTCCATTTTTCTGCTTTTCGTTGAGGTAGTAATATTTTTGTGTCAGAACAGAGATTCCACCACAGAAACAAAAAAAACATGAATCAAGCAAAGCGCTTTACATGTATATATGCATTTTATCATATTTAATATTATTCTTAGTAACGTTTGTTTTATATTGTAGACTGCCTCTGAAATATTCCATGGCCGACTAAAAAACGATACGCAGCAGATAATTTATACATAAACAATTACATGTATTTGTGGACAAGAACTGAATATATTTGCAAAAAAAGCCATGATAAATTAAATATTAATCATGTAACTATATTCTGACGGCTGCAGTATATTTGAACAGTGATATGCCACGCTTAATAGCTACCTGAGCAAAGAGCTTCAGTCTCAACCGATTTTAATATATATATATATATATATATATATATATATATATATATATATATATATATATATGTAAAGAACATTTGTAAGGAGGTGGTCAAAGCATTTAAACCTGTGATATTCAAATGTATAATATTTTGGAAGGGAAATTGTATTTTAAAAATGAGACGTTAGGATGAGCGGAATGATACAATTATGAGAGCAGGTAGAGCACGCTTTCGAACGCTTGGGACAGGACTCGTAGCATGGACGCGGTGCTGATAAGTTGTCACTACTGGACGGTCTGAAGCCGCGCTATGAACTTGTGATTTGAAGAGAGAGGCATGTGTGGACTTAGATAATTTACGCGACTGCGATTACAGAACTTAGTCTCCGGTAATTGGTAAACTATGAATAATTCAGCAATCGTGTACTTGTGTGATGACAAACTGTGTTTTATAACAAATATTGTTGTTAATCGTGGATTAATTTGGAACTGCAATGTTCGATGGACTTCACTAATTTACGCGTGATAATTTGGAACTTTTACTCCTGAGTGCGTGTGATACTTATTGTGCCTCTCATGAACAATAATTGGGGAATTCACTTATTTATCGATGTATAAAGTATGTCCAAAAAGAGTAATAAACTCCACTTATAAAAATTTCTTCTTGAATGACTCTCTTCTAAACACTATCTTAAAATCCATTTTGTTGGTTATTCAGAGCTTTAATTTATTTTTGTTTAAATATATTTTTTGCGTCATTTGCAGATTGATAGACTGACTAAACTACAGAATAGTTATTGTTCTCATTTAAATAGCTTAGGTATCTGTTTAGAGCATAAAAACTGACGTACATAACTCACTACTATGAACAGAGACAACGAGCCATAACCCTTTTACTACTCTGAGTTATGTATTGCCCAATTCTTATTGGTGAGTACCGATAGGAAGGTCGCAACGGGAGTACAAATGACAGCTCTGCCAGTTGGGCGCTCTTGTGTAAACGATACCGCCGCCATCTGCATCTGTGCTGTGGCTGGGCGGCGACATGGTTTGGTTTGGTGACTGGGACGACAGTTGTGTTGACTTTTATATTTTATATTTGGGTTTTAAGTTGCAATTTTTAAGCTGTAGATTATTTTGTGTCCGAGCGTCGTCGCCGCTTTTGTGTCTCGTTTTCATCGTAGGTGTCGGTGGCCGAGTAGAAACACCGACACAGGAATAAAGGATGCACGCTTGTGCAGGTAGGAGGTGACCAGCCAATGGGACAGCAGAAACTAGAAACACTAGAGTAAATTAGAACGAGATATATATTTCTTAGAGACTTGGTAATACTTAACTTTTACAAAGCTCAGTACTGCAGAATGCTGATACATAGTTGAGCTAGAGGCCTGCCTAGTGCCTATCCGATAGCCAAGTCTTCACTGGTGCCTATCTGAATCCTAAGTGTTCAATGGTTCATATCTCAGTCCCAAGTGAACGATGTCGTTCAGTGGTGGCCACGAGCGCAGTTGTAGCATAGGGCGCTCGTGGCTGACGTCGTAAGAACGCCGCGCCGTGCGTGCATGGCGGCGCGCGGCGAAAGTAGGTGGCACGCACTTTATACTTGTGCGACACCACAGATTACGTCTTAATTTCCACCGTTGTATTGGATGTATGGGTTCAAAATTCTATTTGTCACCTCAGTATGAAAATTCAGTTGGTAGCCCTGGTACTTCTTCGCAGTTAATAAAATTTATATCTTTCTTGAATTTTACACTGTAAATATTGGTTATGGATTTCATTATATGTAAAGACCTATTTTAATGTTTGAGCATGAAAAACTGTTTCTCAGGGGCTGATATTTAATAAACCAAAGAATAAAAATTTGAATCATTGAGTCCCGGTAGTTCAGATAATTTGACGCCCACCACAAAGATAATGTTTTTGCTTGATCCTTTTCCTTTATAGAATTATTATTTAGAAAATTTCACCATAAGGTTCTCCTGACCACTACTGTTAGATATATTTTTTGTGTCCCAGCCTCGTCGCCACTTTTGTGTCGGTGGCCGAGTAGAGAGAGACCGACACAGGAAAATATGATGCACGCGTGTGCAGGCACGGAGTTGACCAGGCAGTGGGACAGCAGAAACTAGAAACACTAAGTTAGATTAGTTCAATATATATATTTCGAAGAAAGATTACAATACTTATCTTTGAGGGCAGCAGACTAGTGGAATGCTGGTACATAGTTTAGATAGAGTCCTTCACTTTTAGAATATGCTGGGACAATTTAGGGAATGTTTTTTAATGTTTGTAAAGCTTATGGGACTTAACTACGGGGTCATCAGTTCCTAAACTTACGAACTACTTATGAACTACCAACGAACTAGGACGGTACAAATATCCATGCCCAAGGGGGGATTCGAACCCCCGACCGTAAATATTAGGGAACTAAATGTTCGAATAACGTTTACCATTTTTTTAAGCTTCATAGATTCTCTATTCTGAAATCAATAGTTACATTCACTACACTTTCACAGTACACACTTTATAAGTTCACAATTCGTTATTATTTTCGTCAAAGTTTGATTGTATTAATCTCTCTGGAATGTTCATCAGTTTATTACGGGAGGCAGAAGTTTCTAATTCTTCCGTCCTAGCCTATCCCGATCAAAGTCCAAAGATAATGTTCGCTTTCGCGTATGATCACGATATGAAAGTTTATATTAAAGTTTAAATACATTTCGGGTTTTTTTCCTATCTTGGAATTTAACCGCGTATAACATTTTAGCTAAGCACTGAGAGCTCGTTACATAGAGAGCTAAACACATAGAGACCTAAACACATAGAGAGAGAGAGAGTAACTCAACTGCGGGTACTATTTATAATAGCAATCTGACAAATGATCTTTGATATACGAGATGTTTTTACCTAAGTATTCCCTGGATACTATTACTTTGAATTACGCTTATATAATTTGAATTTACTAAAAATTTTAAAAATTGAAAAATTCTGCCTCTTAACAAATTATTAAAATTACGTAACGATGAAATAGGTCGGAATACCGTGATTCTAATGCTATGGTCGCGATGTGTTGTTACAGTGCGTACATCACAGTATAGCATATACAGTCACGACACTCCCGCAGATTCTTGTTATACCTGCGACAGCAGCGCTTCAAGCGGCTGGCAAGTTACACTTCTGAATATGATATTGGATGAGTGCGAATAGTATCGCTTATACTGATTTTAACACTCTTTTCTCATTATGGAACTATGTAGTGTCGTAAAATAGATAATAACTTAAAAATAGCTCCATCTTTGTCTTTCTTAGGTTTCGTAAGATCCCTTACAAGGTACGAAACGGTACACTGCAGCACAGTGTATTTACAATTATCTTGTAACCACAGGCTTTTAATGAATAATTTCATTTATTATTAAAAATAGAAAAATAGCTAGGAAACACCAGAAGAGCTGCCTTTGGCAGAAAGTCGTCGCTTTTCTACTTAGAAACGTTAACTTTTGTTCACTACAACTACAGTAAAATCGGGGAGGGTGGAACGTAGGAAACTATTGTAGAATGCAATAACTACAGTATTTAACATATCAAATCAGCCACCAAAATGAAGGGAAAACAGCACAGACGTGACAAGAAAACGGAAAAAGCAATCAAACTGTTTTCAACAAAGAAGAATCCAATTCCACAATTGTTGCTACAGCCGAACCACAAACGGCAATAACCTCCCAGACATTGTCTACTAAAGCTAAAGTGATCAACTCAAAAGAATATGCGCGTATAAGAAAGACGAGTGAAGCCTAAAAATGTGCGAATCATTAGACTCCATACCGAATTGATACGTGTCAGAAAACTCTTTGTCATGTTAAGAACAGGTCATAATAGAAATGTATGTTTCCTTTATGTTGATATTCTGCTCACTTTCAGCGGAAGAAGCTGCAAATATAGACATATTCGTAAGTATTACTTCAAGACAACGTTCTTCTTATACTACTGAATCAGTTAAGTTCGGTTGCTTTTACATGAATTTCCGTATTATGCATGTCTCTTGATATGTTACTAATACTTTTAACTCAAAAATTATATGAACTATTTCGTTAATTACGTACACAAATAATTATAAACAAATATTACTCTTTCGGCGACTTGCCGACCACTAGGAGCTCTAGAGTTGTTGCAACTGTCAGTTGGTAACAGTTTTACAGCAGTGAGTGTCGTGACTGTGTATCATTATCCTATGCTATTTGTCACCTTTGTGTATACGGTTAACACAGGTTTCGTTAATCAGTGGTTTAAAATATCACCCAAAATATTTGATGGTGTTGTTTGACGTATCTTGTCGCGTTATTCAGCCAGAGCAGCTACATAAAAACGTAGGCTAAGATATGTTACAGAATAGCTGCTACACATTTTACGCTCCTTGTCTAATTAAGTGGAGGCGCTGGAACGAATGTAGATAATCGCTAAATTTTGTGTATAGTCTTTGAGCACGAAGCCCGGCGTTTATAACATATCTTCTCTCGTTGGAACTCACATCTTTCTGAAAAAGAGTGTTTTAGAAGAACTGACGTGGTCCCCAAGTTACGCGAAGGCCCACAACGCCGAAAATATGTTCTCCTGTAACCTCGAGACCACAAGGAAGAGGCGTCCAAGGAAAGTTATATGTGTCGCGTCTGGAAGAAATACGATGTTGTTTTCTGCTCTAAACCATGCCGCATCGAAATAAGTATCTGGACGTAACACAGCTGTTTATGCGTCTCATAAACCAGTGGAGGAATTCAGTTTGTTTGACACGTATTTCTGTTGTATTAGTCAGTCGTTTCGGGTGTCAGACGTTTCTTGGGGTTCGACTGCTACTAGAGACTTTCTGAAACGTTTCTACCATTCGTAAACTCAAAGAAGTCTCGCCAAAAGCCACAGTCAATCAGTCAACATTAAAAATGCGGTGGCTCTACTTGGTCCATTTTTCAAGCAAAATTTTGTGTAAACTATTATTTTATCCATCTTTTTCGAGGTAAAATGTTGCCGAACACAGTAAAAAAAATATAACCCTATCGATTGTATGCGGGCCTAAATAAATAATATTTATTCAACATGGAAATGCATGAAAATTGGCTTTTCTTAAAGCGGAAAGCAAATTATTCATACTATTTTCAACCAGTTAATCATTCTAAACTAATGAAATCAACATAATTAATGTCTTCAGTTTTCAACCGGAATTACTGAATTTCTTAACTGATTTATTACAATGTGTCTAATTTGATTCGAATAAATAAAAGATTCCAGTTTCAGTAAAGTGGAACTAAGACTAGGGGGGAGAGAGAGGGAGGGAGGGAGAGAATCTCAGCATAAGAATAATTAACTTTTACATAAAGACAGCACGTAACTGTGAGTTAAAAATGCAAAATCTCTGTAATTAACGTAAATTGATTATTTGTTTTATGCTTCCCTTTAATTGCTTCTTTCTCCTTTGTTGTCGGTAATTTACGATAAAACTAAGGTCGTCTTTTGTTTTGTGCTTGCTTGGGAGATCAGTGAGATATTGTGTACGTTTTAATGATACGTAAAAATGTTAAGTACTTAACTATGTGAAAAAATCGTGAATTTCTAGGACTACGATCAGGCTGGCGCATTCAGGGTAATCAGTTTATCACTCTGGATTCTTCTCCTAGACACTAGCCGGCTGCGGTGGCCGAGCGGTGTGCGGCGCGCCAGTTACGTTCTGCACGGCTACTACGGTCGGGGGTTCGAATCCCCCCCTCGGACATGGATATTTGTGCCGTCCTTAGTATTAGCTAGTTCATAAGTAGTTTGTAAGTTTAGGGACTGATGACCCCGTAGTTAAGTCCCATAAGGTCTACAAACAACCTAATCACTAGGAAATAGTACTTCCTCGCATTATAAACTGTTTTATTTGAAGCAACACGTTTCGATTTTCCAGTTAGTGGAGGAAATTAGAGATTTCAATGTCATTTTTCCGCAAACATGATTTTCATGCTAGTTGAAATTCTTCTAGAAACACAGTCAAATGAATTTTTTTGATCGGGAAAGCTTTCTTGATAACTCATCACGTTTTGCGTAGTAAGTTTACAAAGCACGAAGAATAAATTGATTCAATACAACGCGACACAGGAAATCTGATGTTAGGTTTTGAGGGAATATCAAACTTAGCGCGGCATGTTTACTGGCTGTTTGAGTGTTGTCCGGTGCTTTGTTTGATAATGAAGCAGCTACGCCGGATGCAGTGTTGTTTGTCCACGCTAAGTTGACGATACATGCGCTGTTATTGGCAGCGGCAGAAGGCGTGTACCATGGCTGTCGGGAGGTGAGGAGCAGTAAGCGGAAGGTAGCGTCGCAGTGTTGGAAACGTTACCCGTAACAACGTGTGCAGTAATATTTCGTGTCTAGAGGCAGCGTAACGTTGACAGCGCTCCGAAATAAATAAATGTCCTGCAATAAGTGCAGATGTTTTCTGCTCCTGGCATCACCACATAAAATCGTCTTCACTTTTAGAATTAATATACCTCTATCTAACTACCAATGAACTACTAGTTTGGGCGCACTATGTCATTCTCAATATTGTTAATCATTTATGCTACATCATAAGCTAATATTTAGAACTGTATTGTGTTGGGCCTCGTGGACTCCGATAAATGAAATCGTAGAATTTCACAGTGGTCAAATCGCAATCTCAGGTTAAAGTATCCGAAATGGGACTTAACTACGGGGTCATCAGTCCCTAAACTTATAAACAACTTATGAACTACCTTATTCTAAAGACGGCACAAACATCCATGCCTGATTCAAATATTTGTAAAGCTTAAGGACTTATCTGCGGGGTCATCAGTCCCTAAACTTACCAACTACTTATGAACTACCTTATACTAAAGACGACACGAACATCCATGCCCGAGGGAGGGGGGGGGGCATTCGAACCCCCGACGGCGGACGGCCGCGCGCACCGCAACACGGAGCTCCAGTACGCATGGCTAATCCGTCGCGACATCCATGCCCGAGGGTGGATTCGAACCCCCGACCACAGCGGCCGTGTAGACCGTGACTGGCACGCCGCAGACCGCTCGGCCACCTCGGCCGGCAAGTGTCTGAAAACTATAGGTCAGTTTAATTACCTTTCAGGCACGTTAAAACCTTCTCAAATGAATACAAATTGTAACCAAACAGTGTACTACACCACATTTATTATTATAGAAATAACGTCCATGAAACGTGACGTAAACATTCGTAATTGCAAATATCCATTAAAAATTGCACCATAATATTTATTAGTATATGAATAGAAAATATATTCGTACAACACAATCATCTACTCATCAACCTAGAAAGGACTTAGAATATACGGTAAGTACAATGTAGTACCACGTAATTCAAAATGTACCATAACTCAGTTTATACCATTACTTAATCTCTTCAGAAATGTTTCTTATTTATCCCAAACCAGCTATTATTACAGACAGAATGAGCAAAAACCATATTTAAGAAAACCTCAGTTACATACGTTACTGAAATTACAGGTTGAAGGATGTGCAACTTGTCATTTATGTGTCACATTTTTACCTGCACATTTAAAAGAGATTATCAAACGCACATGCACTTTTAGCATTGCCTTCTAGTACGGCGATTATAAAGTTAAAGAGAAAACTGTCGTAACTTACTTTAAATATTAATGTTAGTAATTATTCATATCCAGCAACTCAGTAGTTGCGAGAAGATTGGCGTCGATGCAACAAGTAGGGAATGTGTAGCCAGACATGTAACGAGACAGTTGGAGGTTCATACTGGCTAAACTGTCTCTGATGTCCACCCCACGATAAATCCTAATCTTGCTTCTTTCTCTCATAGCTGTTAAAAGAAAAAGCATTGATTTTTTAAAAAAAAGTGATGACGCAATTAGCGTTGCAGTTATCTTTAAAACAGACATTATGGACATTAAAAGATAATTTCAAGAAAAGGAAAAAAAGGGTGCTTCAAGTTTAAATCATATCACCCTCGAACTTACAGTTATATTCGCACTCAAATGCAGAATGAACTACGAAAACATAACGAGCCGGATTTGCTGACATCAAAAAACGAAGTATAATATTTAAAAATCTTCGGCCCCCTATTAATAGAATGCATTTTGGAAGATTCCGTCAGTCAAACACACGACAAAGAAATGGAATCTGCATAAGCAGAGGAACCCAGATCGCTAGTTTCAAATTGTTTTATTCAGACCGGTTTCAGGAATTCTAAGTTGCCATTTTCAAGTCTCTTAACATTTAAATATTAAATGATAATATTTTGTCACGTTTTAGAGACTTGAAGATGGCAACTTACAATTGCTGGAATTGATCTAAATAAAGCAATTTGAAACTAGCGATCTGGGCTCCTCTGCTTATGCATATTCCATTACAATATATGAGATCGCACCCCGGGCTTGAATGATGTCAAGCATATACAACACGTCAATGTGTGTAACTATGTCCATTTGGGACATTTCACGCAAGATGTCGAATGCAAACTGAATGAAAATATGGTAGATGCCGGCGAATGAATTTAACAAAACACATGATACTTCTAAACGGATAGAATGTAGTAAAATACGGATTCTACAGAACGACAATGAACAAACTAATAGTATAATAGGTATAAAGCCTAAAAATGAGACTAGTGGAAGAGCTTTCAAAAACTGACATAGTGACGACAACAGAAGATTGTTGGACACATTTTAGTAGGGCTTTTTTTGGCGTTCCAGTGCACTGGCTCGATGCAGACATACTAGCAAGAAAATCTGCAATGCTTACTACAAAGAGACTTGAGGGACGCCATACAAATCATGTTCTGGCTGGTGCTATCGAGGGCATACATCGCGAATTTAATTTCGTCAATTTCGTCAAAGCTTTTACATAAGTTAAACTAATGCAACTGTTTTCTTTTTACATAACACTTCTCTTTTATTTTTATGAATATTATTTCCAATTATTTCTTTTAGGTTATTCGGCACTAAACCTGGTGAAATTGAGGCATCTGATGAACCAGAAGAGATGGAGTTCATTGAAGTAGCACCCATTCTTGATGAGGGTGTTAATGAATTCCAATATAATTTGCCGCCACATCAGCGATGTGCTGCCCATACACTTAATCTGACAGCAGTGAAGGTAAACAGGAATTCCATTATTTATAGTTCCTTGCTATCAGTCTCTTTTCATTTGTTCATACTAAAATGTTCCATCCATTTTCATTGCAGGATATCCAGTCAGCAGAGGTGATCCTCATTTTAAGAAAATAGCTAGAGCAACATTTACACGTTGCCAAGCTTTATGGAATAAGCAGAGAAGTACTGTGCTTGCTGATTCCATCCAGATGACCATACGTAAGTTGCTGGCAACACCTACTGCAACAAGATGGAACAGTACATATGACAGTGTGAAATGTCTGACGTCTGCAGTTGAAAAGTACGACCTAGATGCACTAAATGTTCTGATGGACATGATTGGGGTAACGAGCTTTCGACCGGGAGATGTGGCAGTTCTAAATGAATATATTGTTGTAACATTTATGTGTATTAATGTCTTAATTTTTATTTTTCATAATAAGTAAATGTTTAGTGCAGCAAAGATTTGGTCACTATGTAAGGAATGTTTGAAAAAATTACAAACCTAACCTAAATAAGTAGACATTAACAAAAGCAGAGAAAAGTTGTCAGTAGTCAGTCAAATAATCAGGCTGATGGTCCTAGTGTTCAATGGCAGTGTTAATTTGTACAATACCACATGCTGCACACATTTGTTTGTGACAAGAAGGCTAGATCTGCAAAATTTCACCAACTTCATAAATTGTAAATGATTGTTCTGTGTTTGCTATAATAAAAAATTGCTAGGCCTACGTTATAGAGTTCCTTAAAATTTCAAAATCAAGATTATTAAATTTAGCTTCACTTGTGTCAGTAAGTAAACTAACGTTAGATCTTAGTTTAAGAGACACTAGCTTCTCATTTATGTGCAGATATTGGTAGCAAAAGTCAGCCAGTTAGAAGTGTTGTTGAAAGAGCCAGTAAAAATTAGTTTCAATTTTCATGTGTAAACACAGTCTTCTCGATGTGAAAGTTCTTACCCAAAAGTCGTGAGATATTCGTTGAAAATAAGTTACTGTTTTTGATAAATGGTACTGTAAATCTTCAATGAAATGAATATTGTTTATAGCCAAATAGCGACAAATTTTGGCATAATTGAAGATTGGAATACGATACAATTTAAACATTAAATGTTAATGGATTAGAGCCTTAATGGAAGGGGTACAAGAGAAGTTTTGCCCCATTATGGAAAATAAGAACTTGATTGTAGCAGCAGGTTTACTACCAGCTCTAAAATTTTCTTGACTAGAAGGAACGGAAAAAGAAGCATCAATTTCTTTCTTAAAGGAAGAATTGCTCAACACGATGGAGTGTGGGGAGCCAGCGTATTTTAAAAATGAAGGCATGTCTGATACTAGCGACGAGGAATCTATGTTTTTTAATACGATTTCAACACACCACCACCCTGGAGAGTTGGATGAAGCAGCTTCGTACCTCGCCAATAGTGCAAATGACATAAAACTTCTTTTTCAATATACGTCAGTAAGACAATTATTTTTTAAATTTAATGTTGGAATTCCCTCAAGTGATCCTGTGGAGTGTCTTTTCAGCGTATGCAAGGTTCTTTCACCGAAGAGGGCGAGACTGGGTGATAGAAACTTTGAAATGCAGCTATTTTCTAAAGAGAACCGTGATCTAAAACTGTAAATGTATATGTAATTTGTTACATATTTTTTAGTCAATCTTGTACTACACTCTCTTTTATATAAATATATTTCCTGTGCCAGTCATCGTTTTTGGAATGGCTATTCTTTTTCATTGACAACTACTCATCATGATACAGAGTATGTGGCTTCGTTTTCCCATTGGGCACAACCGAATTGGTGAGTGACTGCCGCCTGTGGAATAATATACCGGTTCCAGTCGTTAGATACGACAGAAGGGATTGGATAAGGCAGGAGTGAAGGGGACCTGAATGGGTTGACAATTATATATATATATATATATATATATATATATATATATATATATATATATATATATATATTTGACGAATTACAGCGTTCAAATGAATGAAATAAATCGCAGTTTACGATGTGATGGCTTTACTGTATTCGGTTTAGATGGAATACCAAACTGTGGCGAATGAAAATTTGTACCGGCCGGGATTCGAACCCGGGATCTCCCGCTTACTAGGCAGCAGACGCGTTGACCACACCGCCACCGAGGAGACAGTGAGCAACCCCACTGCAGTGTCTTGATACCTCATGGTCTGTTATCTCTGATGCTAGAATACAGTATTGTGTCTGCGAGCATTATAGAATAAATAGGCTGTGGTATAGGAAAGAGACAGCGTGGCGAATGGAGATTTGTGTGTGGCGGGAGACGTGCAAGGAAGAGTCCTCTGCAGTCGGGTTGGTCACTGTGTCCTCGGTGGCGGAGTGGTCAACGTGTCTTCCTAGTAAGCAGGGGATCCCGGGTTCGAATCCCGGCTGGGCACAAATTTTCATTCGCCACAGTTTGGTATTCCATCTAAACCGAATACAGTGAAGCCATTACATCGCAAACTGCGATTTATTTCATGAATGGCTTGAGGTGGGGATTTTTTTTTTGTATGTTAAGCAATCTATTCTGTTTTCATGTATTTCTTTTGCTCTATGCAGTCCTATTTCGTTTTTAGTTACGTCAAAAATTTCACCGAACTAAAAGGGAATTGTAATTTTACCAATTACTTATTGAAAAAGTAATTTGTACTTATATTTAAGTAAATATTTTTCCAAGTAATTATAATTGAATCCAATTACATTTTTTGAGTACTTTTCCCAACACTGCAAACTATACACCACGTCACAGTCACATGATTTTTGTTGTCGATGTATCTGCGCACCAGGTAGATAGAACCTCCTTGGATAGACGAATGAGTTCAATTTAAGACTGTTTTACACATGCGACGTTGTGTGAAAACTGACTACTCGAAGTAGCGCGTGATCTATAGATTGTGCCTACTGTGGAGTTCTATATTCCGAGTGTGTTGCACACTGCGCCTGCGGGGAAGAATAAAAAATAATAATAATAATAAAAATAAAATAACCTCTAGTGGCGTCTGCTAACACCGTAAATTCGCCTATTCTAGCAGAACTTATTCCGACTATAGAAATACTTTTCCAACCTCTTAAACCATGTTCTTTTCCTTGCTTTGCTATCTTGTCACATTCAAAAAGCTGGACCCAGTCCGCGTATTTGCTCTACTAGCGTTCCGCTATCAAAGAGATGAAAGATATGCAAGGAGAAAGGTGTTTATGTTTTACAGAGAGAAAGCCTGCAAGCTTCATAATTAATACAAACGTAAATACGTAAAAGTGTTTATTTCAGTGGTGAAAAAGTCTGAATTATTATATGAAAAAAATTTTTGGTGTTATTTGAATTTTTTTTTCTATATTGATATTTTAAAGCCACATGTGGTGGCAGGCTTGTAGCAGCTTCAGTGCTGCTCTTCAGCCGATCGGTTGTACAGATTTGTTAATTACTTGTAGCGGTGATAAAATTCGCAGAATTAATAACTGAACAGGAGATGAAAAATTGAGACTTAACAGAAAACAAAGAATTTTAAAATAAATATTCAGAAATTAAAATAGCCACGGTGATTAAAACACGCATATAGACAGAGTAAAAACTCTCAGAGATTAAAGCACTTTCATTGGAGGACAGTAGACGATGACGAGAGCACACATTTAAAAGCACATGACAACGCAATATTCTACCTGCTCGGCTGTTGCTGACGTTTGATAACTTGAAACACTGAACAGTGATCACTAGCACTGACACTACAACACTGACGGCGCACCGTTAAAATTGTTGAGCACAGGGATCCCGCAGGGGGTCAGGGAGAGAAGGGAGGCATGGAGTGAAATGGGAGTTGAAGGGGTAGGGGGATGGGGGAGGAGGGGGTAAGCCAAGCGTGGGAGGGAGTGGGACAGGTGGGGGAAGGAGTGGGGGTGTACAAATATGGGGACTAAAGTTGATAGGATGGGTAGATGTTGGGACAGAGGGCGTCTCCAGGTGGGGGAGGTGGCGGAAGTTACCCTTGGAGAGGACGTGGAGAGTGTGAAGGTGAAAGTAGGGAGGGATAACAAGGTAAGGGAGTGCCAGAGGCCTTGGATGCAACAATAGGTGGGAGACAAGCGGGTGATGGGAATCCAGTTTGTAGGTGACATATTGGAGGCGGAGGTGTTCGAGGAATTTGAGCAGGTGTGGGAAAGGAATAAGATCGTATAGGGAAATGGTAGGTGGATGTGGTAAGCGAGGCGGAGGGCGTTGCGTTCAAGGATCTGGAGGGATTGGTAGTGAGCAGGGGGAGCAGAAAACCAAGTGGGGCGGAAGCAGCAAAAGACAGGAAGCATTATGGAAAGGTAGGTGAATAGGACGCCAGTGGCCGTGCCGCAGTGGGTACACCAGTTCCCGACAGATCACCGAAGTTAATCTCTGTCAGGCTTGGCTAGCACTTGGATGAGTTGCTGTCTGGGGCTGCCAAGTGCTGCTGGCAAGCGGGGTGCCCTTGTGAGGCAAAACTGAGGAGCTACTTGATGGAGAAGTAGCGGCTCCAGTCTGGAAAACCAACACAAACGTCCGGGAGTGCGGGGCGCTGACCACGCCCCCCTTCATACCGCATCTGGTGACGCCTGCGGGCAGGCCGGTCGGTACCCCTTGGGCCCTCGCGGCCTGTATGGGGCAGAGTTTAGTTTAGTTAAGTGAATAGGATGGTGGAAGGGTTGAGGCCCCACATCTGGCCGAAAAGGAGTTTGAGGAGGTTGAGGTAGGAGAGGGCCTTTTCACAGACTGTTTGAAGGTGGGCTTTCCAGGAGAGGGAGCGGCCGAGGGTTATGCCTAGATATTTGAGGGTTTTGGTTTGCAGGATAGGACAGCCATGGAGCACAAGGTATAGATCGCAGTGGCGAAAGGAAGGGGTGGTGCGACCTATGATGATTGCCTGGGATGTGGTGGTGTTAACGGTTAGAAGCCACTGATTACACCAGGTGGAAAATTGGATAAGTGGGACTGAAGGAGGTGTTGGGATCGGGTGAGGGAGAGATGAGGGCAAGGAAGGCAATTTCGTCAGCATATTGTAGGAGGTGGACAGGAGGCTGGGTTTGTGTCATGTCAGCTTGTGACACCACAATTAAATTTTTTATGCCTACTTTATGAATTTTAATTTTTAGTAATATTTATATGACATAATTTATCGATTTAGTTTGATATGTGTAAACTTATTATATTTGGATATAAGAGTTATGCGATTGAAAATTTGTAAAGTACTAATGTAAAGAGTGTATAAACATTGTTGTCTTTGTACTATTTACTATGTTAAATATTTTTTAAATTAATAATATTGTAAAGGTTCTGGCTTAGGGCTTTTATAAATAATGTGCATGTATAAAAGATGGGGAGGGGGGCGTCCCCACTTCAAAGGAGAGTGATGACGTGGAAGTAAAAGGTGGAAAAAGCGCGCCAGATGGCCGGTTTGCGCGGCGAAACAGTTAGTTGCGAGACAGTCGTAGCTTGGACGCTGATCAGTGAACAGTGCTTGTGTCTTGTGCTATTTGCTTGAGGCTATACTTTTAACAAGAGCTGTAAAATGGCCTAGGATGGAGAATATCTTTCAAAATGTTCACTGGCATAATATTTGTGGCTCATTATTGAAATTATTCGACGCCAAGAAGACTAAATTTGGCCATAAGCTTCAAGAGCCACTGATGGTATGTATTATGCCACAATTAATTGCACTGCAGCGCCAACCTTCCACCACAGGCAAAGTAGACAGCTTTTAGTATTGTAATAACAGACTGAACCTCACATTTGTGGAAATTTTAATGATCGATTTCATAAACTGTAAATAGTGCTGTTAACCTGTTATTGTCCTGTCCTGTGTCCTTTCCTTATTTAAAATGAAATACTTCCGTGTGACCCAGTGAAATAATAACATTTTTAGTTTTATAAAGTGCAAGAAGTTATAGTAAATTTTATTGCATAATCGTATAGTGGAAATTAACGTAAAGTGTAGGATAATGTTCAATTTTATATCCACTAAGCACAAACATTTTTTTTTATGTGTTGCATTGTGCATATGTTAACTTTATTCAAGCCTCATGATGGCAATGAGGAAGTGTAAAGTTGTTTGAATTAATTGAAAGACTGCATTTCAGATTCAGGTACCTCATTTTCAAAGTGTGTTTGTTCTTAAAAAAAAACTTGTAACACTGAAAGATTATTATTATTATTATTATGCAAGTAAGTTAATGAAAAGAAGAATTTATCTTTATAGCTAAAGGAAAAGTGAAAATACCAGTGCTTAACTTATGTTTAGACTAGGTTCCTTAAAAGATTTTCTGTTGCAGAAATTTTATAAAATTAATACAGAATAGTAGATTTGCTGAAGTTAATTCACTGTGTTTTGGTATAGGCCTAAATGAAATATCTATCATTTTAATTTCTATTCCAAAGAGTAATCTCATTACTTACAACTTTAGCAAGATGTTGTAGACTAAGATCCCATAGCAAATAGATGAATGATGCTTCTGTTTTGTTCAATAACTACATTCAAGTGTCGATTGCTGTGATTAGTCTAACACCCACAAAAGTGACAGTTTCAAGTAGTTTTTTGTCTGTTTTATCAATGCTATTTATTAGTTTACTAAAGAAACATTTTTATTGCATATTACATTCAAGTTATAACTCAAATAGTTGATTATTGTCCATAGGGATTGGCGACCGTAATACAAATAGTGCTGTTTTGCTCTTTAGGTAAAAACTTTCTGAGTACTTGTGGTTTCAACACTATCTTCTCTTCTGGTACTATACATCTTTGTGAAATGAAGGTTATCTCCGATGCTTTCATGTATTAGGATAACACGAGGTCAAATCTTCTCGGAGGGGCACGATTCTGTAGGTGTAGGTTTGTAGCACCGAGTCGGTTCAGCTATTAATATTACAGTATGCGTAACAAATCTGTTGCGAATTATTGTATATTCCTAACTGTGCTGTAAGCGGCTACAAAGCTTCAACAACCGGCAGGAGTGTTGCAAGCTGAGTATATAAGAGGAGGGGGGGGGGGGGAGAGGACGGAGCCCTGGGGCAGCCTGGCGGAGGGGTAGAACAAACGGAAGTCGGAATTATTGACAGTGACATAGGATGGGCGACGGACGAGAAGGTTGCAATGAAACAGACATAGTTAACAGGAAGGGAGTAGAGTTGCAGCTTGAAAAGGAGACACGAATGCTATACGCGGTCATAGGCCTTCTCAGTGTCGAGGGAGATGAGGATAGAGGCACGACAGAGTTCATCTGGACGGAAAGGAGGTGGGTGAGCGCTGGAGTTGGTCATCGACAGAGAAGGATGACCGGAAGCCACATTTGGAGAGAGGAAGGAGCTGGTGTTGACGGAGATGTTCATGTGTGCAGCGAGTCAGGATTGTTTGCAGGACCTTACTGAACACTGAAATGAGGCTGATGGGATGATAGGAGGAGGCGTCAGAGGGGGCTGCTGGGTTTGAAAAAAACATGAAGATACGGAAGGTCTTCCACAGGTCAGGGAAGAGCCGGTGCATGGGATGATGGTATAGGGGGAAGCAAGGGATGCATGGAAAGAATGAGGGCAGGCCCGAAGGTGTCTGTATGTTAGGCGGTTGTGGCCGGGAGCAGTGTTGCGTTTAGTGCGGTGTGTCGATTCGATGTTGAGGGCTGTGATCCGAGTGTTGAGTTTTGAGTAGGGGTTGAATTTTAGCAAAAAGTCTAGATATGAAAAATAAGGTTCTCAATATCGTGGAGAATTTACATGACATTCAACTAGAACTTAAAATATGTATTTTTATTATACCATTAAAAACTCTATTACCATTCATCACACAAAGGAATTAATGACAATGGTCCGCTTGTTTACTATGCAGCAGCGCTGTGCAGTACGTTACTGAGGACACAGTGATGACCCTAGCTATGTGGGCTGACCTTGCACATCTCCCGCCAGACGCAAATTCTCAACTTATCTGCACACTACTAATTCATCACTCACGTCACTTCGCCGATGTGTATGTAATTATTGCGGAGACGACCACCGGCGGAGATATATATATATATATATATATATATATATATATATATATATATATATATATATATACTAGCTGAAAACCCGGCGTTGCCCGGGTATTTATCTATTTATTCCTGCCATTTCTCAGGTATATATTCATTTGTATAAGGGCTGCATAACTGTAAAATCTCTTGAGAATACAATTAGTAGTAAAGAAGTAATAGATTAAAACTTGGTACGTGATGCGGCAGTTTTCCGTGAAAGTTACTGTTTATGTGCTCATATGTCATTAATTACATGTCGTACTTAAATACAATTTAGAAGGTACACTCAACTATATGCGTGTACACTGTCTGTAAAATTTCCTGCAGCTACAATTTTTAGTGTAAAATTATTGCAACGTCATACCGACAGTCGTAGTTTTAGTCCATGAACAGCGGAACGTTACTGTTTATGGGCTCATATCTCATGATACAATTTAAAAGCTACATTCAACTATATATGTGTATATTGCCTGCAAAATTTTCTG
Organism: Locusta migratoria; assembly: GCA_026315105.1. Classification (NCBI taxonomy): domain Eukaryota; kingdom Metazoa; phylum Arthropoda; class Insecta; order Orthoptera; family Acrididae; genus Locusta; species Locusta migratoria. Next base: position 895,407,245 of record CM048744.1, read on the forward strand.
TCGCTACAATTTGTAGTGTTCAAATTGTTGTTGTTGTTATGGTCTTCAGTCCGGAGACTGGTTTGATGCAGCTCTCCACCCTACTCTATCCTGAACAAGCCTTTTCATCTCCTCATAATAACGGCAACCCACATCCACTCGAATCTGCTTACTATACGCGTCTCTTGGTCTCCCTCTGCCATTTTTACCCCACACACTTCCCTCCAATGCTAAATTTACGATTCCCCGATGTCTAAGAATGTGTCCTACCAAGCGATCCCTTCTTTTAGTCAGGGTATGCCAAAAATTCCTTTTCTGATCAATTTTGTTCAGTACCGCTTCATTAGTTATGCGATCTACCCACCTAATCTTCAGCATTCTTCTGTAGCACCACATTTCAAAAGCCTCTATTCTTTTCCTGTCCGCATTGCTTATCGTCCATGTTTCACTCCCGTACAAGGCAACACTCCACACAAATGCCTTCAGAAAAGACTTCCTTACCCTTAAATTAATATTCGATGTTAGCAAATTTCTCTTTTTCAAAAATGCTTTTCTTCCCATTGCCATTCTGCATTTTATATCCTCTGTACTGCGACCATCACATGTTGTTTTAGTACCAAATGTTCAAATGTTTGTTAAGCTTATGGGACTTAACTACGGGGTCATCAGTCCCTTGTTTTAGTACCCAAGTAACAAAACTCAACTACCACCTTCATTGTTTCGTTACCTAATCTAATTCCTTCAGCATCGCCTGATTTTCTAAGACCGCATTCCATTATTTTTGTTTTGCTCTTGTTAATATTCATTTTATAGGCTCTCTTCAACATGCTGTCCGTTCCATTCAACTGCTCTTCCAGATCCTTTGCTGCCTCTGACAGAATTACAATGTCATCAGCAAAACGCAATGTTTTTATTTCTTCTCCCTGAACTTTAATCCCTATTCCAAATTTTTCCTTGCTTTCCTTCACCGCCTGCTCGATGTACAAATTGAATAACATCGGAGAAAGGCTACAACCCTGTCTTACTCCCTTCCCAACTGATGCTTCCCTTTCATGCCCTTCGAGTCTAATAACTGCGGTCTGGCTTTTGTACAAGTTGTAAATAACTCTCCTTTCCCTGTATTTAACCCCTGCTGACTTCAGAATTCGAAATAGTATATTCCAGTCAACATTGTCAAACGCTTTCTCCAAATGTACAAAAGCTAAAAATGTAGGTTTGCCTTTCCTTAATCTATCTTCTAAGATAAGACGTAAAGTGAGTATTGCCTCCCGGGTTCCTACGTTCCTCTTGAATCCAAATTGATCTTCCCCGAGGTCAGCTTCTACCAGGTTTTTCCATTCTTCTGTAGATAATTCGTGTTAAAATTTTGCAACCATGACTTATCAAACTGATGGTTCTGTAATTTTCACATCTGTCTGCGCCTGATTTCTTTCGAAAGAGGATTATTACATTTTTCTTAAAGTCTGAGGGTATTTCGCCTGTCTCATACATCCTACACACCAGTTCAAATAGTCTTGTCATGGATGGCTCTCCCAGAGACTTTAGTAGCTCTGAGGGTACGTCATCTACTCCTGGGGCCTTGTTCCGACCTAGGTGTTTCAAGGCTCTGTCAAATTCATCTCTCAATATAGTATCTCCTATTTCATCTTGATCTACTTCCTCTTCCCTTCCTACAACATCGTCTCTAAGTTCATTTCCTTTGTAGAGCTGCTCTATGTACTCTTTCCACCTTTCAGCTTTCCCTTCTTTGCTGAGAACTGGTTTCCCATCTGAGTTCTTGATTTCGTAGAGTTGCTTTTCTTGTCCCCAAATGTCTCTTTTATTTTCCTGTAGGCGGTATCTACTTTTCCCCTTCTTATACATTCTTCTACAGATTTGCATTTGGCTTCTAGCCACTCCTGCTTAGCCATTTTGCACTTCCTGTCAATCTCATTCTTTAATCGTCTGTACTCCATTTTGCCTGTTTCATTTATTGCATTTTTATATTTTCTCCTTTCATCAATTAAATTTAGAATTTCCTGTGATATCCAAGGATTTTTTGTAGGTATTGCCTTTCTACCTATTTTGTCCTCTGCTGCCATCACTATTTCATCTCTCAATGCTACCCATTCCTCTTCTACTGTTCTATTTCCGCCTGTTTCTGTCAATTGTTGCCTAAATCTCCCTCTGAAATTCTTCAGAACTTCATTTTCCTTCAATTTATCTAAGTCCCATCTCCTTATTTTCCTACCTTTCTGCAGTTTTTTCAGTTTCAGCCTACAGTTCATGACTAACAAGTTATGGTCAGAGTCTATATCTGCCCCTGGGTATGTCCTGCAGTTTATAACCTGGTTCCGGTACCTATTTCTTACCATTATAAAATCTATCTGATACCTTACGGTGTCTCCTGGTCTCTTCCACGTATACAACCTTCTTTTGTGATTATTAAACCACGTGTTTGTTACGATTAAATCATGTTCCGTGCAAAATTCTACCAGGCGACTTCCTCTTTCATTCCTCCTGCCCAGTCCATATTCACCTATTATTTTTCCTTCTCTTCCTTTTTCTACTACATAATTCCAGTCTCCCATCACAACTAAGTTTTCCTCTCCCTTAACTGTCTGAATAATTTTCTTTAGCTCCTCATATATTTCTTCGATCTCCTCATCATCGGCACAGCTAGTTGGCATATAAACCTGTACTACTGTTGTCGGCGTTGGCTTCGTATCTATCTTGACAATGATAATGCGATCACTGTGGTGCTCATGGTAGTTTACCCGCATTCCTATTTTCTTATTCATTATCAATCCTACTCCTGTGATACCCCCAACTGCTTTTGTATTTATAATCCTGTACTCACCTGACCAGAAATCCTGTTCATCCTGCCACCGAACTTCACTAATCCCCACTATATCTAACTTCAACGTATCCATTCCCCGTTTTAAATTTTCTAATTTTCCTGCCCGATTAAGGGATCTAACATTCCACGCTCCGATCCGTAGAATGCAAGTATTGTCTTTCCTGATGACAATATCCTCCTGAGTAGTCCCCGCCCGGAGATCCGAATGGGGGACTATTTTACCTCCGGAATATTTTACCCGAGATGATGCCATCATCATATTACCATACAGTAGAGCTGCATGTCCCCGGGAAAAGTAACGGCTGTAGTTTCCCCTTGCTTTCAGCCGTTCGCAGTAGCTGTGTGGCAAAGCCACATTAGCTGATGTTACAAGGCCAGCTCAGTCAATCATCCAGGCTGTTGCCCCTATAACTACTGAAAAGGCTGCTGTCCCTCTTCAGGAACCACACGTTTGTCTGGCCTCTCCACATATACCACTCCGCTGTGGTTGCACCTACGGCACGGCTATCTGCATCGTTGAGGAACCCAAGACACCCCACCTCGGCAATGTCTGTGGTTCATGGGGGTGGGTGTTCAAATTATAAATTGTAAATTCATACAGAGAGCCGTAGTTTTACTCCATAAACAGCGGAATAGTAGTAAGCGAGAAACTTTTTTCCTTTCATCATTTTACTATGGTTGCCAGCGAGAAAAAGTTTAATAAAGATTTGAAATTATGTTTAAGGATTGTTGTAAGTCGCTAAGTACTGTCATTCTCATACAGTGTATTTCGAAAGTCTCGCCGCATTATATGGCATATTTTGCGATTTCTATTGGTATTAACGTAATATCTTTTGAATCACGTGTCGTATATGATTCTTAACCCTGCAGCAATTGTACCTTACGGCAAGGAATGTGTGTACCAAATTTGGTTGAAATCGGTCCAGTGGTTTAGGAGAAAATGAGCAGTATTATCGCTAAATGCAGCAGTTTTTCGCACATCTCATTGTTTATGACGTCATATCCCACGAACAATGTATCGTACGTGATTCTTACACTTACGGCCACCGTTCTCGTGGATTGAAGCCTACGTGTGCAAAATTTCATAAAGATTGGAACAAAATTGTAGATTTGTATGCAATATGTACAAATATACGGACACTCTGCTTTATATATATATATATGCCTGGTGCAAGTCTTATAATTGGTCGCCACGTCGGCGACTTGCGTGTCCCTAGCCTACCCCAGTTATCCAACCGGGAAAAGGGGACCTATAGCTTACCGTGGAATCCGAAACACGTGTCGTTTCCGACGACTCCTCACTTCTTTGAGAGGTGAAGGATGGGTTAAAACGCTGACTGAAAAAATCCGAGGCCCGACCGGATTTCGAACCCGTGACCCTTCGGTTTCCAGTCGCGCTTTACCCCAAGTCTACCGTGCCCGACTCTAAAGCAAGATGGTCATCGAGCCTTTGTTCAGTGCGGATGTAGCCATAAGTCTTACAGAAGTAGGCGAAATGGCGGTAGTAGTGAATGATGATGACCAGAGACACTACGTTGGTACTGTGTGGATAAGTTGAGAATTTGCATCTGACGGTAGGCGTGCAAAGGTAGCCCGCGCGGCCGTGGTGATCACTTTGTCCCCAGTGACGCAATGGCCAGAGCGACTACCTGGTTGGTGGGTCAGTGTGTATACTGAGAGGGCCACATTCTCTGTCTAATAAAAACGCCAACCAAAAAATTCAACGATTAACATGGAACAATCATGATACATCAACTTCCACAAGGAACGGATATATCCGAGACCTAACGTAGTTAATTTCCTTGGGTGTTGATACGTAAAGTTGCAGGATCACAAATGATGTCTATTCTTTCGGACATGTTAGAAACAACAGACCGCACTGATAAATGTACTACCATTACTTGCTCCTGCGTTTACAGTGCCATCATAATCTCATTTCACCTTTGTTGCGAAAGTGCACGACAGACAGCTCTTTAATTTTCCTGCAAACGTGCAAACGACCACTCGAAACAGGCGAAACTTACAATCAGCACGGAAATAACACGCCTGGGTGCTGCAGTAGACCCATTAGTATCGAGTAGCTAATTGAGATAATAAAGGCGATCGTGTAAAAGGGCTTTAGCGCAGGAAGGTAACTCGCGGCTACGCTCCAAAAAATAACAATGGTTGCCAAAAGATCAGGAGGTTGACGCTTGGCAGTGAGGTGACGTCTTCTGCAGCAGAAACATAACGCAGTGATCGTGTGTCTCTATGTAAAGACACTCTCTAAAGTCGTGTCACATTCGTTAAAAAATGCCCAAATGGTTGTGGCAGTCCATAAGTCAGATGTCACTGCTGCTAACTTCTCTCACAGCAGTTTAATCTGTACTCTTAGTTTTCTGACTAGCCACATACTTTAAACTCATGACATATGCGTAATAAGCGGCAAATAACTCAGGAAAATCCAGAATATAGATATTGCTAGCTGAAAACCAAGCGTTGCTCGGGTATTTAGGAGTACATTTTCCCTCTCTGAAACCGACTCTTCGTCTCCCATCTCATTGTTCATCTCCACCTTCCCTTTCTTCCACTCCCCCTCCCTCCATCCCTTTTGGTTTATCTCTTACCCCCACCCCTCCCATCTAGGAAAACTCATATATACCTGTAAAATGTGACATTGTGAGCATGGAGATTGGGCGGTCTTACAATCAGTTGAAATTTATAAAATTCTAAACAAGTTATTTAAAATTGATAAAAATAGCCTAGACCGCCAAGCGAATTTTTTTATTTACAAAGTGGTGAGTAGTTTCGACTTTTCAGTAGTTTACGAACCTGTAAAGAAGCACAGGAGAAAATTTCAGAACAGATTACATAATGTGTTAAAATGTGACTTTTACAGGGTAGAATGAAATGTCACACCTTTAAAGACAATGCATTTACAATCTTTCGTCTTGGCTAAAATTAATAATCATTCATTAAATCAGCATGAAAGGAGAGTCTATCCCAGTTGGCACGAGCCTGTCAACTGTAAAGCGTTAAAGATGTCAATTTTATAAGATGTATGGGGCGCTATATAGTCTATTTAATAAAACGAATGTGCTTGTAAAAGACAAGATAATTCTGATGGTCCTAAAATAATAACGAAGCACTGTTTCTAATTACATGCTTAAAGCAGGAATGTAAAAAAATCAAACAATTATTTATGATGTTCATAAAAATAAAGTACCACTGTTTTTGATTGATTATGTAAACCAGCAGTGAATCTGAGCAGTCAAAAAAGTCAGTTGCATCAATTAAAAATTTTTCCAGTCAGAGCATACAATACATCAGTTGCTGGTGGTAGTGGGCGGTTGCCTGTGTAACATGAACATTTGTTACATGTATCCACAACCTGCGAAGGAACAAGGTTGTTAAGTAGTACAGAGAAAGAAAAGATATATAGATATTATCACTGTGGCCATTAAGATAAGAGCTAACTCAAGAAGTCCATTATGTCGTGTGTTGCCAATGTTATACATAGTCAGTACATGAGTGCGAGTTGTAGTGCGCATGTTATTGTATATGCATTGTTTTTGAAGGTGCGACATTTTATTCAAACTTGTAAAAGTCACATTTTAATACATTATGTAATCTATTCTGAGATTTTTCTTTTGTTTGTTAACAGGTTCGTAAATGCAAAGTTCGAAACAAGTCACCACTTTGCAGATAAAAAATTTCACTTTGCGGTCTAGGCTATTTTTATCAATTTCAAATAAATTGTTTAAAGATTTATGAATTTTATCATATATATCTGTCAACTTTCGTGGTGATCAGTGAAATAGAGTGACAGTTTTTTTTGGAAGTAACCAAAATATTCAAATGTTTGTAAATCTATCGGACCAAACTGTGTGGTCATCAGTCAAGTAGCGTACAAACTACTTAAACCTAGGTAAACTAACCTACGGACAAACACACACACCCATGCCCCAGGGAGGACTCCAACCTCCACGGCGATCAACCGCGCGCTCCGTAGCGAGGTGCTTTAGACTGCGCGGCTACTCCACCGCGGCATGGAAGTAACTGTTTGCCACTCACCAATCAAAACTTTTGTGTAGACAATGACCTTCCACTTGGTTTAAAGGTCATCATCATCATCATCATCATATCATCACATCATTAGAGGCTGATTATGCCTTTTAGCATTCAGTCTGAAGCATAGCCTCACCCCCCCCCCCCAAAAAAAAAAAAAAAAAAAAAAAAAATCTCCATAATCTTCAGTTGCCGCGGCGGAATAGCCGATCGCACCAAGGCGCCTTGCTGCGGTGCGCAGGGCCGTTCCCCGTCAGAGGTTCGAGTCCTCCCTTTGCCTAGGTGTATTTTGTCGTTCTTAGTTTTAGATAGTTTAAGACTTGGGACTAATAACCTAAGTCGTTGAGTCCCAAAGAATTACAAACATGTGAACGTTTTTTTTTTCCAATAAAGTTCTTTAGGCTATTAGACCGCATCGTCTTCGTGTAAAACCAACCGACGTTGGTCTGACGAATACCCTGAAGAAAGCGACTTGGAATAGTGGCCGAAACGACGGTTGGTTTTATACGATGACGATGCGGTCTAATATCCTGAAGAACTTTATTGAAAGTGACAATGGTCGCGGAAGCCTAGGTCTACATTTGAACGTTTTGATGCCCAGTTCAGTGCTAACATTGATGCCTCGTCTGATGTTAAGCCTTTTACTTCAAAATCATTCTTCACCGAAACTAAGTGATTTCTCCTTTGTCTACCTGGAATCCTCTTACCCCTCTACTACAGACCCGTGAGTCTCTTAGGTAACCTTGCTTCTCCTATGCGTGTAACATGACCCCATGTCTCAGCCTTTTCGCTGTAACTGCTTCATCTATAGTGTTCATTTCCAGTTTTCTTTGATTTCCTCAATATGGACACCCTCCTGCCATTGTTCCCATCTATTAGTACCTGCTATCATTATTGCTATTTTCATATCAGTAATCTCAACCTTATGAATAGGGTAACCTGTATCTACCCAGCTTTCATTCCAGATTTAAAGGTGAAGTAGCATGACGATTTTCTTTTTTTTTTCAAAGTCCGTAAGTTAAGTACACTCCGCGATGACGCGAATGAAATTTTTTGTAACAGTGACGTTCATCTTGCTTTGAAGATCAAATGTGCATAATAACATAAAGATCGGAATAAAGATATAGGTTTGTATATGATAGAAACACACAAAAAAATTAGTTTTTCAAATATTTTCTAATTTTCTGGTGGATTTGCCAAAATTTTACTTTATAAAAACATTGGGCTGATAAATACGAACACGCGGAAAAAGTAGAAAGAAAAAAAGGGGGGGAGAGACAAAAAAATCTTCCAAATCTGTCGAGCTCTTTTCAAGTTATGGCGCGACCAAAGGAGATAGGGATTCGTTTATATATATGAAGACAGCGAATTGGCGCGCCTGTCTCCGTTCCGATTGTCGTTGTTGATTTCGTGCAGCTCTGCCACTTGTGACTGAGAGGCACACAACTGACATATGCGCTCTCGCACATTTTCGTTATCTTGTTGGATTTGTTCGTCTGTTGTTTCTGTTCTAGTATTTCCTATGTTTCTCGCATTATTCGTACGGTTGATCAAATGGGACCCCTTGGGTCTTGCTGACATTATCTGCTGTAATACACACAGACAAATAGACAAACATTTTGTACCTACTAATGAAAAACGGTATACCGATAATACATTTGTTTTCACAATCATAGAAACCTTATATATATCTTACTAGCTGAATACCCGGTGTCGCCCAGGTACTTATTATCTTTCTCCCCATTTCCCCACTCTCTTTCTCCTCCTCTCTTATTATCCTCCTCTCCCCTCTATCATTCTCCTCCTATCCCCTCTCTCATTCTCCTCCTCTCTTTTTTTCCTCCTCTCTCCTCTTTCCGTCTCCTCCTCTACCCTATCTCTCTCTCTCTCTGTCTGTTTGCTCCTCCATGTACTCCTCTCCCTCCTATATATGAGGAGGTGACAGACGGTGTCATAGTCCCAAGTATAAGGGACTAAAGAGAAATACTAAAATGAGCTCTAACATGGGAATTAAGCGTTTCCGGACACATGTCCACATAACATATTTTCTTTCTTTGTGTGTAAGGAATGTTTCCTGAAAGTTTGGCCGTTGGCCGTACCTTTTTGTAACACCCTGTATATTAGATTTATGTATGTATTTTCAAATTCGCTTTAAAACCATACGCTGGTAACAACAAATTCCTTCTGCTGGTGGTTTTCACCCCAATGATGCGGTACGCTTGGTATGCATCAAAGCTGACAGCCAAATAACCGTCATTTAAAAATCTGAATAAAGTATGCTTTCCATTGAAGCATATTTAAAAAAAATCTTACTTGTCAACAATAGTTATGTTTTAAATGTTTCTTTGATGATTGTCACCCTGAAAAATGTAACTTCCAGAAAGAGCTGGATATATTTATACTGCAATGATAAACTGAATTATTCAATCATATTTAATAATTTCATCAGGATCAGAATACAACTGTAAACTTTTAGGAAGTCCATATGTAAAGTATCTTGCGTCATGCACCATCCAAAATTTTATGTGACAGTGACCTTCCTCTTGCTTTGAAGGTCAAGTGTACAAAATATCATTAAGATTTTACTATGAATAAAGTGTCCTTACTCGCATGTCGCCACAGGTTTTCAACCACATAATTGTTTATGATGTCATACCTCTTGAACAATATGTCGTAAGCAGTTCTTACCCCTACGCCAATTGTTACCTCATGGAAGGAATATGTTTACCAAATTTGGTTGAAATCGGTACAGTGATTTAGAATTAGATGTCGCATGATGCAGCACTTTTCCGCGTATTTCATTGTTTATTACGTCATATCTCCTGTACTATTTATTGTACAGTTAATTAATGGTGCCTATACCATTGCGAAAGTGCAAGCAATATGTTGACAAAGTTTCATCACAATCGGTTGAACGGTATGGACGCGCATAAAATACGAACACACAAACATTCATTTTTATGTCTTGGATAAATTCACTGTGTTCTAATACAAACCACATGCAGAATGAAATGTCAGATAACTGTCTTAAACTGTCTTATAACTGTCTTAAAAATGCATATTGCCAACCATAATCTGTTTATTATATTTACAACTTTACAGGTTTCGGCTATTAACCATCATCAGAAAAGTAAATTAAACAGATTACCTTGGTACATTTTCTATCACCATATCTATGTCAAATAATAAGATATATGTAAAATATCACTTGACATTAGGTCTTGATGGTAAATAAAACAATGCCAGTTAGCATTATAGCGAACCAGGATCTAAGAATTCAAAGAGTATCTTTGACTCTTTGAATTCTTAGACCCTGGGGTTCACTGTAAGGCAGCCGGCATTGTTTATTTATCTTAAAAAACCTAATGTGAAGTGACATTTTACATATCTGTTATTGTTTGACATAGATATAATGACAGAAAATGTACCAACGTAATTAGTATGTTTAATTATCTGATGATTGTTAATATCCGAAACCGGTAAAGTTGTAAATGTAAGAAACAGCTGATGGCTGGCAATATGCATTTTTGAAGTATGTTACGACTTTTAACACACATTTCAGTAAAAATTTGAACTTCTCTGTCGCGAGAAGAGTATCTTTGGCGAGTGTTATCTGTGGCCGCATGCGCATAGGGACGGAGCGCGAGGTTAATAGGATGATGCGAGCGCTGAACATTATACAACAGAAATATTACAAGAAGTTAATTTTATGTGGCTGCATTCTCGAAATTTAATGGACCAACATTTCTTATATATAAATACAGAGTTTCGCAGTGATAACATTCTATAAAATGCTCTTGATTTCCAGTCTCGTCAAAAATAAATAAATAAATAAAACAAAAAATAAAAAAAAATTGTATATAATGAAAGTTACATCTATTCCGCAAATTTCATTTCCAAAGTCAACAAATCTGCCACGATTACAATATGTGACCTTAGTCGACGTGTTGGGCTTGTGCAGAATTGTTTTATCCTTTAAAATGAAATTTACTGAACATATGCGACTTTTGTAAACATCTGTAAGCAGAAAGGTATTTACATTTTATAAAGAAAATGATTGGTAATTTGGAAGGACCGTTGTATATCTCTTCGGACGCCATGCTATCGGTAATGACGGACTATCGATAGTTGCTTAATGTCAATTTGTATCGAACATGCGAGCATCTGAATGATATCGTAGTTCATTTACTCGCAAACGTAGGAGAAATCAATTGCCTTTATGATATAGGAGAAAATTGTTTAGCCTAGACTACGATAATACCTTTCTGAACCGAAGATTCACTTACTAAATTAAATATATATATGTTTAAGATAGCTAAACCTAACCTTCTTAAGGCTACGCTACAGATCAGTTTTTTAAGTGAAATAGCGTGAACCATGATAATACCTTTATGAACCAAAGATTTTATACAGATCATAAAATAAAATAAAAAAACGTTCTATATCTGCTCTATGATTGACAGGTTCTTGTATGTACACTTGTCCGCTCAGTAAAAGTAATTGCCCTTGTAAAAGGTAGATTTTGAGTCACTTGATCACTTTTTTCGTACAGATCATAAGATAAATAAATCATGCTATACCTGATCTATGGTTGACATGTTCTTGTATGTACCCTTGTCCGGTCAGTAAAAGTAATTGGACTCGTAAAATGTGGACAGCCATTGACATTCGTTGTATGCGAGTAAACAAACTACGATAGCATTATGATTCGCGCATGTTTGATGTAAATTGACACTACGCAACTATCGATAGTCCGTCATTATCGATAGTACGCCGTCCGAAGCGATACATAATGGTCCTTCCAAATTACCAAATGATTTCACGTTTCATGAATACGAATGTAAATAGATAAACATGTTTCACTGAACATTATTTCAAAGTGAAAAAGTCAAAATTTTACGAGAGAAATAATTTTTGATGTTATTTGATAGGGCATAATTGAAGACCGCACCAATGGCGTCATATCTGAGTCTCACATACCAACTAGCAAGACAAACACTACCAACGAATATAAACATACAGGATAATATCGTAATTCTTATGTATTGAAGATAATAAATAATCTGTGATTATCTTTGTAAATTACAGGTTGCGACAACAGAATGTACCACCGATCACAGGTCTTAGACAAAAAATTCACGCCTTCGGCGTTCACATCCGAATAAAAAATCTCTGTGTTAACCTATACCACAGTCTTACATATACAGTCATGACACTTCCACTGATTTTTATTATACGCCACGACAGCAGCGCTCCAAGCGGCTGGCGAGGTACATTTCTGAATAAGATGTCGGATGAGTGTGAATCAGGGAGGTTAGAATCTCTGGAGATGCCCTAATACTGAAAAAGTGAAGCCAACGAAATGCGGATTCCGGCATTTGTTTGTGCCAAAAACATTGGTCGTGCTATGTGGTAAAGTACTTCTTGTCGTTGAAATGTGTGTAATATCTAAGTAAACACTCCGATATGACTACCAATTTACTGCTTTACGTACAGAGGGCAATAGGCATAAAAGATTTTAAGAGAGAAATTCCTGTTTTGGGCACAAAAACATCGCCCCCGTGGCTTCAACCAGAGTCTGTTCTCAGCATAGATAACGCCACATCCCTATATTCTAACCTCCTTGGTGTGAATAGTGTCGTTTAAACTGATTTTAAGATACGTTTTACAATGAGGAAGGTATGTAGTCATAAAAATCGGTTATTAATGCAAAATATCTCCACATTTGTCTTTATGACGTTTCGTAAGAACCATTACAAGATACGAAACGGTACTTTGCAGGACAGTTTAGTTAAGATTACCTTAAAATCTATGACTTTTTAGTCAAGAATTTCAGTTTATATTAAGTGCAAAAATTGCTAATAAACTACAAAAGACCCAATCTTCTACAGAAAGACGTCGGTTTTCTACTTAGAAACGTCAGGATTTCTTCAGTACAATTACAACCATATCAGTAAGTGTTGAGCACAATAAACTTACATGGGGTGCATTAGCTACATTATTAAATGTACCAGACCAGGCACTACACCTGTAGCTGAAGGGAAATCCTCACAAAAGTGACAATAAAATATCAAACGCGAAAACATATTTCCCGTTAAAGCAGAAACCAAAACCACAATTTTTGCTATATCTGCACCACAAATGGCAAGAAACGTCAAGGCATTCGTTTTATAATCAAAAGTATATGGGTTTATAACAAAGACGTCTGAAGTGTTAAAATGTTTGAGTCATGAGACTCCATATCGAATTTTTAAACGTCAAAGAAAGTTCATGACATATAGGAACAGACCACAAGAGGAATTAATGTTTCTCCTCTGTTTATATTCCTTCATTTTCAGCAGAGCAGGCTACAAAATATACAGATATTCGTAAGTATTTCCTTATGAAAAAGTTTATGTTTATGTAATTGAATCAGGAAAATTCGGCTATTTTTACATTTATTTCACGGTTTTTTATGTCCTTCGATACTTTACTAATGCTTGGAACGAAAAAATTATAGAAACTATTTAGTTAATTACGTACAAAAGAAATTACAAACATTTCTCTTACGGCACCTTGCCCACACTAGGAGCGCTAGTGTCGTTGCAACCGTCAGTTGGTAACAACTTTCACCGTAGTGAGTGTCGCGACTGTGTATGTTAGACTGACAAGGCGTTATGAATAGCAGTTTCAACCGGCACCGGCAGACATGATTGGTTGTTGGTAGGGGCCAATGAGATGCTGCATATTTCTTAAGCGGAGATTCGGGCGCTACGCGCCCTCACGTTCTAAAAGAAAGCTTCTTGTTTAACCTATACCTAACCTAACTTTCACTTTAAAAAAAGTGATCTGTAGCGTAGCCTTCAGAAGGTTAGGTATAAGTCAAACAAGAAGTTTTTTTTTTCAGAACGTGAGGGCGCGTAGCGCCCAAATTACGGGTTAAGAAATATGCAGCATCTCATTGGCTCTTACAAGTAACCAATCAGGTCTCCCGGTGCCTGGTGAAACTGCTATGCATAACGCCTCGTGTTAGACTGTGCCTATACCCATTGGTCAAAGTCGATGGGTCGTATCACGAGCGTCAATTGACCTTCCTATAGTTAACGAGAAAAATGAATGTGGAAATTTAGTGCAAAGGATTTACTATAGGCTATATCTAAACCTAGGTCAAGGGGTTTTTCATTAACCTTTTCACTTTTACGAAAATGAATGCTAGTTGACTTTCTTCACGAAAATCATAATTAACTTTTTTTTTAAATCGTGTAACCTTTGTACACATTCTTAAATCGTCAAATTTTCGGAAATAAACAGCCAAATAGTTTAACCTTCGTTATCGAATCAGATCGAAATGTAAATAAGAAGGAATATTGCAGCAGAATTGTACTCATAAGGAAACCCGAAATGAGTTTAAAGAAGTTAAATTGGAAATAGTTTGCATTGTCAACCGTATCTGCAATTGTAAGCTATCTATTACGCCTCCAGGTTTCTTCAGAGATTTTAACTGACACTAAATATGACATTTTTTTTGTTAATATGAATGGGTTAAATTTTACTTACGGCCACGGTAGCGTAGTGCTCTATTGTTGGCAATAAATGCTCGCTTTACGAGTGTGTGTGATTAATTTACTGACCGGACAAGCGCAGGCCCTACTACAAGAACCTGTCCACCATAGAACAGGAACAGCATTACTTATTTATTTCATGCTTAACACGAAACATTATTTCCTGTCATTCTATGTGATTGAGTTTTCAAGGTTTCAAGGTTTCGAAGGTCGTTGCCAACATTAATACACTACAACAACGAGGTCAAAGGTAAAAATTTACCGTTTAATGATTCGCTACGTCGAAATGCCAAACTGCGTACAGTACAGCTAAAAATGTTAAGCGCGCATTCCGTTAATATCTCTGCCAGCGAGTGCTTCGTGACTTTTCTGTAGCTACTATTATCGGTCAGACCGAAACCGCCAGTTGTATATTTTCCGACAGTATTGTGTTTACTGTTTATCAGAGATTGTATAAATTTCAGTAGTCTAGAGAGTTTCGAATGATGCACGCGGAATTATTTACATTGGGGAC